>CM019183.2:15180707-15780707 GCA_009739505.2 Apolygus lucorum
ACGATCACATTTTGGTCAGCTAACATTTCAACGGAGAATAGGCCTCTTTTGCGATTCACACTCGTGTTTCTGATTATCGTAAGACCAACCCTTAAATTCTCGTAGGGAACGAACGGTTTGTCCTACAGAGCTCCGCGTGGTCTCAAAAAATTCTAAAAATTCTATACTTTCTTAAATTTATGAAAAAACAATACTTTTATATCGTAATTTTTTGAGCTATGGCGTTTTCAAAATTTCAACGCTTAATTTTCACCCCTTAGAACTGACTGACATCAACCAAAAGCTTCGGGGCACAACTAGACCCCAAATGGAGTTTCACTACCAAATTTCATCAATATCGGTCAATGCTAAGTGGGGAAAGTGCCGCGTACGGGACCTTAGTTTTCTTAAGGAGCGGACGGTTGGTCGTACCGAGCTCTGGGTGGTCTCATTCGATTCTAAAAATTCAATACTATTTCATATTTGGGCACTTTTAAACCATCATTGTTCACCCCTCAGAAGAGACTGACAACCAAAAGCTCCGAGGCACAGCTGGACCCCAAATGGAGCCCATATACAGGGTGTCCCATATGTTATCCACCAAACTTTGGGAGTCGATTTTACAACTAATTTGCAACAAAAAATGTCTCTTAGCAATTTTTTAAACCTCCTTAAAATCCGACTTTTTTGACTTTTAAGATTTTTTTCGTGTTTTCGACCTTACACCTTTAAAACGGTCATAACTCCCTTAAATTGCACTCAAAAATTAAAAATAAGGATACCGTTGGAAAGAGCGTGAAATTTCTCAATAGATAAGCCGTTGACAAATTGAGAACAACTGAACGCTAGAGTAGTTTTTTTTACCTCAAACTATAAAATTTGTCAATTTCTGTTTTTTTTTCAAACATTTTGATGATTTTTCCCCATGGAAACAAGGTATTTGCCAGAGAGGCTCAAAAGCTTAAAAACTTCTCCATTTCATCAGCTTTTCAACGGTCACCCAATTTTTAGTTCCACTGTGGAATTAGAGGGAGCAAATGGCGTTTCAATGCGAAAAAACGTGCATTTTTTCAACGAAATTGACGGTTGGACGGGAGGAATCCGGGGTCTGCTCCGCCGCCCCTCCTCCCAAGCACGACGTCCCCACGTCAAACTGTCGATTTCGTTGAAAAAAATACATGTTTTTTCGCATTGAAACACCATTTTATCCCTCAAATTTCACTTTAAAACTAAAAATTGGGTGACCGTTGGAAAGCTGATGAAATGGAGCAGTTTTTAAGCTTTTGAGCCCCTCTGGCAAATACGTTGTTTTGAATGAGGAAAAATCATCAACATTTTCACCAAAAACAAAAATTGACTATTTTTCAAGTTTGAGGTAAAAATACTACTCTAGCGTTTTGTTTTTCTCGACTGGTCAACGGCTCGTGTATTGAGAAATTTTACGCTCTTTCCAACGATATCCTAATTTTTAATTTTTGAGTCTAATTTGAGGGAGTTACGACCGTTTGAATGGTGTAAGTTCTTAAACACGAAAAAAATCTTAAAAGTCAATAAAGTCGGATTTTAAGGGGGTTAAAAGAAAATTGCTAGGAGACAATTTTTGTTGCAAATTAGTTGTAGAAACTACTCCCGAAGTTTGGTGGATAACATATGGGACCCCTGTATACCAAATTTCATCAAAATAGGAACATTGGAACTAAGGAAAGCGTTCGGCGGACGGGCGACAACACTTTTGTTCGATTTTTGGATTCTACATTGAAAGTAGAATTAGACTATACTGTTAGAATTAGTAGACTGTATTCCTACCTTGAAAGGTAAACCATCAAATTTTGAGTGAAGGTTAAAAAAAATTTCTTGGTCGATTCGAAAGGTTCATTATTGAAAATAAAACAAAATACGGTTGGTAGGTGGTGACAATGGTTACGCAGTGTTCTTTGCAGGGGAGTGATCTATTCTATTCTAAACCTTTGTGTAATAATTTGCAGCATTTTAAAAGTAATGTGCAGCGTTATATGGTAAAGCGTTTTGTGATAACAGTGGGTTAATTAATGTCTAACATACTCTTCCCTACCTTTGGCCGTAAAGGGTTATGTCGTTAATTAAAAATATTTTCTCATCTGCCTTGTTTTGCGGCTGGGATGTAGACAGTAAGTCGAGCGGTCATAACGCTCCCCGGGTGTGTCGACCAGTCTGAGAATCTTCTGTTCTCACAGGAATCGGATGCCACCATAATAAGAAACATGAGGGCGGGGGATCGCGCAAATGAAATGAAACTGGGCCACCGGCTCCACTTGCTCTAACAGTCATAATCGCCCGCGTCTGACAGTCGCAGTATCTGACGGACAATGTTTTGCCCGTGAATCAACTAGATACTTTCCACACCTTTTCTAGATATCACATCGAGACTCCTCAGTGGGTACTTGTGCGCTTCAGTACCACGATTTTGATGTTCCGGTGAAGTTTTAGGTGATTTTTGTGTCTCATCATGCTATTTCGTCTCTATAGTCACGTCTTCTTTGATGGGAAAAAGGAGCGGTGAGTGTCTACCTACATTATTACGTTGTGCTATGTAGGTTATCAAATGAGATTCCCAAAGTTTTAGGTCGATCGGATAACATTAACCCGTGCCGCATCGAGGTTCAAGTTCAGAAAAACTCACTTTATTTCATAAAGATATTATTTTTTCCTCATAACATAGTAACTATTTGTCCTGAGACTTGAAATTGGTCTCATTTTATTTAAAATGTTATTTTCTTCAACTTTTACTCACATAATTTTTTCGCTACATGCTATAGGTAGATTTTATGTTATTCAGCTATGCCCATCTCAAAACGCGGTCCGTTTTAGCAAATGTGCCTTTTTACGCATACCCCTAAAAACCACACTCCAGTCTATGAAACCGACCTCCAGGCGATTTGATGTATCTTTATCACTCTGTTATATGGAAAATTGATACATTTGAATCTCAAGTCTCCAGGACAAATGGTTACAATGTTATGAGGAAAAAAAAGAATATTTTTATGAAAAAAAGTGAGTTTTTCTGAACTTCAACTTCGATGCGGCACGGGTTAATGCTATCCGATCGACCTAAAACTTTGGGAATCTCATTTTCTAGTCAATTGGCACCTTTTAGGGGGTTGCCACAAGTGATTATCTAAAAAAAATAAATTAATAATTATATTAAAAACATCACAAATTCGATATATCGGAAGATCTACTTCAAAAATCTAATTAAACACAAACGGTGGATACAGCTTTCGTACAAGTAGGTACGCAACCACGAGAGACATTTTATGTCTTTGCGCCCCCTTTCCTCTTCATATAAAACCTCGTATTGTACTTTTGTTTGTGGAAATTTGATTGTGCTCGTTGATGGTCGCGATGTAATGTACGTAAACATTCATTTAAACAATCACGCTCATACCGCAGCTTGTTGGTCACCCACAACGGAGTGTTTTACGTAATACGATTGGACAATTTAAATGAATCGAATGTAGCTTCCTGCGTTCAACAGGAGAGAAAAAGGCTTTGGAGCTCACTCAGCTGATCAGTGCAAAATCAGGCGCCTTCAGCATTCTCCATTGACCCGCCCTCTCAAATGTCAGCTCCCTGCGTTCAACAGGAGAGGAAATGGCCTTGGAGCTCACTCAGCTGATCAGTGCACAATCAGGCGCCTTCAGCATTCTCCATTGACCCTGCCTCCGTAACGCTTTAAAGGGATCTGTTGGATGACGATACCTATTTTCCTCTCACGATCATGTTGATATCTCATTTGTTACTCACGATCATATGTTAGTAAACATGCGCATAATTCAGCTTTCCGTACAGGTGCATTCATATTAGTGTACCATGATTAATAAATTGAGAGCTTTCCAATGAGTGGTGAACGATTTTTGTGGGGTGGAAAATGAGGAAGTTAGTTTTCCCTAGGAACGATTGGTTGTACGTGAAAATCATCAGAAATTTCCGCGTGACGCTCCCCGCGTGACGATTTTTCATTTATGTGCCATAGTAAAGACATAAAATGTCAACAAGCTATAGCTCCTGTCCTGTTCATCATAAAATTCGATGGTTTACGTTTCAAGATACAATTTTAAATAATACCACCCAAATGTGGCGATAATTGATCATTATGTCGAATATTTATCCAACACGCCATTAGAGCAGTATAACGAGGTGTTTAGGATAAAATGTTTTGAAAATCTTCCATAGCTGTCGGAATTGAGGAGAGAATGATAAGATCAGGTCGTTATACCTTGCTGTCTCAGAAACATCTAACGAGAGATTTCAGACTTTTTACTGGATACCAACTAACTTTTTCCATCCGTAGAATCCCGAAAAATGGGTATTTTTCTCTGTAACGAGGATTTAATAAACAAAATTGGACATTTTTCAGTTTTCACTCTTCAAGGTTTAAAGAAATGTTCTTCAAAATCAGAATTTTCACTTGCGTTTTACGCTCAGGATCTCCCTGAACAATTTTGGTTTCGTATTTTTCTGTCATGAAATCCTTGTAACGGCATAACTGTTTGTAATTATTGTCCGATTCCGTTGGAATTGTCAGGGATTATACGGGATGAAGTGAAGATGAGTGTAGTGCAAAGAACTTGAAGATTTATTGATTTATTTTATTTTATTTTTTTTATTTATTTATTTTTTATTTTTATTTTTTTATTGATTTTTTTTTTATTTATTGATTTATTTATTTATTTTGCTTCCGAGTCTACCAAGGTAGCGGAAGCTTTGTTTTCACTTTTCAAGGACGAAAAAAAAAGTTCTCCAAAATCAAAATTTTTCACTCGCGTTTTGCGTTTTAGACCTTTCTGAACAATTTTGGTTCCGTGTCTGTCTGTCTGTGTGTCTGTCTGTCTGTGTGGCTGTCATGAATTCCTTGTAACGAGCATAACTATACGAAGTTATTGTCCGATTTCGATGAAATTTTCAGGGATTGTGCGGGTTGGTGTGTAGACGGTCCCCTATGAAAATCATCATCCTCGGTCTGATAGAAGCGACTGCGCATGCGCAAACGTGAATTCCTTGTAAAAGCCATAACTTCCACATTTTCCATCCGATTTCAATGAAATTTTCAGGGATGTTACAGATCAGCGTTTAGATGGTCCCCTATGAAAATCATCACCCCCGGACTGATAGTAGCCGATGCGCATGCGCGAACGTGAATTGCTTGTAACAGCCATAACTTCCACAATTTCCACCCGATTTCGATGACATTTTTAGGGATTACGCGGAATAGGTTGTAGATGGTCCCCAATGAAAATCAAGGCCTTAAAATTTACAGTAGCCTCTGCGCATGCGCAATCGTAAAATCCTTGTAACAGCCGTAACAGTTGCGTCTGAGGTGAGGATCTCAAAACCATTCTACCAACCCCTTTGTAGATCAGTGAACAAAGTACTGGACTCACACCTAAGAGTTCCAGGTTCGAATCCCAGCCTTACTGAAAAATTTTTTGATCCAATCACTACTCACTTACATTTTTCATCCAAATTGGATGAAATTTTCTAGGATTGTTCAGATTAGCGTGTAGATGGTCCCCTATGAGGGTAGTGAAAGGTACTTAGAGATTGGTGTTTTCAGATTAACTACTATGCATCGGATCATCTATATAATCGGGTTATGGATACGAGGAAGCTATGTGCCACACCCACTTGGCAGACTTTTTTTAAGAGATTAGCTACTATGTATTGGATCATCTAAGTATACTATTGAGTTATTGAGTGCAGCACCCACTTGGCAAACTTTTTTTTCTCCTCATCTAGTGATTCTATTTTGTTGATAAAAAACTCGGCGCTTTGCGCCTCGGCGGGGGGCTCCGCCCCCCTGCACCCCCCGGTTTATTTCTTTTTCCATACTCAGTATGAAATCATAGGAACACAGAATGTGTTTTTGCGATACTAGTCATCCGTTAAATAAAAAACAACAATAATAAATGTGGAGTTGACATTAACATGACAACCAATAAACATATCACCAGATGTTTTTTCTGTCGCTTTTTCGTGACGATTTTTTTTCGGTAGGTCATCGCAAAAACACATTCTGTGTTAAAATCACAATAAAATTTTGTTAAAATTGAATTTGTAATTTATTTGATAATTCTGAGGATCTCATGCACATTACTTACGCAAATATCTTATTGATACGAAGAAGCTATGTGCCACATTCTTGATGCGGGTTGGAGCAGGGTAACACAATAGAGAAAGAAATAACCTCATACAAATTCGTTTCATACCGTCCAGAATCCAAATCCCAAACACCTAATTCATTTCTTTAGACATATTGTTAAGGAATGCATGCATTCCTGGGACGTCCCATTGGATAAGCATTAGGTCAACTAAAACCAGTTGGTAAGCGAAAAAACTTTTTTAGCGAAAAAGTATTTTAGGCAAGAAATAGTGACCCCCCCCCCCCCTCCATTATCAACCGCAACATTCCTAGCGGCATGGGAGCCTCGAATTTGAGGAGCATTTTAAAATCCATGATCTACGATGCCCAACATGCGAAATCGACCCCCCCCCCCCCACCCCACCACAACCACCACTAATGGTGCCAGTCTGGCACCAAAGCGATAAAACTTCGTAAAGTTGAACTTTCATCTATTTGGTTTGGTAGGCAGTCCGTCGAGGTTCATTTCCGTATTCAAGTTGAAACACAAAAAAAAAAAAAAAACGAAACAAGCGGTTTAAGCCACCCTGGCACCATGGTGGCACCACTATTAGTTTCATAGAGGTACAGAGAGAGGAGATTTTATGAGAATTTTTTCCTATTTCAAAGCTTGGATACAATTAGTAAGATATAAAGGAACCGAAATATTGAAAAATCGGATATTTTCTTAATATTATCCCCCACTCGTCCCCTCCCCATGCTAATTTTGATACTCTGATGGAATAGTGTCCAATTTGGAAGATTTCTGAGTCGAACAAAAAAAGAAACCCTCAAATCGGTTGGAAATTGAGGCCTGGGCAAATTTTACAAGATTATGCCCAAAAACGCACGATGTTGAGCATTAACCCCCCTTTCCCCCATAAAACGCAAAATTCGAAATTCCGGCGACGTAGTGCACAACTAGATAGTTTTCCGCGACAAACAAAAAACGCTGCAAATTCTTACACAATGGTTTATTATTTTTCTATAAAGATCACTCGTCTACAAAATCACCAACCATCCAATATGAAGAAAAGAGAAAAAAAAAAAAAAAATCAAAAAAAATTTTTAAAAAATCAAAATCACCAACCATTGATCGCATTTCGGTCAGCTCTAATTTGAACGGAGATTAGGCCTCTTTTGCGATTCACACCCATGTTTTGATTTATATATATACATATATATATATATTTCAATTTAAACCCTTAAATTTACGTAGGGAGCGAACGGTTTGTCCTACAGAGCTCCGCGTCGTCTCAAAAAATTCTAAAAATTCTATAGAATCTTGAATTGAAGGAAAAACAATACCTTTATATCAAAATTTTTTGAGTTAGGGCGTTTTCAAAATTTCAAAATTGATTTTGGAACCCTTAGAAGTGACCTACATCAACCAAAAGTTTCGGGGCACAACTAGACCCCAAATGGAGCCTACATACCAAATTTCATCAAAATCGGTCAATGCTAAGTGGCAAAAGTGCCGCGTACGGCGGACGGACGGCCAAATTTTGGTTTATTATTTTCAATAATGAACCTTTGGAATCGAACAAGAAAAAAAAATTTTAACACCCCCTCAAAATTTAATGGTTTACGTTTCAAGGTACGTAGAATCCAAAAATCGAATAAAAATTTGGCCGTCCGTCCGCCATAAGCCGTACGCGGCACTTTTGCCACTTAGCATTGACCGATTTTGATGAAATTTGGTATGTAGGCTCCATTTGGGGTTTAGTTGTGCCCCGAAGCTTTTGGTTGATGTAGGTCACTTCTAAGGGTTCCAAAATCAATTTTGAAATTTTGAAAACGTCCTAACTCAAAAAATTTTGATATAAAGGTATTGTTTTTCCTTTAATTTAAGATTCTATAGAATTTTTAGAATTTTTTGAGACCACGCGGAGCTCCGTAGGACAAACCGTTCTCTCCCTTCGAAAATTTAAGGGTTTATAATATTTATATATATTTATAATATTTCGATATATATATATATTTCAATATTATTGAAATATATATATATATATCGAAACACGAGTGTGAATCGCAAAAGAGGCCTAATCTCCGTTCAAATTAGAGCTGACCGAAATGCGATCGATGGTTGGTGATTTTGATTTTTTTTTTTTTTTTTTTTTTAATTTTTCCTTCTCTTCATATTGGATGGTTGGTGATTTTGTAGACGAGTGATCTTTATAGAAAAATAATAAACCATTGTGTAATAATTTGCAGGTTTTTATTCGATTTTTGGATTCTACGTACCTTGAAACGTAAACCATCAAATTTTGAGGGGGTGTTAAAATTTTTTTTTTTCTTGGTCGATTCCAAAGGTTCATTATTGAAAATAATAAACCTAAAGAACCACGAAAATCGGTTGAGAACTAAGGCCTGGGCAGACGACACAAGGTTTTGTCACACACACACAGACATACACCTATGGTTTTTCCGCGGATTTGTATTCAGAATGGTCTAAAACGGATTACTGTGGTTATTTTTTTTCTGCTGAGTGTTGTCCTCCTCCACTCCAGATCGATCGCATAAGGACGCCCAATTCTTACTGTGGGACGTCCTAAAAACTCATTCGATGAGGTCACCCTTGAACGGTCTGTGTCTGTGATAGCTCGATTTTCTCAAATTTGGAGGGAAGGTAAGCTTAGGGCTCACTCCAAGAACAGCACATTACTTCATTGACTTTATATTGACTTCACATTAACTTCATTATGATGAGGCAGTGGGAGGGGGGAGGAGTTAATCAGCAGGGAATCAAAATAATAGGTACCAAATAAAAGATGTCAGCTCGCTTCTCCACAAGTCTCTCAAGCTGTCGAATACAGTAGACTACAGTAAAATGAAAGTAGTTGATGTGTGTTGTGAATGTAGTTCTCCCCGAAAATGCTGACTAATCTGTTTAGTCACCTCTCGTCCGAGTACGTTATTTTCCGAATCTAGACGCCATTTTGTCTCACAATAATCGCGGTTCATTATTGAAAAGATCTCCAAAATATAACAACCAAGAGATCGTATCATCACCTCATTTTTACGTAAACCTCTTACGTAAATGTGATTTTAATTTCTAAGGTAATTAACAACCCATTTTCATGATACATCAGTTCGAAAACAGATCATTATTTGGTTGAGTGAGATTTTCTCAACAGAAGAATATATTGTATGTAACTATGATAAGACTGTCACGCGGATGTAAGTTTATAAATTTCCAAAAAATAGTTAATTAGGTGGATACTACTACACAATTCGAGGTTATCTCTATTATTTATACCAACCGGACCTACGTTTTTGAGCAACCTTCAATTGGAATAATTTTTTTTTAATAATTCGCTATTCACAGACTTGTTCCTATTTTTTCTAAAGAACCTAATAGTTCTTCCGCTGATCATTATAAACTCATATTTGAAGCATGCGTAGGTAATTTACTGATAATAAAAAAATTTTATTCGATTTTTGGATTCTACGTACCTTGAAACGTAAACCATCAAATTTTGAGGGGGTGTTAAACAAATTTTTTTCTTGGTCGATTCCAAAGGTTTATTATTGAAAATAATAAACCAAAAACTGGCGGTGACGCCAAATTATGATCGAGAGCGTGATAAAGTCCTTTACCTAAAGAGGTGTCCACAATCGAACTTGGCTAGAGGATCCATGTCCTTAACCTTATTTGGCCAAAAGAGCTCCACCCATCTTCCACATTTATTATTTTTTTAATTTCAGAAACACTGAAATTCAACCAAACTATTTTTGGAAGATCTTCTTGAAGAGTATAGCTTATAAGAAATTAAAGAGTTTAGTGGAATAAGCCATCATTTTAGGAATTGTGCACTGGTGAAAACTTCTTTTGCGTTTTTCTCAAGACTCCGTTTTTGGACATAGCGCCTTTGTGCTTTAAGATATCAATAATTCAAAAACTACACACCAACAATCTTCTATGGGACCTGCGTATTGGTGTGGACACAGGCGTTGTCCAAACAGAAGGTACTGATTTGCCTAATGCATTGGATCATCTGAACAATCGGGTTATGAATACGAAGATGCTATGTGCCACTTCCACTATCATTCCAAAACGTCCTTAAAACCCTTCATTTTGAGAAATTATTATTACATTTGTATTCTAGTTTCGTATATGCAAGTAGGTACCAGCTGTACGGGTTCCCTAAGCCTGGGAGGTCTTAGGTGCTAAAGTCTTATTATATGGTGAAAAGTACAAGGGTATAATGAAATACTCTTCTTCTTTCCAAGTCTATGCATTTCGAGCGGTGGTCTCCACTCTTCATCAGGATATGTATTAGAAAGAGATACAAGGCGGGGTGGTTCGTTGTCAAAGATATAGTGGGTACTGCAAAAAACAATAGTTTTCTGGAGTCAAAGATAGGCAATTATACGAATATAGTCGTGGGGGACTTAGTAGGAACTTCTGGAGTCAAAGATAGGCAATTATACGAATATAGTCGTGGGGGACTTAGTAGGAACCAGATTACTCTATGTTTGGCAAAGGGCTTACACTATGGTGAGAACATACCTTCAAATTGCAATCGATGTTGCATACATAGGTGTTGGTCGTAGGCAGGGCAACAAATTTCTTTCTAATGTCCCAACCAATGTGGCTTAGAGATGTATTGCAGGTACAATGGTGAGTAGGTGCAGGCAGCATACCAAAATTCAGACAGAAGCGATTACCCTTGGAGAAACTGCGAAAGATACAGATAGGTTTTCTATTTAGGGTGGTGCCAGGGGTGTGGGTATCCATCATTGTGTATGTGCACAAGTAGCATGGTATATAATGATTATAAGAGTAAGAAAGACAAAAGCGGAAGACACAACCTAGCAAAAGCGAGCGGGTAATGGTGACTATATTCGTATAATTGCCTATCTTTGACCCCAGAAAACTATTGTTTTTTGCAGTACCCACTATATCTTTAACAACGAACCACCCCGCCTTGTATCTCTTTCTAATACATATCCTGATGAAGAGTGGAGACCACCGCTCGAAATGCATAGACTTGGAAAGAAGAAGAGTATTTCATTATACCCTTGTACTTTTCACCATATAATAAGATTTTAGCACCTAAGACCTCCCAGGCTTAGGGAACCCGTACAGCTGGTACCTACTTGCATATACGAATATTGTACTTGCCCAGCTTTTAGAAATATCATTTTGGATATTCTAGTTTATTTGCATCCCTTTAAAAATACGAAAATCCAGGGATTTTTTTTCGGGGAATCGCTAGACGAATTATATTAACCTGGGTATTCGTGACGAGTATTTGTTTAGATTTATCGGTTTTTATTATTCATTCCCATTGTAAGAGCATACCAAAACGACATCGTATAACGAACTTGACCTCTCAGAGGTTCAAAAACCTCTGCGGGCCGTCCATCGAAGACGGAAATATTTCTGCGAGTTGAGAGAAGTCTTGAATGGGAAATTTGAGGTCCGGCGCGATACATCGTCGGTCCGCTACTCCAAACCTCCGGATCGGCCGTCGAGAGGGGATATCGATTGACTGGCTAGCTGCTTCTCTCGTGTTGTTTCTTTAGTACACTACCGGAGCTCTACTGCACTTCTTCAGAGGTAAACATTACCTTCTCCGCACATCATCGAATGACAAACTGCACTGAAAACTTCATTAGCGACCGGAAATTATTGCGAGAAGAGTAAAATTACTCTGACTTAGTCTCAATTGTTCCACATGCACCTGTTATTGAAATGGGGAATAAGAATAGAGAGAGAGAGAGAGATTCATTGATTGATTGATTGAAGATTTTATTTATTAAATCAGGGTTACATAGGGCCCTCTCTTACCGTAACCCTGAAAGGGTTAATACAATATCCTACCTCGATAAATCTGGAAAAACAATATGAATAAATAAACTCATAAAATGAACATCTACTCTTCTACATTGTTGTTAATAATATAATAATATGCCCCTATTTTGTTCTACGTCCTAGTAGCTGATTACATTCAACACATGGTTTATTTCAAGTTTCTGTGTAATTCTTTAGTAACATACTTGTAAAATCATTCTTGAATTGAGTCACTGATTTGCTCAAATCAAATTGGTCAGTGAAATTGTTATATATTCTGATGGCGTGGGTACAATATGACTTATTATAAATTGCTGTTCCATGTAGTGGTACTTGCAATATATTATTCCTAGTTTGCCGATCATGAACATTTTTCAAAAATTTAAATTCTTCTGCTAAGTACTGCGGCGTACCAAACTTCATATTTTTAAAAAGCATAGTAGCCACAGCACATTGAATTTTCTCTTTGATTTTTGAGAGAGAGAAAGAGAATGAATGATGGATTTTATTTTAAAAACCAGGGGGAGGTTAGGACCTGGTCCTCTCTTCCACCTCCCCTGGCAACATCAGATAAATACAATCCTCGATTAATCGTAATATACAATTCAACTTTATAACATAAACATCACTTTATGCACACAAAAATTACAAAATGCAAAAATAATACAACACTTCGAAATATTTTGTAAAAAAGAAATTTTACAGTATTTATCTAGTTAGTTATATAGAACTATGTAACTATATACAGTTATATATGAACAATAATAATTCACGTTAATCAAATAAGAGATAGAGACTGAGAGAGCAATCATCTATAACCTATCTATGTAATGAACAACACTTGTTTTGATTTGTCGGTCTACCTATCCAATGCTGCTGGGAAACGACGGCGTGTGCTAATCAGACCTACCTGAATCTAAACTTTTGCTTCCTCACTACCGAAGGTAGGGAAGCTTTGTATTCGTGAAAGAAGTGAAAAAAAAAATGTCCTCCAAAATCAAAATTTCCACTTGCTTTTTGCGTTTTAGAGCTTCCCGAACAATTTTGGTTCCGTGTCTGTCTGTCGGTCTGTCTGTCTGTCGGTCTGTCTGTCTGTCGGTCTATCTGTGGTCAATCCCGGGCAAAACTATACTAACCTGTGGTCCGATTTTCATGAAATTTTCAGGGATTGTGTGGTTTAGGTCCTAGACGGTGGGCCGCTAAATAAAATTCTACGTTGAAAATACAAAATATTATAAACTATAATACCTTATAAAAATTATAAAAATATTATAAACATTAATACCTGCAACCCTATCCCGCATATTATCGCCAATATTTTGGTATTCAATAACTCTTTGAATCATAATTTTTTCGCCAACTGATTCTATACGTCCATGTTACAATGAGTGAGGAAGCTATACTGCCCACCCAACTTGGCAGACGTTTTTTTTAAGATTTTTGCTTTCCCACTATCGAAAATAGAAAAGCTTCGTATTCCTGCTACAGGACAAAAAATGTGGGTCCTCCAAAATCTAATTATTTTTAGAATTTTCCTGAATTTCAGATGTGTGCGCACGCGTACCCACGAATTCCTTCGATTTACGATGTATCAGTTCCTAAATAATCACATTCGGATTTCTTTTTTCTATAATGATTAAATTTCTTTTCTAAGTACAAGATTATTGTTCTGTAATCTACCAATGTGTCTTCCGAATCGCTATTTTCTGAATCAAAAAAATACTTGCAGTCAGGGCCTGTTATTCAGAATATATCTGAAATCCTAACTTCGTCTGAGGTCGCTCGTGGTTTTAGTTGTGGGAGGGTGTTGTTGCTGTAATCAGTCTTAAAAAGGATGTGATGGGAGGGCGTATCATTAGGAATGTTGTCATGGCGTGTTGTCAACTACTCTCAACTACCGCTTTCAGAATCAATAAGTGCGTCTTCCTTGTTTTTCTTTGTTTTATTTCCTTTCAGACCCGCAACTAATACTGTGGAGCCCAAAAATTGATCCCTTTCGGAATCTTCTAATCCCAAATCGACGAAAACCTCATATAATTTGATGAACTTTCAAACACAATTGAGAACATTTGTCGAATATGTTGGTGTTTACACATGAGGCTCGACTTAAATATCTCTCAACGTATCTCACAGGAAAACACTGCAAATCATTACACAACGTTTATCATTTCGGTTTATTATTTTCAATAATGAACCATTGGAATCGTCGATCAATTGCTGTGTAGATTGCTCGCCAGCAAAGAACCCACATTTGCCATTGTTAGTACCTACCAGCCACATTTTCGTTCAAGCTTCACTACCATGTTTATTTTGAGATTCCAAGTCCATCCTCTAAGTCAGGGGTTCCCAAACTTTTTTGTACCACGCCCCCCTCTGGTTATTTGGAGACCCCCCACGCCCCCCTCTGGTTATTTGGAGACCCCCCCACGCCCCCCTACACATATCAGCTTTCCATTTTGCAATACCCTATTTCCACGGTACCGTACATACCAACTCCTACTTGTACAAGTATGTGCCTACTTGATACGGTGAGTAGGTAGATTTTTCGATCACTGTTGAATGCGGTAACGCAGAATGGAAGATTCAATAATTGTACGTATGGTGAAAATTAAAACAAGTATTACATGAAAAACGAATATAATTACTGATACAAAATTTAACATTGTAACACAGATACATTTTCAATTTAAGGAAGGTGAAACTTAGAAAGACTTTATTTCAAAAATCTGAGGAAATTATTTTTGTAATTTTTTTTATTTATTTCATTTGGGTGTCACGCCCCCCCTGGACTTTCTCCACGCCCCCCCAGGGGGGCGCGCCCCCCAGTTTGGGAACCACTGCTCTAAGTCCTTCAAGGTGAGGCGTTTTGAAAATTTCAACCCCTATTTTAACCCTAGGATGGCACACCTGTTTTTCGCATACATAAACGACACACTGGGGTCAATTCTGACCCCAAAATTTAAATTCCTCTAATTTAAATTTAAGACAGAAATTTAAATTTATTTTTAGGTTGTAAAAATCTATTGATAGCCTGTTTGTTGAAATATATACAAAAAAAAAGTTTAAACCAGGAACAAATTTCGGTTTTGAATATAGTTTCGTAAAAAGTCAATAAAAATATGGAAATAAATGGAATTTCTAAAATTTGAAATTATATTTTGTTGAAGGGTTGTTTAATAGATTCCACTATCAGCATTCCAAGTTGACAATATTTGGAATCAAATATTAAAAAAATCATTTAATTTTATGGAAGATCAGCTCAAAGATGGCTCTTTTTTGAGTTTGACTGACGACTTTCACCAGCACTTTTATTTCTCTGCTTTTCAAAAAAATTGTATTATCACTCCTGTATTATTGTGAATTTTTATAGTATACTTGCTTTGGCTCAAAGTAGGGGCTTCTCACGGTATATGGAAAAACAAGAAATTTAGAAATCAAAATACGTATGTATAAATCTTGGCACACCTATTTTTCGCATACATAAACGGCACACTGGGGTCATTTCTGACCCCAAAATTTAAAAGGCAAAAGAATGAATAGAAAGTCACACTGGGGTCAAATAGTCCCCCACACAAAAAAAGTCAACCGATTATAGCACACTAGGGTCAGATGTGGCCCATAGCACGTTTGCAAGTTAACAGCACGAACTCTAGCGAGTGACTGACCTTAACCACTGACAAAGGGGCTCAGAAGGAGTTCCAACTTTATTTAAAAAATATCCCTGTTCGAAGAATAATTTTTTTTTTATAGATACATGGCCAAATGTAAATCGTGGGGTCACGAATGACCCCAGTGTGTCATCCTAGGGTTAAGTCCTTAATGGAAGAGTTTGTCCTATAGAGCTCTGGGTGGTCACATTCGATCCCAAAAACTCAATTTTATTTTTGTGAAAAACAATTCCTTTATATCGAGCTTGTTCAAGGTAGGGCGTTTTGAACATTCAAACTCCTATTTTTCACCTCTTAGAAATGAAAGACACTAACCAAAAAGTTCGGGCTCAACACTACACCCCAGATGGAGCCGATAGTACCAAGTTTCATCAAAATTACGCTCCTTTGGTTGACTCGGAAACAATATCAAGTGGTAGAAAGGGCGATACAAGTTGAAGAAATGTACATCAGAAATGTTTAAAAAAACTCGTCTCTTGATTGGAGAAATGATAAATAGAGGGAGAAAAAGTTAATAATGAAATGAGTTCACAATGCTATACAGGGTGTCCTATAATTAATGATCCTATGATTAATGATTATAAAAAAAAACCCCTTTGGCATAAATCAATTTCAATTTTTGGCAAACTTTTGGCATACCAATTGGAACTTTTGGCAACTCATTTTGAACTTTCGGCAAATCCATTACGTTTCGACAACTACTGGAGTCCTTGTCCACCTTCATTCCTTCTACAATGTTCAATAAAGTGTTTTTCTCTCTCTGAAATGATCCAAACTTCTGAGATGGATTCTACAAGGTATTTTCAACAAAAAAATGTTTCCTACCTATTTTCTTTTAACCCCGTGTTTTTCCAAGTTTTTACAATTTCAATATTTTTTCGTGTTTTGACGTTATGTCATGAAAACATTTGTTAGTTACCCAGTAAATATCAAATTTTGGGGATACCAATGGAAAGGTAATCAAATGTTACGTTCTAAATTTTAGAAATCATTGAAAAGACATCCTTAAATTCAATTTTTGGTTTATTATTTTCAATAATGAACTTTTGGAATCGACCAAGAAAAAAAATTGTTTAACACCCCCTCAAAATTTGATGGTTTACGTTTCAAGGTACGTAGAATCCAAAAATCTAATAAAAATTTGGCCGGCCGTACGCGGCACTTTTGCCACTTAGCATTGACCGATTTTGATGAAATTTTGTATGTAGGCTCCATTTGGGGTCTAGTTGTGCCCCGAAGATTTTGGTTGATGTAAGTAACTTCTAAGGGTTCAAAAATGAATTTTGAATTTTTGAAAACACCCTAACTCAAAACATTTTGATATAATAATATTGTTTTTCCTTCAATTTAAGATTCTACAGAATTTGTAGAATTTTTTGAGACCAACCGGAGCTCTGTAGGACAAACCGTTCGCTCCCTACGAGAATTTAAGTTTTGGACGTACGATAAATCAGAAACACGAGTGTGAATCGCAAAAGAGGCCTAATCTCCGTTCAAATTAAAGCTGACCGAAATACGATCGATGTTTTTCTTCATGTTGGATGGTTGGTGGCTTTGCAGACGAGTGATCTATACAGAAAAAATAATAAACCATTGTGTAATAATTTGCATCGTTTTTGGGCCAATTTCGAACCTGTTTATCGAATTTTCTAAATTTAAAAGATTCCTGTTATCGGATTTTGTTTAGGTATACTTCTAATTTTGTGGAGAGATGATAAAATTGAGTATTTTCCGGTTTGATTAGATAGGTTCGTTTCTTGCTAAAATTATTAACACTATAGCGTATTCTAACGTACCTAATGGGAAGCACAACGTTTTTTCGCTCCTGTAATCTGAAAAACTTAGCAATAACTTAGTCCTTAATTATAACGGAGAAACATTTATTCAACAACTACTACTAGTTACCAATAAGTTGAACATAATGACTCTACTCTCTTCCCTCCTCCCATAACTTTCTTTCGGTTAAACGGTTTTTCCCAGTTAATTTGCTATACCACCATGTGAACGCAGTTCTTCATCCTAAACTCTTTTACTCGCCCACATCTCGTCATCAAAAAATAGTATTCTGGTTTTTTTTATATTTTATTTATTTAGCTTTACGTTGTAGTATACAGCCACATGAGCATGGTGATTTTATATTATTATATCACAATAAATATTAAATTTAGATAATAGTTCTTTATGCGTGGTAAAGTTCTTTGTAGGTACTTTACGTTTTTCTTGAAATTTTGGTTTATTATTTCCAATAATGTACTCTTGGAATCGAGCGAGAAGAAAGTCTACTTTTGGTTTATTATTTTCAATAATGAACCTTTGGAATCGACCAAGAAATTTTTTTTTTAACACCTCAAAATTTGATGGTTTACGTTTCAAGGTAGGTAGAACGTATTAACGTATGAGCAACCTACACGCACAAGGGAATTTTCGCTGTTTTTTGATATATTTTTTTATGAAAATCTAACTATTTTAACTAATTATCCAGTAAAACCAGTAAATATATAATATATATCAATTACATATTATGTAATTGACGACGTACCGATAACCGGATGCCTTCGTATGTTGTATTGTATTCAACCAAAGAACTTAACGAAAAATCTACGTCATTTCAATTAATCAGAAGTAAAAGGATATGATCCACAAACTCGCAAATAACCCGTATAAAAGGAGAACCAAAGAAATAGAAGGATTAGTATCAAAAACGGAAAAACACGCAAGCTGTACAATCAAATGACCCTACCAAGGTATTACGACACATCCTGCAGTTCAGGGTTATGACAATGGGTAGAGGAGGAAGTGGGAGCCAACCCCTTATTATACTCAATGCTCCTGATGATGCCTAACGGCGAAAACGTTCGAGCATGAGTAAATTATATTATGAGGAAAAGCCTAATAATTCCTCCCCTCGCCTAAATAGTCAGGAATAACCTTGCGAATGGCAACGACAACGAATGATTTTCAATAATGAACCTTTGAAATCGACCAAGAAAATTTTTTTTTAACACCTCAAAATTTGATGGTATACGTTTCAAGGTAGGTAGAATTTAAAAATCGAATAAACATTTGGCCGTCCGTACGCCGTACACTTTTGCCACTTAGCATTGACCGAGTTTGATGAAATTTGGTATGTAGGCTCCATTTGGGGTCTAGTTGTGCCCCGAAGATTTTGGTTGATGTAGGTCACTTCTAAGGTAGGGATGGGTATCGTTATAAAAGTATCGATATTTTGTATCGACACTGTATCGTATCCGAGTATCGATATCCCAAGTATCGTTGGGCATGAGTATCGATATTTTAAAATATCGAGTATCGATACTTTAGTTCACAAACTATCAATATCATCCAATTTTCTCAAGAAATATAATTTTTCAACAACTTTTATTCATTTTTCACTACGAAAGTCCAAGCAGAGTGATTTTTTCCATGATATAAACGTTATTTGTGCAACCAAAGAGTAATGACCCACAAACCTCTCTATCTTCTTCATTTTTTAGCCATTATGTTGAATTTTCCGCGAGAACAGTATCGATATTCGATATTTAGAAATATTGGATTCAAAGTATCGATATCCAAGAATATCGGATAGTGCAGTATCGATACTAAAATATCAAGTATCGGTACGAAAGTATCGATATTTTGAAATATCGAGTATCGATACCCATCCCTATTCTAAGGGTGCCAAAATCAATTTTGAAATTTTGAAACCGCCCTAACTCAAAAAATTTTGATATAAAGGTATTGTTTTTCCTTCAATTTAAGATTCTATAGAATTTTTAGAATTGTTTGAGACCACCCGGAGCTCTGTAAGACAAACCGTTCGCTCACTACGAGAATTTAAAGTTTGGACGTACGATAAATCGGAAACACGAGTGTGAATCGCAAAAGAGGCCTAATCTCCGTTCAAATTAAAGCTGACCGAAATGTGATCGATGTTTTTCTTCATGTTGGATGGTTGGTGGCTTTGCAGACGAGGGATCTATAGAAAAATAATAAACCATCGTGTAATAATTTGCAGCGTTTTTAAAAATGTTTTAAACTCGGTGTAGAGCTCCCATTTGGAGACTAGTTGAGCTGAGCCATGAAGCTTTTTTTCCTTATAATTTGATTCTAAGGTGTGAAAAATATGCCACAGTCCAAAAACTACAAAGATGTGAGGTTTGAAAGAATTTTTAACAGAATTCAATTTTCAGTATTTGATCAGACTAGCCTGGGCTGTGTAGTGCCAACCGTTTGCTCCCTATAGGAACTTGAGGGTTGGTCAATAAACAAATCAGAATCATGAGTGTGAATCGTAAAATAAATTTCGCTCCCCAAATTTATAATACAAGTGATTTTTGTCGTTTTATAAAAAAAAAAAATTTTACTCTCCGAATCTTTGGACATCTATTTTGTTGTTCTTCAAATCAGGATTCTTGTCCCTGTTGAGTTTCCTTAGCAACCAAAAACCACATTTTGTTATGTACGTAGGTACATTCCACTTTTAATCTTCCTGAGTACTTCTCGTTGTTCGGATGGTAGGTACTATAATAATCTGATCTTAATAACTCGAAAGCCTAATGGGCTGATGGTTTATCATAACGATTGTATCAAAAAATGTTAACATTCTAACAGATACTGCCATAATTTGTTCCGTTGGGAAGTTTGAGATAATTTGTGCCCTATTTACGTTGGGAGGCCAGTAAACATAGTGGCGCCTGGTGCCATCACCGTTCCGTTGTTTGATGGCTGCGGTATAAGTTGGCGTTTCCTCCTGAGCCTATTCCCAAAGTTATCTTGGTTGCGTGACGCTTCGCCCCCAGCCCCCGACGTAGGCCGTAGGACTACGAAAAGAGAGGCAAATCGAGAAAATACTGATCAAAACTGCGAGTCTTCCGTTTTTCGAGTTGAAAACGTCGTTCTCGTGCGCTCCACAAACTGCGGGTGTTGGAAGGGGTTACTGGGTCAGTCGTGATGGTTTAGGCCTCGGGAGCCTGTCACTACGTAGAGTTTTCTTGTTTGTATGCCTAGTATGTTCTGGACATTCGCAGGGATAAAAGTTAGCTATCCTTATCCTGACTCATACTAAATAGTTTTGAAACCCATGCTTACTATGATAGAATATTAATGTATTAAAGCTACTGATGGGTTGTGTTCGTTGTTCCAGGATGCGGGGTCTGGACCTGCCCCACAGACGATACTCAATGCCGGAGACGATCATGAGGAAATTTCGTTTGGGGCAGAGTTCCAGTAGTTCAGATTCGAGTCGAAGCTCGACGAGGCAAAGGCGCCACGTCCCGAGACGGAAACAGAACTCAAAACAGAACAAAATCAACAGGTCGAGCCAAACTAGTCCGAATTGCCACGAGAAGTGCCCTAGTGAATCGAAACTTTTATTAGACAGTTCCCCTTCTCTATTGATCAGAAGAGCAAGCTCTGTACCGGACTTATCGTCTTCCGAAGAAGGTCGTTCGAGCAAGTTCAGTAGGCCACTATCCGCTAGCGATCGTTTCTGCGGCACTCCTTCCCCGTCTCAAGTGTCTTGTTACGGCGGTCCCGGACACACCTGCGCTCTTTGCTCCAATTCATGGTCTTTAACTTCTTCCGATTACACTCTCACTCAAACTGTATCAGATCGCACGACGTCGACACAGGATTCCACTTTGAGCGTTCAGAGTACGACGCCGAGCACGCCAACGCCCGTTCCATTCACAGCTGAGCAAGCGCTCATGATCGAAAACAGCATATTTCAGCCTATGGGTAACTTCGTCACTGTGCACACGGAGAGCATTTTGATTCGTCCCATAAATGTCATTGACTCGTCGGATAACTGGCATTATGGTTTCTCACCGGACGATATTGAGTCGCAATTGGCTATGGCTCCACAAAGCGTGGGCACTATAACCGAAGACGACATCGAGGCTATCACTTCGGGCAGGAAAAACAGAAGCACTTCGATCGGCGAGTGGCCTGTCCCAAGTGAACATTTTCCTCAACCACTAGAATTCGTGGATTCAGAAACGAATGCTGTTGAAGAAAGATTGAAGTGTATTGGCGTTCAAGCGTCAAACACACCACCTGAACCGATGACAATGAACGCAGGAAGCCAAACTCAGAACGGAGAAAATAAATCGCTGTCTCCTCACGCACAACGGGAGCCGGAAATATCGGTCAGAGTACCTCTTCGGGGCCTTTCAGATGCGGCTCTATTCAAGTCGAAAGACGATGATCGAAGAATAGGCTCGGAATTCATCGATTTTGAAAGGGGTCGTTTGGACAATAGGTTCCAACATCGCGATCAAAAAACTCAATTCAACTCATTACTGAGGAGCAGTAAATCATTTCCTCCGAGTTTCCACGATAAAGGGGCATATCCGAGCAGCGTCGATGCGGAAGTTGCTGTTACTGGTGGAAATTATAAGGACGTGGAAGAAGCAGAGGCAGTTATATCGAGGTATTCGGCAGTTCCTCGTTCGAACTCTATGTTAGTTAATACGTCTTCGATAGACTACACAAGTGATAGTGATTTGAGTTTGACTGATAGTTTGGAAGACGGAGATGAACATCGTGATAATCATTTTCCTCAGACCAGACACGATACGAGGTTGGTGAGGGGAGAAGTTGCTTTGGAAGAGTCCAAAAATAAAAAGAGGTTTCCGAAAGGCGGTGATGCTTACGCGTACTTTCTTTCCATGACTGGGGAGCAAGATATGATCAGAGGTTGCCCCGTGCCCGACTGGCTCCGCGCAAGGCTGAAACGGCGGGAAGAGGAGATCAAGAAGTTGTTCGAGGTCAAACTAAACAAACACCAAACGCACCAGACCTTCATCTACCGTCGGAGGAGAAGGATGGTGCGGCATGTAGAGCACCACCACGGCACCAATTCGTCGCAGAATTCTCGCTCTAAGCAGACGAAATCTATCAGATGGGATGACGAGAGACAAGAGATGCCTCATACCATAGTTGGAATGATGCAAGAACTGCCTCAACGTTCTTTGCAAGTTACACCGAAAAAAGAGCCTGGCAAAGACGATGTGACGGACCAAGATCAACCTTCTGAACGCTCCAGTAGTCAACAAGCTTTTCAAAACTTGGATAATAACAACAAGTACGTGCAAATTTCAGAGGTGATCAAAATCGAGCTTTCAAATCAATTAACAACGGTAATTACAAAAGAAAAACAAATCAATTTCAATCACGACGCATTCGCTGATGGGAAATGCATTCAGACGTCCGAAGTTATCAATAATGAAGATGCTCATAACTCGCAAAAAATAATTATGAGAACTAATGTTGGGAATTTCGACATCGCTCAAAATAATATGATAGATTTACAACAGAGTGTGAAACAACCTGTGGTGGAAGAACCTAAAAGTTCTGATGAGCGAGCTGAAACAGATACTGGTACACAAACAGCACCGCACCACACGTGTGGGAATAGGTCATTATTGGCTCGACCTGCAGACGGGCCTTATTCCTTCAAACAGCTGATTCCTCTATTCCAATCGAAAGCTGACGACCAGACTGTTGCTGATGTTTTATTATCAGCGATGAACGAAGACAAGGAAACCCTTCCGGGCAAAGTCAGCGTGCGGCAGCAAACAAGCAACAGTAAAACGAGCAGTGAAGATGAAGTGGATCGCGTAGAAAGTTCCTGCAACACGGACCAACCGTACTTGTCAGAATCGATCCAAACAAGTGAGTCATTCCTCGAGAGTCAACTTGAACCAGTTGAAATTCCTCGTACAACGGTTGATAAATCCGAACAGTGCGATGAAGCAAGCATTGATCACGTTCCTACGGAAATTTTACAAACTGAGAATAAAGAGTGCAACACGGAAGTGTTTTCTGTTTCTGCTACAGTGCAAACGAAAGAAACGTTTCACGATGACGAAAAGTCGTTCGTGGAGTCGGAAAAAGACGAAGTGACGGTGATTTCGCAGTTGTGTAAAGATAAGGGGACGGACGTGTTTTCCGAAGAAGTTGAAGCAAAGTGGGCTGATAAATCGTGCAATACGGCAAACCCCTTGACAACGTCTTCAGTGCAAACGGACAATTTAAACACTGTTAACGAAGTGAAGCCTCTGGTAGTGTCGCAGGCGAAAAGTGTCGGTAAGAAGAAAGACGTCCAATTTGTGGGCAGTGGAGTTCAGCAAACTTCCAAGCAGAATAAGAAGGGAGTTGGGATTTCTAGGCAAAAACGGGACACTCCGACGCCGTATTGCACGAGGTTGAATCCTGACGAATCGTTGCAGGTTTTGGAATTGAATGTTCCTCCATGTACGTGTCACATGTGTACTTTCCATAAGCGATCTCAAGCTGCTACAGACAAGAAGGATTCGAGCGGTGTAAGAGGTAAAATTGGACCAAGGAGGACTTTGGAGACGGAAAAAGACTCGAAAAAGATACATAAGTTCCCCACTGGACGACGATCTATCGGGAAGTTCCAAAGGAAGTTCGAGGTGATTCCGGAAGAAAAGGGGTCTATGGAGTCGATAGCCGACGACACTGTGGAGTCCAAATCGGTAGGTCCTGCGGAGTGGTCCAAGACCCTGGTGACGACGGGTACAATGACACGTGATCAAGGACGACACGTGAGCATCCAGGAACCACCTTTGCCTGAGGAGAAAGTGGACGACTCCTCTCAGACGTGTGCCTTTCAGGAAGAAGGTGTGCTCCACCAGAAGGTCGTCCAGGTCAACACCAAGAAATCAAATCTAGTGATTGGTAAGTTATTTTTGTTAGTAGTAATTATTATTGTAATTATTCATTTATTGTCACTAGGAACGTACAAGCTACCATAATTTCCTGATGAATTAGTTTTGGTGTCCAATTGGACATCTTTCATATCTTGGTGGTGGGTTGGTGCCTATGCTTCCTTACTAATTAGGATAAAAAAGCCTTTTGGTTTATTATTTCAATAATAAACCTTTGGAATCGACCTAGAAAAAAAAAATTTAACACCCTATCAAAATTTGATGGTTTACGTTTCAAGGTACGTAGAAACAAAAATCGAATAAAAAGTTGGCCGTCCGTCCACCGTACGCGGCACTTTTGCCACTCAGCATTGACCGATTTTGATGAAACTTAGTATGTAGGCTCCATTTGGGGTCTTGTTGTGCCCCGAAGATTTTGGTTGATGTATGTCACTTCTAAGGGTTCCAAAATCAATTTTGAAAACGCCCTAACTCAAAAAAGTCGATTTTTGGTCAAAATCGGTTTTTAGTTCTAGCAGGTGTGTTTTGGCAAGCCGAATAATAATAAATCGATTACCTACGACTTTTAGCGATTTTAGCGCTCATACAGGCAGAAAACGCAACATGGCCTAAATCAGATGTTTTGGTAACATGGCCCAACTCGTTCGTTTGCCATTTTATTTTGATACAGTGGGGTACTCTCCTCGCCGACGCTGCTAATTCCCCAGTTAAGTGGTCTCATTACCTTCACTTTTAGCTTATTTTGCAGTCAGTATCGTTTACTGAGATGTTTGGGATGATTTTAGATGACCATATGTTTTAATCTCATGTGTTTCTTAATGGGAGATCAGTGGTGAAAATTAAGTGTAGACTTAGGCCTTGTTGCTTTCAGTTTTCACGGCTTAGGCCTTGTTGTGAATACCCTGTAAACCGTATATTTTGGTTACTAGGTAGATAAAAATAATTGTTTTTTTTTTTCAACTTTATTAGGTGGGCTTCTGGTTAATTGCTGAGCTAGTACATTACAGTCTGTACCTGGTGGTAGGTACAGTCATCTACCCACTGGTAAACTATTAATGAATACGGGAACGATTTTTTTTTCTTTTTTAGATTACATCCTCAAACCTAAAAAGGGAGGATGATCCAGATTACGACCCTTCCACTGCTTATGCTACTGTTTTTATTATTTAGTGCCTTATTTTTAACGATAAAAGGAGTAATAAAACTGATTTAAAAAACGTATTCCTATTTAATGGTTCCTCAGAGGCTGTATTCTTAATTTTTTTTAGACCCGTATTTTTAAAATACAAAGAAAGTCTGACTCTTAGGACTAAAGACTTATACTCACCTACATTTTTCAATAAAACATTATTTTTGTGGTCGTTAACAATTTTGCTTCCAAGTCTAACAAGGTAGCGGAAGCTTTGTTTTCACTTTTCAAGGACGAAAAAAAAAGTTCTCCAAAATCAAAATTTTCACTCACGTTTTGCGTTTTAGACCTTCCTGAACAATTTTGGTTCCGTGTCTGTCCGTCTGTCATGAATTCCTTGTAACGCGCATAACTATACGAAGTTATTGTCCGATTTCTATGAATTTTTCAGGGATTGTGCGGGTTGGTGTGTAGACGGTCCCCTAAGAAAATCATCATCCTCGGAGTGATACAAGCGACTGCGCATGCGCAAACGTGAATACCTTGTAGCGGCCATAACTTCTACATTTACCATCCGATTTCAATGAAATTTTCAGGGATGTTACAGATTATTATTTAGATGGTCCCCTTTGAAATTTAGATGGTCCCCCCTGCGTATGCGCAAACGCGAATTTCCTTGTAACGGCCATAACTTACACATTTTCTACCCGATTTCAATGACACTTTTAGGGATTAAGCGGATTAGGTTGTAGATGGTCTTTCTGAACAATTTTGATACCGTGTCTGTGTGTCTGTCTGTCCGTCTGTCATGAATTCCTTGTAACGCGCATAACTTTACGAAGTTATTATCCGATTTCTATGAATTTTTCAGGGATTGTGCGGGTTGGTGTGTAGACGGTCCCCAATGAAGATCATCACCCCCGGACTGATAGTAGCCACTGCGCATGCGCAAACGTGAATTCCTTGTAACGGCCATAACTTCCACATGTTCTACCCGATTTCAATGACATTTTTAGGGATTAAGCGGATTGGGTTGTAGATGGTCCCCAATGAAAATCAAGACCTTAAAATTTACAGAAGCCTATGCGCATACGTAAAATCCTTGTAACAGCCATATCATTTACATTTTTCATCCGAATTTGATGAAATTTTCTAGGATTGTCCAGATTAGCGTGTAGATGGTCCCCTATGAGAGTAGTGAAAGGTACTTAGAGATTGGTGTTTTGAGATTAACTACTATGCATCGGATCATCTATGTAATCGGGTTATGGATAAGAGGAAGCTATGTGCCACACCCACTTGGCAGACTTTTTTTGCAATCCTCCCGTTAATGTAAAATATTAGTGAAGGGTATGACTTAGAATTGATTAACTAAAATGCAGGGTCTCTCGATATTCATTTGAAGGAATTATTCACTTTTTAAAACATCAAAAATTAAATTCTACAACATGGCCCAAGTCGGAAAATCTGAAACCAACATGGACTATGTATTGCTTATTTTTTATTAATTGAAATTAAATAATTTTTGGTATATAAAGGCACTTGAGGAAGTGCATAGATACCAAAAAACATTCCTAACTGGGGAAGATGCATATGATATAAAAATAAATCGGTTTTTTGTATCTCCTGAAAAGTTGAGGAATTTGACTTAGGCCATGTTAGAACTTAAACGACGTATTGTTTTTCCTTCAAGTTAAGATTCTATAGAATTTTTTGAGACCACCCGGAGCTCTGTAGGACAAACCGTTCGCTCACTACGAGAATTTAAGTTTTGGACGTACGATAAATCATAAACACGAGTGTGAATCGCAAAAGAGGCCTAATCTCCGTTCAAATTATAGCTGACCGAAATACGATCGATGTTTTTCTTCATGTTGGATGGTTGGTGGCTTTGTAGACGAGTGATCTATAGAAAAATAATAAACCATTGTGTAATTATTTGCAGCGTTTTTATTCAGAAAATGAAAAAGATGTGTGTCTTCCAAAGTCAACATTTACACTCGCATTTTGTCAGAGCTTTCTGAACAATTTTTATTCCTTGTCTGTGAGTGGTCAATTCCCGGGCTTAACTGCCAGAAATCATGGTCTGATTTTGACGGAAATCTCAGGGTTTTTATGGGTATAAACTGTCAAGTATCGGGAATGGGGTCATCCAACAAACGCTGTTATTACCGAGCTTTCGGAAAATTTATTTCCTTCATCAGGGCCTGAAAAATACAATACGTACACTCAGGCAACAGAAGCTGGAAGAAATAGAAATACACTAGTCATAACAAGTTCAATTAAATTACCTATTGAGATCAATACAGATGTACAAATTTTGCTACTTATTAATCAACAAATGGATACGAAACAAGAACAAAACAATTAACTCACTCAAAGCAGCTACATGTGAGGAGAGTGTACCCACCAACTCATACTCTCATTGTTTCCAACTTTGTCAAAAACTAAAAACCAAAAACTCATCATTAAAATTGAAAACTAAAAATCTAAAAAAGGTACCACTTCCACACAACTCTGGAATCACAAGAATCACACGCTCTATAGTCATAACAACTACATCAGCAATATCCCAAAGTGCCTTCAACTACTTAAAACGATATCAACTTTCAAACTTAACAGGATATGTTAACAAAGCGTAAATAGCAACCACAAAAACTCACCTTTTAAAATAAATAAATAGCATCAGGCTTTCAACAATAACAAAACAATAAATTTTAAAATTTTAGGCGTATAAATAACAATAAAACTCTGGAAACAAAACTAAACTAATTCTATTGCACACCCTAAAATCACAGCCTAGGCACAATCCACTGGTAGACACAGACGTTTGTTTCAATATTTCATCTTCTTTATACGCCTAAAATTTTAAAATTCATTGTTTTGTTATTGTTGAAAGCCTAATGCTATTTATTTATTTTAAAAGGTGAATTTTTGTGGTTGCTATTTACGCTTTGTTAACATATCCTGTTAAGTTTGAAAGTTGATATCGTTTTAAGTAGTTGAAGGCACTTTGGATATTGCTGATGTAGTTGTTATGACTATGGAGCGTTTGATGCTTGTGATTACAGAGTTGTGTGGAAGTGGTACCTTTTTTAGATTTTTAGTTTTCAATTTTAATGATGAGTTTTTGACAAAGTTGGAAACAATGAGAGTATGAGTTGGTGGATACACTCTCCTCACATGTAGCTGCTTTGAGTGAGTTAATTGTTTTGTTCTTGTTTCGTTTCCATTTGTTGATTAATAAGTAGCAAAATTTGTACATCTGTATTGATCTCAATAGGTAATTTAATTGAACTTGTTATGACTAGTGTATTTCTATTTCTTCCAGCTTCTGTTGCCTGAGTGTACGTATTGTATTTTTCAGGCCCTGATGAAGGAAATAAATTTTCCGAAAGCTCGGTAATAACAGCGTTTGTTGGATGACCCCATTCCCGATACTTGACAGTTTATGCATGCCGTGGGTTGATAAACACAACATCTTTTTATGGGTAGCTCCGAGTTGGTTCCCTAAGAACTTCCTTAACGTCGAACTGATTGAACGCATGATTTTCCGTGAACATGAATTGTTCACGATCTTATTGCAGTTTGGGCCTAGAACTAGGATGATTACGATTACTTACTGATTTCATCACATTCAAATCGATAAGCTCACAGTAGGTTAGATAGAAAAACCAAAAATTCATCAACATAATCGTGAACAACTTCTCAATCGTGTAGATGTTTGTTTACTTTGAAGACTATCAACATGATCGTTGTTACTCATCATTATTACACCAACAAGTTCTATAGGGTTTCCCATATGTTATCCACCAAACTTCGGGAGTAGTTTCTACAACAAAATTGCAACAAAAAGTGTATATTAGCAATTTTCTTTTAACCCACTTAAAATCCGACTTTTTTTACTTTTAAGATTTTTTTCGTGTTTTCGACCTTACACCATTCAAACGGTCGTAACTCTCTCAAATTAGACTCAAAAATTAAAAATAAGGATATCGTTGGGAAGAGCGTAAAATTTCTCAATACATGAGCTGTTGACCATTCGAGAAAAACAAAACGCTAGAGTAGTATTTTTACCTCAAACTTGAAAAATAGTCAATTTCTGTTTTTGGTGAAAATGTTGATGATTTTTCCTCATTGAAACAAGGTATTTGCTAGAGGGGCTCAAAAGCTTAAAAACTGCTCCATTTCATCAGCTTTCCAACGGTCACCCAATTTTTAGTTTTACTGTGGAATTTGATGGAGAAAATGATGTTTTAATGCGAAAAAACTTGTATTTTTTTCAACGAAATCGACGGTTTGACGTGGTGCTTGGGAGGAGGGACGGCGGAGCAGACCCCGGATTCCTCCCGTCCAACCGTCAATTTCGTTGAAAAAAATGCACGTTTTTTCGCATTGAAACACCATTTTCTCCCTCTAATTCCACAGTGAAACTAAAAATTGGGTGACCGTTGAAAAGCTGATGAAATGGAGAAGTTTTTAAGTTTTTGAGCCTCTCTGGCAAATACATTGTTTCCATGGGGAAAAATCATCAAAATTTATGAAAAAAAACAGAAATTGACAAATTTTAAAGTTTGAGGAAAAAAAACTACTCTAGAGTTCAGTTTTTCTAAATTTGTCAACGGCTCATCTATTGATAAATTTCACGCTCTTTCCAACGGTATCCTTATTTTTAATTTTTGAGTGCAATTTAAGGGAGTTATGACCGTTTAAAGGTGTAAGGTCGAAAACACGAAAAAAATCTTAAAAGTAAAAAAAGTCGGATTTTAAGGGGGTTAAAAAAAATTGCTAAAAGACATTTTTTGTTGCAAATTAGTTGTAGAATCGAATCCCAAAGTTTGGTGGATAACATATGGGACACCCTGTATAGGTACATTTTATGTGAGGAAGCTGTATCGCCCTCCCTACTTTTCATAGTTTTTTTTTTTTTTAATTTATTTTTTAGCTCAAAATGGGGAAACGTCAAAGTGTTTTGATGTTGGAATTCCGAAAAGTCAGTTTTGATATTAACGATTCTGAGTTCTGGAAGTGTTTTTCGAGTGGTTTTCACTCATCCTTGTATCACGTCTTCCTCGTTTTACATTTTGCCCATTTTGATTTGGATATTTGTTCCATATCTGTTTTTATAGGTGTTCTAAAAATGATTGCAGAGGGACATTTAAATGTCGAGGATGGATGATTACGTGTGATTCTTGTCTAGAAAGAAGCAGATATCAGTTTTTGGTTTATTATTTTCAATAATGAACCTTTGGAATCGAACAAGAAAAAAAATTTTTAACACCCCCTCAAAATTTGATGGTTTACGTTTCAAGGTACGTAGAATCCAAAAATCGAATAAAAATTTGGCCGTCCGTCCGCCGTACGCGGCACTTTTGCCACTTAGCATTGACCGATTTTGATGAAATTTGGTATGTAGACTCCATTTGGGGTCTAGTTGTGCCCCGAAGATTTTGGTTGATGTAGGTTACGTCTAAGGGTTCCAAAATCAATTTTGAAATTTTGAACACACCCTAACTCAAAAAATTTTGATATAAAGGTATTGTTTTTCCTTCAATTTATGATTCTATAGAATTTTTAGAATTTTTTGAGACCACGCGGAGCTCTGTAGGACAAACCGTTCGCTCGCTACAAGAATTTAAGGTTTGGACGTACGATAAATCAGAAACACGAGTGTGAATCACAAAAGAGGCCTAATCTCCATTCAAATTATAGATGACCGAAATACGATCGATGTTTTTCTTCATGTTGGATGGTTGGTGGCTTTACAGACGAGTGATCTATACAGAAAAATAGAAAATAATAAACCATTGTGTAATAATTTGCAGCGTTTTTTAGTAATTATTGGACTCAAAATTGTATACCTGGACTACTAAGTTGATAATTTGTGGTAGGCACCTACCTATTTACTTGATTAAATTTCTAAACTCACCAGTTTGTTGATTCGTTGACTGCATGAATACGATTAATCCTGGTCCCGACTGAGACTTTTTGTTGCGCAACATTGTTGTATTGCTGGTCTGAAACTTGGTATCCCGGAGTCCCATCTGGTACAATGGAAAAAAAGTTTCATTGTGTACGCGTGTTCGGAACTTGCTTATCTGGTATGTGATCTATCAAGACAGTGATGATTTGAACTTCATAAACTTCTGGCACAATTACAGGTACCTATTTGATTGTTTCGATATTTTGAACTGGTATTAGAAATTCCACTGACCAGGAACCAAAGTGTAGTCGCAAGTCTTAAAGTGGGAGAAATCGAAGGACCCACCTTCACAAAAGTTTTTCAAAAATCGATGTTTGCATTCGGGTGAAATTTGCAAACCCTCCCAGTATATCCTTCCAGCTTTAGTGTCCAGGAGCTCGTCGCCACGATGATTTGCCTCGAAAGTTCGCGAACCCACCAACGTCTTCTTGGATTCCGTCGATTTCTATTTCCGTAATCAGTTGGTATACCAGCAAACATTGCGAAAGAAAGTGGCCTCCCAGTGTGAACAAGGAACATTGTTGACGAGCACCTCAAAAATGTTCTGCAACATTGCATCAGGTCAGTTTTGAACAGCTTCGTGACCCCATTTACGACGGGACTCCAGGATACCAAGTTTCAGACCAGGAATACAACCCAGCAAGAATTTACGCAACAAAAAGTCTCTGTCTGGACCAGGCGGATCTCAATAAAAGTACTTCTAGAATAGCAACGCTTTCTACATTGATTTGTCGATTAGGGCGGTTCCGAGCTATTCCGGACGATTTGGAGGACGAAGGGTCGTCCTCGGATCTGGGAAACCTCCCCGACGGGCTTGAAGTCGTGCGGCAGTACAAGGTAATTTATTAAATTAAATTACGTTCTCACACATTTTTTGTTAATCAATTCTTATGAATGTTTTGTCCTTTATTACTTGCACAGTTTTTTATTTATTTGTATTCATTAGAATACATTTTCGGGCAGTACCCTATACAGGGTGTCTACACTTTCGATGGGCATAACTTCAGGGTTCGATTCCACTAGGTATTTCACACAAAAAATGTCTCATAGCAATTTTCTTTTAACCCACTCAAAATTCCTTTTTTTCACTTTAAAGTTTTTCTTCGCGTTTTCGACCTTACGGCACTGATATGGTCATAACTCCCTTATTTCTCCTGAAAATTCAAATCTGACTACACCGTTAGAAAGAGCGTTAAGTTCCCAAGCTACCTAGTGCAAAATCAAAATATTTCAGCAATAAAGTAGTTTCAAAAAATCAAGTCAAAAAGCCAACTTCAAAAAATTTTTGAAACTTGACTTTCTTCGACCAAAGTTTTCACTCTAAATCCCTGCCCATTTCGATGGGCGCTCTTCGGAGAAAGCATGCTCAAATTGTCAGCTTTTCAACGGTCTATCAATTTTTCTTTTTAACATTCAAATTGGAAGAGTAAATCAAGTTTGAATGTCAGAAAACGTGTGTTTTACAAGCAAATCCAGTGTTTCAAGCGGTTTATAGCATGAATTAACACCTCTGAACAGTTCAAAGAGTTACTCCACAAAAACTCCAATCAGCTAGAAATTCGGTGTTTTTGTTGAGTAGAAAGGCGTTACTTCATGCTCACTACCACATTTACGAATAATGCGTATTTTATGTACGAAAAACGAAGGTTTTCTTAAAAAAAACCACTTTCTAGCAGTCGGAACCATTCGGAAGTATCACTATTTGATTCAGCGTAAAAAATTACGTAGGAAATGATACCAAAATCGTCAAGCCATCTTGAGGTCGAGGGGGACGATAAACCGCTTGAAACACTGGATTTGCATGTAAAACACACGTTTTTTGACATTCAAACTTCATTTACTCTTCCAATTTGAATGTTGAAAAGAAAAATTGATAGCCCGTTGAAAAGCTGACAATTTGAGCATGTTTTCTCCGAAGAGCGCCCATCGAAATGGACAGGGATTTAGAGTGAAAACTTTGGTCGAAGAAAGTCAAGTTTCAAAAATTTTTTAAAGTTGGCTTTTTGACTTGATTTTTTGAAACTATTTTATTGCTGAAATATTTTGATTTTGCACTAGGTAGCTTCGGAATTTAACGCTCTTTCTAACGGTGTAGTCAGATTTGAATTTTCAGGAGAAATAAGGGAGTTATGACCGTATCAGTCCCGTAAGGTCGAAAACGCGAAGAAAAACTTTAAAGTGAAAAAAAAAGGAATTTTGAGTGGGTTAAAAGAAAATTGCTAGAAGACATTTTTTGTGTGAAATACCTTGTAGAATCGAACCCTGAAGTTATGCCCATCGAAAGTGTAGACACCCTGTATAGTACCTATGTAGCAAGAATGTTAGACTACAAGGTAGGGGTCGCGAGCCGCGACGCTTTAGGTGATGACGTAGCTCGGTAACCACCCGCCCGCTAAAGGCCCTTCTTTCCCCATGCTACACAACAGTATTTTCTCTTTTACTTCTAATTGAAGGGTTTCATTCAACTCCAAAGTTTTTCAATAATCAGTTTTATTTACTTTATACTTACATTATGACATTAGAAATCGATCAGAATAGATATAACGTTTGAAAGTATGTATAACTATAACTAGTATAAGTATAGATACCTAGTATTATAACTAGTAATTATAGTAGTAGTAGTTAGTAGTAGTAGTAGTAGTAGTAGTTATAACTAGTAACTATAAGGTAACTAGTAATTTCTTCTTTTTTTTTAAATGATAATTTTTTTCATCTTCTTGGAATTCTGGCGGTTTCCACTGGAGGATCGTTTTTTGAAGAGTTTCTTTCTCCCGAGCTTGTCTATTTAAATTCTTCATTCTGATGAACGTTCGTGTTCTGACATTACACAGAACCAAAAAATCGTCTATGTGATGGTTTGACTCCTGGATGCGAGTTTTCAACGTTGAGAAAATGTTTGCATTTTTGTTGATTCCTTTTCCATGGTATTTAATGAACTCCTCTTCCATTGCCTTTACGTCCTTCAAGAAGCTTCAAGAAGATTTGGTCGGATAAGCCAACCCCTTGATAAGGTTCCCACCCACGTTTTTTGGAGGATGTTGGCACATCTTTCGAATAACTTCCATAAAGGGCTGATTTTTCCGGTTGTTTCTTTTTGAGCCGGTATATCAGTAGTTCTTAGCCGGTATATCATATTTCGAGTAGTTCTTCGTTTTTTTGTCAGGATTTTCGTCAAAATTTTCTTCGAACTCGTTTTCAAGTACAATTTGTTCTATTTCGTGTCCTTTCAAAATGAATTCTCCTATCTCGTCGGCATCCGATGCACTGGTCCGTCTTTGTTGTTATGATCGATAAAAATAAATAAGACATCAGGCTTGAGTTTTTTCCGTTTGGGTGTTATGTTCAGTGTTATAGCTCACTTTTCAAATCCCGTTCTTAGTCACTTTCATCGAAGTGTTTAGAGCAAACCCGGGCATTTGATACTGTGAAAGTATCAACCCTTTTGCACAAGAAAATCCATTTTTCTTGAAGAACTTTCTCCTTCGGGAACCGGAGCAGTTGAATCCCGCGTTCTTCTTGATTTCTTTGATGGTTGCTGCAACCAAAATAGGCACAAATAACCATTCTGGGGCCGCCGGGAAACCGGCGATTGAAAAAGGGATTGAAAAAGAAATGAAAAACAAAACAGAATAGAACGAACTTGACAAAGTACTAAAACGGAACGGAATATAGCGAACTTGACCACTGGACTGGAATATGAATGTAAGGATGAGTGAAAGGTCTCTCGGTGGTTGCCGAGTGACGTCACGTCCATGGGGATTCCCCAGTTTCCATTTTCGCGACCCCTACTTGGTATGCAGGTATGTATATGGTAGCTTATATAATATAATATATTATATAGCTTATATTATAAGCTATTATGGAAAGTGATTCACGTGAGTTTCAGAATTTAACTGCTGGTAATATTTAACTACTGTAATAGACAAAAATTATGAGGAAATCCATTAATGGACACTTAATTGATGAAATAAAGGCAACTTAATGTAGTGATAAAAAGAGCATACATTCGAAAAACTTAAACAATAACGGTCAAACAAAACAAAATAAGTAATGTACTTACTCGTACACTAAGCAGGGGGATGGAATTTATGAGGGGATTTGTGTGGGCCGTTGCTTTCTGGTTCATTTGATGGTACGTGGCGATCAGTGCATCATGAACAGTTGGGATTTCCAAATCAACGCGGAGTTCTTCGTTCCGGACATACCATGAGGCGCTACATATCAGGCGGAGAATGCGATTTTTAAGAACTTTTATTCGGCCAATTCGGGTTTGTGACGCAGAACACCAAAGTCCACCACCATAGAGAGCCAAATGGAGCGTGTAAGTTCTTTGTACAATAGGAGTTGGATGTGGATCGGTAGCTTAGGGTTGCAGAGCAGTGATTTGAGGACATTCCAGGTGAGACGGTTGTTATGACCCTACTACAGTCGCATAACTAGACAACCTCATATATGTATGCTCGTTACATAGAGAACTGAAACGAACATTATGATCCACAGAATGTAGAAAAGTCTTGTCTTGATTCTTACGTACACCTAATGACTTCTGCTTAGGGGTGTGTCGGTCCAGGTATTTCCCTGGAACGGTTCCAACAGTTACGGTGACAAAGATGTAACCGTTCCAAATTACCGGTACAGTTCCAGTACCGGTACAGGCGATCAAATCCCACTCACATGACATGGATGAAGCAGGCAGTCAAATCCCTATCGTCCTTCTTCCATGCTTATGATCTCAACTTGCGATACAATAGCATCATTTTCCTTGACAATTCGCTAAAAGGAAGGAATTTGAACAAGTGTTACAAAAGAGGCAATTTATTATAAATAATAGTTACCAAACAATTCAAGGAAAGAATAATGACGTTGCAGTTTAAGAACTTAACATGACAATAATAAATTAATAATACTGGAGACAACTTCCATGCTAACCAGTCCAGAAGATAACTTCCCGCTCAAGAGCCATTCCATGATTCCATGAACCATTCTCAGTCCATGGAAGTAGTAAGGGCGCTTCCAGGTACAACATGGAACAGAACTGAGAACAAGATCCATGCTTACCAGTCCAAAACCCTTCCCGGTCCAGAGCCATGATATCTCCATGATATCTTATCGGTCCGGTTCCATCCTTACCAGTCCAGTTCCATCCTCACCAATCAGAATGATCTCTTCCCGGTCCAGAGCCATTTCAAGATATCTTATCAGTCTCTGGAACTGGACCGGTAAGGGTCGAGTTTTTGTCACTGCGTGGAACCGTTCCAACCTGATACTCGGTTCCACAGTCCCAGTACAGCTGTACCAACACACCTCTACTTCTGCTTTCTAAGATTATTTTAATTTAAATAAGATCTAAGTGGATACCCACAGGGATATCACAACGCTGGTCGAGAATATAGACCAATGTGAGTAACCTTGGTGGGGATGCTTGATAATTTGGGCGATAAGTGAACGGGACTATGACAGATTTGGTGGCGTTTAAATTTATTTTCCTCTTCAGAGAGACAGCAGTGAATTTTGTACGTAGTAGCCTCGTTCTATAACCACCACAGAAATTGAAAAAAGTCAATGGATCAATATCAGAAATCTTCCAGCATAGGAGCCAGTTCTTTTGTAATTTGGCAAATAGAGAACGTTATCTGCTTTTCACGAAACTAACTCAAATTTGAGAGATTTTTTCTGAAAACAACAAAATTTCAATATCTTGCAACGAAATAATTATTTTCCCGAAGTTGCTATCCACAAATCTGAGCCGGAACGTTTTTAACGGTGGTGCCTGTGGAGTGGTGTAGGTATTTGTAACAAGTGACTGAAATGATGTAATATTCAAGGGTCGAGCGGCTCTGGCTGCAGGCAACGTGACTGGCCAGGAAGAGCTCCTCACGCTGTCCAAAGGATGGATCAACTTTTACCTACTCAAGGACAACCAGGATCTCGAAGACACAAATAACGAAGGTGAGGAAGAGTTGAGATGATCCCTTGACAAACTTACAACGTCTTGACAGAAAAACAAACAGTTATTTGAGCAATCGATTCGGTAGTTTCACTCTGAAACATTTTTTGGTACGTCATTTTCCACGAACTCGTACTGATCGTGATGGAGTCAATGTGCAGTAATAAGTCAACTATCCTCCAAATCTGAACTGGTGAGAAATCAGATCAAATACAATCACGTTTGAGCGTCCACACAAGTAAGTGTTTGTTCGATGTTGCCGTCTTGTGGGTGCTGAAGAATCCTGAAAAATTTAGCAAAATCGGTCCATGTGTTGGTCTTTGAAATAGACTGGGAAAAAAACATTTAGTAAAATCCAAAAGTCGAATAAAAATGTTTCCGTCCGTCCGCCGTACGTATCACTTTCCTTAGTTACCATTGAGCGATTCTGATTAAATTTGGTGTATGGGTTCCATTCGGGTCTAGTTGTGCCCCGAATCTTTTGGTCGATGTTAATAACTTCTATAGGTTGAAAAATAAGGGCTGAAATTTTCAAATCGCCCTAGCTCAAAAACTTTCAATTTAAAGGTATTGGTTTTTCATCAATTTAAATTAGTACTGAACTTTTAGAATCAAATGAGACCACCCAGAGCTCTTTTGGACCAACCGTTCGCTCTCTATGAGAACTTGCAGGTTGGACTTACGATAAATCAGAAACACGAGTGTAAATCGTAAACGAGGCCTAATCTCCGCTCAAATTTTAGCTGACCAAAATGCGATCGTTGTTCGTTACTTCGAGTTGTACTCAGTTTTGCGTTCTTAACAACCAGCAGTCAAATTTCCTAATGAAGGCACCCACAACACTTTATTTCTTCGAATTGAGTGTGAAGCGTTTATTTCTTCAATTTAAAGTTGATTGTGAAGCGAAAATGTATGGTTGGTAGGTAGTGGAAATTGCAAAGCTGTCTTCTTTGCTGGGGAGTGATCTGTACAGAAATAAATAAACCTTTGTGTAATGATTTGTAGTTTTTTCACAAAGATTGATCACGGACGGACGACATGAAACATGAGTTGTTCAAAAAGGAAAAAATTTACAATATAATCGTTTTTCAAAAGTTTGCTTTTACCGCCTAACTGTAATTTAGTTCATCAACAACAACGTTGTATTCACAATTTACTAATTGGATTTTTTATTTACTAAAGGTTTTCAAATTGAAGGGACGAATATAGATGAGAGCGTTCAAGAATACACGTTGGAAATACAAGCAACTCCGGAACAGGTTTTCACTCCCGAACCATCAACAAGACATGGAAGAGGACCCTCCATCCTTCCGAATCTACCACAAAGAGAACTGAAGAGGTTCGTTTCTCCATATCAGCCCATTACTGTTCAATAATGTAATAATAATAATAATCTCTTTATTCGTTCACCCTATACAGACATGAATGCGCCAAAATAGACAAATAAAAGTTCAAAAAAAAAATTTGCAATGAAAATGTGAGGGGCAATCTGGCCGGACCCGGACCCGCCCACCATGGTGGCTCCCGGGGCCACCTCCTATTTCTAGGCTGGCCCTAACCATCCAGCCGTACTAATCTACAACTTGTCGGTCCTTCCATAGCAGGGACCAACCAACACAAAGCTAGTTCGCTAACCCCATCACACCAACAAGACGTAAAAATATTGTTAAAACAATAATAACAATCACAAAAAATGAACATGATAACATTGTTATCTTAGGTCAAATAATTTCTTAATATAAATAATATAAAATAATATAGGCAGGTAATTTGTGACTTTTTTTAACCCCTTTTAAAATCCGACTTTTTTCATTTTTAAGATTTTTTTCGTGTTTTCGACCTTGTATCATTAAAATGTTAATAACTCCTTCAATTTATCAACATTTTACTGATACAAGGGGTTATTAACATTTTAATGATACAAGGTCGAAAACACGGAAAAAATCTTGAAACGAAAAAAATCGGGTTTTAAGAGGGTTAAAAAAAAGTGACAAATTACTTGAAGAATCAATCCTTAGGCTATGGCAGGAACGTAGATGTTACACCCTGTATATAAAAATAATAAACCTTTGTGTAATAATTATAATAATCTCTTTATTCGCACGAATGCGCCAAAATAGACAAATACAAGTTTGTCAACATTAGACAAATATAAGTTTTTAAAAAAAATTGCGATGAAAATGTGAGGGGCAATCCGGCTGGACCCGGACACACCCACCATGGCGGCTCCTGGGGCCACCTCCTATTTCTAGGCTGGCCCTAACCACCCAGCCGTACTAATCTACAGCTTGTCGGTCCTTCCATAGCAGGGACCAACCAACACAAGACACTACTTCGCTAACCCCATCACACCAACAAGACGTAAAAATATTGTTAAAACAATAATAACAATTAAAAAAATGAACGTGATAACATTGTTATCTCAGGTCAAATAATTTCTTAATCAATATAAGATAATATAGGCAGGTAATTTGTGACTTTTTTAACCCCTTTTAAAATCCGACTTTTTTCATTTTTAAGATTTTTTTCGTGTTTTCGACCTTGTATCATTAAAATGTTAATAACTCCTTCAATTTATCAACATTTTACTGATACAAGGGGTTATTAACGTTTTACTGATACAAGGGGTTATTAACATTTTAATGATACAAGGTCGAAAACACGGAAAAAATCTTAAAAGTGAAAAAATTCGGATTTTAAGGGGGGTAATAAAAAGTCAAAAATGAAAAAAGTCACAAATTAGTTGTAGAATCAATTCCTAGGCTATGGCAGGAACATAGGTGTTACACCCTGTATATAAAAATAATAAACCTTTGTTTAATAATTTCCAGCGTTTTTCATGTAGGTTTCCATTAAACATTACTTTTGTGCTTTGAGTTACTGATGCAATGTTATGCAATATTTTTGGGGTATTATCACACGGTTTAATATTTGTTCAGATCGAGGCAGCCCAGGGCACATCAGAGCAGCAGACCTGGAGGCGGTCAAGTGAGCCTCCCAGACATCCACAGTTCCAGTTCATCTTCCACCCCTGAGAACCAAGACGGTCATCACCCGCACTCGACCAGGTCAATCGATACTTTTCTTTCTCATACCTCTTTCATTGTCCCAGCAGTTGACCCCCGCTAGCTCAGAGCTGGTCGTCATTAAGGCCAATCCATCTTGCCAGCTTTCTCGCGAATTGATGTTTACTTACTCTTATTCCGTAATTTTAGCACTAATCATGATCAAATTCCTCCATTCCTCTGATTGGTTGCACGATTTCTGGAGAAACTAATCAAGTAGGCTTCGTTCGCTTTTGTTGATGCCAAACATGCAACAATCAGAGCAGACATGCAATCTGAAGTGCTCAGACCGTTAACGCCTTCAAAATTCGTTGCCTTACGTTTCAATAAAATTAAAATCAGGAAATTGAATTTAAAAAATAATATTTGTTATTTTCTGTCAAATAACGGGGAAATTTATCCCAAAATGCCTCGAAATGAACACTTAAAAATGTAAGTTTTTATTTTAATAAAAATAGTTCTAAATTTTCAAAATCGATTCAGACCACCTCAGATTCGGATTTCACGCAGAATTTCACGAATTTTAGACCCCTCAACCAATTTTTTTGGTTCACAACCCGTCCAGTGAGCGCGCAAACATGCGCAACCCCTGGATGTACCAAAATTGAGTATTGAGTGTGATGAAGTTTGATGAATGTTTTTTCGTTAATTTTCGACGCTGAATCACGTGGTGGTATGTATTTTTGGATATAGATGGAAATTTTCGAAACGGTGGCCGAAAAATAGGTGGTTTTTACTAGAGAATCGCTCTTTTTCCACCCTTTTGAGTTACGACGCAGTTTTAATTAGTTCAGGTGGCTAACTCTACCCCTAAACTACCACTTAACGGGAGCGAACGGTTTGTCCTACAGAGCTCCGCGTGGTTTCTTAAAATTCTAAAAATTCAATAGGTACTATCTTAAACTGATGGAAAAACAATACCTTTATGTCAAAATTTTTTGAGTTTGGGCGTTTCAAAATTTCAACCCTTAATTGTCAACCCTTAGAAGTGACCTATACCAACCAAAATCTGCGGGGCAAAACTAGACCCCACATGGAGCCCACAAACCAGTTAGGTCGAAAATTTTTTATTCGATTTTTGGATTTACGTACCTACCTTGAAACGTAAAACATTACATTTTGAGGGGGGCTTAAAAAAATTGAAAATAATAAACCAAAATAAGGAAAAAACGTCTGCCAAGTGGGTATGGCACATAGCTTCCTCGTATCCATAACCCGATTATATAGATGATCCGATGCATAGTAGTTAATCTCAAAACACCAATATCTAAGTACCTTTCACTACCCTCATAGGGGACCATCTACACGCTAATCTGAACAATCCTAGAAAATTTCATCCAATTTGGATGAAAAATGTAAGTGAGTAGTGATTGGATCAAAAAATTTCTCAGTAAGGCTGGGAGTCGAACCCAGGACTCCTCGGTGGGAGTCAGAAGCGCTGCGTCTGAGCTATGGGGGCCTGGAGATAACTTATGTAGGATTTGAGATTCTGACGTACGCATGGCTGTTACAAGGATTTTACGTTCGCGCTTGCGCATCGGCTACTATCAGTCCGGGGGTGATGATGTTCATGGGGGACCATCTAAAGACTAATCTGTAATACGTGAAGTGAGGGGATTAAACAACACGTACTGAACTGGCGGAAGGTGTTTATTTGACTGACGAAGTGGGCTCCGAGGAGCGCCATCTTCGATATCGACAATCGATTCCTTACCTAGTCGATACATAATTATCGATTATACAACATCATTCTCTCCTTAAAAACATTAAGATATTGTACATTGCATCACTGTTATATTACATATTTAAATTCACTACTTTCACCCTACCAGTAAACAAAAACAAAATGAAAGAAAATTAAACAAATAACATTTAAAAGAACGTAAAGGACGTACAAAATGTTCAAGAATTAATTCAATGAAAATATAAAGACAACACAACTTAATACACAGTAGGTGCCTTAGTGTTGAAATATACGCACACACACAAAAAAAATTTATAATTATAGTACATCTTCACTGAAATTTTGCTAAAACCTTTCAAAACGAACAATTAATTTAATGAAAAAAAATTAACTAATTTACGGGCAGGAACTTACGGAACTTGAAAGAATTTATGGGAATTAATGCAGGTGTACTACCATTTAAAACATTAAAACTAACTCGAGTGTGCAACTTGACCCAAAATTAAAACAAAACAAAAAATCAGGGTTGTTTATTGTATATTGTCCCAGATCTTGTTCGAGATGGATTCAGCTTCTCCTGAATCTGGGATGTAGTAGCCGAAGGTATTGTGGGAAGATTCAGCCCTGGAGCTACAGGCGCATTTATGCCCACAGGATGATCCCTGATTTTCACCTGCGAACGATGAACGAGATGGAATGAACTCAACTCCGGTACATAGACTTTGTAAATATTGGAAGAATGGACAGCCTCAATGCTGCCTTTGAGCCACTTAGCTGGCCGTTCATGAGGGTATAAGAGTATCCAAGCTGGACCCAAAGGGAGAGCAGTACTCAGTGATGTACCACTCGAGGGGCGCTCTTGTGGCGATGAAAATCTTCGAGCCAAAATGGACAAAGGGGTACGAGGCAAATAGGAAAATAACGCCAACATTGGCGCACGGCCTGTAGAGACTGAAGGCGTAGCCCTATATGAAGCTAATGAATCGATCAACGCATCCTGGGCGGATTTTGAAGAATCTTCAACAGAGTACTTTCTGAGAATGGATTTCATGATATAGAACAAAGCGCTCAGCTTGTCCGTTGGATCGTGGATTGTACGGGGGGGGGGGGGGGCAAATAGCAGCTTGATGGAATACTGGAGACAGAAACCACGAAACTCTGAACCAGAAAATGGAGGACCATTATCGGCAACCAAGGTAGTAGGAGTTCCGAACCTTGAAAATACTTCCAAGAGGAAAGCAGACACTGACACGAAATTATAAGACGTCACAATTTTCGCCTCTGGCCATTTGGAAAAACTATCCACATAGAGAATATAATTCCTCCCTCCGAAATGAAAAATGTCGCCAGTAAAATAAAAATTTAAAAAAATAAAATAAAAATAAAAAAAATAAAAATAAATAAAAATAAAAATAAAAATAAAAATGTCGCCAGTGAAATAAAATATAATTCCTCCCATCCTCGTCCCCAGTGAAGTGAGGGGATTAAACAACACGTACTGAACTGGCAGAAGGTGTTTATTTGACTGACGAAGTGGGCTCCGAGGAGCGCCATCTTCGATATCGACAATCGATTCCTTACCTAGTCGATACATAATTATCGATTATAGAACAATACCCCTGAAAATTTCATTTAAATCGGATGGAAAATGTGGAAATTATGGCCGTTACAAGGAAATTCACGTTTGCGCATGCGCAGTCGCTTCTATCAGTCCGGGGATGATGATTTTCATAGGGGACCGTCTACACACCAACCCGCACAATCCCTGAAAATTTCATAGAAATCGGACAATAACTTCGTATAGTTATGCGCGTTACAAGGAATTCATGACAGACAGACAGACACACAGACACGGAACCAAAATTGTTCAGAAAGGTCTAAAACGTAAAACGCGAGTGGAAATTTTGATTTTGAAGAATTTTTTTTCCATCCTTGGAAAGTGAAAATAAAGCTTCCGCTACCTTGGTAGACTCGGAAGCAATAGTAAACTGTTGTACGCTCAATACGCTCGTAAATGACTGAGAGTAAGTAAATGGCTGTTCTGAGTGATAGTATCGGAATGTTCCTAAGGAATGGACAGATTAACGATACCAAAGCATTGTTATTACCTAAGTTGTCTCTCTGATATATCATTGGCCTTCAAGGTGAGTCAAGTCACGCCCTCCAGGTGGTTTTGGAAGGTACCTAACACCGCCTGAATAATGAACAAGCATGTCCCAGCGCGTGGCTCCCTCAAGTGCTCATTCAGGTGGGCATAATCACTGGATTTCCCCGTAGAGGTGGCGGAGATTTGAAGTTTGGTTGTAGGTAGGTGTAATTTATTGTTCCCCTTGCTGTCATCTAACTTCTGCTCAAATGTCCAGGAAACATCATCGTCATGCTCTTCCCGACGTGAACGATGCCAGCAGAGGCTCCAGGAACGAAATCAAATCCAGGCGCGAGCGCCGCAACCAAGTGACCGCCATCGCCAAGACTGAACCAATTTTCAAGTTACCTGCCGAAATGGACCACAACTTGGAAACGTCACATTCAACGAGTGAGTTTCTCAAGTAGAATTTAAACGTATACCTACTCGAATTGAAGATGAAATATAAATGATCAACCGAGGAAAGAGCTAATTGCGACTCATCGTTCGCAATTTCCGAAATTGAATTAATTCATTATAAGAATGAGTTGCTTCGAATGTGAAGTTGAAATTTCATGGAAGTGTAAATATCAAATCTCACATCCTAGATAGGAGGTGCTTCTGACGAAAACGGAACTCGGACTTCATTGACAAAGTCCTGTGATACAGGGTGTAACACCTATGTTCCTGCCATAGCCTAGGAATTGATTCTACAACTAATTTGTGACTTTTTTCATTTTTGACTTTTTATTACCCCCCCTTAAAATCCGACTTTTTTCACTTATAAGATTTTTTCTTGTTTTCGACCTTGTATCATTAAAATGATACAATAACTCCTTCAATTTACTAGTAAAACTCAATTTTGACGATACCATTGGCGTTAAATTTCCTATCTCGCTGATGGAGAACCAAAGTTTTCTAAATAGGCAAAACGTGTGAAAAATGAACTTGAAGAGGAAAAATCTTGAAAATCTCAATGCAAATGCTTGCCTTAAGCCTAAAAGTTGCACCAAAAGCTCACCTTTCCAACGGTCTAGTTAGAAAATATATACATTAGAAATAAGCGGAGAAATGGACGTTCGAATGAAAAAAACGCTGCAAATTATTACACAATGGTTTATTATTTTTCTATATAGATCACTCGTCTACAAAATCACCAACCATCCAATATGAAGAGAAGAAAAAAAAAAAAAAAAATTAAAAAAATAAATAAAAAAAATCAAAATCACCAACCATCGATCGCATTTCGGTCAGCTCTAATTTGAACGGAGATTAGGCCTCTTTTGCGATTCACACTCGTGTTTTGATTTATATATATATATATTTCAATATAAACCCTCAAATTTTCGTAGGGAGCGAACGGTTCGTCCTACAGAGCTCCGCGTGGTCTCAAAAAATTCTAAAAATTCTATAGTATCTTAAATTGAAGGAAAAACAATACCTTTATGTCAAAATTTTTTGAGTTAGGGCGTTTTCAAAATTTCAAAATTGATTTTGGAACCCTTAGAAGTAACCTACATCAACCAAAAGCTTCGGGGCACAACTAGACCCCAAATGGAGCCTACACACCAAATTTCATCAAAATCGGTCAATGCTAAGTGGCAAAAGTGACGCGTACGGCGTACGGCCAAATTTTTATTCGATTTTTGGATTCTACGTACCTTGAAACGTAAACCATCAAATTTTGAGGGGGTGTTAAAATTTTTTTTTTCTTGGTCGATTCCAAAGGTCCATTATTGAAAATAATAAACCAAAAACGAGATTTTTCAGGGGAAAATCGATGGTTAGGGAGTGTCAACAGGGTTTCACCAACTATTGACATTTCTAAAAAAAAAATCAAAAAATTTTATTTGCAAATCCTAAAAATAGGCAGTACAAATGTCAATACAATTACGAATTTCAAGTTCAATAAGGGCAGTGCCGATCACAAGTGGGTCAAGGGAGCGCAGGGAAGAGCCCCCTCCACCCGCCGGCCGGCGCCACCCGACCGGCCCCAGGCCCCACCCACCATGACGGCTCTCCGCATAAGGATACCCACGAGGGAAACGGCTGCCACGCCAGTGACCATCCGCCCCTAACACAGGACATCCCCACGGATCCCATTCCCAACAGGGAAAAGAGAACAATAGAGCCGCCCCCAGGACCGATAGGGCGACCACCGACCAACAGGAGAGGAGAACCCACCCATTCACTCATTCATTCAATAAATGCATTCACACCACTAATAATTAATTTTTAAATAAGTATAACAAAAAAAAAAAACACGAAGAGTACTTACAAAAAATTCCTCTGCTAGACAATTAAAGTCAACTAAATCTAAATAAACCCTATTATTATCATTCATTCAATTCTTTTGAGTCGTCAATATGTATATGTATATTGTAATGTGTATACACATTAAAAAAAGTTAAATAGACCATTGAATATTTAAAAAGTCACTAACTGAATACAGTTCAGCCTGTAAAAGTTTCATTTTCAGCATCCTTGTAAATGGTTTCTCCGAGAGGTTGCGGATATCGGTGGGTAAAGCATTAAATAATCTTGATCCGATCTGGTAGGGATCACATCGCTGGACCACGCTGAGACGGGTAAACGGTATAACAATATCTTTGCCAGTTCTTGTAGGATACCGATGAAAGCTTGACACCGTCTTGAGGTGAGGCAGATTTGACTTGGTATTAGTCAAAACAGCAAGGACATAAGCACTTGGTAGAGTGAGCACATTTAGTCGAACGAACGACCCTCTGCAGCTAACACCCCATCGGAGGCCAACGAGGATGCGAATGATACGCTTCTGTAATTTGAAAACCTCCACTGAGTGACAAGAATTCCCCCACAATGCTAAACAATAGGACATTCTGCTTGCAAAACAGGCGTGATAAATTGTGAGAAGAACATCCTTCGACACAACTGCTGACAATCTGCGAATCATGAAGGTACATGAAGTAAGCTTGGAAGTAAGTGCCTCAATATGTGGTAACCAAGACACTTACTTCCAAGCTTACTTCATGTACCTTCATGATTCGCAGATTGTCAGCAGTTTCACGTAAAATATGAGTTTTGTGACGGAGTACCAGTTACTCTGTCACCTGATTCGTGATTCGATGGAGCGATTCTTCCGCTCTATCGAATCACCACTCAGGGATAGCTGAGACACCGATCTGTAAGTATAGTACTTTCATACTAGATCACTTCCCTTACCCTCGTGGTTCAAATCCGAAGATCTAATAGGTAAACTCTGTTGATACTCCTTCCCCCCTCACATATAGATACAAGCCTCATTGATTATAAGATAATATATCTATTTATCTTTCCTAATTCAATTTGTATCTTTCATTCATCATCCCTAGTCCTAGGTTGATCTCCAACAAGGAATAGGTTTTCAAACCATAGGTATAGTTCTCTAGGGTAGAATACAGCTGTAAGCTGCCTAGCCCTGAAGGGGGTTCGGCATGTAGCGTTGTGCTGTAAGGGAATGGAAATGACAAAAGAAAATGATTGCAACTTAAAATTAGGTAATATGAGATAATACTTAACTCTGTGGTGCAATGGTAGCGGTCAATGACGGAGGCAACTGCGTAGAACCTGCAATGGAGTACTCCCTGAAGGGGCTTCACCTCGTACTTGAAAGACAAAGAAAGAAGGGATGGCAATGCAACGTTGCGCAAGGTAACTATGAATTTTCCTAGGGTGAAGTATTTGAATTTGTGTACTCAATTTGACTTTAATTTTACCACTTTGATGTTTCAGGTGTACCTAGCTGTTAAGAAGAACTCAAGAAATAAAATGAACTGCGTGTAATCGACGTCAAGAAGCGATAAAAAACATGTACATATGTAAAATATTCAGTACAAATAAAGATATTATAAAATTGTAGCAAGTTGTTGTTTGTTGGACTCTTCCTTAAATTCAATGTTATGGCGTACAAGGTAAGTATTTTGGTTAACAAGGTCGAAATGACTATTTTACTGTTTATCACAACCAAATGGTTTGTTAGGAAAAGAGCTGCTTGAGGGCAACTCTGCAAGGTAAGTACGGTTAATACCATAAAGCTACGAATAGTCTCTGTCTCAATCCCCTTAAGTTATATTATTATTGGCCAATAATACACTAAAGACACTCACGTCGCAGACACTCGTTGAGGTGGGAGTCCGGCGTAGTTTGGGTAGTCCGTTATCCAGGGGAAGTCCGTGTAATGCAAGGGTCGGTCAATTGGCGAGAGGGGAATCACTACTGCTAACCGATTGACGATTTGAAAGGCTTTAGGTAAAATAGAGAGCAATGTGAGTTTGGATTGCGCAATTAATTGCAGAACGAAGGGGCAGTTGCAGTTAATGTCTGATAAGTCTTATAACTTGCACTGAAGGGGGTGGTAGCATAGAGCAGGCGGGAATGAGGGTGGGGGAGCGGCGCTCGGCCTTATATATCCTCCCCTCCACGCTCGGTGGTCCGCTGGGCGCCCGCTGGTGGGAGGGCCCCGACCGGCGCTCCCTCCCTTCAATGTAGTAGGTGTGATGATCGGCTGTGATAGTTGTGATTCCCAAACTCAACTCTTGTCTCTTCCTTTTATCCCGGTCCTGATAGGGGAATTGCTGATCCTGTGAGCTGCGGCTCACACAGCAACGATTGAATTATTCTCATTAATTAATCAGATTCTCCAGATCCCTTAGAACAATACTGTTTCAGTTTGAAATAGGATTGTATGCAATTCTCCATGGCCAATCGGATGGTGGCTCTCCCTAGACTCCTCGACCAACAAAAATGAAGGTTTTTTTTCGGCCCTTTTCACATTATGGTTACTGGTTCAAAGGGCGCTCTTGCCCTTAAACGCTTCTGAGAATTTGGAATAATCTTCTGTATTAAAGGCCCAGTAACCATAATGTGAAAAGGGCCGAAAAAAACCTTCATTTTTGTTGGTCGAGGAGTCTAGGGAGAGCCACCATCCGATTAGCCGAGGAGAATTGCATACAATCCTATTTCAAACATATTATTTTACGTGAAAGGTCAATGGTTGGTGAAACCCCGTTGACACCCCCTGACCATCGATTTTCCCCTGAAAACCACGTTTTTTGTGCATTCGAACGTCCATTTTTCCGCTTATTTCTAATGCAAATGTTTTTTTTTTTTTTTTAACTAGATCGTTAGAAGGTGAGCTTTAGGAGCAACTTTTAGGCTAACAGGGAAGCATTTACACGCTGGAAAGCAGGAACTTATGAGCGGTTGAAAAAAGACATTTTCAAGATTCGACATTTTTTCTCTTCAAGTTCATTTTGTTGAAATATGAACATGTATTACTTCCATGTACATCCACCCGCTATGTTCTCTTTCCCCCGTTTTTCCGTTATCACTCTGTTTCTAGTGTTTCTACCGTTTTTCATTCTTTCGCCCAATAAACTTCTTTTAATTCAATTGAAGTGTTTCATTATAAATAATGATAGAATAACAGATTATGGGCCCTGTTCACGTTCAGTAATCGAAAGAAATCGAAAAATAGTGCATTCTGTGGATTTGTTTAGTGATAAGAGTGGGACAAACTCGACCTGCAAGTGTTCGTCGTGTTTATCGTGTGTTCGCGAAGTTTATAAGTGAAAATGAGTTCCTCAACGACAACTGGATCAGTACCAATTTTGGACAGCGGTTCCAACTTTGCAAATTGGGAGTTTCGAATGAAATCGTTGCTAGAAAGGGAACAACTACATGGCGTTCTTGACACGGACGTTCTAGGTGATAACGAAGATGAGGCCCTCAAGAAAAATTTACTCATCCAAGACGCTAAAGCTAGAGCTTTAATAATACAAGGTACTTCTGATAAATATTTAGACGTAATTAAAGATAGTCGAACTGCTAAGGAAATGTTGCAAGTTCTGAAACATGTTTTTGTGAGATCCAGTACATTCTCCAAATTGAGTCTGTGGAGACAGTTATTGACATTGAAATGCGAATCATCAAATGCTCTGGACGAACATTTCTTCAAATTTGATTCGATCTGCCGTGATTTAAAGGAAATGAAAACGGAGCTGGACGAAAGTGATAAAATTTGCTTGCTCTTGTTATCACTTAACCAAGACGTTTATGGGACTATAATCACAGCTCTCGAGACACAGGAAAAGTTAAAATTGGATTTCGTTAAGGCAAGATTATTAGATGAGGAAGCAAAATTAAAAGATCGAAACAAAGAATTTACAGATGAGGTTGGACTGCAGGCGAAAACTTTTGAAAATCGGTGTTTTATTTGTAAATCGCCCCAACATTATAAATCCCAGTGCCCTCAAAATCCTAATCGAGGAAGGGGATTTGGCAGAGGTTACAAACGTGGTTTTCACAAAAACCATTTTGGTTCAAGAGGAAAGGAAAGTCAGCCAGAAAAAGCTAAGGAAATTAGTGAAAAGGGTATGGTTAGCTCTTCAGCCGTTTCTCTCGTTGCACTTGATTGTGTCACTAAGCTTAATTTGAGTGATGACATGTTCATTGTAGACAGTGGTGCAAGTGTGACGCTAATGAAGGCTGGGCTGGAGCCACTGATGTCCTCTGTCACCAAGCTGGAACGGAAAATTGTCATTCACATTGCAAATGGCGAAAAAATGATTGCTGAGAAAAAAGGGATCCTTAGTGGTACTTGTCAGGGTAAGCCTGTAAATGTGGATGGACTAATCGTTGATGGGCTGAAGCATAATTTACTGTCAGCAAACTCCCTGACAGCCAAAGGCCACCACATGATTTTTGAGAAGAATAAAATGACCATTGGAGGTAAGGATTTTGAATTCAATTGTGAAAATCATCATGGTCTTTTCACATTGAAACTTGACTTATCAAAATCAGACGAATCGTGCAGTGCAGCTGGTGTTGCTGACCAAAATTTATGGCATCGACGCTTAGGTCATACCAGCAACAAATGCCTCCGGGAACTCAATCTACCTACTATTTCGGGTCCGTGTGAAGCTTGCATTGAAGGAAAGGCTACGCGCTTACCATTTGTGACCAAAGAAAAACGGTCTACGCAAATTGGTGAAAAAATTTGGTCAGACGTGTGCGGCCCAATCACACCTGCTAGTCGAGAGGGATTTAAATATTTCCAGATAATTTTGGACGATTTTAGTCACTTTGTGGTGGTGAAGCTGCTACGGTCAAAAGATGAAGCTGAAGACAATTTGATTACTTATGTCATAAATGTTGAACGACAGCATGGAGTTCTGGTAAAATCCTTCCGCCTGGATAACGGAGGTGAGTTCACATCTAACCGGTTCAAACAATTCGCAAGAGACAAAGGAATTGAAATTGAGTACTCAATGGCGTACAGTCCGCAGATGAATGGTAAAAGTGAGCGGATGAACCGGACTTTACTAAACATGCTCAGAACCAAGTTAATCGACTCTGGTGTGCCAAAGGAAATGTGGTCAGAGGGTTTGAAATGCTGTGTGTACGAATTAAACAGAACACCTACCACAGCTCTAAGACGTCATCAGACCCCTTCATTACTTTGGAATGGCCGAAATGAACTCTCAAAGTTGAGGATTTTTGGGTGCAGAGTATGGCTCGCTAATTTGCCTAAAGGCAAGAAACTTGAACCTCGAGCTACAAAAGGAATTTTCTGTGGATACTGTGGTGGCGGTTACCGTATTTGGATACCTCAGGAAGATAAAATAATTCAGTCTCGTGACGTCACATTCGATGAGGAGAATTTTGATATGAAACTTGAAAAAGTCCATCATATGAATACAAAAATGGACGGAACTCATCAACAGACAGTCACCATTATAGAGAACACGCAGACTGAAAAGAAGAACGCAGAACTATCTTCAAATGAGACTGGTGAACCATTTTCACCTAGTCCTCAACCAGAATCACTAGTATCCCAATCACCAACGATGACGCCAGGATGTTCTCCTCAGACAACTAGGACTAAATCTGGAAGACTAGTCAAGCCTCCTGTACACTTACAGGATTATGACGTGTATGCTGCATATTGTATGCTGACAGCACAGGAGGAGCCAGAAAACTTTACAGAAGCAAATAAATCCCCTGAATGGAGACAGGCAATTGAGACTGAGCTAAAATCTCATGAAGACCTGGGCACTTGGTCTCCTTCCGTTCTACCTCAAGGAGAGAAGGCTATTGACACGAAGTGGGTGTTTAAAGTCAAGGAAGATGGAACCAAAAAGGCCCGGTTAGTTGCACGTGGGTTCCAGGTGCCTCGGAATAAATTTGAAGAATTTACGTATGCGCCTGTTGCAAGGATGACAACAATTAGAATTTTGATTTCCCAAGCTGTGCAAAATGACTGGCCCATGCGTCAAATTGATGTTCCTACCGCATTTTTAAATGGAAAATTGGATCACGACGTTTTTATAAAAACCCCTGAAGGACTTGTGAGTGACTCCTGCGTTCAGAAATTGAACCGTGCTCTCTATGGGCTCCGTGACTCACCGAGATGTTGGAACGATCGTTTCAGTGAATTTATGAAAACTATTGGACTTCGTCGTTCTATGCACGACTTCTGTCTGTTCATTGGTGAGGACGTGTATCTTGTGCTTTTTGTGGACGACGGAATTTTGACTGGTAAACCAGAAAAGATTGAAGAAGTCATGAAGTCGCTGATGGATGAGTTTCGTGTGAGAGATCTCGGGGAAGTTTCTTGTTTCTTGGGCATGCAACTGAAGAGGAGTGAAGGAAAATTGACTGTGACACAGAAAAAAAATTATCGACCGCATAATTCAGGAATTTCACATGGAGGACTGCAAAACAATCTCAACCCCAATGGAAGTATGCTTTCAACCGGATGAATCCAACGTGAATGAGGAGGTGCCTTATCGCAGATTGGTTTGTAGTCTGATGTATGTTGCTATTATTTCAAGACCAGATTTATGTTTTTGCATATCACTATTGAGTCGATACTTAGATAAACCTTCTAATCAGTTATGGAAAGCTGCAAAGCGAGTTGTTAAATATCTTGCTAGCACTAAGGATTTTGGACTAAATTTTGAAAGGGGAAATTCCTCATTAGTTGGGTATTCTGATGCCGATTGGGCTGGAGATAGGTCCTCTCGTAAAAGCATTAGCGGGTTTATAGCTTTCGATGGAAAAAACCCAATTTCATGGTTCTCTAAAAAACAAACATGCGTGGCTTTGTCCACAATGGAGTCGGAATATTTGGCGGCAGCTGCTGCTAGTCAAGAGTTAATAAATTTGAAGGGTATTCTAAATGAATTTGGGACAGGTGTAGACTCGGCTAAGTTATTTGTGGACAACACTAGTGCCATCTCTTTGGCAAAGACTTTTGAAAACTCGAAAAGGGGGAAGCATATTGATATAAAACAACATTTTTTGAAAGATTTATGTATGAAGAAGGAAATTGATTTGAAATATGTTAGATCCGAGGATAACATTGCAGATTTGATGACTAAACCCCTGAATGTTGTTAAATTTACAGTACTCAGAGATAAGGCTATTAATAAGACCTGATTGAATGTTCGATAACAGTGTTAATTTGATAATAATGGTTATATTTGCATTAAGAATAGTTTGACGTGGTGTTGCCGCACAGATAGTTGATGTTCATATTGTTGTCGCTATGAAATTGTTGCTGTCAGTTTAATGTAGAATGTTCATATCGAGAGGGGGGTGTTGAAATATGAACATGTATTACTTCCATGTACATCCACCCGCTATGTTCTCTTTCCCCCGTTTTTCGTTATCACTCTGTTTCTAGTGTTTCTACCGTTTTTCATTCTTTCGCCCAATAAACTTCTTTTAATTCAATTGAAGTGTTTCATTATAAATAATGATAGAATAACACATTTTTCATCCGCTTTTCCTATTTAAGAAACTTTGATTCTCCACCAGGGAGATAGGAAGTTTAACGCTCTTTCCAACAAAATTGTCAAACTTGAGATTGTCTAGTATATTGAAGGAGTTATTTACATTATAATGATACAAGGTCGAAAACACGAAAACATCTTAGAAGTGAAAAAACGCTGCAAATTATTACACAACGGTTTATTATTTTTATATAGATCACTCGTCTACAAAATCACCAACCATCCAATATAAAGAGAGAAAAAAAAAAAAAATCAAAAAAAAAATCAAAAAAAAAATTAAAAAAAAAATCAAAAAAAAAAATCAAAAAATCAAAATCACAAACCATCGATCGCATTTCGGTCAGCTCTAATTTGAACGGAGATTAGGCCTCTTTTGCGATTCACACTCGTGTTTTGATTTATATATATATATATTTCAATATAAACCCTTAAATTTTCGTAGGGAGCGAACGGTTTGTCCTACAGAGCTCCGCGTGGTCTCAAAAAATTCTAAAAATTCTATAGAATCATAAATTGAAGGAAAAACAATACCTTCATATCGAAATTTTTTGAGTTAGGGCGTTTTCAAAATTTCAAAATTGATTTTGGAACCCTTAGGAGTGACCTACATCAACCAAAAGCTTCGGGGCACAACTAGACCCCAAATGGAGCCTACATACCAAATTTCATCAAAATCGGTCAATGCTAAGTGGCAAAAGTGCCGCGTACGGCGGACGGACGGCCAAATTTTTATTCGATTTTTGGATTCTACGTACCTTGAAACGTAAACCATCAAATTTTGAGGGGGTGTTAGAATTTTTTTTTTTTCTTGGTCGATTCCAAAGGTTCATTATTGAAAATAATAAACCAAAAGTCGGATTTTAAGGGGGTTAAAAAAAGTCAAAAAACAATAAATTCACAAATTAATTGTAGAATTAATGGCTATGGCAGGAACATAGGTGTTACACCCTGTATCAGAGATGGGCGAATTCTTATTCATAAATACGATTATGAATACAAATCATATCTGCGACTTTAAGATTATGAATACGAATTTAGGTATGAAAATGAATATGAATACGAATACAATTGTATTCACACTTTGAATACGATTTTCCCCCGTATTCGTATTTTGAATACGATTTTATGATTTTTTCTATGATTTTCCCAAAAACCGAATTTTTTAAAATGATTTTCCTTAAAATCATACTTTTATTTTATGATTTTCTCCCGAACTTTGAACATATTTATAACCTAACATTGTCAAAACAATCAATCAAAATTCGAAACGCTCACAAATTCTCATAGGATTTTTCACGCAGAATCGAATGAGACCAACCCCAGATCGCTACGACCAACCGTATACAAACTACGACGACATTTCCGCTGAAAATCGTATTTTTTTAAACGATTACTACTGGAAATCATTCAAAAATTATGATTTTTACCGGACATTTCGTCGTAATTTCTATTCAGTTGGTCGTAGCGATCTGGTCTAATTCGATTCTGCGTGAAAAATCCTATAAGAATTTGTGAGCGTTTCGAATTTTGATTGATTATTTTCACAATGTTAGTTTATAAATATGAACAGAGTTCGGGAGAAAATCGTTTAAAAAAGTATGATTTTCAGGAAAAATCGTAAAAAAAATCGATTTTTGGGGAAATCATAGAAAAAATTATAAAATCGTACCTATTCAAAATACGAATACGGGGGAAAATTGTATTCAAAGTGTGAATACGATTGTATTCATATTCATATTCATACCTGTATTCGTATTCTTAATCATAAAGTCGCAGATATGATTTGTATTCATAATCGTATTTATGAATAAGAATTCGCCCATCTCTGCCCTGTATAACGTCAAATGAGAACCTTCAACTGCGTACAAACTGAATGTTCGTTTGTTGAGTCCTCTCGCTTGGGAGATTGCAAAAAAGAAAAGTATTCCTCACGCGGCTTCTTCCAATTATTGTGCATGTGTTTCTAGTCGGATCCTGGAAAGGGGAAACCAATATATCGTTTTATCGGACCGTGAACTTGAGCTTCTGTTTTTGTCGTTTCTGCCCATGAAAAGCCGCGGCGCGATGAATATCTTAAGAGGCCTTTGCTCCCCTCGCCTGCAGTGAGCTCCCCAATCATTCATGGCGTGTTTTCGATTAACTTCTCGGTCGGTCAGAAAATAGTTGATCTGCCATTTTCATGGTTGCAAACACTTAGAATAGTCTCCGTCAAATTGATTGGAAATGAGGTCCACAGGAATAAAACTCCTCCTTTGCCAAGCTTTTGGTAAATTTATCACCTTCCTCAAAGCTCGAAGGATGTAGTGTTGCCGAGTGAACATCACACCAGCGTCATTTAACAAACAAATAAATAAAGATGCCACCATAACTGGTGGGAATGAAGATTTGGAGCTTCTGCAGGTAAATAAAACGGATGGTAAATGTAGAAGTTGTGGCTGTTACAAGAAAGTCACATTTGCGCATGCGCAGCGGCTACTATTAGTCTGGAGGAGATTATTTTCATAGGGGACCATCTACACACCTATCTGAACAATCCTAGAAAATTTCATCAAATTCGGATGAAAAATGTAAGTGTTATGGCTGTTACAAGGATTTTACGTCTGCGCATGCGCAGAGGCTACTGTCAATTTTAAGGCCTTGATTTTCATTGGGGACCATCCAAAACCTAATCCTCATAATCCCTGAAAGTTTCATCGAAATCGGATAGACAATGTGGAAGTTATGGCTGCTACTAGGAATTCCGTTTGCGCATGCGCAGTCGCTTCTATCAGTCCGGGGGTGATGATTTTTATAGGGGATCGTCTACACACAGGGGCGTTGGGTGACCTCTGAAAGTGGTGGGGCACCAAACCAGAAAATACGTTGACCCTAGGATCACACATACCTACATACTTTTGCGTCAAACAGAGAACCCAGTGGGGAAACATCACATCTCAACTTCATTCCAGTTAATGATGAAAAAAAAATCATTTCTGGGACTCGAAAAGATAAAAATGTTAATTTGTTACTAAAACATTAAATATTCAATTTTTTTAAAAAGAAAAGCACATAATTTCTTAATCATAAAGACGAGATCATAAAAAAAAGTGTCTTAACAAATTCTACATATTAGTCGAAATGTCTATAAGGCTTTTCGAGGGTCATATTCCCTTTGATGACTTTTAATTGTCTTTTGCAACGCCTACGTAGCATTTATATATGAAAAGTTGTGGAACTGAAGAGCACCAGGCTGCCTATTGTATTTCCCCATACCGAAATGTTGAACAGAAACGAAAAAATACGATAAGTAGGTAGGTAAGTCTAATCAGTGGTCAACTCTATCAGATCGTATTACAACAAACACCAAGACGACTTGAAATGCAGGGAAAATGGAATGGAAAACCGAAAAGGATAAGAGGACCAGGAACGTAAACTGTCATTGTTTCAAGACACTTTAGGAAACATAGTAGGTAAAGAGCTCCAGAGAGACTAGTCATTTCGGAGAAAAACCCCTGAAGACAACAACTTCAACAATATTTTAAAACTTCGTTTCAACTTACAATAGTTTTAACTTACTTTCATACCTATGTGATGAAATCTCTGTGTAGCAAACGTCATCCACAACAATGATAACACTCCAAAAATCATAATTTTGCTGTCAATCAGCAAAATTGTATCATGTCAAGATGTAACCACCCTCCTGTTTATCAGATAAACTTTATCTCTTGTCGGTTGTTTCCAGTACTGTGTAAACACACTAAACACCTAATCGTGCAGTCTGGGCAACATACTGTGAAAATCTGTAAAAGTGGGGAGTATCCATTCAAATTTTTAACCCATCTATAACTGATATCAGAAGTACTCCATGCGTTTACATCCTATGAGGAGTCCATAGGACGAAACGAACTTGCCGAATGAACTTTCATGGCAACCTGAACAGAGTATCCACCCATCTAGTTGGATCAAAACAAGTCATCACCAGAAAGAATAAAAAATCGATTTTGTCTTCCAGGGAAGGGGCCGAGAAAGGGAGGGGATAAACTAAAATAACACTACTGCGCATGTGCAGAAGGAGAAAAACTAAAAATAAACAATACGTTGGCATGACGACGCCGGGGTCTAGTGGGGTCTGGCCCCAGATCTTGGGAATTCGGGAGTGGAGAATCGATTGTTTGATACAAATCGATTGTTGGATACCTATCGATTCCATCTTACATCTTCTTCTCTCTCGTAGCAGGTGATGGAGACAGCCTTGGGCATGGACCTAGTAGTAGGCATGGAAGCTAGCTCCATGGCCTCGGGTTTTACCATGGAAATTTGACATAATAACTGCATGTCAGTGTAGAATTATTTTTTACTTGTAAAAGCTCCATGCTTCCATGGATCATGAGTGAGTTTTGAGGTAAAAACTTTCTGCTAGGGATTTTTTTCTACTTTGTGGAGAACACTTTGAAGGGAGTTTTTCCAACTTTGGGGTAAAAAATCTAGGTTACAGTGAGAGAAATTTTGCCGGGGCTAGACCCAAAGTGGCCTTATGGACGCCACGCCCCTGTCTACACACCAACCCGAACAATCCGTCAACAAAATTGAATGAGAAATGTAGAAGTTCAAGGATTTCAAGACAGATAGACAGACACGGAACCAAATTTGTTCAGAAAGGTCTAAAACCTAAAACGCGAGTGGAAATTTTGATTTTGGAGAACTTTTTTTTTCAACCTTGAAAAGTGAAAACGAAGCTTCCGCTACCTTGGTAGACTCGGAAGCAATTCCTCGTATCCATAACCCGATTGTATAATTGATCCGATGCATTGTAGTTAATCCCTAAGTACCTTCCACTACCTCATAGGGGACCATCTACACGCCAATCTGAACAATCCTAGCAAATTTCATCAAATTCGGATGAAAAATGTAAAAGTTATGGCTGTTACAAGGAATTCACGTTTGCGCATGCGCATTGGCCACTATCAGTACGGGAGTGATGATTTTTTTAGGGGACCGTCTACATGCCAACCCGCACAATCCCTCATCAAAATTGGACGAGAAATGTAGAAGTTCAAGGATTTCAAGACACACACACACTGACAGACAGACACGGAACCAAAATTGTTCAGAAAGGTCTAAAACCTAAAACTCGAGTGGAAATTTCGATTTTGGAGAACTTTTTTTTTCAACCTTGAAAAGTGAAAACGAAGCTTACGGAAGTACCGAGCGAGACTGATGGGTGAAGCCCTCGCCCGAGACTACACAACGAAACAAACCGAGAAACAGACGCGCGAGGCACGACGGCAGAGGTGAGCCGTCAGTTCTCGCAAGGCGGCCATGGCAAAGACAATACACCTGCCTCGCACAAACAAATATACACGTCTACACTTCGAGAAACAACAAGGCCGAAACTCCTTTGTTGCGCGCCAGAGACCGACTGGCTGACCGCTCGCTCTCTCGTCTCGCAAGGGATCCTCGTAGAGGCGTGATTCGGTTCTAGAAGCGTCTACACGCTGCGAAACTTGTTTCGCGAGAATCCCTCGCGAGGAAATTTCGCGAAGTGTAAACGCACCTTTAGGTAATGCTTGCATTCCAGTGGACCTATTAAATACCTATATTAATAATGTATCGAGCAATAGTAATGATGACGAGGAAGCTATGTGCAACACCCACTTGGTAGAATACCCTCTCATCACCTAATGGGGTATTTCGGTGGGTCGGAAATTCAGGTTTTTGACCTCAAATTTGGATTCAGCACCCTTGAAAACCTATTAACTCCAACTTTAAGCCCAATGATACTATAACATGTGGTAGAAAAATTAATTAAAGAGATCACACGTTTGAAAAAAAGGTGGGCCTCCCTTAACGCAGACACACTTATGCAGGGAGCGTGTGTGAGTAGTATTTTGTAGTGTTCAAGAGGTCCTCCAAGGGTTTCTGTGCATGGATACTTTTTTCAAAGACAGTTGGCTAGCTACGTCACGATTGGCTAGCTACGTCACACCATTCAAATCTTCAACTTTCCTTAGCTCCTCTGATTTTTTAAAAACATTTTCTCGACGAACAGACCCGATTACCGTTATTCCTGAGCCATACTCTTTCAAAAAAAAAGTCAATGGGGTATTTCAGTCAATTTTTTTGAACTTTTTTTCGAAAGAGTATGGCTATATTTGAGGTATATATACCTCATATTTGGTACGGCACTATGCAGTTCTGACAATCTCCTATACCATTACCTACCCAACTATATTACGGATGACGAGGAAGCTATGTGCTACACCCACTTGGCAGACTTCTTCTCTTTTTAGGACGCATCACTCAAAATCATGTCTGCCTTGGCCAATATCCTTGTCTCGATACTTTTACGAACATTCACTGTCTATATCGGCATTAAACTCGATTTTCATGGACGTCACACTTATGCGCCTTGTATTTTAGATCCCTCATTTGATTTCCATATTCACTATTATTTCTAACAATTATATCTCTTCTATTCCTACGATAAGATCATCCATTACCCAAAATGATCGCGAAGTATCTGCTTTTGAATGGCTTTCCCATTTATTTCGCATTTATTTCCTATTTTGGGATGTTCGACATTTTTCAATGTCCTACTTTGTTTATCGTGTTGTTGATTTTCCGCATTTCGAGATAGTCTCTGACGTTCCATGACGATTTTCTTATTTGTAATTTCGGTTTGTAATTCTTGTATTGTAATTTTATCTCCGAGACTTCTATTGAATGATAATTTGCTGGTAGAGCAGTTTATCGATGGAACTACTGTGGAAATGGAGAAGTTGGAGAAGAATTTTTAAGGATATTTTGCAAGTTTTAACTCCTGATGTTAGTGCGTAACCTTTAAGATAATGGGGACTTTAGTCCCGAATTCCGATAGAAACGATTCAAAACCGTGTTAAGTAAAGGAGAAATTAAGGAATAATTAACGGTACGATGTGCAATAGAAAACTGTTCCGAATAAAATCACTCGCGATGAGATTGTGCAAAACCATTTTAATAAAAACGGAGTTGAGTAGAACGTTGTCTATTTCCACGAAAATAATGAGTTACAAGTTGTTGTTTGTTACTGATGATGACCTAACCGTCGAAATCGCTTTAACTTGTAACTCATTATTTTCGTGGAAATAGAAATCGTTCTACTCAACTCCGTTTTGACATGGATAAGTCTTAGTTCTGGGGGTCATTCCAAAATTTTCGACACACAAAACAATGCAACTTTTTTTTTGACATTTTATGTCTTTACTATGGCACATAAATGAAAAATCGTCACGCGGAAATTTCTGATGATTTTCACGTACAACCAATCGTTCCTAGGGAAAACTAACTTCCTCATTTTCCACCCCACAAAAATCGTTCACCACTCATTGGAAAGCTCTCAATTTATTAAACATAAGACATAAAATGTCTCTCGTGGTTGCGTACTTGTACGAAAGCTGTATCCACCGTTTGTGTTTTCTGATGCTGTTGAACGCAGGAAGCTGAAATTTGAGAGGCAGGGTCAATCGATACATACTTCTATACATCATCAAAGTTGATGATCACTGATCAGCTGAGTGAGCCCATCATTTAAATGGCCATCATAAGACATATCCATGTACAGATGTATCTGCATGCAGTGTAGATACTCGTTTTGTTTTTTAGAAAAAAATTCTGTTTATTCATTGAAAAAGTAATAGGTAGGTACATACCTATTATTCAAATAAGGTATTATTTCGACATTATATCTTCAAAATTCTGTTTAATCATTGATGAAGTAATAGGTAAGTGCATAATATGCATATTATCTTGTATAATAACATTCACACCTGCTCCCGTCGTGACTACAGTTGTTAGAAAACAAGAAAATTTATTTTATTAGAAGACTGTTCCTTTATTCTGCGACAATACGTCATCCCAACAACATGTATCGAAGCTATGTACGTTTGTCGCCCACCCTCTAGGTGGCTCCCACCCTCCGCCCGAATTGAGAAATACCTACTCCGTGCCTCCTCCGCCCTCATAGAAGGTGGAAGGACCCGTTGTTCCAGGAAATACCTACGCCGTGCAACTTGACGGAAGTATTCTATCCATCCCTTCCAAATGCCATTTTTTTGAGGTTTCTTTCGATACGCCTTATATATCGATATATTCTAAAGTCTCAAGTTGCCTAAGTTAGTTACAATTTGCTTCATCGTACTTGACAGCCACTGCTGCAGAGCAGCACGGAGGATCTTTCGATTTAAAAAGAATTAATTAGGTTTGTACATTATTTTCTGTTCATTTTGCTCATTTATGTTTGTTAAACGTTTCACGTTTTAATCCGAGTTAGATTCCAGGCCGTGACATCAAAAAATATTTCTAATTAAATTAGGTACGTGTTTTATCTACGATTTGTTTTTGCCTGCTTGCAGCAGGCTTTTCAGCTAGTTGTACCATAATTTCCTTAATAAGAAGGTCCTCAAAGAGGGGTCAACCAACCCTCCTCGGATTCCCCTTTGTTCGGGAATAGCGATAGGGAGAAGGAGCCCCAACAACACACACAACAACAACAAACACACAACAACTATACACACACTCGAAGTTCAAGCTAAACAACTATTAAATTGTATGGGCTTTACCCTTCTCTTCTCTTCCTACATTTCCTTTTCCTGAGTCTGGAGGGCTTATTTCCATCTTAGGGAACACAGACTCTCCTTCTCATTCAAAATTATCCTCCGACCAAATTTTTAACTTAATTCAAGCAAGTACCTTTTAAATACAAAAGGAAAAGTTAAAATACTTCATCTTCCCAAAGAAATCGGTTGTAACACTACACATTCCGACTAATTACGTGAGTCGTCATTTGATATTACATGAGTCTTCCAGTAAATTAAAATTTACCCCTGAATGTACTCACAATCTTCACTTTATTTTCAGAGGCTGTTGAAGTCGCTCGTTCGGAACACTCAGTGAGCTCCATCACGTCTTCTACTGTCATCCTCTCAGAGAGCCCTTCTCCCCAACAAATGCATTTCTCGGATCGTAAAGTTCAAAAAAGATCCGCCATGTACTCAGAAACGAATGGCGTCGGTGAGAACCAAGTTGTGTAATATATTTGGTTAGTTTCGCCTCGCTGTTTCGGTGAGCTCCCTCTGCACGATTCCCCAAAGCGTCAGTACTTCAACTTAGTACTATTCTGCCGTGCTAAGCCAGACTGACTGACTTCACCCAACTTTCGGGAAAACGACCTGAAAGGTTTCGTGGCGAAATAATTCTTTCGCGGGATTATTTTTCCTCCTTTTACCACAAGTGTAGGTTTTTCTTAAAAGAAATTAGTAGCCAAATCGATTTTTGGAGTCAAAATTAAACATTTTTGAGTGTAAATTGTCAAAAAACGATGATACGAGATTACGCTCTCGTAAACCCGAAGTCACGACTATTCTGTTCATTTTAATTCTTGAAACATTAATTCATTTGAATTAACATTTTAATTCAAGAAACCATTTCACATTGATTATTTTGTCATCCTACTGGGCTCAAAGTCAATCGTATTTCATATCTGTGTTCAGAGTGTAACAAAAAACTGCTTAATCGATCAAAATGAAAGTTTATTCACGTAAAGTATAAACGTAAAGTCACCACTAAATGTTGAGTTTTCAGAGGCAAAAAGTCGTATCATGCCGATTTAATGCAAGAAGTCGTATCGTCGAAATAGGCAGATTCCCGTATCAGTGTCAAGATAAGTAGAGTTTTCTTCTACTGAATCGCTCTGATACGACTAGTTTCTTAGCAAAATCGCCTTAACGCGAAAGTCGGGAGGCTTGTTTGAGGCATTTCTGATAGAGATACGACTCTAAAACTCCGAAAATCAATAGAAATCGATCCCCAAAACCCCCGGGTACCAATAACTCATTTGGTCAAATTTTCACGTTACGACTTTCTGGCTTAGCACGGCAGTATTGTCGTTTCACAAGTAGGGATGGCAACGATATATCGATGTATGAAATATATCGATATATTGCGGTTGATGTATCGATAATACATATCGATATAGAGAACCGATATTATCGGTCAATATCGATATGTTTACCGATAATATCGCGCTTGTACCTGTTTAAAAGATCAAGTAATTTTATTCCAAATTTTGTTGATACCTACCTACGTGATGGCTTGATTTCTGACTGTTGACTTCAGCTCAGATATGATTGGGTACATAAATGTTTTACACCTACATTGGCGCTCAAGGCTCAATATTATTTGACTTGAGCCAAAAGTAATGGAGGCGACTCTAGATTAAAACTACCTACCTACTATACGAAGTGAAGCAGATTTTCACAATTATTTTAAATTTTGAAGGACCATGCCTACAGTATATCCCTGCCAATTTATAAATCTAATATTGCAATGGCGATGGTATTGTAAGAAAGATCAAGTGCAAGAAGGAAAACTCCACGAACAGAGATAAAATATAACTTTTATTCGGACACGCACACCGACTCTCAAAACTATCTTTTAACATTCCATTTAGGTTTATAAACATGTGATTAAAAACACCCAGGATCAATAATAACAAAATGGCAACTCTTTAACACTTCTCCCACCCTAGTAAAAGATCAGGCAGTCACTGTCAATTTTCCTTCCACCTCTTTTTCCAACAGTCTCTCGACCATAAGGTTTTTGCTTCCCATCGCGATACTGGTTTGGTCTGAATCACCTCGTCTACAACGGCTGTGTTTGTTCGAGTAGGCTGTCCTTTATAATGTTGGGGTTCCAAGATTCGCTCAGTTCTTGTACAGAAGCTCCAGGTAGGACAACCTAATCGGCAATACCTGGTTTGTTTGCAATTCGAACCAGGCTGGGATCTTCGGCTACATTCTTCTTCTCTCAACTTTTCTCCATCGCAGTCTAAACAAGATCTCCTAGTGGCTGCCTCAGCACTCAAAGAGTCTAATCCTCTAACGAGGACTTTCTTAGGCACTTTTTCATCGAGTTTTTGGAGACAATTCAACGATTCCTCCTCCTCCATTCCACTACCTCGAGTTACGACTTCTACTTTCTGTCGCCTTACGTGCTCTACATTGTCATTGGAGATGCGATGAACTAGAGAAGATGATCCTCTACAGAATCCACACGAAGACTCCTGCTTCTCTTTTCTTTTTCGGCAAGAACGATGAAGGTGACCCCACTTATTGCAAGTCCAACATTTTTGACCTTCTCTCTTCTTACGAATGTTTGTCGTGGAAGTGTCTTTGATCTCCACCACTGTGCTAAGGTTCAGGGTTCCAGCTCGCACCAATCGAGCTTCAGTTTGAAGAGCACACCTCAATGCATGAGACAAAGACGAAGGAGACGCCGCCAAAACTTCTTCGAGAATTCGTCGATTCCGTAAACCTTCGTAAAATTGCTGAAGAGCAAGCGCGTTTATTGTCTCTTCTACGGCTTGAGGTAGGTAAAGCACGGCGTGCAAGAACTTCCAGATCGATGGCAAATTGTACAAGGTTCTCAGTTTTACCCTGAAAACGACACCGAAGCTGGCTCATGAAAAGTTGTTCTCGGCCTTGAACTCCATACCATTCTTGAAGCTTTGATGCCATGTCCTCAAATGTTGACATTTGAGAGCCTAGGACGCATGCAAGGGATAACTATTGGATAAATATTGCTCTGGTATTTATTCATAAACCCACAGGTGTTTTGATGACCACGTGTTCAAGTGCCCCGAAAAAGTTTTTCTTATTGTCTTGTAAAATTTTTATGTATGTCAATACAAGTATTTTGTGCCGTTTCACTATCGTCCATTATTACGTGAAGTCTTACTCTGCTAACTTCAATTGGTTAAGGGACCAGACAACGTGAGAAAGAAGAGGAGGCACTGTTTTAAACACCGCTTCGGAAAGAAAGAAACATGATGAGTGAAACGGAGGTGAAGCTGGACAAGTTGAGGAATGCGACAGAATGGCCGACATGGAAGTTTCAGATATCGGTGATTCTAAATTCGATGGAGGAAGAAGAGAAAAATTTATTGGAAATCGTGACCACTCCCAGACCAACGGTAGTTCAAGTTGGGGCCGCAGGAGATGCAGTAGTTCCGGGTGCTGACTTGAACGCATGGAAAAAGGCAGATAGCAAGGCTCAAAGGATCATTGTGACGTCTATTCACACCACGCTCATGACCCATATAATGACATGCACTTCATCCAAAGAAATGTGGGATAGGTTGTCAAGCGTTTTTGAGCACAGATCAGAAGCAGCAATTCATATGGAGCACCAAAAGTTCTATGAATATAAGAAGAAGTCAAGTGATTCCATCAGTGAACATGTTGCAAAGGTTGAAGAATTATGCCACAGACTTGCAATTTTGGGAGAACCAGTGACAGATAGTGCTAAAATTACGAAAATTCTGATGACCCTTCCTGCGTCCTATAATCATTTCTTTTCAGCTTGGGAATCAACTCCTAAGGATTTAAGGACAGTGTCGAACTTGACGACTAGACTAATCACTGAAGAAAGTCGAATCATCTCACAGCAGAAAAGTGCCGATATTGAAGCTGCGTTTACAGCAAAGCAAAAGTGGTACAAACATTTTGACGAAAAGTTTCAAAATAGCAACTGGAAAAAAGAATGTTTCATCTGCAAGAAAGATGACCACTTCAAGAAGGACTGTCCACAATACTGGAAGAATCGTCAAAACCAGGACAAATCTGGTAATGACGAAAGAAAAAGAGGAACCGGATCGGCATTCGTAACATGCTTAGCTGATATGACTGACTTTTCTGACAATAATTGGTGGTATGTGGACTCTGGAGCGAGCCATCATATGAGTTCCAGAAGAGAATGGTTTGGAGGATATGAACAACTACCAGACAAAATACCTGTTGTATTAGGAAATGGCCAGATAATCTATGCAGAGGGAATGGGGTTCATAAACATTGAAGCATTTGGGAATGGCAAGTGGACGAAGAGGCACTTAGCTGGTGCTTTGTATGTTCCTGGTCTAGCGGTAAATTTGTTCTCATTAGGTTCGGCTTTAGATAAGGGGTTGAGAATGTTTGCTGACAGAGATTCTTGCGAATTCCAGCTAAATGGTGAGGTTGTCGCTATTGGTCATAGAAAAAGCTCGTTATTCAAATTGAAATTTAAAGTTAAAAACACGGAAATGGTGGGAAAATCAGAAAAAGTCGTTATGAGGTTTTTCGAAAGCCATGCAGAAGGAAAACATTTGAACAGAAATGAAAACGAAGAAAATCATGATCCAAGAGCAGAAAAAAACCAAGTACACCATGAAAATGAAGAACCATGCAAAGTCGAAGAACCTCGATATGGCCTAAGAGATAGAGCTTCTATCCAATCTCCTTTGAGATACCAATCATTAATAGCAAAAACTGGTGTGAGTATTCAAGAGAGTATCGAACCTACTGATGAAGCTGATAAGTGGAAGTTAGCAACAAATCAGGAGGGATGCATAGAGAAGAAAATTGAGAAATTCAATATGGAAACATCCAACTCCATATTATCAACTCCTGCTGAGAAGATCGAAATCGGAGGAAATCAAGCAGTGGGGGTTCCCTACACAGAAATGATTGGTCAAATCATCAGAGGCGCACTAGAAGACAGCGAAACGAGTTTTACAATACCTGTTTGGAACAAAAGAGTACGACCGTTATTCCCTTCACAGAATTGCAACGAAATCTTACGTTATAGCGATACCAACTACGCTGGTGATGTGAGTTTTAGTCGATCAGTGTCGGGCTACGCAATTCTGAGAGGGTGGTCAGCTTGGAGTTTCAGACCAGCCGCAATAAGTGGGGGTATTGGATAAATATTGCTCTGGTATTTATTCATAAACCCACAGGTGTTTTGATGACCACGTGTTCAAGTGCCCCGAAAAAGTTTTTCTTATTGTCTTGTAAAATTTTTATGTATGTCAATACAAGTATTTTGTGCCGTTTCACTATCGTCCATTATTACGTGAAGTCTTACTCTGCTAACTTCAATTATAACGCTTGCCCTCGTAACAAAGCTACAAAATTCCCAGATTTCATTTCTTCTGATCAATGGTTGGCTACAGATATCCAACGAAGTTGAAAGAACCAGAACCATCAAATGTCGGTACGGACACCATCTCTTCCATTTCACTTATCTTCTGCACTCAAATATCAGCTTCACGACTAACGTGGAATCCCACTTCTGACACCAGTGTAAGAAAGTTCAAGTGCAAGAAGGAAAACTCCACGAACAGAGATAAAATATAACTTTTATTCGGACACGCACACCAACTCTCAAAACTATCTTATAACATTCCATTTAGGTTTATAAACATGTGTTTAAAAACACCCAGGATCAATAATAACAAAATGGCAACTCTATAACAGTATCAACAATTTTTTTAAGTTGTTACGACCCTTGAGGGTAACTCTGCAAATTTCCAACCCCGAAAACCCTGTGCTAGTGACAGTGCTCTGAAACCATGACATTCTCGCATTTTTTTTCAATTTTTAAACTATGAATTTTGATAATTCTTATCCAGGCTCTTTTAAAAGTAGGTTAATAATAATTACTTCGACCGATTTTTCCAAGTAGATCTTCAAATATGTTGAGTATATCGATTTTTTTTTCAAAATGATGTTAGCAATGTTTTAATTCACTTATCTACTCGTACTTTGACAAGTTTTTACAAGTATATCTTCCGATATGTCGATTAATGTATTCAAAATGATGTTTTTATTGTTTTAAAACGATTTAATCCACCTACGTGCTTCAACACGTTTTTCCAAGGAGTTCTTCCGATGTATCGAAATATCGATATATTTTCTCCGATATATCGGAGGTATCGATATCTCATTGACGATATATCATTTGATCATTATATCGATATGCCATACCTATTCACAAGTACGAGTAATTATGTTAGAGGTCAAATTTGCAAATTAATGACAGAAATTAACTCTTTTGCGATTCACACTCGTGTTTCTGATTTATCGTAAGTCCAAAGTTTTCATAGGGACCGAACGGTTAGTCCTACAGACCTCTAAGTGGTCTCATTCGAATAAAAAAATTCAATACTATTCTAAATTGACGAAAAAACAATACCTTAATATCGAAATTTTTTTATCTAGGGCGTTTTCAAAATTTCACCCCTTAGAAGTGATTAACATCAATCAAAAGCTTCGCGGCACATATCTAGACGCCAAATGGAGCCCATATACCGAATTTCATCAAAATCGGTCCATGGGAACTAAGGAAAGTACCGCGTACTACTTTCAACGTACCTTGAAAGGCAAACCAACAAATTTTGAGGGGGTTAAAAAAAATTGTTCTTAGTCGATTCCAAGGGTTGATTTTTGAAAATAATTAACCATAACTGCCCTCGGGGCTGGAGCCACGCGACCTGATCATGTAATCGCCTATCAATCTATCGAAAATTCTTACCACGATTTCAAAAAAGTATAATGAAGAGTTGGCCACATGTCTGTTGGTTGAAAATTATTGCTTTGGTCACAGCAGTGGGTATTTTTTGAGTTCTTTGCTATGAAACATGAATTTCACGGTTAAGTTGATGGTTTTAGGAAGAAAAATACGATTGAAAAAATGCTTTCCAATCAGAATATTTCGCTATTCTCACAAAATGATGATTGGATTGTTATGAAACTCATTAGCAACTTTTCTAGAAGCAACTTCTAACTACCTTCCGAATTGGACCAAAATTGGGCGATTAAATACTTCTAGAAAAATCAATGTTTCGGAAAAATCTAGTTTGTTTTGTTTGCGTGTGTGCAGATTGTACTTTCGGTGCAAACGCTTACAAAATAATTTATACACGAATCATTTAGACGAAAATTGGATCATTTTTGGTTTATTATTTTCAATAATGAACCTTTGGAATCGACCAAGAAAAATTTTTTTTTAACACCCCCTCAAAATTTGATGGTTTACGTTTCAAGGTACGTAGAATCCAAAAATCGAATAAAAATTTGGCCGTCCGTCCGCCGTACGCGGCACTTTCCCCGCTTAGCATTGACCGATTTTGATGAAATTTGGTATGTAGGCTCCATTTGGGGTCTAGTTGTGCCCCGAAGATTTTGGTTGATGTAGGTTACGTCTAAGGGTTCCAAAATCAATTTTGAAATTTTGAAAACGCCCTAACTCAAAAAATTTTGATATAAAGGTATTGTTTTTCCTTCAATTTATGATTCTATAGAATTTTTAGAATTTTTTGAGACCACCCGGAGCTCTGTAGGACAAACCGTTCGCTCGCTACAAGAATTTAAGGTTTGGACGTACGATAAATCAGAAACACGAGTGTGAATCGCTAAAGAGGCTTAATCTCCGTTCAAATTATAGATGACCGAAATACGATCGATGTTTTTCTTCATGTTGGATGGTTGGGGGCTTTACAGACGAGTGATCTAACAATCTCTAAATCTAAAAATCTAAAAATAATAAACCATTGTGTAATAATTTGCAGCGTTTTTTTTTTTTTAATTTTTTTCGATTTTTTTTTTGATTTTTTTTTCATATTGGATGGTTGGTGATTTTATAGACGAGTGAAAAAATAATAAACCATTGTGTAATAATTTGCAGCGTTTTATACAGGGTGTCTACACTTGAGTTGGGTATAACTTCAGGGTTCGATTCTACTAGTTATTTCCACAAAAAATGTCCCCTAGCAATTTTGTTTTAACCCCATGATTTTCCAAGTGTTTTTAATTTGACGATTTTTTTCGTGTTTTCGACTTTACGTCATTAGAACCGTGATAACTCATATCTTTGGAAAGAGCGTTAAATTTCAAAGCTTCCTAGTGCAAAATCAAAATCTTTTAGCAATAAAACATTTTGTTAAAAATTCAAGTCAAAAAGCAAATTTTAAAAATGTTTTTGTAATTTGACCTTTTTTGATCTGAATTTTTTACTCTGAATTTCTGTCCATTTCGATGAGCGCTCTTCGGAAAAAACATGCTCGAGTTGTCAGCTTCCCAACCGTCTGTCAATTTCTCTTTTGCAAGTTCAAATTGGAAGAGTGAATCGAGTTTGAATGCCAAAAAAAATCGAGTGTTTAAAGCGGTTATGGTCACCCTCGATCTCAAGATGACTCGACGAGTTTGGTATCATTTCCTATGTGATATTTCACGCTGAATCCAATGGTGATACTTCCGAATGATTCTGACAGCTAGAAAGTGGATTTTTCGAAGAAATAACGAAAGATGATCAATGGAAAGACACTCCGAACTCCTGGAACGAACTCTGTAATGTTTTGTCCAAATTGATGGACCGTAGGAAAGCTGACAATTTGAGCATATTTTCTCCGAAGAGCGCCCATTGAAATGGGCAGGGACTCGGAGTAAAAACTTTGATTAACAAAAATAAAATTTCGAAAAAAATTTAGTTTTTTTTTTTTTTTTAAATTTTTTTAAAATGTTTTATTGCTAGAATATTTTGGTTTTGTATTAGGTAACTTGAAAATTTAACGCTCTTTCCAACGATATCCTCAAATTTGAATTTACTTGGTAAATATTGGGAGTTATTACAGTTTTAATGACATAAGGTCGAAAACACGAAATAAATCTTCAAATTAAAAAAAAGTTAAGAAACAAAGGGTTAACACAAAATCGCTATGAGACATTTTTTGTTGGAAATACCTTGTATAATCGAACTGCAAGTTATGCACAGTTTAAGTATAGACACCCTGTAAATAATAGTGTTGTCAAGGCAAGGAATTCAACATTATTCTGCTCTCTCCTTCGCTCTGTGGCTCCTACTGATCCAAATGCAGTAGAAATTATGGTTACAAGTAGTAGAGCCTGAACCAAGCCTTCCAAGTTTAAGCGATTTATCAGCAATGAAACTCGTAGTCTCAGTAATTCCATCAAAATCCGACAATATTTTCAAATGGTTTTGCCCTAAAATTTGGTTTCTGCATTAAATGGAACAACAGACTCGGAACCACAGTTGTACAGAGAGCTCTGAAATAAACGTTTTGCAACACTCCCTGAGAAGGCTACCTCGCTTGTTGACGTGAAAGAGTGCCCTTCGACAAATATAAAACTTTCTGCGCCAAAATGCGGAAGTCCTCTAACATCGCCTCGAATAACTGAAGATACCAGTAAACAATATTGCTGTTGAATGGCCCGAAAATATCTTGGATTCCCAAACTGTTGCCTCGGGGTGTTCTATTCCAAGCTCGCAAGCTAGGTACAGTTAGCTTATCTTATCAGCATTAGTGTGATAGTAGTTGGTAGGTGCGAAGGACTTTCACGTTCGAATTGAACCTTTTCTCAAATTAATTAAACCTCTTTCCAAAACAATTGAATACTTAGAGAGAATATCGTTTTAATATTTAAATTTATAGATACTTGGATAGTAGTATAGAAGGTGTTTGAAAGCAATCCACTAAAGATGAAAACGCCTGCCAAATGGATGTGGCACATAGCTCCCTAGTATCCATAACCCGATTATATAGATGATCTGATGCATAGTAGTTGATCTCAAAACATCAATCTCTAAATACTTTGCACTACACTCATAGGGGACTCTACACGTCAGCAGGCGCAATCTCTGAATGTTGTTGGGAAATGTAGGAGTTATGGCTGTAACAAGGAAATATACTTTTGCGCATGCGCAGCTACTACTATCAGTCTGGGGGCGATAATTTTCATAGGGGACCATCTACACGCCAACCCTCAAAATCCCCGAAAATTTCATCGATGTAGGATGAGAATTGTGGAAGTTAATGGCTGTGGCAAGTATTTCACGTTTGCGCATGCACAGCAACTACTACTGTAATTAATAGATTTCTTGGGTCTGTTTTATTATGTTGTTTCATTGAATTTAGCTGAAATTCAAGAGAATTTGATTTCACACTTATATTTAATGACAAGATGTAAAATTTGCAATATTATGCTCTTTGCTTAAAATAGTCTTGACTTAGGACCTTTTTATTTTATATACTTAATACGACTTATTTTACTGCTTTTACTGTTCTGTTACAAATGCTTTCTTCTTCTTATATTAGGTTTCTTCACAAAATACTCTTCATCTTTACAGGGCGTTATGTTTAAAGAAGGGGGAATTTGCCAGACTTTGTTGAGTGTAAGAGTGTGAGTGTTCACTTACTAGAATTAGAGGGAATGGGGCTCACCCTTGCCGAGCTTGGATCAAAATTGGAGATCTCCGTAGCTGGTGTCACGTCCAGGGCCTCTTCCTCGTATGCTTGTAGGGGGTGCCTGGGATCAGGTCAGACTTGCCTCGGTCCGGGGTTGATCGGAGTACTGGTTCGTGTGGCGAAATGGAGGTTTGGTAGCAGAGTCCTGAGTTCCGTGCCTTGGCTACTCGGAATGACACAGGAAACTGACTGGCGGGTTCGGTTCTCGAGTATTCGTGAAATGTTCCTTGGATGCACTCACAGACACTTCTCAGTTTGTTCACCGACGTTAAGTTACAGGGGATGAGTCCTGTTAGTTGGGTTTGACTACACTCGAGTTGCGTGGCTGACAGACTGACTGGTCGATGGTGGGGGCAGCCCCTTTTATGCCCTCGGCCATCTTGGGGTTTGGCATTGGGAGGGCCTCGATGGTGGCGCGCTCGGTGTCTTTGTCAGTTGGTGGTGGACATCGTTGTTTGGTTCCGGCAGTTGCTGCATGGATGTTTGTATGGATGTGTTTTTATAGCAAGGACTGGTTGGGTCTGAGGGGTGGGGCGAACTTCAGATCCATTACACTATCAGTCCAGGGGCTATGATTTTCATAAGAGACCATCTGCACACTAACCCGCAAAATCCCCAAAAATGTAATCTAAATCGGATGTGAAATGTAGAAGTTGTGGCTGTGACAAGTATTTCACGTTTACGCATGCGCAGCAGCTACTATCAGTCTGGGGGTGATGATTTTGATGGGGACTATCTACACGCCAACCCGCACAATCCCTGAAAATTTCATTGAAATCGGATGAGAGTTGTAGAAGTTAATGACTGTGGCAAGCATTTCACGTTTGCGCATGCCCAGCGGCTACTATCAGTCCGGGGGTAATGCTTTTCATAGGGGACCATCTACACGCCAACCCGCACAATTCCTAAAAATGTCATCGAAATCGGATGAGAATTGTAGAAGTTATGGCTGTGGCAAGTATTACACGTTTGCGCATGCCCAGCGGCTACTATCAGTCCGGGGGTAATGATTTTCATAGGGGACCATCTACACGCCAACCCGCACAATCCCTGAAAATGTCATCGAATTCGGATGAGAATTGTAGAAGTTATGGCTGTGGCAAGGATTTCATGACAGACACGGAACCAAAATTGTTCAGTTTTTGAAACATAAAACGCGAGTGGACATTTTGATTTTGGAGAATTTTTTTTCAACCTTGAAAAGTGAAAACAAAGCTTCCGCTACCTTGGTAGACTCGGAAGCAAAAATAATGCATAAATAACTGAAATAAAAGAATCATTGAGATAATGTGTTTCCCAAAACACCTCTCACATAAATAGTTAGTCGTATATCAAATTTCAGGGTTGAAGGTGCTGCAATGACCTCAATTTGATTAATTTGAAATTTCACAGGTTCTAGTTGGACAGTGACGGTAGCGGGCTCGAGCGGGATGGCGAGCCACACTCCTCCAGACGTGGAGATGAGGCTGACGTTCGCCAAACCCAACGGGCGACCCGGTGACAGCCAGGAACGGAGTCTCATGCAGTACAACGGAGTCTCCCAGCAGACTCACCACATCAGCAGATCTAAGAGGCAAGGTGGTTACAGTCTTGATGTTCGAGCTCGCACAATATCGCTTCAGTATAAACCTAGGAAGGCTTGCTACATTTTGGCAGAATATCAAGTATGGTAGGGTAGCCTATCACAGCAATTTTAGGCCTCTACTCATTCAATATCCACAACGCAGTACCCCACCACGTCAACAGATAGAATACGAGATAGTTGAAGTCATGATGTAGAAACTATCAAAATTCATTCCATTGAATGTAGATTATTGTTGGTGAGTAAATGTCGGGATCAAGATCCTATACGGTCATAAGGTGACAATTATTCCCTTTTTTCCCTATGAACGGCATACCTGCAAGAGTTGGTAAACCTGGTCCCCCAACACCTTTTTCAAACTGGGAGTCATGAGACGGGCTGAGCAGTTCCATGGAAGAAGATAGTTACCAGAAGATAGTTCCTTGTAAACCTCAATACAAGTTATCACGTATCATACCAAAACTATTTCGTTTATTTATCTGACAATCCCTACATATATTTGTTACTTACTGTTATGTTTGTGTGTTGACGAGTGAAGGAGATGACCTTCTTGAAGCGGCGTTTGTGTTTTCTTTAACCCCTACTCAACGAAGAGAGAAAAGTCCCTATCCTAACTTGCAGTACTTTCGCATCGGCGTCTTATTAGCCAGACCGGCATGCGGAGTACTGGGAAGTGCAGGCTAGCCCGTCAGCCCCGGCGTTTCATAGAAACCTACCAACAGGATGCGGGAGATTTACCTATTGAGCCTAATACTTCGAGGAGATCCCTTGATGAAGGAGAAGTTGGAGAGCGAAATGAACAAGACGAAAGACTGGACTAGAAGGCATACTGGAGCATCCCTGAGTGAGCTTATATACTCGTGAGATTAGTTGAGGGAGAGAGAGGTGGAAGGGTGACGACATGTGACGTGTTCTCCCCGTACCTCGTCCTCCCTTGCGGGTGGTGTCTCACTCAGGGATCCTGTTGTACTTCTTTATTTAAGAACTAATTAGTAATTGTGAATGTGGGTCATAACACTTACCAACAATAATCTACATTCAATGGAATGAATTTTGATAGTTTCTACATCATGACTTTAACTATCTCGCATTCTTTCTGTTGGCGTGGTTGCGTGGTTCAGATTGCCGTTATGGCCAATTGATCATCGTACTTCTCTTAAGTACATTTGTTACTTGCCGACGGTGGAGTAAAGAAGATCTGATGGGAAGGTCGTCAGTCTTGAAGTCCAAACTTGTACTTACATCAATTTATTATGTGCTCGTATACCTGGAAAACCACTTAAGTCAGATAAGTAGGTATATGTTCTGATAGAGGAAGTCTGTGATCCCTCGCAAAATCTCTCGTGTTCAGGACAAACCGGTTTCCCGCAATCATCTGAGAGAATAACCTGAAAAAGCTGGCCATTCACTAGCGCTCCAAATGGCGTGGCGAGTCGTTTGCCGCCAAATGGAGCGGTGAGATATCGTCTGAGATTTGCTGAGCCATTCACCATCACGCCACGCCACTCCATGCCTCCGGTGCTGATCTGACCTCCAAAGTTTTGTTAGTTAGTTCGTTTCAACCCTATTGCGCGTACCATAATTTAGCCATGCTGGACAACGAAACTCTCCTGTACTACACAGCAGTTTGTCTCTACTTAAAAAAGAGAAACCTAAAAGTAAATGGGTGAAACAATGGCTTCTCAAAAGAACCCAGTTCACTCACGTGAACTTGTTGACTGATCTAGTCCTCGAACCAGCAGACTGGAGGAATTATTTGAGGATGGATGAGGAGTCATACCATCTCCCTACTTCGCTTGGTATCTCCACTGATTCAAAAGAAAAATACTCCCGTGAGGAAATGTATCAGTCCTCGTGGAGGCAATTTTTTTTTGTCCCGGTTTCTATCGTAGTCTCCGGATCTACCTGAATAGCTCGAGGAGTTTTTCGAGTGCCAAGTTCCGTTTCATTTTGTCATGGTAGTCATTGTCTGTAGTTTGCCAAAGGCAATGTAAACTCCGATAGGTTTCGATGACCAATAATATGAAATCACGACCGGAACTCATGATAGTGATGAGCAACGAACATGGAAACGGACGAAGAACACTAACTACTAGGGTTGGCCTTCAGGTAGTAATACCTATACTACGTATATACTGAGTATACCATAATATAGTATACCATTATATTATGACGTTATACTAGGAACATTTTTAGAAACTGTTGATTCTTCAACTGGAACCCCAGTTAAATGTAGGGGTTCCACGAAATTCCTGATCCGTCTAGCTTGGGTTGTTTTTGGTTCTGGGTAAATGATGAGGTTCACAGTTTTGCTCGAAGTTCCAGTTTGGAGCGTTTGCGTGATAGTGAATGGTGAATCCCGGCGCTGCGCGTTGGATTCCTCATTCACGCGAGCGGTGGATTTTGGACGGCCCGGATATCCGACCCAGCCGACCGCTCCATCGAAATCGCGGTGGTTTTCCCCATTCAGAAACGACTCTGGGTCCTCTTTGTGAACAAAAAGAGGGAAACGTTGATTTTGGCGTTTAATTTTCATTTAGCTACAGTTTCGCTGGAGCATCTTGCCAGCATCTTCAGGCTAAAAATATATTTAGAACAGCAGATATCTAAATTAGTCATCTAATGGTCACTTTACAACTAGACATATATGTTATATTTCCCTATTTAGTTATTGATGTACTATAGACGTGCATTTTACCTTGAAGTGCTTTATGTAGAATATACTTCTAGTCATTTTGATCTCAATCTTTCTCTATTCAAAATCGATCTTAATGGATCCAAACTGGAAAAACAATGATTATTATAGTGTATAAATCGAGAAATTTCAAACAAGTGTAAAAAAAAACAAAAAAAAAAAACAATAATAATAACCTGTACTCCTTCAAAGGAAGAAAAAACAGTGTCTGAACACGTCAGATAGGTACCTACCTTGTTTGTAACATTGTTTAGTAATACCTCCTTTTTCCGCAATTAAAATTAAAGTAGTGTTACATCAAAGGAGGTATTACTAAACAATGTTACAAACAAGGTAGGTACCTATCTGACGTGTTCAGACACTGTTTTTTCTTCCTTTTAAGGAGTAGGAGGATAATAATAACCTACAGGTTATTATTGTTTTTTTTTTTTTACACTTGTTTGAAATTTCTCGATTTTACACTATAATAATCGTTGTTTTTCCAGTTTGGATCCATTAAGATCGATTTTGAATAGAGAAAGATTGAGATCAAAATGACGAAGTATATTCTACATAAAGCACTACAAGGTAAAATGCACGTCTATTGTACATCAATAACTAAATAGGGAAATATAACATATATGTCTAGTTGTAAAGTGACCATTAGATGACTAATTTAGATATCTGCTGTTCTAAATATGTTTTTATCCTGAAGATGCTGGCAAGATGCTCCAGCGAAACTGTAGCTAAATGAAAATTAAACGCCAAAATCAACGTTTCCCTCTTTTTGTTCACAAAGAGGACCCAGAGTCGTTTCGACCACCAACAGGATATTATCATCCGACTCAACACCCTTCAACAATTTCCCCATTCAGACAACCACTTTGCCGCGCCAGCACGCTATTTGGCTGGAGGAGCGCTAGTGAATGGCCAGATTAAGTCTGAATCCTCCCAGATTGGTACGAAGACCTTGTAAGTCTGTGTTCCGCCATGGAGGAAGGTGTTGATCCCCGCAAGATTCCCAAAAAGTAAGTATTATTCAGTGTTAAAGCTGACCACTGATATGTTATCAGTTGCGCATGCGCAAAACAGGTTCTTAGCAGTATTCTCCTGTCGGCCATCTCGAATGTTCTGTGCGCCTGTTTTTCACAAGTAAAGTGTCGATCTGTTCATGTGTCTCGTTTATGAACAATTACCCTTCCCTTAAAACGACCGAAGCCTCAAACTGTTTGATGGGCTCAGTGTTAGATTCATCAAAAACCTTTGGAAAACGGATCCTATATTCACCAATCAAACTGGCTATGTCAGAAGGTACACCAAAATCAATTTCCTTACCACCTGAGTCAACCACCCCCAGTACAGGTCCCGGTCCAACACAGTCGGCATCCGACGACCCAAGTCCGCCCTCCAAAATCGCCGACTTCCAACTAGGGTTGACCACCGACAGCCAATCACGGCCCAACAGGGGACGAGTCAGTTCCTTGCCGGTAACAATTAGGGGCATGTGATCGAAAAGTTTTCCCTTATACTTGACACTAACATAAACACACCCTTTTACTGACAACATTTCATTATTAGCTGCACGAAGTTTGAGGGAACTACCCTCGAGCAAAACGTTTTTCAAATACTTGTTGAACAAAAATACGGGTACTAACGTGTAACTTGAACCGGAATCCACTTCAAAGGACAATTCGATACCATTAATGAACACCTTCGTAACCAATGGCTTACGAACCAAGTCAAAACGATCGCAACCTACAACGTTAGTGGCTTCAATACCATTGACATTTTTTGCATTGGGACAATAATTTGCTACGTGACCCTTCATATTGCACGAAAAACACTCCCAATCCTTAACTGGACATGAATTTGGATCATCTTTGTGAAAACGTCCACAACTTAGAGATGGGTCGCTCATTAAAGATCCGGCTCTTTGAGCCGGGTCTTTCAGAAGAGCGAGTGAACCACGGGTCAGTAAAAAAGAACCGCGGCTCTTCGGATCTTTTGAACTCAGTGCTGGTAGTGTTTGGTGAAGATCGGTTCTTCAAAAGAGCGAGTGAACTGCGGATCAGTAAAAATGACAAATGAATCGCGGTTCTTCGATCTTTGGATCTCTTGAGATCCAGTAAAATAAATGAATGGCGGCTCTTCGATCGTCGGTTTTTTTGAGAACGGCGGCTCTTCGTTCTTCTTTTGAGATCGGCAGTGTTCGGGAAAATTAGGACCTCCTTTTCGTCAGCTCACTGTTGCCAACCCGTACGATAATTCCGAGGGAAAATACGATATAAGTCGATCAAACAATACAATTTTGCGGGATTGTATCGTACCACCACATGCAATATTGTATTTTCGGTCGTGAACTTTACCGTATTTTTCCAGTGTTTTCTGTGATTCACTTTCTGATTCTTTCCGTTGTTTTTTCTCCCTGTTTGATTTTTACATCATGATTTTTTGTGAGGATCTTTCTGATACAAGTTCAAAAGGCAAGCAAAAGCACAGCCTTATCTTACCAATATTATCAATATTGAAGCTTACGTACTTATTGGTTCGTTTATTCTCTTTCACCTTGGTTACCTTAATTTTCTTTGTTGAATAACATGATGTAACATCAAAATGTTATATTATAAAAATGTTATACCTACTAAGAAATTTTGCTTCCGAGTCTACCAAGGTAGCGGAAGCTTTGTTTTCACTTTTCAAGGACGAAAAAAAAAAAGTTCTCCAAAATCAAAATTTTTACTCGCGTTTTGCGTTTTAGACCTTCCTGAACAATTTTGGTTCCGTGTCTGTCTGTCTGTGTGTCTGTCATGAATTCCTTGTAACGCGCATAACTATACGAAGTTATTGTCCAATTTCTATGAAATTTTCAGGGATTGTGCGGGTTGGTGTGTAGACGGTCCCCTATGAAAATCATCATCCTCGGACTGATAGAAGCGACTGCGCATGCGTAAACGTGAATTCCTTGTAACGGCCATAACTACTACATTTTTCATCCGATTTCGATGAAATTTTCAGGAATGTTACAGATCAGTGTTTAGATGGTCTCCTATGAAAATCACAACGTTCAGACTGATAGTAGCCACTGCGCATGCGCAAACGTGAATTTCCTTATAACGGCCATAATTTCCACATTTTCTACCCGATTTCGATGAAATTTTCAGGGATTATGCAGATTAAGTTGTAGATGGTCCCCAATGAAAATCAAGGCCTTAAAATTTACAGAAGCCTCTGCGCATGCGCATACGTGAAATCCTTGTAACAGCCATAACATTTAAATTTTTCATCGGACTTTGATGACATTTTCTAGGATTGTCCAGATTAGCGTGTAGATGGTCATCTATGAGGGTAGTGAAAGTTACTTAGAGATTGGTGATTTGAGATTAACTACTATGCATCTGATCATCTATATAATCGGGTTATGGATACGAGGAAGCTATGTGCCACACCCACTTGGTGACTTGGTGACTTTTTTTTTTAAATTGTGGTTTGTCATTAGAGGCATAAAAAAATGCAGATTTCATATAAATAAATATTTTACCAAAAAACTGTATTTTCAAGTCTTATTTATTCATTGCTTTAATTGTGTTCATTTATTAATTTTCGTTGATTTTTGAAGGATTTGTTGAGCATCTTTATTGAACAACAGCGCTTTTTGGGTTATTATTTTCAATAATGAACCATTGGAATCGAGCAACAGAGAAATTATTCCCTCTCGCCCTCAAAATTTCATGGCTTAGGATTCAAGGTAGTGTAGAATCCAATAATCGAATAAACATTTCCGGGCAGAACTAAAATAAACCGTTGTGTAACAATTTGTAGCGTTTTTCATCGTATTTTCATCTCTACAATAAATACGAGCTCAAAAGAGCCAAAAAGAGCCACTGATCCGTCGAAAAGATCCGGATCTTTTGAATGAGCGGAGCGCTCAGAGCCGTTCTTCTTGGTGAACCGTTTTGCCCATCTCTACCACAACTATGACATTTACGAACATTCGATTTGTTTTTGTTTACATAATTATCAGATTTCTTATCTGTGGATGTAGAGGATCTATTGCTGTCATGGATGTAGTTCTTCGTTGATTTTTCATTTCTTCCATGTGGCCTGGCATGAAGATGATTGACGTCCTCCATCATCTGTTCGGATTCCATGATCTTTGCTTGTTCCATTACTAGTTCCATGTCGGAGACAATTCTCACGGCACCGTCGAAAGTAAGATTTTTCTCAGACAACAGCCTCTTCTTCACGATCGGATCCCGAATCCCAAAAACCAACTGATCTCGCATAGCTTGATCTAGGAACTCACCGAAATTGCATGTAGTCGCCAACTTACGCAGTGAGACCACGAAGTCTCGAACCAGTTCATTCACCCCTTGACTTCGGCAATGAAATTTGTAACGTTCAGCCACTTCAATACCGTCCGGAGCGTAATGCTGTCTCAAAACGTCACAAAGCTGCACGAACGTCTTGTCCTTGGGCCTCGCTGGAGTCACCAAATTTTTCAAAACTGAATACATTTCAGGACCAATCAACACCACTAGCGAGTTCACTTTCTCTGATTCATCTGTGTCATTGAGCTCAAAGAACGCTTCGAGACGGTCCAGTTAATTTTGAAAAGGTTCTACCGTCGGCACATAGGGATCAACATGTCCCAACACCACACTCCGACGCGGTCGTCCACGAGTTTCAAACATTTTTGAAGATCCGGAGTCTGAATCATCGCTGTTCGGCATGTTTGCTGAGGTTACCAACTGTCCAAGATGACCGAAATGTAGATAAACACGCTAGTTCGCACCCACTCGTCGTCAATGTTATGTTATGTTATGTTATGCCTTCCTTCGGTAGTGATATACATAACAACCACTTCGGACTTGGAAGGTTTTACAGGTATTCGAGCGCTATACCACTTCAATAGATACCCGGTATAACTTTTGATTTCAATGATCAGTACTCAATCAATTTGATGTTCCTTCTTTGGGCTTCATTGTTAGCAATTTATTCATAATACAAGAAAATCATGCGCCCATTGATTTACGAACGATTTTATTGATTAGTAGAATCCTGGTTAGCTAATGTTTAGAGCCCTTTATGACTATTTGAAGTTTCCTCTAATGAAGAGAAGAAGAAGAAGAAGAAATATGTTTATTAACAATATTCAGTTTACAATATTTTCCATGATTATAAATTATTATAAACTTACAGCATGGTTGTTAGCAACCGTCTGCCGGAGTTTGAGTTTGAGTTGAACAGTAAATTGAACTTAACAAAAATTAATATACTTAAAGGAATGTATAAAAAGAAAATATTTTTCTGGTCTGGATTTAGATATTAAATTCTCCTACAAGAAAGGATCTGTACTTCCAGGCTAAACGGTAGTAATTAATCGTATTGTTCCATCCTGAAACACCATTAAAGTTGTGGAGAAGGAATTTCCTAATGAGGAATTTCACCATGTCGGAATTTCCTGATTTTTACCCTAAAATCGGATTCAGCATCTCGAAAAACCCCTTTCGGCAAACTTTCAGCCCGTACTTCCTAATTTACGAATAAATAAAACAGTGCAGACAATGTGAACGTTTAAAATAACCGGGAGGATGACGTCATCCTGGAATAGTTTATTTATGGCCCCTGCAAGCGCTGAGATCGTGAAACCTATAGTCCTCAGATGCAACATTTCACAAAACCAGTAAAGATCAAAATCGAAAAACTGAAGAAAAAAATAGAAAAAGCAAGATGGGGAAAATTAGGTTTCCTCTGGTTTTTGTTTGATAACTTTCCTCTTAGATAACACGATTTTGTCAAACCATCGGGCAAAACTGGGAGGAGACAGTGATCTGAACAGCCAATCAGCGAGCGTTCCTGGATCACGTTGATAAGGTCCGTTTTCCCGGTTATTTTTTGAAATCATAAATTTTGATTTTCTCCCAAAAATAACAGGAGACTTATTTTCCGAAATCAACCCGATTTTCATGTATCCCACACCATTAACTACTCAGGAAAAATGCAAACAGAATTCGGTGAAATTCCTCATTATCGCATGTCCCGCAGGTCATCCACCCGGTGGACTATCTCTACTAAGTGCTATCATTACTGTCAATTTCGCAGAGCGACCAATTACAGAAACGCGAGTTAGCGTTCTTGTTCAACTCGCCAGAAGTTCTTGAAACTTTTTCTTTAGGCCAGTAATTTGTGTCGCCCAATGGGATCCGGATATGAATGAATCTTCCAAGGCAAATAAATTGTACCTACCACCATAGGTATCAACGAAATATTGTGTGTCGTTTTGCACATAGATATTTAGTCAAGGTTTTGAAAGGTCGAAGGCTGTTCAGAGAATATCCGTTAAAATGTTAGCTGACCGAAATGCGATCGATGATTTCTTCAAGTTGGTTGGTGGTAACAATGGCAAAGATGTGATACGGTACTTACCTATTATAATCCCTATAAGTACATTTACTCTAATCACTAGATTTTCAATTCCCCTTCAAGATTGATTGATACAAGTGAGATCAAAATTTTCTGTCGCTCTCAATTGATGAAGCTTATGGTTATTTCAGGAAAAATGATCGAAGAGTACAAACATTCACTCCGCAACGAGAGGCACTCGCTGCAGTACGTTCCTGAGCTCCGATCCACAAAAGTAAATCAACACTCTTAGTTTATATTTGATTAATAAATCGAAACAACTAAAAAGAGGTAAGAAGATGACTTATCATAAAAGAATGATAATTGCTCCCTGGAGTTCTCAGCAATGGAATTGCTGCCATTGTGGGATGGGTGACTGTTGAGGGATGGAAGATATATGATTGAAGATTGAATTGATGATGGCTATGATTGAAGATTGAACATAGGCTAGAGAAAGGGGCCACAGCTCGCCCCGAAAGCGTTAACGAAATTAAAACTGAATGATAAAGGAAAACTACGTCCTATCTGCTTCCTTCTCCACAACAACCACAATAATTCCTATTTTGTCTTCACAGAAAGAGCGCGGGAGGCAGGAAGGGAGCCAGAAGGACCACCAGGACGATGAGCAAAGCGGACGGATGTCTCCCAGGTTAATAACAAACAAATTATTTTCAATAGAAAACCTTAGGAAAGAGTAAAAAAAAATTAACCCTCTCTCAAAATTTGTTGATTTTATTCAAGGAACATAGAATCCAAAAATCAAAGAAAAATTTTGATAAGGGTTGAGAAATAAGGGATGAAATGTTGTAAACGCCCTAGCTCGAAAACTTTATTTTAATTTTTTCATCAATTTAAAATAGTACTGAATTTTTAGAATTGAATGAGACCACCCAGTCTGTAGGACTAACCGTTCGCTAATGAGGATAATTAATTACATAATTAACGAATGTACTATGACTTTTGCTTCCGAAAGTTCTTCAAAATCGAAATTTCCAATCGCGTTTTACGTTTCAGACCTTCCTGAACAATTTTGGTTCCGTGTCTGTCTGTCTGTCATGAAATCCTTGTAACGGGCATAACTATACGAAGTTATTGTCCGATTTCGATGAAATTTTCAGGGATTGTGCGGGTTGGCGTGTAGACGGTCCCCTACAAAAAGTACCTACCTATGTTTTGGTTCCTATTATTGTAATTATGTTAATGTATTTGTTTGTGTGTTGTGTTTTGTTATTGAGTGTGAATGTAAATTATTAACCCATTTGAAACCGTATCTTTTTTTGATCGAATTTTTACACAAAACTTTGTAGGTTCACTAATTTTGACCTCAGGAACACGGGAAAATTTTGAAAAAATTCTGCCAATAGCCAATTTACTGAAATTGGTGGGTGCCATAGGGCACCGCTGGTAAGATATGACACGTCCGATGGAGTGCATGTGAAGACCAAGGATAAAGTTTTTTCAACAAAAATAAACTGTTACCTGGTAGTAAATAGAAGGAATAACAATATTCACATGAACATAATAACATAATTTAGTCAATTCTGTATTTTTTACCACAAAACGATACATTTGAAAATCCTATGAGAGAAATATTGTTATGGAACATTCAAATTTTCGATAAAATAACATAGAACAAACCCACACATAGGACTTGTGGCACATTGTTCTAGTCTGGGACTTCCAGTTGAAGCCAGCCCAGACGAAAAGACACCTATGATAGGTGTTCACGACAAAATGGTCCCTGCGATCAAACAGGATGTCGTCCAACACTCAAGAAGACGGTATTTGTAGGTACCGTGGACTGGGGTGATACTGATATGCTGGGGTGATACTGATGAACAAGCCTTTTTTTATTTGCATGCGATTGCAGCGCTCCACACAGTCCTAAATGGAAAGCTAGGTCGTGTTATGTGTTCGTAACAATGTTTTCTCTGGGGGGATATCGTTCCCGCCCGATAGTCTAGGTTACCATGGTAGCTGATAAGGAAATAAACAAATCTCAAAATCGGGCCCAGCTGACATTGTGATTGTAACTTCTGTTGTGCCGGTGTCGGGTGTTGTGTGATGAAGTTCTAGCGAAAAGATTTTGTTTCTACTAGAGGTAAGCATGAAATATCTGCAATTAGTTTTTTTCCGTGTTACTACAGTTGGTTATCTGTTAAAAACAAAAACAACTCATTTCCAGGGGGTGATAGTGATCATTATAATGGTGATCATTATAATGGTCTCATTATAATAATAAATACTGAAGAGGATATTACGAGTCTTGAATTTTGGCATTATTCTGATTTTTATAAGTTAAGCATTGGTTTTCATTAGTTTTTCAATAAAAATTGATCTGAAATTAGTTGTTAGAGGGTTATTTTTACCTCAGGGTACTAAAAAACAATTTTTAATTGTTCAAGTTCGATTTTTAATTGTTTTTAATATGTTTAAGTTTGATTTTAAATTAGTGATCACTATCACCCCCTATGTGGGGGGTGATACTGATCAATTTAATTATTTTTTTAAATGAGCTTAATTCAACAAAATTTCAAAGTTTGATATAGGATACTGTTCGTAAGATGTGGGAGAATATAAACTATTTTTTCAGATTTTTGGTTTATTATTTTCAATAATGAACCTTTGGAATCGACCAAGAAAAAAAAATTCAACACCCCCTCAAAATTTGATGGTTTACGTTTCAAGGTACGAATTTTTTGAGACCACCCGGAGCTCTGTAGGACAAACCGTTCGCTCACTACGAGAATTTAAAGTTTGGACGTACGATAAATCAGAAACACGAGTGTGAATCGCAAAAGAGGCCTAATCTCCGTTCAAATTTTAGCTGATCGAAATGTGATCGATGTTTTTCTTCATGTTGGATGGTTGGTGGCTTTGCAGACGAGTGATCAATATTGAAAAATAATAAACCATCGTGTAATAATTTGCAGCTTTTTTGAATTATTACACTGGTAGTTTTCAAGGAAAAACTGTAGAAATTGATCACTATCACCCCAGTCTACGGTACCTCACAAACGATTCTGAATGTCTCCTTGACGTTGTATAATTTAAAAAAAAACTTTCGTCGCCTAGCATTGCTAAAAATTTCGCAATTCTTGTCAGATTTCAGATCCCAGTAGCAGCGATTGTCAAAAATCTGAATAATTTTGCTGTGGCCAGCAACTGCACCTTGTTTAATCGCCTGACTCTTCATCAGTCAGTACATTTGGCTCAGGTGGTTCAACATTCCATCGGGTGTATTGGTTAATTCCATCAGGGATATCACCAATTGGTACCTACATCAAGGGCTTCTTGAACAGAAAATTCAGGCCTGCAATGAAAAAAAGTCTGCCAAGTGGGTGAGGCACATAGGTTCCTCGTATCCATAACCCGATTGAATAGATGATCCGATGCATAGTAGTTGATCTCGAAACATCAACTACCCACACAATCTCTGAATATTTCTTCGAAATCGGATAAGAAATGTAGAGGCTATGAGACAGCAACTAAGAGACCAGCGGTGCCATAATATGGGCACATGGCATTATGGCATCGCTGATGTAAAACCACTTCTTGTGAAGTTATAACTTGAACAAATTCCAACCAAACAATTTTATCCCATAAATAAACATTCTGGTAAAAAGAAAATGATAAAAATACTGACAAAAATATATGTTTTGATTATTTACACCAAGTTATTCAGCAGCGATTCAACACCAACAGATTGGTCCATTTTCAAATGAGAAACAATTGTACTGAATCACGTTCTGAACTAAACTAACGCTGGTAGGGTTTGAGGTGAATATTCTAGATCAAGAAAATAAGCAGAAGTAAACAATTACGTCAAAAGTTTACTTCTAAATGATGTTCAAAGGAGGCACCGCTGGTTCCAAATGGGTTAAGTATGAATGTGATTGTTTAGTTTGTCCCCTTGTGATTTGGCCGGGTCATGCTGGCGATTTTGCTGTGGATCGGTGTTCGGTTTGGAGGGGGGTGGCTGTTGGTCCTGGGGCGCGCCATGGTGGGTGGGGCCTGGGGCCGGTCGGGTGGCGCCCGGCCGGCACGCGGGAGGTTTCCTCTCACACTCCGTTAATTTTACCTTTTTTATTTTACCTCAATGATAATGATATATATGTAATCTATTGACCATTGTCACTGCAGAATATTGTTGCGACAAATAAAATTGAAATTGTTCTCGACAGGTCGAAATGCAGCGAAGCCTTCAGCGAAGAAGGCGAACTCCAAGTGACAGGTCTGGCGATCACACCAGAACTCAAACCTCGAGTGCCCACTCAGAGTGAACGCGATCTCGTCCGACGACAGCGCTACAAATTTACGAGATAACTCGAGTAACTGCTCCATTGAATTCTAACTTACAGCGGCGGCTGGTCAGGGTTTGCAAACCTGCGAGTTTGAGCTAATTTGGAAAAAATTGAGCTCAAATCAGCTTTTGATTGGTTCAAACAAAATCATTGCTTGGCATAATCATTATTTTAAATGTGACAATAAATTCATAAACCTACAACATCCAGGATAATAATCAAGAAAGTGGGTGAAGTACCTTCTCAGCAGTATTCCCCTTGTTCACTTGGAAAATTCGAGGTGTATAATCTTGGTGCAATTTACTGATAGGTAGAAATGTATTGAGTAGAGAAAGAATGTATGTTATGGCAAACATCTTCGTATAGATTTGCTGTTACAAGGATTTCATGACGCACAGAGAGACTGACACGGAACCAAAATAGTTCAGGAAGGTCTAAAACGTAAAACGCAAGTGAAATTTTGATTTTGGAGAACATTTTTTATTCAAACTCGAGAAGTGAAAATAATGCTTTTGCTACAAAATATACATAGGAAGATAAGTATAATACGGGGTGTTCGATTCTACAAGATATTTCCAACAAAAAATGTCTCCTAGCAATTTTCTTTTAACCCACTCAAAATTCCTTTTTTTTCACTTTAAAGTTTTTTCGCGTTTTCGACCTTACGGCACTGATATGATCATAACTCCCTTATTTCTCCTGAAAATTCAAATCTGACTACACCGTTAGAAAGAGCTTCAAATTCCTAAGCTATCTAGTGCAAAATCAAAATCTTTCAGCAATAAAATAGTTTTTAAAAAATCAAGTCAAAAAGCAAACTAAAAAATTTTTGAAACTTGACTTTCTTTAACCAAAGTTTTCACTCTAAATTCCTGCCCATTTTGATGGGCGCTCTTCGGAAAAAAACATGCTCAAATTGTCAGCATTTCAACGGTTTATCAATTTTTCTTTTTAGCATTCAAATTGGAAGAGTAAATGAAGTTTGAATGTCAAAAAAGTGTGTTTTACAAGAAAATCTAGTGTTTTGAGCGGTTTATGGTCCCCCTCGATCTTAAGATGGCTTGACGATTTTGGTATCATTTTCTATGTAATTTTTTACGCTGAATCCAATGGTGATACTTCCGAATGATTCTGACTGCTAGAAAGTGGATTTTTCGAAGAAAACCTTCGTTTTTCGTACATAAAATACTCATTATTCGTAGATATAGTAGTGAGCGTAAAGTAACACCTTTCTACTCAATAAAAACTTCAATCAGCTAGAAATTCGGTGTTTTTAATTAGTGGAAAGATGTTACTTCATGCTCACTACTATATCTACGAATAATGAGTATTTTATGTACGAAAAACGAAGGTTTTCTTCGAAAAATCCACTTTCTAGCAGTCGGAATCATTCGGTAGTTTTTGGATTTAGCGTAAAAAATTACATAGAAAATGATACCAAAATCGTCAAGCCATTTTGAGGTCGAGGGGGACCATAAACCGCTCAAAACACTGGATTTTCTTGTAAAACACACGTTTTTTGACATTCAAACTTCATTTACTCTTCCAATTTTAATGTTAGAAAGAAAAATTGATATACCATTGGAAAGCTGACAATTTGAGCATGTTTTCTCCGAAGAGCGCCTATCAAGATGGGCAGGAATTTAGAGTGAAAACTTCGGTCAAAAAAAGTCAAGTTTCGAAAAAATTTTAAAGTTTATTTTTGACTTGATTTTTTGAAACTATTTTATTGCTGAAAGATTTTGATTTTGCACTAGGTAGCTTGGGAATTTAACGCTCTTTCTAACGGTTTAGTCAGATTTGAATTTTCAGGAGAAATAAGGGAGTTATGACTATTTCAGTGCCGTAAGGTCGAAAACGCGAAAAAAACTTTAAAGTGAAATAAAAGGAATTTTGAGTGGGTAAAAAGAAAATTGCTAATAGACATTTTTTGTTGGAAATACCTTGTAGAATCGAACCCTGAAGTAATGCCCATCTTAAGTGTGGACACCCTGTATTATTGAATAGTCACATTTTTAATGCCACTTTATCTTCACGAGGGCGTAAGGAGATTTCAATGTTTCTTCTGTGAGGTCGGGAAATTTGAGGACATTGGGGTTGGTTAAAGCTTCATAAGTTTCTGAAAAATGTTCTTCCATCAGGAAGGTGAAAAAAATCCATTTACACATTTACTGTCACATTTGTACTGTCTGAGGACTGCTCGAACTCAAAGCAGGCAGGTTTGGGTCGACCTCAGTGAACACCATGGGCCGTATTCACAAAACGCACTTAGTGGGGCTTTACACTAAGTGAAGCCTGAAATCTCCACTTAGAGCCGTACTTTAGAGAAAACGCTATTCACAAACCGAACTTTAGAAGAAGCGTCACTTCAGCTCCACTTTACCGAAGCTGAACTTTCTTCAAGTTACACTCTCCGGGTAAGTTTGCTCCTACCACACTTTACTGGCCCTTAGTACAGCTTTTGACAAGAAGTGCGTCTATTTTGCTTGCTTCGACAGCCGTTTTACGAAGTTTTTCCGTTCGGATTTAAATGGAAAACGACTACATGGAATATTTGCAGTATCTACGGAAAGGAGACGTGTACAAATTGTGCCAAGAAGGCGGAGAGAAAGCGAAAATGGATTCCAGTGTTGGTCAGAAGACCTTCCGCGCACGTCACGTAAACAATTTCCTACTTTTCCTTTTTACAGCTACCTTTGAGCACGTATAATTGTGCTCAGTTCATTTCAATTTGAGGACATTATTGTTCAAGTGTCCAAAATGTAGTCAGATTTATGTGAATTCTATTTCAAAGAACCAGTAGGTAAGCCCAAATTAACCTTTCATGTCGGCCTTTCCTCAGTTTTCCATCGGGTCTTCCTTCCTTGGGTCTTCCAGTCTTCTTCAAATTAGTCTGACCCGGACAATCGTTTGTTGATCACCAACCGGTTATCAATGTTATCACCGAATATTCCCATTGGTCAATAGGAGCGAGTCGCCCTAAGGGTTACCCTTTCGGAAGTTCAACTTCCTTATCAGTTGAACTTAAAGCTGACCTAAGAGTAGCTACACTAAAAACGATTGTGAATAGCTATTTCTCCTCAAGTTTCACTTTGGCCTGAAGTATCACTTTCGGAAGTGCGACTTCAAGTTTCACTTTGGCGATTTTTGTGAATACGGGCCCATGTCAAGGTCGACCAAGCCGACATGCTGGAACAGCAGTCGAACCGCCAAGTTGGGCAGATTGTTGCTGGAACAGTGGTTAATCCTAATGCGCATGTGCAGGTCGTGTGGATCAACTGCGGTCGCCTTTTGACCACCTTGACCCTCCCCCCCCCCTCCACAAGAGCCTCCTGCCCCCGACTCCTCTCGCCCCCAGCCGAGGAGGTTTGTACAGGGTGTCTACCATTTGGATGGACCAAACTTCAAGGATCAATTCTACAACTAATTTGCAACAAAAAATGTCTCCTAGCAATTTTTTCTTAACCCACTCAAAATGCCTTTTTTTTTCACTTCAAAGTTTTTTTTCGCGTTTTCGACCTAACGTCATAAAAATTGTCATAACTCCTGTTATTTACCAAGTAAATTCAAATGTAAGGATATCGTTGGAAAGAGCGTTAAATTTCCAATATACCAAGTGTAAAACCAAAATATTTCAGCAATGAAGCATTTCCGTAAAATCAAGTTAGAACGCAAATTATAAATTTTTTCCCGAAACTTCATTCATCACGCCTGCCCATTTCGATGGGCGCTCTCCGGAAAAAACATGCCCAAAATGTCAGCTTTCTAACGGTCTATCAATTTTTCTTTTTAAAATCCAAATTTGGAAAGTAAATCAAGTTTGAATGCTAGAAAATGTGTGTTTTTACAAGAGTGTTTTACGCGGTGTATGTTCTCCCTCAATCTTGACGAGTTTGGTATCATTTCCTCCGTAATTTTTTACGCTAAATCCAATGGTGGCACTTCCCAATAATTCTGACTGTTAGAAAGTGGATTTTTCGAAGAAAACCTTGGTATTCGTGCATAAAATACGCATTATTCGTAGATATGGTAGTGAGCATGAAATAACTCCTTTCTACTCAATAAAAACATTAAATTTCTAGCTGATTGATGTTTGATCAATCAAAAGCCGCCGAGCATACCTTATCGTGTATTTACATATTGTAGAGATACTGTTTTCCTCCATGTTCTTACCTAGGTTACATAATTAGATACATTTGTATATCGTAATACGAGGGTATTTCGTCGACAGCAGTATCCTCTCTAAGACTAATACATTATTTATTTTTGTACCTTGATGAATTAACTAATTTTTTTAAACGTTCAAGTCATTTAATTGTTCAATAAACTTTCGATTAACGTTACCTTGCCATTATTCGATGACCCAATCTCATTTTTGTGACGATTCACGAAGGTACCTGACAGCAAAGATGGGCGAATTCTTCATAAATACGATTATGAATACAAATCATATCTGCGACTTTATGATTATGAATACGAATACGAATACAATCGTATTCACACTTTGAATACGATTTTCTCCCGTATTCGTATTTTGTATACAATTTTATGATTTTTTCTATAATTCCCTAAAAATCTAATTTTTTTACGATTTTCCCTGAAAATTATACTTTGTTTATGATTTTTTCCCGAACTCTGGACATATTTATGACCTAAAATAATCAATCAAAATTCGAAATGCTCACAAATTCCTATAGGATTTTCCACGCAGAATCGAATGAGACCAACACCAGGTCGCTACGACCAACCGTATTGAAACTACGACGAAATGTCGGCTGAAAATCGTGTTTTTTACGATTTGCACTGAAAATCATCAAAAAAAATTATGATTTTTACAGGAAATGTCGTCGTACTTTCTATTCCGTTGGTCGTAGCGGCCTGGTGTTGGTCTCATTCGATTCGGCGTGAAAAAAATCCTATAAAAATTGGTGAGCGTTTCGAAATTTTATTAATTATTTTGACAATGTTAGGTCATAAATATGTCGAGAGTTTGGGAGAAAATCATTTTAAAAAGTATGATTTTGAGGGAAAATCGTTTAAAAAAATCGATTTTTAGGGAAATCATAGAAAAAAAATCGTATTCAAAATACGAATATTGGGGAAAATCTAATTCAAAGTGTGAATACGATTGTATTCGTATTCATATTCATACCTGTATTCGTATTCATAATCATAAAATCGCAAATATGATTTGTATTCGCGAGAAAACAGTTTTTACTATCTTTAGAAACGAATGAAGAATCTTCTTCTTAAGATTCCAGTCCCGCTAACTGGAGTGAAGTTAGCAATAGAAAAACGTCTGCCAAGCGGGATGCTACGCACTCGAATAGGTACGAAAGTAGCACTCAGAATAAATTAGCATGTGGGATGTAGGTACCTAATACCAATATATGAAGAAACATTGTTAAGAAATGCGTGTATTCCAGGGGACGTCCCATTGGATAAGCATTAGGTCAATTTAAAACGGTAGGTAAGCGAAAAAACTTTTATACTCGATGTAATTTATTAACCCATTACTGCCCAGAAATCCATTTTTGACAAAATTTTCGAAATTCTTCAAATCTTCATATTTATGCATTCTAATCGACACCTGAGCGCCCAAAGGGCCAAACTGCTTTCGGAACTACTTAGTATTCTAAAACGCAAGCGATTGTAGCGAGGCCAGTGTATATGAAGTCAACTAGGTTTTTTTTTGTAATTGGTCCGAAAATCTATGTAAGATTGAATTCCAAACCGTTTTTGAATCATGGTGTAATAGGCGGTTTTCCTACGTGGCCGATGGATTTGAGTTTTGTGAAAACCTAACTATTACAAGTCCTTGCGCTTACTGACTAGGGTAATTATGATCCACTTACCGTGGTGGTGATCTACGGTTTTCGTCGGCAGGGTGTGGCGTCGGAGTCGTTGACTAGGTGTTCCTTGGAATCACCGAAAAATGACCTCCCGCTTTGCCTAGATCTTCGTGACGTAAGTATATTCCCCTTAGTTTGTGAATTATTGAACTTAATTATTGCTTTCTTTCAATGTTAACTATTTGTCCTCTGTTTCAGGTACTCTTCAAGAATTAGACTCCTTCAGGTAAGTAACTATTCCTAGAATAACCCCCGATTTATCTACGCAGTTCAGCAAGACTCAAATAAGGTAAGTTAGTTTTATGTTCCTAGTTATATCTGCCTTTGTTTACCAAGCACCAGGAAATTGATCAGGTAAGAGTCAATAAAACTACAATATTTGAAATATATCAAACGTAAAACTGTCTAATTTCGAGTAGACCAAAATCAATAGGAACTTCAATGTAACGAATGCTTTGTACAATAAAATATGAAATAAACATCAATGAAAGTGTTGTGTTTTGTAACGAATACCTAACTTCAGTATTGTGGGGATAAGATACCCAAAACGAGGTCCCGGAAGGGGTACCTCTCAACAATTACGTCGTAATATAACGAATGAAAAGAACAAACAGGTGAGTATAGAATCGATTACTCTTTAAGTAACTATTAAGCATCAAAGAAAACCTAGGAGGAGTGTTTATACAAAACAATACTCAATGAAAAGATGAAGCTTTCGAGCGTACCGGTTAAACCAAATTGGAAGCGTGGCGTCAGTTGGAGGTCCAGAGGAATGCGGGGGTAGTTTCGAATCCTTCGTCGGGAGCCCGTTCGGTAGGGCGAATCGTGTCCAAGCGTCTCCGAAATAACGAGGTCGAATGCCAATTTATCAGACGGAATGTTCAGGTGGGCTCTAAATTCACAAAAAAACTATTCAATGTTCTCAACTCAATATCACTGGTTTCGAATCCTGTTCCGGATCTCGACTTGGGGTGTGTGGGCTCTAAATACAAAAACGTGGCAGTGAGAAGCTCTGTCTAGACGCAACTGCCGCCGTGGGATGGCGTCGCAACGGTCGTCTGCCCCTCCCCACTCACTCCCCCACTCCATCAGTGCCTTGCCCCCTTCCGTCCGGTGCTGCCACCTACCCGGCCCTTGGTCTCCTCTTCCTCCATGCCTTGCGGCCCGTATGGAATCCCCTTCTTCGGCTTATCGGCCGATGTGCCGGACTCGTCAGCCGATCCATCCAGGGAGTGGGTGGATGCTGTAAGAGCCGTCACTTTGAGTGGCGGCTCATTACAATGGCCCTTCGAACTTCTGACATTGAAACCGATTTCAGTTTGGCCCATTGTACAAGAAAAAGCAGTTTGGCCCTTTGGGCGCTCAGGTGTCGTAATGTTAAATAAAAAAACTTTTTAACAAAAAAAAAAAAACGGACCGACCTCAAAACTGATGATGGCATCCCACTAAAAAGGAAAAAATAATAACGACAACTTATTCAGATAGGTAGGTAGGTAGGTACGCATTGAAGTCACCGCTGTGCCCATCTGCAGAGACAAACATACGCAAGTAGATTCCACTTCCATCTGGTTAGTATTACAACATGGGTCGATAGTGCAATACAAAACAGGAATGAGAGTGGGTACCTGTCATTGAGGTAATAAATGTGTTCCAAAACTATTAGGTAGTAGGTTAATGCTGTCGTATGAAGGAGGATGAGAGAGTGACAATATGAGTGAATTCCCGTACGAAATGTTGGGATTCCAACAAACCATCTCTTGATTAGATTATGTCTAATTAATCTTATATTCCATGTATGGCATATTGAATGTAGAATTGTCTAGATCATGATGTGGGTTTGTGATATGGGTTCATACTCAAATGAACCAGTTAGTATTACAACATGCGTCGATAGTGCAATACAAAACAGGAGTAAGGGTAGGTAAGCAAGTAAACAACCTTCTCATGTTGAATTTTTATTCATATTATTATTATATTAATTTTTAAACTGCCATTTTTGGTGATGCAGACGTCTTCAGCTGTTATCAAAGGAAATATTCTTACTGAGATTCACACTTATTTGTCACTCTCTCATCCTCCTTCATACGACAGCAGTGAAGTACTACCTAACAGTTTTGGAACACATTTATTACCTCAATGATACCCACTATCATTCCTGTATTGTATTGCACTATCGACGCATGTTGTAACACTAACTGGTTCATTTGAGTATGAACTCATATCACAAACCCACATCATGATCTAGACAATTCTACATTCAATATGCCATACATGGAATATAAGATTAATTAGATATTATTTAATCAAAGATTGATCACGAATAATTAGATAAATAACTATTAGATACTATCTAATCAAGAGAGTTTGTTGGAATCCCAACATTTCGTACAGGGATTCACACTCTCTCATCCTCCTTCATACGACAGCAGTGACGTACTACCTAATAGTTTTGGAACACATTTATTACCTCAATGACAGGTACCCACTCTCATTCCTGTTTTGTATTGCACTATCGACCCATGTTGTAATACTAACCAGATGGAAGTGGAATCTACTTGCGTATGTTTGTCTCTGCAGATGGGCACAGCGGTGACTTCAATGCGTACCTACCTACCTACCTATCTGAATAAGTTGTCGTTATTATTTTTTCCTTTTTAGTGGGATGCCATCATCAGTTTTGAGGTCGGTCCGTATTTTTGTTTAACCCTCCAGTGGTAGACCTAATCTCATCTCGCAAAAGGTAGACCCAGGAGCGCGGCACTCTTTCGGTACTTCCTCCCGAAAAAATCAATATTTATCATATTTTTTAATTGTTTTTGGTCAGAGTGAGATACTCAACTCATCTCCTGGTGTATCTAAAAATTTTCGATGAAAAACATATTGATAAAAAAGTTTTTTTTTATTGAACTCAGAAATGCGTATTGGTAAAAATAGGTTTTGCTCAACTCTGAAATACAAATAACTGAGCAATCAAAATTTAACTAATCAAAGCCGTTTCAGTCAGATGTACGTTCTGCCATATCGTCAGAATCTTCCTCAGACCACTGAAGCCATTTCTTGGGATCAGAAGAGCGCTCAGACTTAAGAGCGATCTGACACATTCACGTTTTAGTGCAAGAAACCGATTCTCACTAACCCTGAGCGGTTTTGGGGACAGAGCGGAGGGTACGGTCCTGCGTAGAGGTGGTTTCTAGGAGGGAACTGTGAATCACAGCCCTCAGGATAGCCACTGTGAACCACAGTATTCGAAAAATGGGCTGAAGGAGCGCCGTGCTCCGGGGTCTACCAGTGAAGGGTTAAAAGTTTTTTATTTTACTATTTTTGTATTTTCATTATTTTTTATTTTTGACCACCCTGAAGTAATACTGTACAAGTGGTTCCGGGGTGAGTCCTAAGCAGAGGGAGAGGGGTTTTAGTTAGTAGCCCCAATTCACGGGGAGTCCAACACTGTTGGGGTGACTTCCCCTTCTCTCTTAAAGAGTTTCCCCACTTCCGTAACAAAAAAACAAAAAATTATTTTTTATTTTTTACTTTGGTGATTTTTAAATTTATTTTTGAAATTTAATTTTGGCTTTTATAATGTAGTGGAGGTGCAATCGCGTGTTTTATAATGTAGGTACGAGTACCTGGTTGCTGTCGCCGATTTCGTTTTCGTACCGATTCTGCCTATCGTAGGTAACGATCTGGCAATGAATATACATCAATCGCAAATACCAACAATAATTTTGGTACCGTTACAGGACGTCCTAAAAATGGAAGGTGCACAAACACACCGAATTGAATTTCCTCCTCTTTCACTCCTGCGGCAGTTTTGAAATAAGTGACCTTCACAAAAGTTCCTTCTCGATAAACAACAATATGACAGTATTTTCGTTCATTAAGAAGGTTCAGTGACATGATTGTTGTCACGCCTTATTTTCCACGGAAACCTCCCTAACGGATCTCCTGCTTTTACAATTTTCTATGAATAATTACACCTAATTAGCGTCGTGGTTTGGTTTCACTCGTGACTGGTTAATATGGGGTAGGTGTCTACACTACCTGAGAGAAGGTGAGATCGACCTGATTGAAGGCTGATTACTGATTCGGTAATGAGCCCAAAATTGGTTCAGTTGATGAATAATGATGAATAATTCAAGATTGGAAATGTAAAAGGAATTAAAGTCAGTTTTGATAGTTATTTTGTTATAATGTGATATTTCAGGGCATTCTCACTACCGAAGAAAATGCTTTGACCTGCAAGTTTGTGCAGTAGGTCAAGAACAGTCAACATTTTGCGGTATCTGAGCTTCCAGAACCGTTTTGATCTCGCGACTGTTTGTCGGCAGGTCAATTTCTTGTTCCAGGGATGTAACTCGAAGCATTGCATCCAGTCTGATGTGCGGGTGTTTTCCTAGACGATCCTCTGGGAATTAGCGTCAGTACCTACACAAGAAATCAAATGACCCGATTTTGGTTTATTATTTTCAATAATGAACCTTTGGAATCGACCAAGAAAAAAAAAATTTTAACACCCCCTCAAAATTTGATGGTTTACGTTTCAAGGTACGTAGAATCCAAAAATCGAATAAAAATTTGGCCGTCCGTCCGCCGTACGCCGTACGCGGCACTTTTGCCACTTAGCATTGACCGATTTTGATGAAATTTGGTATGTAGGCTCCATTTGGGGTCTAGTTGTGCCCCGAAGCTTTTGGTTGATGTAGGTCACTCCTAAGGGTTCCAAAATCAATTTTGAAATTTTGAAAACGCCCTAACTCAAAAAATTTCGATATAAAGGTATTGTTTTCCCTTCAAATTAAGATTCTATAGAATTTTTAGAATTTTTTGAGACCACGCGGAGCTCTGTAGGACAAACCGTTCGCTCCCTACGAAAATTTAAGGGTTTATATTGAAATATATATATAAATCAAAACACGAGTGTGAGTCGCAAAAGAGGCCTAATCTCCGTTCAAATTAGAGCTGACCGAAATGCAATCAATGATTAGTGATTTTGATTTTTTTTTTTTTTTTTTGATTTTTTTCTTCATTTTGGATGGTTGGTGATTTTGTAGACGAGTGATCTATATAAAAATAATAAACCGTTGTGTAATAATTTGCAGCGTTTTAATTCAAAATTTGGAAGGAAGTTGGGGGTTTTCCACAGGTTCATTGTAAAAACATATTTTATAGTAATGCATGCAATCCATTGGATAAGCACTAGTCAATTTAAACTAGTTGGTAAGCGGTAAAGCATGCATTTTTATTTACTTTCCTCCAGTTCCTTGGAATCGACCAAGAAAAAAAAATTTTTAACACCCCCTCAAAATTTGATGGTTTACGTTTCAAGGTACGTAGAATCCAAAAATCGAATACAAATTTGGCCGTCCGTCCGCCGTACGCGGCACTTTCTCCCAATTTAGCATTGACCGATTTTGATGAAATTTGGTATGTAGGCTCCATTTGGGGTCTAGTTCTGCCCCGAAGATTTTGGTTGATGTAGGTCGCTTCTAAGGGTTCCAAAATAAATTTTAAAATTTTGAAAACGCCCTAACTCAAAAAATTTTGATATAAAGGTATTGTTTTTCCTTCAATTTAGGATTCTATAGAATTTTTTGAGACCACTCGGAGCCCTGTAGAACAAACCGTTCGCTCCCTACGAGAATTTAAGGGTTTTACGTACGATAAATCAGAAACACGAGTGTGAATCGCAAAAGATGCCTAATCTCCGTTCAAATTAAAGCTGACCGAAATGCGATCGATGTTTTTCTTCATGTTGGATGGTTGGTGGCTTTGTAGACGAGTGATCTATATAAAAATAATTGACCATTGTGTAATAATTTGCAGCGTTTTAGAATCGAATGAGACATCCAGAGCTCTGTAGGACGAACCGTTCGCTCCCTATGAGAACTTAAGTTGGTTTTAAGATAAATCAGGAATGCAAGTGTGAATCGCAAAAGAGGCCTAATCGCCGTTCAAATGATACCTAGCTGACCAAAATGCGATCGCTGTTGTTTTGTTCGACTTTTACTTAGATTTGTGTCCTTAGCAACTTAGAACGTGAAGCGTTTATTTCTTCGAAATGTACTCGATTGTGAAGCAAAAATATGGTCGGTAGGTAGTGGCAATGGCAAAGCTGCGACTTTGCAGGCGAGTGACCTATACAGAAAAATAATGAACCTTTGTTTTATAATTTGCAGAGTTTTTTTTTTACAGTGTAAACAAAGGCAATTCAATACAAACACCAGGTAGGAGCTCCTTTGTCTCCTCGGGGGGGGGGGGGGGGGGGGGACTACTTGTAGAGTTCCTCGCACCAAACAGCTGATTCGACATGCGGCTCATGCACTCGACACAACCTTCACGGCGATTCCGGAGGTTAGCAAAATGTCCATTGGAATAGAATCACGTTCGTCGGTGTTTTTTATTCGAGGTTTTATCCGACGTATCGCAACCTCCACCGGGATTTCGTGAATCCAAGTGAGACATGAAATTTCATTCAGACGGTTGAAGCTCGAAACGGCTTTTAGGCGGGCGTTGCGGTTTGGGAGAGAATCAGAGGAGTTACGACCACGAGGTGTAGATCACGGTATCCCTAATAGGGATATAATAAGGTATACCTTACTGATGGATCATGAATAAGCATATAGTTAAGCAATGACAGCCATGTCAATGGTCAGACCAAGATGTTATCTTGATGGATTGGAGATGAATAAGCACAATCCAAGAAAAATGTGGCAATTATTAAACAATATCTCACAATACAACAAAAATAACAATAGAGCAACGTTTCCCTCGCGCCAATGGGTTGAAGGCCATGACAGGAGTGAAAAAGGGGTGGCCAATGAATTGAACACATATTTTACAAATATAGGTAAACAATTAGCAGAGTCGTGTAAGAAACCTAGTAACGAGCATAATCCCTTACACTACATGAGATCGAGCATCTCAGCTTCCATGTTTCTTGAGGCAGTTACGAAGGATGAAACCGTCATCACAATAAAAAGCCTGAGTGGTGGCTCATCGGGTGTGGATGGGTTGTCGGCACATTTGCTTAAATCCAGTATTCAGTTTCTCGCTGCACCCTCAACATTCATTTATAATTTGAGTATTTCTACCGGTGTCTATCCCGATAAATTTAAAAAGGCCAAGGTAATACCCCTTTACAAAAGTGGGTGTGAAACCGACCCTTCCAACTATCGTCCGATATCGATAATATCTTGCTTTGGCAAAATTTTGGACAAAATTATCAACAAAAGGTTAACTAAGTACATAGAAAAATTAGACATAATAACAAGTAAGCAATTTGGGTTCCAAAAAAATAAAAGTATTGAAAATGCGTTAATGAGCTTCACGAATGAAATTTATTCATATTTAGAAAAAGGAAATAGAGTACTGACTTGCTACCTCGATGTGTCCAAGGCTTTTGACTGCGTCAGTAAGGATTTACTTTTGAACAAAATGTATAACATGGGTATCAGAGGTACGGTCCATGATTGGTTTAGGAGCTATCTCAGTGATAGAAGTCAAATAGTCGCCATAGACGACGACATTTGGAGCGATACATTAAGCATGGGAGATTATGGAATTGCTCAGGGAACAGCTTTGGGTCCAAGCCTGTTTATTCTGTACATAAACGATATCGTCAACATAGATTTATTGAGCGATATGTACTTGCTCGCTGACGATATTGCTCTAATTACTGATGGCTCAAATTGGGAAGAAGCAGTAAACAAACTTGAATCGGATCTTGCCAATATTAAACTTTGGATGAATTTGAATAAACTTAATTTGAATGTAAATAAATGTAATATCCTACCTGCGATCATTAAAGATAAAGATTGGCCAAACGACTTGCAAGTGTATATGCACTCAGGTGACTGTTTACAGAATGAAATCCCTTGCACCTGTGACAGACTTAATATAGTTAGATCTGTTAGGTACTTGGGGGTTGTTCTGGACTATAGGCTAAAATGGGATGATCATGTTAAATATGTTACTAATAAACTAAGGAAAGTTGCATTCATTATGAGCAAAATAAAATTCCTGGGTGATTCTATTAAAAGAGTCGTGTACTATGCCTTGGGGCAGTCTCTTATTCAATTTGGTATTACGATATGGGGTGGTACATTTAAATTTATCTTAGAACCGCTGTTTGTCTTACAGAAAACATTGCTTAAAATCGGATTTCTTAAACATAGAAGGTACCCCACAATTGATTTATTTAAAGAACTGAAAATCATGAGCCTGGAACAATTGTATACTTTTAATATTGGTAAATGCTTACTGAAGAACAAAAATGAGTTCAATGTGAGCTTTAGATATTTGAGAAATAAACCGTATAGAATGGAACTTCCCAAAATAAAAAAAGCTTTTACTGGTCGAGGCCCTATCTATCGAATGATAGTGGTTTACAATTGTATCTTCAATAGTATCCATCCTCTATTTGCCAATGAAAACCTATACCCAATGTATGAACTGGTTAATATTTTTAAAGAACAAGTACTAAAAATGGATAACATGATTATTTCTAGTAATAAGTCAAGATACCCAATGTATGCAATCTAGTAAACTAAATAATAGAATCTGGTATTGCAATTGAAGTAGGTACTTGCCCGAATAATTAATTTTAATAATAATAATCTTGTGAGTTGGAACACCGTTACATATTTTTTATTGTATAAGTAATTTGTGGAGGTGATCTCGATATGTCTAGTCTACATACAGGAAAACGGGAATGGGAAACAGGCTCATGTATGCCGCCACAAGCAAGGCTTTTTGGCATACATTTACCCTTCAAGATGTAGCTGGTAAAAGAAACCAGATTATTCTTTAACTGGTTTTGAGATTAATACTACATTTATTATATATTATTCATTGTATGATGATGAAGGTAATAAATTTCATTTCATTTCATTTCAAGAAAGTTCACCTCCTCTTGAAGTCGTTGATTGACGCGGAAAGTTCTCTATTCTATACTCTATTCTATACTCTATTCTCTATTCTATCTCTATTCTATACTCTGCTTTTTACTGGTGTTTAACGTCAAACCATTAGCGGATCACCAACCCTCAATAATCATATTCACATTAATCTGGTCACAATCTAGAGCTAAGGTCCTGCTGAAAGAGCGGTGACATCATCGGCGAAAAGGAATAGCATAGAACCTGATGTCAAAAAACTGACTCTCAAGCACCAACCACAAGCACCGCACGGATCATTCTTCAAAAGTAATTTCGCAGTAATAATGTGGAGGTAAAAAGAACTTGCGACGGCCTTCTGATTTGAAGCAATAAATACACGTTTTCGTCGTTCTTTCATATGTATTTCTCTTTCATTGATTTTAGTTTTTTTTTACGAACTTCTTCTTGTCTCCATTCTTCCAATAATAGGGAGCGTTGGAAAATGTTCAGATCCTCAGGCAGGCGGTAGTTAGAAAGTTAAGAAGTGAAGAACCAGCTCGCCTCAAAACATCAATCTCTAAGTAACTTGTACTACCCTCATAGGGGACCATCTACATCCATATCCACACAATCCCTGAAAATTTCATCGAATTCGGATGGAAAATGTAGAAATTATAACTGTTACAAGGTATTCACTTTTGCGCATATCGACAGTGAACTTGCAAAACCATGTAAGTCCGATTTTTTTCAAAAATAAGGTTATTAGCTATTTGGATAGAATGAGACCCCCTTGATCCATCGAACGGAGCCAAACTGGCAAAAACTCGACTATCTCTTCTCTATGCGTCAAAAGCAACAAATATGAACCAACGTGTTAAGTCCACTTTGAAGCAAGTTTTTCTCGTTTCCTGTAAAATTTCTGGAAAACGACTTTAGCTATTTGGATAGAATGAGACCCCCTTGATCCATCAAACGGAGTCAAACTGGCAAAAACTCGACTATCTCTTCTCTATGCGTCAAAAGCAACAAATATGAACCAACGTGTTAAGTCCACTTTGAAGCAAGTTTTTCTCGTTTCCTGTAAAATTTCTGGAAAACGACTTTAGCTATTTGGATAGAATGAGACCCCCTTGATCCATCAAACGGAGTCAAACTGGCAAAAACTCGACTATCTCTTCTCTATGCGTCAAAAGCAACAAATATGAACCAACGTCCACTTTGAAGCAAGTTTTTCTCGTTTCCTGTAAAATTTCTGGAAAACGACTTACATGGTTTTGCAAGTTCACTGTCGATATGCAGTGGTGGTGATGATTTTCATAGGGGACCGTCTCCACGCCAATCCACATAATCACACAACCAACACATACGGAACAAAAATTGTAAAACGACATTTTGATTTCGGTGGACTTTTTTTCAAACTTGAAAAGTGAATACGATGCTTCCGCTACCTTGGTAGACTCTAAAGCAATATACAGGGTTTTTCACGAAAAGGTTACACCCCCTTCATTTTCGCAAAATACAGCGTAAAAAAATCCGATCAACACAATTCTTCATGATTTTTTATGAGGATCTCAGGAAAAATACTTTTGCGCAAAAAAACTGCGCGCAATCGTGCGCAATTGACACTAATTTCATTTTTTCAAATGGAACAACCCCCCTCCCCCTTTTGGTTTATTATTTTAAATAATGAACCTTTGGAATCGACCAAGAAAAAAAAAATGTTAACACCCCCTCAAAATTTGATGGTTTACGTTTCAAGGTAAGTACGTAGAATCCAAAAATCGAATAAAAATTTGGCCGTCCGTCCGCCGTACGCGGCACTTTTGCCACTTAGCATTGACCGATTTTGATGAAATTTGGTATGTGGGCTCCATTTGGGGTCTAGTTGTGCCCCGAAGCTTTTGGTTGATGTAGGTCACTTCTAAGGGTTCCAAAATCAATTTTAAAATTTTGAAAACGCCCTAACTCAAAAAATTTCGATAAAAAGGTATGGTTTTTCCTTCAATTTAAGATTCTATAGAATTTTTAGAATTTTTTGAGACCACGCGGAGCTCTGTAGGACAAACCGTTCGCTCCCTACGAAAATTTAAGGGTTTATATTGAAATATATATATATATAAATCAAAACACGAGTGTGAATCGCAAAAGAGGCCTAATCTCCGTTCAAATTAGAGTTGACCGAAATGCGATCGATGGTTGGTGATTTTGATTTTTTTTTTTTTTTTTTTGATTTTTTTTCTTTTTTTTCTTCATATTGGATGGTTGGTGATTTTGTAGACGAGTGATCTATATAGAAAAATAATAAACCATTGTGTAATAATTTGCAGCGTTTTTTATTACAGATTCGGATTCTACGTCAAAATTCATGAAAAATTCATACCCGAATTGATTTGTTTTATTGCGCGCAACCTGGCTTTTTGAACGCTCTAAGTTGCGCAACTCCACAATTGCACAAGAATTAGGTTTTGGAGAACCCTAAGTGTGGCACATGTTTTTTCGTCATTTTTTGACGCTGAATCACAGGGTGTCATCCGTTTCGAGGAAGACCAAGATTTCAAGAGGAAAAATTAACATTTCTTTCACGAAAACGTCAGTTTTGTGGTCGAAATCGTGTTTATTTTTATTTTCTGACCTCCTTTTGAACCACGGACTTGGGGCCGTTTACGGTGGAGTTAAAAATACAAACTGGCAGCACGATCATGCTTGAACTGAATAAAATTGCCTAAAAACTCATACCGATTTAAAAAGAGCGATTTTTTCACTAATAACAACCGAATTTTTGGCCGCCATTTAGAAAAATTCCAGTCAAATTGAAAAACGGATGACACCCTGTGATTTAGCGTTAATAAATGATGATAAAGCATGTGCCACACTTAGGGTTCTCCAAAACCTAATTCTTGTGCAATTGTGGAGTTGCGCAACTTAGAGCGTTCAAAAAGCCAGGTTGCGCGCAATAAAAAATCGGTTCGGGTATGAATTTTTCATGAATTTTGACGTAGAATCTGAAGCTGTAATAAAAGAGGGGGGGTTCCATTCGAAAAAATGAAGTTAGTGTCAATTGCGCACAACTTTTTTGCGCAAAAGTATTTTTCCTGAGATCCTCACAAAAAATCATGAAGAATTGCGTTGATCGGAATTTTTTACGCAGTATTGTTGCCTAAAAACTCATAACGATTCAAAAAGAGCGATTTTTTCACTAGTAACAACCAACTTTTTGGCCACCATTTAGAAAAATTCCAGTCAAATTAAAAACGGATGCCACCATGTGATTTACCGTTAAAAAATGGTAAAAAACATGTGACACACTAAGGGTTCTCCAAAACCTAATTTGTTGGGTGCGCCTTAGGTGCCCAGGGGGTGCGCCTTGATTTTTTTTTAGATTTTTAATCGAAAGTAGACTACATCCTGAGAATTTTGGCACCAACCGCGACCTTCTAGCGTGAGTAGACCTGTTTCTATGATTTTTCAAAGTTTCGACCATTTATGACGTCACGCGCCCCTCTCGTCTGGGCGGGACCCCCAGCCCACTGTGACGTCATAAACGGTCGAAACTTTAAAAATTCAGAGAAAAGATTTACACACGCTAGAAGGTCGCGGTTGGTACCAAAATTCTCAGAATGAGGTCTACCCTAGATTAAAAATAACAAACAGTTTTTCCTACCCAGGCGCACACACTATTGTGGAGTTGCGCAATTTAGAGCGTTCAAAAAACCAGGTTGCGCGCAATAAAACAAATCGATTCGGGTATGAATTTTTCATGAAATTTGACGTAGAATCCGAATCTGTAATAAAAAACGCTGCAAATCATTGCTCAAAGGTTTATTATTTTCTGTATAGATCACCCTTCTGTATAGATCACTGGTTCTCCATCAATAGCACCTACCACCATCTGTATTCTCCCTTGACCTTCCCTCTCAAATTTCAGCTTCCTGCGTTCAATAGGATTGAAAATGGCTTCGGAGCTCACTCAGCTGATCAGTGATCTGAAGAGTGAAGAAGATCTTCTCGAATGCTGGAGACGCCTGGAAGAGCACTTCCATTCAACAGAAGTAAAAATGGTTTTGGAGCTCACTCAGCTGATCAGTGATCTGAAGAGTGAAGAAGCCTTTGAGCAATGATTTGCAGCGTTTTTTACCCATCAACATTTTTTTTACCTACCAACTTTTTTTTACCTACCAGCTAGGTACTACCTACCACACCATACTGGCTTCACACCTTCACAATCAAGTTTATTAGAAAGAACTAAATGCTTCACACTCGATTGGAAAAATAGAAAGCTTCATATGGAAGTTTGATTACTGGTTACGCAGAAGGCAAAACTGTATACAAATCGAAGAAATGAACAGCGATCGCATTTTAGTCCGATAAAATTTGAATGGAGATTAGACCTCTTTTGCGATTCACACTCATGATTCTGTTTTATCGTACCTAAAACCCTTAAATTCTCGTAGGGACCGAACGGTTTGTCCTACAGAGCTCCGGGTGGTCTCAAAAAATTTTAAAAATTCAATACTATTTAAAATTGGTGAAAAAACGATACCTTTATTTCGAGAGTTTTCGAGCTAGGGCACTCTTGAAAATTTCAACCCTTGATTTTCACCCCTTAGAAGTGACCTACATCAACCAAAAGCTTCGCGGCACAACTAGACCCCAAATGGAGCCCATATACCAAATTTGAACCAAATCGGTCCAGTGTTGCTAAGAAAAGTGCCGCGTACGGCGTACGGACGGAAATTTTTTTATTCGATTTTCGTATTCTACGTACCTTGAAACGTAAAACATCAAACTTTGAGAGGGGGGGTTAACATTTTTATTTTTCTTGCTCGATTCCAAAGGCTTATTATTGAAAATAATAAACCAAAAGGGGGGTTCCATTTGAAAAAATGAAGTTAATGTCAATTGCGCGCAACTTTTTTGCGCAAAAAATGTTTTTCCCGAGATCCTCACAAAAAATCCTTTTCGTAAAACCTCCTGTATTGCAACTACCCCATTTTCAATATTTTAGAACGATAGGGGCTGTATTTTCTCCTGCGAAGCAGAGATCGTACAAAAAATCGCTGTTAATGGGACTGACTCCCCTTAAGTGGACCGGCTGGCGTCAACCTCATCCTCAGGAGATTTCAGAATATGTGCGTAACATTATATAACTAGTTTCTGGGAAAAGTAGGTTTCCGCGGAATATGACCTCCAACGGAAATACGCGGCATCTCAAATACGAAAACTGTCGTTAAGGATCTGAGGTCATCGCTTCGTAGGACGCACACCCCACCAAACCTCAAGAGGGTGTCCTGCGGGTTCTGGAGGGACTACAGTTTGTGTCTGAACGTGCCGGAGTTCAGGAAAACAGAAACAATCCCGCGTCTCGATGCTACAACTCAAGTTTTCATCTTTGCGGAACCAGCAGTGAATATTTCTGTCACACACCAAGCGAAGGTAGAAACCCAAATTACAGTAGATACTACCTACTTTGTAGAGTTTGATTTTAGAACCAAAAACGCTGCAAATCATTGCCCAAAGGTTTATTACTTTTATATATATATCACTCGTCTGCAAAGCCACCAACCATCCAACATGAAGAAAAACATCGATCGCATTTCGGTCAACTAAAATTTTAACGGAGATTAGGCCTCTTTTGCGATTCACACTCGTGTTTCTGATTTATCGTACGTCCAACCCTTAAATTCTCGTAGGGAGCGAACGGTTTGTCCTACAGAGCTCCGCTGTGGTCTCAAAAAATTCTAAAAATTCTATAGAATCTTAAATTGAAGGAAAAACAATACCTTTATATCGAAATCTTTTAAGTTAGGTAGGGCGTTTTCAAAATTTCAAAATTGATTTTGGAACCCTTAGAAGTGACCTACATCAACTAAAATCTTCGGCGCACAACTAGACCCCAAATGGAGCCTTCATACCAAATTTCATCAAAATTGGTCAATGCTAAGTGGCAAAAGTGTCGCGTACAGTGTACGGCGCACGGTGGAAAAAACTCCATTTTTGCAAAGTGACTAAAAAATAAATGTAATGTGGTTTTCTCAAAGTCTATTACCTGTAGAATTAGGGTGTGAAGGACCTTCAGTGTTTAAAAATTGTTTTCACTTTTAAATGGAGGCTCAAACGTGATATTTCGAGGTTTTAAGCACTTTGAGAGTGAGAATTTGAAAATTTCCTAACACGTTCTATGGGTTTCAAAAAATTGAAATAAAATTATATAATGTTGGATATATATATATGTAGTATCTCTAAAAAATACTAATTATTTTTTCATAACATTTTAGCTTGAACATTAGCTCCAGATTTGAGGTTTTATAGCGAAATACAGCTTGAGAGGAGTGGAAAAACCGAGCTTCGCCTTCCTTCGGTTTGGCTCATTTTTTTTTCTTGAAGTTCTGACCATTACCAAGAAGCTGTAAAAATTTCATAGCCGTATTTCACCGAATTTAGATTTAGTGGGTTTAAATATGATTAAAGGTACACCAAGAACGCCGTCTCTGCCGTCACCGTAGCTTCAGAGTAAAACCCTTCTAAGGGCTGTAACTTCTACATTTTCCTCTCGAATTCGATGAAATGAGGAATTTCACCATGTCGGAATTTCCTATTATTGACCCCAAAATCGGATTCAGCACCTCGAAAAACCTCCTAAGGCAAACTTTCAGCCCGAACTTCCTGATTTACGAATAAACAAAACAGTGTAGAAAAGACGAACGTTTAAAAAAACCGGGAAAATGACGTCATCCTGGAATAGTTCATTTATGGCTGCTTGAAGCGCTGAGATCGAGAAATCTATAGTCCCCAGATGCAAAAGTTCGAAATCGAAAAACTGAAGAAAAAAATAGAAAAAGCAAGATGGGAAAAATTAGGTTTCCCCTGTTTTTGTTTGATAACTTTTCTCTTAGAAACCACGATTTCGTTGTCCCAATGGGCAACACTGGGAGGAGACGGCGATCCGAACAGCCCAATCAGCGAGCGTTCCCGCTTCACGTCTGTTTTCCCGGTTAGTTTTGAAATCAAAAATTTTGATTGTCTCCCAGAAATAACAGGAGACTTATTTTCCGAAATCAGCCCAATTTTCATACATCCCACACCATTAGGTAACTATTCAGGAAAAATGCAAACAGAATTCGGTGAAATTCCTCATTTCCAGGGATTGTGAATGTTGACATGTCCCCTATGTGGGCTGTTAGCTACAATCACAGAGTAACGGAGTCAAGTTAACCCTAATTGGACCATGGTGTCACTAGTGTCACCGATGACATATTAGGAATTCGACAGCTGTCCCAGGTGTCTCCAGATTAACTAGATTTCAATTGCAATTTAAAAATTATTGGAAGGAGCAGAATTTTTTGAATCATTTTCTGTAAATAATTAAAAATCCAAAATAATGACATAAATTTTTGAAATTTTTTCATCGATTTTTTGTTAATTTTTGTTATAACTCTATTTTGAGACTTCTAATAGCTCACAAAAAATTCCAATGTCCATTAAATTTAAAATTGCAATTTTATTTTGGTTACTCCGATGACACCCTGCGACAGCTGTGGAGTTCCTGAGATGTTTTCGGTGACACTAGTGACTAGTGACACCATGGTCCAATTAGGGTTAAGGCTACAATGATCGGATCATCTACACAATCGGCTTATGGATACTGGGAGGCTATGTGCCACACCCATTTGGCAGATATTTTTTGCTTTATTTTTTTATTGGAAAACAAAATGATGTAAGTAGCGACGTTTTCGTAAAATATTTCTTCTAAGAGTCAACAAGGTTCTGTTTGAACAAACCAGGTTCTTCGGATTGTCATTCGCAGTAATGTGGACAGTCGTGACTTACCGAGAACATGTCATCGTTGAAAATCTCTCATTCGGATTTAGCTAACGTTTAATATTGATTCGTTCCAATATTCGATCGCTTCTATCCAATTTCCAGAAGTTTTTATGACTCAAAATTTTGTCAAAATTAAATATATAAATATATATTTACATATATAAATATTTACATACATATATAAAGAATCCTCAATTTAATCATCACTATCGTATCCTATAACCTCTGAAACGAAGAAAAGAACAAAATAACACACACCCATCGTCTGTAAAACCGCTTTTCTGTTTTTTTCACATGCTTTTCCACTTTGAGTAATATTATTTTTTTCAAAATTCAAAATTTAGTACTAAAATAATAAATTTAAACGTCAGAAAACATATTCTTCTAATATTTTCGTATTTGGAATCGAATGAAACCATTCCCAAGACGATACTGTAATTCGTTCAAAAGATAATGATTTTTTTCAGCTTTTTGGCCATTTGGCCCCACTGTGCGGCGGACGGACGGCCAAATTTCAATTCGATTTTTGGATTCTACGTACCTTGAAAGGTAAACCATCAAATTTTGAGGGGGTGTTAGAAAAAAAATTTTCTTGGTCGATTCCAAAGGTTCATTATTGGAAAATAATAAACCATTATTTTTCTGTATAGATCACTCGCCTGCGAAGAACATAGCTTTGCCATTGTCAAGTTTATTTCGAAGAAATTAAGAGTTTTGGGTGCCTTCATTAGGAAATTTGATTAGGATGGAGGGATCAGTATTTGACAAGGATCCAATAATTGACATCTCACCAAAATGTGTACATAATAAGGAATATTTCGCTTTTCGTGTTTGACTCTTTCGAATTTCGAGTCACAATTCCTTCTCATTGAAGTGGGAAAAGAGAAAAAAAATTTCAAGTAAAATCTGGAAATGTTATTCAACAAAACCACGAGTTTTAAAGTGAGTAATTTCATGTTTTGTTTTGCCAATAATGATTATCAGGCCTTTGATAAATCATCGGTGATATTTTCAAATTTATCTTATTTGAATCCTTATATTTTATACTCAAATTAGTAAAACTAAGTGTAAATGTTCATTTTATGTATAAAATTGTTGAAAATAAAAGTTTTGTTGATTCATTGGATCATTTAATGCAGAAATACCGATCATTGGGTGTCAATCATGGGTGCAACCAAATGTTGGTTGTCAAAAAATTGATTTTGAAAAAACGGATTTATAATGCTCGTGACTTGATTTTGTGGTTTCCTTCATTACCGATTATTTGAGGACATCCTGATGTAGCAGTAGATGTAAGAATGAAGGTTGAACAAGTGGAAGAACATAACTTAATTGCTTGTCAAAGTCGGAATTTTGCTTAACCCTGTACTTGGCAAAAGTACCCTCATGGCGATTCTTAAGCGTACTTAAGGCCCCCTTAAGCGTACTTGAGGCCCTCCAAAAACATGTTAAATTTAAAAAGCTTCTAAAATGTTGAAATTTAAACAGATTTTCAACACGTGTGGTAGGTAGGTACCTATATTATCGTATAGTTCCAAGTTACTAAATATAAATGAGAGCTCTTATTAAATAAAATGTATTTCGTTTTATTTCAGTAAGAAAAAAAATCCATGAAATAAAATAGTGGAAGTAATAATTAATAGCAAGGTATAATTATTATACCTTCTCATTTGCTGCACGTAGTAATTAGATAAAGTAGTGAACGTGAATGTACACCAATGCAACTACGCAGTCTCGATCAAAGACGTAACGAGTTTATTATCTCAAATTTTGGTAGTCTTCCTGTAGGGATTTGTTCCAATATTTCCCCTAAAGGGTACTTGGCCCTCTAAAAACGTGGTAAAACTGAAAAACCTTCTATATTGCTAAAATTTGTACGGTATATTACATGTACACGTACGGTATATTAGACGTTGCGAAGTACAGGGTTAAGGTGTCAAACACTCGTCCCTCCACCCAACTGAGTGCTAAAGGCACAAAACTGAGTACAACTCAAAGAAACGAACAACGATCGCATTTTGGTCAGCTAAATTTGAACGGAAATTGCGATTCACACTCGTGTTTCTGATTTAACGTAAGACCAACCCTCAAGTCCACAAAGGGAGCGAACGGTTGGTCCTACGGAGCTCTTGGTGGTCTCATTCAGAGATGGGCGAATTCTTATTCATAAATACGATTATGAATAGAAATCATATCTGCGATTTTATGATTATCAACACGAATACAGGTATGAATATGAATACGAATACAATAATTGTATTCACACTTTGAGTACGATTTTCTCCCGTATTCGTATTTTGAATACGATTTTATGATTTTTTCTATGATTTCCCGAAAAATCTAATTATTTTTACGATTAAGTACCCCTGAAAATCATACTTTTTTTTATGATTTTCTCCCGAACTCTCGACATATTTATGACCTAACATTGTCAAAATAATCAATCAAAATTCGAAACGCTCACAAATTCTTGTAGGATTTTTCACGCAGAATCGAATGAGACCAACCCCAGGTCGCTACAACCAACTGAATAGAAAGTACGACGAAATTTCCGGTAAAAATCATAATTTTTTCATGATTTTCAGTGCAAATTGTTGAAAAAAATACGATTTCCAGTTTCGAATTTTGATTGATTATTTTGACAATGTTAGGTCATAAATATGTCCAGAGTTCGGGAGAAAATCATTTTAAAAAAAGTATGATTTCCAGGGATAATTGTTTTAAAAATTCGATTTTCAGGGAAATCATAGAAAAAATCATACAGTCGTATTCAAAATACGAATACGGAGGAAAATCGTATTCAAAGTGTGAATACGATTCTATTCGTATTCATATGCATATTCATACCTGTATTCATATTCAAAATCATAAAATCGCAGATATGATTTGTATTCATAATCGTATTTATGAATAAGAATTCACCCATCTCTGGTCTCATTCGATTCTAAAAATTCAATACTATTTTAAATTGATGAAAAAAAACGTCTGCCAAGTGGGTGTGGCACATAGCTTCCTCGTATCCATAACCCGATTGTATAGATGATCCGATGCATAGTAGTTAATCTCAAAACACCAATCTCTAAGTACCTTTCACTACCCTCATAGGGTACCATCTACACGCTAATCTGGACAATCCTAGAAAATTTCATCAAATTCGGATGAAAAATTAAGTGAGTAGGTGTATGTGATTGGATCAAAAAATACATAGCCTCGGCTGGGTTTCGACCTTAGGAGCTCTAATCAAGACTCTATCCTCTGAGCTACCGATGACCTGCAATTGATGGGCTTTGAGATTCTCACAGGACACCATTCCTCTATGAAAGAATCCCTCTATGAAAAACAATTCTCTGTGATTTTCATAGGGGACCATCTAAACACTACTCTGTAACATCCCTGAAAATTTCATTGAAATCGGATGGAAAATGTAGAAATTATGGCCGTTACAAGGAAATTCACGTTTGCGCATGCGCAATGGCTACTATCAGTTCGAAGGTGATGATTTTCATAGGGGACCATCTGAACGCTACTCTGTAACATCCCTGAAAATTCCATTGAAATTGGATTGGAAATGTGGAAGTTATGGCCGTTACAAGGAATTCACGTATGCGCATGCGCAGTCGCTTCTATCAGTCCGGGGGCAATGATTTTCATAGGGGACCATCTACAACCTAATCCACATAATCCCTGAAAATTTCATCGAAATCGAGTGGAAAATGTAGAAGTTATGGCCGTTACAAGGAAATTCACGTTTGCGCATGCGCAGTGCCTTCTATCAGTCCGGGGACGATGATTTTCATAGGGGACTATCTACAACCTAATCCACATAATCCCTGAAAATTTCATTGAAATCGGATGGAAAATGTAGAAGTTATGGCCGTTACAAGGAATTCACGTTTGCGCATGCGCAGTCGCTTCTATCAGTCCGGGGATAATGATTTTCATAGGGGACCGTCTACACACCAACCCGCACAATCCCTGAAAATTTCATAGAAATCGGACAATAACTTCGTATAGTTATGCGCGTTACAAGGAAATCATGACAGACGGACAGACACACAGACAGACAGACACACAGACACACAGACACGGAACCAAAATTGTTCAGAAAGGTCTAAAACGCAAAACGCGAGTGGAAATTTTGATTTTGGAGAACTTTTTTTTTTCGTCCTTGAAAAGTGAAAACAAAGCTTCCGCTACCTTGGTAGACTCGGAAGCAATAGTACTTTCATGTATAAAATTTTTTTGAGCTGGGGCGTTTTCAAAATTGTAACCCTTATTTTTCACTGACATCAATCAAAAATCGGTCCATGGGAACGAAAAAAAGAAAAACATTTCCGTCATAACATCATTTTGCTTCCGAGTCTACCAAGGTAGCAGAAGATTTGTTTTCACTTTTCAAGGTTGAGAAAAAAAGTTCTCCAAAATCAAAATTTCCACGTTTCAGACCTTTCTGAATAATTTTGGTTCCGTGCCTGTCTGTCTGTCCTGAAATCCTTGCCACAGCCGTAACTTCCTCATTTCTCATCCGATTTTGATGAAATTTTCAGGGATTGTGTGGGAAGGCGTGTAGATGGTCCCCTATGAAAATCATCACCACCGGAATGATAGTAGCCGCTGCGCATGCGCAAACGTGAAATCCTTTAAACAAATTTTCTTGGTCGATTCCAAAGGTTCATTATTGAAAATGATGAACCAAAAGAAACTCGCAAATCGGTTGAAAATTGAAGCCTGTGCAAAGTTTACAAGATCATGCCCGCAAACCCACATTTTTTAAGCATTAACCCCCCTTTTCCCCCCTCAAAAGGCAAAATTCGAAATTCTGGCGACGTAGTGAACAACTAGATAGATTTCCGCGTCGAACAGAAAAACGCTGCAAATTATTACACAATGGTTTATTATTTTCTGTATAGATCACTCGTCTGCAAAGAACACGGCTTTGCTGTTGTTACTACCAACCAACATGAAGAAAAACATCGATCGCATTTCGGACAGTTGAAATTTGAACGGAGATTAGGCCTCTTTTGCGATTCACACTCGTGTTTCTGATTTATCGTACGTCCAACCCTTAAATTCTCGTAGGGAGTGAACGGTTTGTCCTACAGAGCTCCGCGTGGTCTCTAAAAATTCAATACTATCTTAAATCGATGGAAAAACAATACCTTTAGGTAAAAACAATACCTATATCAAAATGTTGCTTCCGAGTCTACCAAGGTAGCGGAAGCTTTGTTTTCACTTTTCAAAGATGAAAAAAAAAAGTTCTCCAAAATCAAAATTCTCACTCGCGTTTTGCGTTTTAGAACTTTCTGAACAATTTTGGTTCCGTGTCTGTGTGTCTGTCATGAATTCCTTGTAACGCGCATAACTATACGAAGTTATTGTCCGATTTCGATGAAATTTTCAGGGATTGTGCGGGTTGGTGTGTAGACGGTCCCCTACGAAAATCATCATCCCCGGAATGATAGAAGCGACTGCGCATGCGCAAACGTGAATTACTTGTAACAGCCGTAACTTCAACTGTCCCCCAGGGGTCGCGAGTTCGAATCCCAGCCAAGGCTAAGTATTTTTTGATCCAATCACATACATCTACTCACTTAATTTTTCATCCGAATTTGATGAAATTTTCTAGGATTGTCCAGATTAGCGTGTAGATGGTCCCCTATGAGGGTAGGGGAAGGTACTTAAAAATTGGTGTTTTGAGATTAACTACTATCGGATCATCTATACAATCGGGTTATGGATACGAGGAAGCTATGTGCCACACCCACTTGGCAGACGTTTTTGAGTTAGGGTGTTTTCAAATTTTCAACCTTTAGATGTGACCTACATTAACCAAAAGCTTCGGGGCACAACTAGACCCCAAATGGAGCCTACATACCAAATTTCATCAAAATAATTTTCCTTGAAAATTCGCTAAAAATTGATGGCACCGTTGAGTGAGTGATGTGGAGACAGGAAGCTACCGAGGCTCCCGCCCTTTGGACCCAATATCACAGGAGCTGGGACGCATAACACCCAAGACTTCTTCTCACAGATTAATTGCGCCCGCCCGAAAGTTAAGGTTTAAAGATTGGTCCATTTGAACCTCGTGGGCGCCATGATTTGGTTTATTATTCTTTTGACCAGCTGCAGAAAAACTAACAACCTTATCTTCTGTAACGACTCATTTACTCGTATAATATACGACATATTAACATATTATGTTAGTTCTCTAATAAAGGATACAAGGGGAACCCCTGAGTGACTCATCGCGACTGGTAGGTAGAGTGAGGTATGAGGGTAAAACACGTCATCTGACGTCACCCTCCTCCGCTCTCCCTTTACCTTGTTAAAGTACCTACTATAAAAGGAGGACTCAGGGTTCCACATTCATGCATTCGTCCACAACAATGAGGTATTTCGGTGGGTCGGAAATTCAGGTTTTGACCTCAAATTTGGATTCAGCACCCTTGAAAACCTATATACTCCAACTTTAAGCCCAATGATACTATAACATGTGGTAGAAAAATTAATTAAAGAGATCACAAGTTTGAAAAAAAGGCGGGCCTCCCTTAACGCACACACACTTATGCCACGCGCGTGTGAGTAGTATTTTGTAGTATCCAAGAGGTCCTCCAAGGGTTTCATCTCTTCTCTGTGCATGGATACTTTTTTCAAAGACAGTTGGCTACCTACGTCACGATTGGCTAGCTACGTCACACCATTCAAATCTTCAACTTTCCTTAGCTTCTCTGATTTTTTAAAAGCATTTTCTTGACGAACAGACCCGATTACCGTTATTCCTGAGCCATACTCTTTTGAAAACAAAAATTTTAAAAATTGACTGAAATACCCCATTTGACTTGATTATTTCTGGCTCTCCTTCGTCACCTCTTGGAAGCCCAAGTTCCTCGGAGGTATTGGTAAGGACATCGCGCCTCCGCTCCCATTTCACCTTGAAGTTGTCTTCCCCAACTAGCACTAGGTAAATGTACCGCCTCCCTCCAGTCTGTGGCTATTGCGCGGAGGAATGCGGCTGAGCGAATTCTTCATGCACTCCTGCAAACGGTCAGTGGAAACGCGCCGGGCAGAAAGTGCATCTCCATCCTCCATCTTTGTTGAGGAGGATCCAATAGAAAACCTCAAGCCATCGAAAATGCCATCGCCTTCGCTCGACTACACGCTGACATAACAACTTCGATAGAGATAAAACAAAAAAAAACTACCTTCATTCCTTATGATATCCATGTTTGCCTGAAATTAAATTTTGAATTGAATGATTGGTGTACATTACAGAGGGCCAGTAGAAATGATTCTCCTGTGGTTCTCCATTGCGCTCCTGATCGGCCCAGGGTCCGGACAAGGTGCTTTCGGCGGTCTGCTGCTCAGGATGTACGCTCAGAGCGGCCTGCCTTTCCGAGAAGAGGTTTTCCTCGACAACCTTCCAATGGAGGAGGACTATGACTTCATCATAGTTGGCGCCAGCCCTTCAGGGTCAGTCCTGGCGAACAGGTGAGCACCCTTTTCGTGGTTTCCTTCTGCGAATTAAACTTCTCCACCTAGAAGGTCAACATCAGATCACAAAATTATATAAATAGGTAGTTGATTCAATCTCCAGAACTAAAAGCATTCAGATAGAAATAATTTTAAAAGTTACTGGGCATGAATAATTTAAACGAACAAAGTTTAGAAATTATAGGTAGTTAGGAAACTGAAAAAAGTGCAAAAATTTCGAGATGTTTGAGAATTAATACATAACTCGGGATGCTTTTGAGGTCGAAAACTATGATTACACATTGCAGCATATTACAATATTATGTTGGGGAACAAAACCAACCCTCAACCTTGTTTTATTTGACTGGACTTTGAGGGAATGTGCCCTGGAAGTAACGTCGTCCGCTTTCCAGAAAATTCTAGTGGATCCATGAAAGAAGCACTGGGTACCTGACAAGCTCTACCGCCTGATTTCCTACTAGGTATATTATCGGTCGAGAACATGACATAAGACAAAACACGTCAGCCAAGTGGGTGGGGCACATAGCTTCCTCGTATCCTTGCGTATTGCATAACATGATCTGATGATAAATATGTAGCTTATCTCAAAACATCAATCTCAAAGTTAGTACCTTGCACTACTACCCTCTTCCAGGACCATCTGCAAGCCAATCCGCACAATCTCAGAAGATTTTACCGAATTCAGGAAGAAAATTATGACTATCACAATGAAATTCAAGTTTGCGCATGCGCACTCGCTATTATCTGTCAGGGGGTGATGATTTTCATAGGCCATCAACATCCACCAACCATCAACATCCCAATCCATACAATTTCTGAAAACTAAAGAAATGCGTGATAAATCGAGAGCTTTGTAACGAATGGTCAACGAATTTGGTGGGATGAAAAACGACGAAGTACCATTCCCCTGGCAATGACTTGGCTGTACACGGAAATCATCAGAAAACCAAACCTTACGCTTTTTGTTAACCCTTTTTTCGTTTAGGTGCCAAAGTAAAAACATAAAATGACCAAAATCGAACGCGTGAATATCAGAAATTGATTCAAACTAAACCATAATTTTTTATTTAACTAAAACTAAACTTACCAACATTCCAACATCAGAGACACGGACTCAAATGCGGGTTCCTATACTCTTGCCTTTATTTAAAGAGCTCTGGGATTTTTGAAGGCCCCGAAGGTTCGGCATCGCTGCAAGAATCCGAGCCCCAGCGGAAGGTCGAGGTATACCTGAGCGACCCCTCCGCCCATGAACCCCCCCCCAACCCCCCAACAGTTTACCCTCTTCTGCAAATGCACACTTGATTCACAAATTATTTCGATCATCCCATCACCAAAATCGTGATCAGCGAGAAAAATTGAACATATCGAGTATAAACTCGAGGCAGGTACGATTAAAACTCAGCAGCCCTCTCCCGGCCAATCCACCCAAACGAATTACGCCCTCTTCGCCGAATTACAGGAAATTTGGACTCATTTTCATCAGAATAATTAGTACGTTACGAATTTAAATTACAAAAAATGTTCACCGAACGATAAATAATTAAATTGTATGTTGATAGAAGAGGAAGAAGGAAGAGGGATGATGGGTTTTGACCGCGAAGGGTTGTGAGTTGAGACCCCAAGGTGAGCACCTTGCAACGTTGCCACCTCTTGGCAGGGAAGGGGTTTTGGAACCCGTGGTCCAGAGCTCTTTAAATAAAGGCAAGAGTATACCTACCTTCATCACAGTAGGTAGTTACATTTTTTCTATCAAAAATGTAGCAAAATTGAATTCAATCTCAGGCACAGAGAACCGGAGACAAGTTCACTCAGGAGGTTAGGAGTTTTTTCAAAATTTTTGGGTGTCCCTTTGGGTTAAAATCTAGAGAGGAATACCGAAGCTGGTGGTCCAAGTCTTGGTTATAGACGTTTTCATCAGTATGCGCATGCGCGCCTGCTATCAATGAGCCTCCAAAATGGTGGACACCTTCGGACCACTGTCTTTGTTTTTACTGTTGTTGTCAATAGAAGTCTGTCAGTTTTCAGCTTTAATTCACTCTTTTGAGCGTGTATTCGGTTTTTTGTCGGTTCTGTCATGTCTGGGGAAAACAAATACAATTGTTTCGGGGACTGTAATTCGGGTAGTTGGCCAGGAAGACGGGGGTCATCCTCCAAAATTACTTTTTCCAGTTCCCATGGACTTCTGAACTTCCAAAATTACAGCATTTCGAAATACCGCAATAATTTCAGCGTTGTCTCCAATCATTCTGCTTACATCTAAAACCTGTATCCCCTACCAAGGTTGGTCAGAAGTATGAGAAGTGGGTGTGAGTAGCAAGTGGAATGATAGAAAGTTTGTCTCAATCGCTGACAATAGTAGGTACCTACAATCCTACAGGTCTCCATTTGTAGTGAGGAACGACGAACATTATAACACTACTATTAGTACCTATATTCTAGTAGAATAATACAAATCAGATTGGTTCTTATCGTACTAACTTATTGTACTAACCGCCCTTATGTGCCTTTGAATTCGTGGAGACGAGTATAACATGACTTTATGTACTCTCAACGTCTTCAAAACATGCCCTATCCATGCAGTATGTTGGTCAAAATAAACTAAGAATCGAAAAAAAATGCACATCAACCATGGAATACAATACAAATGTCGCTGTCCGACAAGCAAACAAAAGAGAAGTTGAACAAGATACGGAGTGAAACTCCATGGAGTGACCCATAGGTCCATGGAGTGAAATATGGAAGTAAAATACATGGAACATGGATGACAACAGTGGTAAATATTTTGCCCTTTGCAATGTGAAAGTAGCTTTGCCCTCGTGTTCGTGTTGTAAACACTGACGCCACTTTATTCACCTCCAGTCTAGTCATTCTAGATTATTCACTACTTAATTTTTGTTTATTTTACTTTAAATGCTTGCATACGAGTCTGCAACACATTGGGACATTTTCTTGTCAACGACTACACAACAAGGTAGTGAAGTAAGGTTGTTAGTTCATGTAAGCATCCAAATAAGAAAACAGTTGATTGTTCTCTACGCAACACAGTGAGTCTATTTTATTTATTGGTATCGTGAGCAAGTTTTCGTGACGATTTTTCAGTTTATGTGTTAAGTAAAGCAAAGACGTGAAAATGTCAAAAAAAAAACTCTTACTGTAACTAGGTCCTATACAGTCTTGTTTTTCAGTACACTTTTTTGCTATGCTTTAACTAGGTAATTAATTTGTTCCATCAGACTGTCGGAGAACCCTGCTTGGTCGGTGCTCGTCCTGGAAGCTGGAATGGAAGGGAACATCTACTCTGACATACCCGCGATGAATCCTCTCTTTTTCTTCACCAACTACAACTGGCACTACAAGGCTGAGCCTCAGATGTCTTCATGCCGAGGTTCTGTGGGTGGGACTTGCTCCTGGCCCTCAGGCAAAGGCATCGGCGGGGCCACCATCTGGAATGGACTCATGTGGACCAGGTAAAACATTTACTTTCTTGTTGTCAAAAGGGATGTCTCTTTTACAAGCAGTAAAACTTCCCATTCTCGCCAGTAAACGAAAAACAATTAGATTACCCACCTTTTAGGACGTCCCACAGTAAGACTTGGGCGTCCTTATGCGATTAATCTGGGGCACAGAGTACTGGAGACGAGTTAATGATCTGGAGTGAATGTGGACGTCACTCAACAGAAAAAACCTCCATTATTATACTTATTCGTTTTAGACCATTCAGAATCCAAATCTGCGAGAAAACATTGTTTAGTAATGCATGCATTCCAGGGGATGTCCCATTGGATAACTATTAGATCAGTTTAAACCAGTAGGTAAGCCATAAAACTGTTTCACTCTATGTAATTTATTTAGTAGGTATTTTAGGCAAGAAATAGTGGTATCCCCCTCCCCCCTCCCTCACCCTTATCAACCATAACACTTCTGGCGGCATGGGAGCCTCGAATTTGATGAGCATTTTAAAATCCACGATCTACGATACCCAACATGTGAATTCGAGTTCACCCCCCCCCCCCCTTCCTTCACCAATGGTGCCAGTCTGGCACCAAAGCGGAAATACGGCGTAACGTTGAACTTTCATCTGTTTTGGTAGGCAGGCCGTCGAAGTTCACATCCGTGTTCAAGGTTAAACACAAAAAAAAACACGAAATATGCAGTTTATGGTGTCCTGGCACCATGGTGGCACCAATATTACTTCCATGGTGGTACAGAGAATAATACATGAAAATCCGGAGGTATAATGAAATTTTTCCCTCAATTTCTAAGCTTGGGTACAATTAGTAAGCTATAATGAAACCAAAATATTGAAAAGTCGGATATTTTGTGAATATTATCCCCCACTCACCCCCTCCCCTTGCGAATATTGATACTAGTGAAATAATGAGCAATTTGGAAGCTTTCTGAGTCGAACAAAAAAAGAAACACGCAAATTGGTTGGAAATTGAGGCCTGGGCAGAGTTTACAAGATTATGTGAAATTTTTCATGCAGAATGTTGGAACATTCTGCCTATTTATGTAAATGACTGAAACAACTCCCATCACATGATTTATGAAATAAATTGTGGGTGTCGTTATGATGATCAACTGAAAAAAAAAACCTAACAGTCAATTTGAATCCTCAAAAGTAAGCTATGAAGGAAACCAGATATTTTGTAAATATTATCCCCCTTCCTCCCCCACCCATTGCTATTTGTGATACTCAAGTGATATGGTGCGCAAGGGTGTGAGGAGACACGTCTGGACCTCAACTCAATGGTGAATTGTGGTGGTTTTTCACATTTTTGGAGAATTACTAGTTAAAGTTAGTCTACTAACGTTTTGATTTTATCTGTGTGGTATGTTGAGTGGAAATCATCTATTTTTGTACGGCAGGAGGTGTGTGCTGCTTGGCAGATACATTTATTTTGAGTAGTTTGTAGCTTAGATAGGGACGTGTGTTATTAAAGAACTTTGTATCGGTCCAGGTGTCATCCTAAAGACTTCGACGAGTGGGAATCCTTGGGAAACCCCGGATGGAATTATTCTGGAATTCTACCGTATTTCCTCAAAACGGAGAAAATGACGATTCCGGAACTGACGACTTCGCCGTACCACTCGACCAAAGGAAAAGTTGCCGTCGACTACCCCTTCACCACAAAGCTAGTGAGAAGGTACGAACTATTAGGTACTATTCATTCAGTTACCTACAGTTGAGTAGCTACTATTCGGTTACCTACAGTTTGGTGCTCTGTTTTTTATTTAATACTTGTAGTTATTAAAGTGTGAAATTGATGTTATAAAATGTTTATTGGTTTGTTCACATGCAGCTACTTCACGAATAAAATCACACGTGACGAGATTGTGGAAACCCATTTTAATGAAAAACGGAGTTGAAAAGTTAAATCGATTAGTTATTTTAACGGCCTGGGAATTGCTAGGGAAAGAGTGGGGGAAAGAATATAGCCCAGTTACGAAGTATCCTCGTATAATTTTTTTTTTAATATCTTTTTTATTTTTTTTTAATTTTATTTTATTATTAAGTTGTACAATTCATTATATAAATTAATTCAATCACCTTTGCACTTTGAAAATGAAACAACTTTATTGCGAGGCAGAAGGCAAAATGCCTGTAGCGCCCCACAAGAGCCGCGCCAAACTAAAATTTAATTACACAATTCATAAAAAACAAACAAAACAAAAAAAACAGTTATTTCCTCTCAATCGATCACATTATTGCTCTTATGTTTATATATATATACTACGAATTATATTCTCTGCTTCCACAACTCCTAATTTCAGTATCCACTCAATTACTACTTTTCTATATTCAGAGCGTGTAAGTTTACTTGGGGATTTAAGGGTTGAACTCAAGATACGATGAACTATATACATCACATACTGTGGGGATCTAGCAGTTCGTGAAAGCGCATGCTTAGGCGTAACCACATTCCCAACCAATCTGAAACGGGTATGATGGTCATGCTGATGGCTATCACGGACTATACCTGGGTTGCGATGGAACATTAGTAGAAGCGATTTTAAAAACAGTTGGCGGGGGGTGAATACCTTAAACTCGTTTAAAAGATCTACGCTAGAGTAAAGCCGCGGTTTTTTCATAATAACCTTCAAGATAAATCTTTGCATAACATTTATTCTTTCTAAATGCGTCGGATATGTACACCCCCATGCTACAATGCCGTATTGGATGATTGATTGAACAAGTGCCATATAAAGTTGACGAAGCTTGTCTCGTCTGAATACTCTTCTAACATAGTAAAAAACATAAAGAAGACTCCTCAATTTTTTATGGATAACATCTACATGCGTTTTCCACGTTAGATCCTCTTCAATCATAATACCGAGGTAACGAAAACTAGTCACTCTTTCCAATTTGCGACACGAACAGCTGGAAGGGCCACCACAACAATGAAAAACCATGAAATGAGATTCGATATTTATGCCCTCCTTCCCACTCCCAATGAGTAGATATTTCGTTTTACTCATATTCAGTGTTAATAGACTACGGGAGAACCAATTTGCAAGGGTACCAAGTACATGCTGCGCTTCAGAGAAAACCTCATTCCATGTATCGCCAGTAACTAGGACCACTGTATCGTCAGCAAACAGATATGTTTTACAAGTCGGTAGGCTTAATGGCAAGGCATTGATATAAATCAAAAATAATATCGCACTCAACGTCCCTCCCTGAATTACTCCAAAGTCAATGGCCATTGGCTCACTTGTATATTCACCAATTGAAACAACCTGTTTCCTTTATTTATGTCATGTACAATAATCTATATAGAAATCAATGATAATTACTTACTTATAGGTACGTAATATTATTCTAATTTACAAAATAATTACTACAATTAATTACTACAAGGGGAACCTAAGAGGCGTGATAAGCACGCCCAGACCTAACAGAGGATGGGGGAAACAGCAGAGCCGAGACTGACTTGCTGCTCGCTTAATCGTTATGAATCACAATAACTTTTAACTTACTAGGTAACTAAAGAGTTCATTATATGGTCCTCCCTGACGCCTACGACACTACAGAAACTTTGTATCCCTTTGGCGCATTCTCTTGGAGAACATAGAACTAATCATCTCTTATCATCAAGCAGATTCTTGTGCGTATGATAATTTTTTGGGAATTTCTCCCCTCAAAAGTGACACGATTTCCCTCCTACTGCAACTTGAAATTCGTGCATTTCCGAATCTGATTTGAAGCCTAATTCCACTAATTTCTCGCATTATGACATAAATATTGCAAATAATGTTGCAGGTAGGTAGGTAGGCACTTAACCAAATAATAGGGTGTGCGCCTGGGTAGGAAAAATTGTTTATTGTTATTTTTAATCTAAGGTAGACCTCATTATGAGAATTTTGGTACCAACCGCGACCTTCTACCGTGTGTAAATCTTTTCCTATGAATTTTTAAAGTTTCGACCGTTTATGACGTCACAGTGGGCTGGGGGGTCCCGCCCAGGCGATAGGGGCGCGTGACGTCATAAACGGTCGAAACTGAAAAATCATAGAAACCGATCTACGTAGTACACGTCGCGTTTTAATAGAAAGTCCCCTATACCGTACAAACGAATTATTTGACCTGAAATGGAACAATTATGTGGATTGAAATATAAATATATATATCATCATGCAGCAGAGGAATTTTAATAAAAGTACTCTAGCTAGCTTCTATAATGTTATAAATGTGCGTATACATTTTAGTAGGTGTATATTTTAACTTATTTATTTCAAACTCTTAATATTTGTTGACTGTGATACCCGTGTGATGTTTCTGTGATTTTTCCAGCCTGTGATAATTTTTTTCCAACTGTGATTACGATGTGATTTAAGCTTAATTTGTTAAAGATTGTTACTGAATTGTTGTTTGATTGTTGTTATTTTATCAAAATTGTATCAATTTATTTTATGGTCAGACTGGTGACGTCTGGTCGGGCGGTCTGGTCGGCCCGGGGGCGGCTCGCCTGGCGCGTTTTCTCGTTTTTAAACAAATAGAAACGTAGGGTTGGCTCCTAGCGATAGGAGGCAACCCCGGGAGCCGCCATGGTGGGTGGGTCCGGGTCCGGCTGGGCTGCCCGGTCGGATCCGCACTTGTTTAGCTTTTTTTTCTACGGGCTGCACAGGAAGGATAAATCACACGGGTTCCTATTTTAATACTTAGATTTAGATTTATTATACACCTATTTTGAATTTTGAATTATGTTTCTATTTTGATTTTTTGTACGACGCGTTCATGTCCCTGTGACGACGAATAAAGATTATCATTCATTCATTCATTCTACTCACGGTAGAAGGCCGCGGTTGGTGCCCAAATTCTCTGGATGTTGTCTACTTTTGATTAAAAATCTAAAAAAAATCAAGGTGCACACCCCATTAATAGGTATGTACCTAAGAAAATAGAGTTTTAACCCAATTTGTTTATGTCTTGTATTCAGTACGATTATTCAATTTATTAGTAGGTAGGTACCTAAACGATTAATTTGCATTGTGATTGTCTATAATAAAATTAGTAATCATTCGAGGTAATTGCCCAATTAAAATACTGTAGGCGCTCACGTGCGATTCGTAAAATGGAAAACTGTTAAAAATTGGTAAATAATAATAAGAGAAGTAACTCTACTCTCGAAGTAAAATGTGTGTATGAAGTTGATTTTCTTGATGCATTATTAGACAAATTCGAGTTTTGTTCGTCGATGATGTGGTCACTTTGCATGGTATTGCATTCCAGTATCTTTTACTTTCCCACACACCTTTTGCCACTGTTCTCCGGAATATTCAGCGAATAAAGTACCTACGCAAATAAAGAGAGTCTAGCCCCCAGAAAGTATTGTCGGGTTTCAGCGCTACCTACCGCCACTTCAGCGAACTACCACCATTTTCAGCTCGATGTGAGCGTGGTCAAGCGGGATTTCTGAAAAGTAGGCTTACCTCGATTTTACCACCTTGGTTTTACCACTCTCTAATTTCTAAGTTTGGCGGCTTTACTTCCCTGCCTTTTTAAATTGCGAGGAAAAGGAACTTGTTATTGCATTTTTGTGTTGTTTTCATTTGTTGTGTTGTTCTTCTTTGCTACATTGTAATCTTGGGATAACTTTCAAGTTAGAAGAGCGACGGTAATGCGATCACGAGCGTGATCACCAGATAAGATATCAGAAATAGTAGTTCGTTAAAGTGGCGGTAGGTAGCGCTGAAACCCAACAACACTTTCTGGGGACTCTCCTACGCAAATACATCTCTTTTTCTTTGTAGTTCATCTATCCTCCACTAGGGATAGTAAAACGCTTTTCCCTTGAATCAATGGCTTCGCTGATTCAAGTTTGTTATCTCAAGCTTCATCAAATACCTGAGTCTCATCTGTCCTGTCGTTGTCATTCTTCTCTAGTCGCATCTTTCCAATTCACGATTTTGATATTATTTTGTGCAAACAATGACGAAGTATGAATTTTGTGGTACAAACGTCGGCAGAATTTGCAGAGACATCTAACAAGACGCAATATTCTAAAACTGCCTATGAACGATCCTGCCATAGGTCGTTTTGAATGAAAGTAACACATTTAGTGATGATCAGCGGTTCAACAGCAATCCTCCAGCGGACGAACATAGAAGTAAAAGTGGAGTTAAATTGATTGGGGATGAGGTCCACAAGAATAAAACTCCTTCTTTGTCGAGCTTTCGGTAACTTTATCACCTTTCTCAGGGCTCAAAGGATGTGTTACCGAGTGAACATCACACCAGGACAATTTACACTGTTCTCTCCAAGATCCTTACTTTTTTGACTTCGGATTTATGTCTGGTAATGATGTTTCATTCTCCTCTTTCTTCTTGTTACCTGCAGTAGCTCCAAATCTTCATTCCCACCAGTTGTGGTGGCATCGTCTACTTGTTCGATAATTGACGCTGTTGTGATGTTCACTCGGTAACACTACATCCTTCGAGCCCTGAGGAAGGTGATAAATTTACCGAAAGCTCAGCAAAGGCGGAGTTTTACCCAGTGGACCTCATTTCCAATTAATTTGACATTTGTTGGGTGAATCATCATTGCTGTAAAGTTGAGTTGTAACTTCAAAATGTTGAGTTATAGGATCAATAATTAGAAGGAGAAGGATGACGTTTTCTTCAAATCAATCCACCCCGAAATAATTTCTGGATTCGCTTCAGTAATTTATTGTTTAAAAGCTGGGACCTACCCTTCCAGATTCATCAACGCCGGAAAAGAAATGGGCTACAAAGAAGTGGATTACAACAACCCGAAAACGCCTTTGGGGTTCTCAAGAACTCAAATCACATCGTTGAAGGGAAAGCGAGTGAGCGCAGCAACGGCGTATTTGGCGCCCATAAAAGACCGACCAAATCTGCACATCGTGAAAAACGCGTTCGTCAACAAAGTGGTGATCAATGTGGACACCAAAGAAGCCGAGGGAGTCGAATTCGTGAAGAACGGCAAAGCGAGGGTCGTCAGAGCTAGGAAAGAAGTGATTTTGGCGGCCGGGACCTTCAACACACCTGGTGAGTTATTTGATACTCGGATATTATTTCTTACTCGTGATATTAAGGCGTATGTATCTTTAAATTTTTTTTTCCAAGAATTTGCCTCGAAAAGACACAAAATTCATCAGTCCCGCCAAAGGCCAACACTATCAAAAACACTGTCAAACACACCACTAAAACTCCCGTCATTACCATACACCACTGGGCTGAAAGCTGAATCTGGGAGCCCGAGAAGCGTTCTGATTGGTGGAGCTCCAGGACGTAGTTAAAGATGAGTGCAACAGATCGCGTTCATGATCACTTTTTCCCAACCTCATCACAACAAGTCACCTTGTTTATCACATATTTTCCTCCTTGGTGCGTTACCGGCCGCATCTAAGTAATTAATTAGATAATATTTAGTTCTATTCGCAATATGTTCGAAAAAATCGAGCGATTTTCAATAATACACTGGGTTTCAAACGTTTCTGTGAGTGGCAGTTGTCGATCGAACATTTGAACAACTGGCGATAGGGACAACAACACTTGTCAGTGCAACTTGGAAAATTCCTTTCGCCTCGATTGGTTTTTCCAAGTAAAGGCTCGGCCACACAGAACGCGGGCTGACCGCGCGGACAGGTTCGCCCGACTCCCGCGGACTCTGTAACAAGGCATTTCGCATTGCCCCTGCCACTAGTGATGGCAGAAGTTTTACAAAAATCGATATATCGGGTTTGCGATATATCGGAAGGGAAATATCGATGGCACCGATATATCGGGAGCAAAAATATCGATATATCCGATATATCGGGATTAAAATATCGAACCATATTTGTTTTTGTAAATAATAATTTTAATTTGTTTTCTTTGGTTTAAAACACAGAACATATAATATATTGATCCTCCCATTAGCTTTACCGTAAAAACACACTTTATTTGAGTTGATTTATTTAATTATTTACTACTTTAACACAATAAAAATATAGAGGCCTACTGCAAAAAAAATAAGCAATATTAAAATATTGCTAAATATAAGTCGAAACTGGTGGTTAAATAAATGATTGGAAGATCATACAACAAACATAATTCATTCAATAACACATTTATTGACGTGATAACGTCTTATAAATTGGTTTACCGGGAGACACTTCAAGAAACTGCGTTACGCTCCGCTCACGGAGGGGGTGCAGCTCGGCACTCCCTAAAGGCGGGAGCGCCCCGCCCCCCTTCCCTGGCACTCACTCCCTCCCCACCCATGGGAAATACCTACTACCTACGGGAAATACCTACTCTGTGCAACTTTACAAAGAATTTTATTTTATCCTTCTTCCTACTATACGAATGAATATTAACATTAAAATTATTTTACCACTCAAAGTCGTTGTCACGTAAAACTTTCGCCCGTATACCGACTTTACAGGCAACAACACAGGGTTTTTTCATAAAAATTACCAAAATAACCATTGGCCTATTACATATTTAAATCTCTTATGGTTTCTCACAATGAGTAATTATATCATGTGCACGCATGTAAAGAAAAATGGGATTTTTTCTAATATGCTCGAAATTTGACGCTGATTCTGAAAATGATAGTTTTTTGTAGGAAAAGCCCGGAAAATGGCTAAAAATAGGAAAAACATTGTTTTGGTCAAAATGCGTCAGTTATTATCTACTAGGGCGATATATCGGTTAAAAAATATCGATATTCCCGATATATCGTAGCACGATTTTTCGATGGCGATATATCGATATATCGGAAGCAAAATATCGATATTTCAAAAATATCGATATGTTGTTGCCATCACTACCTGCCACACAGAGCGCGGACTGCCGCGGCGGGCAACTTCTGTCCGCGCCAGGGCGCGGGCAGGTTGTAATTTTTTACAGAGTCCGCCGCGGGCAACTTCAAATTCTGCACTATAATTGAAATTGTTGCATATTTTCCTCAAAATATAATCAATGTGTTTATGTTAATGTTATAGGTTAAATGACTTTTCCTACTTTTTTCTCAAAACATTATTTATTTATTCTTGGTTTTTATTAATTTTTGAGAAAACTAAAGTTTCAAAAGGTTTCAAATTGATGCTGATTGCCTACATTTCAATCAAATTCCTCTCTCTTACTTTTTTTCTAAAATGAGTAGTTATGCTATTGAACCATTTCGAGAACAACGAAAATTCCACTTTTTGGGAGGAAAAAAATTATCTATTTTTGGATATTGTTGTATCTCCGTAATTAGGTACCTATTCTACCTACAGAGCTCGAGTTGGTCGCAAACTGTTGCAAATTTAACCTAATTTAAAACGTTACCGGACATAAATTATTGAAATTATCACAGTTTGGAAGTACTTGCCTAATTGTTAAAAAAGTACTAAAATTTCACGGGTTTTTAATGCATTTCGTCAGTAGCACAAGGTTTTCTGGGTTGCAAAATTGGAATAAACATAGGAGACCTAAAATCATAAAAAATAGTAGATACCCCCGCGTTTTATTTACAAAAAAAAATACCGCGTTAAATTTGCTGGGCTATTGCTTCGTTGCCTGTCATTATTTATTAATATAAGATAATATAAGAGTTCGAGAAAAAATTCCGAACAGAAGACAGGGTTCGAAAGTCACGACTTCTGGGTTCGAAAGTCACTGCGAACTCGACATGATCGATGAACACTGAGAAAATTAACACTGGTCCGCGTTCTGTGTGGCAGGGGTTGTCCGCCACGGACTGCTGTCGGTTCGCGCGCGAACTGTCCGCGCGGTCAGCCCGCGTTCTGTGTGGCCGAGCCTTAATTCTTGCAAATCTAAATGATGATGAAACGAAAAGTTATCAATTTCTGGTCATTCGAAAGGATTTGAAAAGAAGCTGTATGAAGAGTGTAGCTCCCCCCCCAGAAAAGACGGTTTCCGTAGTAGTTCTTTAGCTGAAAATAGATGGCGCAACTGAGGCAGCCTCAAAAATGCTTCCCTGGTCATTATAACAGCGAGGAAAGCTTCATAACAACCACAACGCTCTCTCAAACACTCCATCCATACTTACCTACTAGTGTTTTCATGTACTTCGTTACTTCGCCTCTCATTCTCACTTCAAATTTGCTGTCTAGTGTCAGGTTTACATTTGAAGGGTACAGAGGAAAACGTCTGCCAAGTGGGTGTGGCACATAGCTTCCTCTTATCCATAACCCGATTGTATAGATGATCCGATGCGTAGTAGTTAATCTCAAAACATCAAAACAAGTTAATCTGTAACATCCCTGAAAATTTCATTGAAATCGGATGGAAAATGTAGAAGTTATGGCCGTTACATGAATTCACGTTAGCGCATGCGCAGTCGCTTCTATCAGTCCAGGGATGATGATCTTCATAGGGGACCGTCTACACACCAACCCGCACAATCCCTGAAAATTTCATAGAAATCGGACAATAACTTCGTATAGTTATGCGCGTTACTAGGAATTCATGACAGACACGGAACCAAAATTGTTCAGGAAGGTCAAACGTAAAACGCGAGTGAAAATTTTGATTTTGGAGAACGTTTTTTTTTTCATCCTTGAAAAGTGAAAACAAGGCTTCCGCTACCTTGGTAGACTCGGAAGCGAAACCCCATCATTCCAGTCGAAAATGAGTTAGCAATGCTATCTATAAGATTTTGAGGTGTACTTTCTGAACTATGTAGTCTTTCTCGGTGAAAAACGGTGCAAATTTTATTATTTCACAAAGGTTTATTATTTTCCTGTATAGATCACTCGTCTGCAAAGATCACAGCTTTGCCTTTGTCACTTTTTTTACATTTTATGTCTTTACATTGGCACATTAACAAAAATTCGAGCTAGGGCACTCTTGAAAATTTCAACCCTTAATTTTCACCCCTTAGAAGTGACTGACATCAACCAAAAGCTTCGCAGCACAACTAGACGCCGAATGGGGCCCATATACCAAATTTCAACCAAATCGGTCCAGTGTTGCTAAGAAAAGTGCCGCAGATGGCGGACGGACGGAAAAGTTTTTATTCGATTTTCGGATTCTACTAAGTACGTACCTTGAAACGTAAACCAACAAATTTGGAAGGGGGGTATTTTTTTCTTGGTCGATTCCAAAGGTTCGTTATTGAAAATAATAAACCCAAACTCCTTTATCCCCGTCTAAAAGCAGGTTAAATGCGCGTGTGGAGGAAGAACCGGGTGATTGCAGTTTGTCCCGAACCTTGGGTAGTAGAGATACGTTTCCTGCAGTTTTCCTGCCGAATAAATTTTAATTTTTTCAACTCCGAATTATAAATCGGGATTTCTGAAATTTTTATGGTAGGTATCTGCCAAAATCCTTACTTCCAATTTGATAACTTTTGAGGATGAAATTGCAATTTCTGCTGGAGCAGATAGTTTTTCTGGACATAATTAAATTCCTACACCTTTCTGAATGATGATGATTTTTTTTTTTTTTTTACCAATATTGTTTCAGATAGTATTGAAAATGTATTGCGAAATCGTAACCTTTTTTGTTATGGCCGTGGTTTTCTTTCTCTTTTGTAAACTTTCAATACCGTTTTTCTCAAAGTCAGATTTCTGGCGATGGTGGGGTTTTTCCCCAGGCCTTATAAGGCACTCTTACCTACAAACTATGAAGCTTATTGTTTGGAACTTGGAAGTAAGCATTCCCCATTTAAAAAGTGACTTCCATCGAAGTGCAAGCATTACTCAAATGTTTAATACCATGTTTTCAACTTTTAATTATCTCTAGTGATTCTGATGCTGTCTGGCGTGGGGCCAGCGGAGCATTTGAAATCCAAGAACGTGAGTGTGGTTCACCATCTGCCCGCTGTGGGGCAGCACCTTCAAGAACACGTCTCCAGCTTCCAAACGGTCCACATCAACGCTTCAGAGAGCCTGACGGCCAGGAAGCTAGCCCCCATGCTCGTGCCTGCGGTTTATGAATGGATGATAAACGGAAAAGGTATTTGCCAATATTATTATTAGTTTTTTTAACTCCTGGAAGGTTGAAGAGCATGTAAATATAAATAAAGAATTAAATGAACTTAGAATGGAAGGGCGTTCAGGACTCACCCGAAGCAGGCCCTAGGGGTAAGGGAAGGTGGTGGAGAGGGTTGGAAGGAGAACTACCCATCCACTGAACGACACCAGTTTAGGTATGAGCCGAGCGAGTGGTGACACTACGGATTACACCTGCTAAGGACCTCAACTCAAGTTACTCCGTGGCAGACCCGCGCAGTGACAACTTCAACCCAGTTGTTTTTGGGTGCTACTCCAGGTCTTCCATGTTAGCACTAGGGACCTACAAAAATATCTAAATATGCATATGTAAACCCTATTTATTTTTATTTTATTGAAAGAACGAGCTAAAAACATTGAAATGGTGCCGAAATATCATTATTAATAGAAGAGTGTAATTAGGACCACCTAACAATCAAACAGACAATCTATCTTGTATTACAGTTATTATAGTTAATTAGAAGTACCTCAATGAGGAATTTCACCATGTCGGAATTTCCTATTTTTGACCCCAAAATCGGATTCAGCACTTCGAAAAACCCCCTAAGGCAAACTTTCAGCCCGAACTTCCTAATTTACGAATAAACAAAACAGTGTAGAAAATTCGAATGTTTAAAAAACCTGGGAAAATGACGTCATCCTGGAATAGTTCATTTATGGCTGCTTGAAGCGCTGAGATCGAGAAATCAATAGTCCCCAGATGCAAAATTTTACGAAACAGTAAAGTTCGAAATCGAAAAACTGAAGAAAAAAATAGAAAAAAGCAAGATGGGGAAAATTAGGTTTCCTCTGTTTTTGTTTGATAACTTTTCTCTTAGAAAACACGATTTCGTCGTCCCAATGGGCAACACTGGGAGGAGCGGCGATCTGAACAGCCCAATCAGCGAGCGTTCCCGCTTCACGTCCATTTTCCCAGTTAGTTTTGAAATCAAAAATTTTGATTGTCTCCCAAAAATAACAGGAGACTTATTTTCCGAAATCAGCCCGATTTTCATCTATCCCACACCATTAACTATTCAGGAAAAATGCAAATAGAATTCGGTGAAATTCCCCACTCATTTTGGAAGAAATTACACCAAAGGGGAAAACCAGGTACGAGCTGCAACAGTTAACCCTTAACATCCTGAGGTATCGTTTTGGAAGTCCAATTTTGACCTGCAAAAGTTTATCCACTTTTGAGCCAAAACTGATGGCCATTGGCTATCTTGAAACTCCAACTATCGTTTGTAATATGTACCTAATAGTAAAATCATAATAACTCAATGAAAAAACAAAATAATTCTCGAATTGACAGACTGTAATAGGGCCTTTGAGGTTCTTGACCTTCTGCCCTCATTTCACTCCTTGTAGGCTATTAGTTGGGTTTCCTCTTCAGAGATGGCGCCACTGTCTAAGGCAGCTCAGATCCCTCTATGTAGCGAACCTTCTCCACTTTATTCCTTGGTTCTGTAATTTATGAGAAATAACAGACCCCGCCTAGGATTTTTCCAAGTTGCCAGTCTTCTACTCCAACAAAATTGGGTTTATAGGGTGATTCTGCTGACCCAGATAGCGCTAGTGTGGCCCTTGGATAGATCATTCTTGAGTTGACAGACTGTAATGGGTGCTTTGAGGAACCTTCTGCTCCAATATTCTATAGATTTATCAAAATAATTTAATTTCAAAAATCCTACAAAACAATCTATTTGAACAAAGTGGGAAATGAGCACATTTTGGAAGAATGAGGAATTTCACCGAATTCTGTTTGCATTTTTCCTGAATAGTGTGGATATAATGGATATAATGGAATATAATATATTCCACACTATTCAGGAAAAATGCAAACAGAATTCGGTGAAATTCCTCATTCTTCCAAAATGTGCTCATTTCCCACTTTGTTCAAATAGATCGTTTTTTCGGATTTTTGAAATTAAATTATTTTGATAAATCTATAGAATATTTGAGCAGAAGGTTCCATCAACCCGATTTTCATATTATGAAAATCGGGTTGATTTCGGAAAATAAGTTGCCTGTTATTCTTGTGAGACAATGAAACATTTATGATTTCAAAAAATAGCCGGGAAAACAGACTTCTTCAACCTGAAGTGGAAATGCTCGCTGATTGGCTGTTTAGATTGCAGTCTCCTCCCAGTGTTGCCCGATGGTATGACGAAATCGTGTTATCCAAGAGGAAAGTTATCAAACAAAAACGGGAAACCTAATTTTCTCCATCTTGCTTTTTCTATTTTTTTCTTCAGTTTTTCGATTTCAATCCTTACTGGTTTTGTGAAATGTTGCATCTGGAGACTATAAATTTCTCGATCTCAGCGCTTCAAGTGGCCGTAAATGAACTATTCCAGGTTGACGTCATCCTCCCGGTTTTTTTAAACGTTCATATTTTCTACACTGTTTTGCTTATTCGTAAATTAGGAAGTTTGCTGAAAGTTTGTTGTAGGGGGTTTTTCGAGGTGCTGAATCCGATTTTGGGGTCAAAAATAGAAATTCTGACATGGTGAAATTCCTCATTAACCAGTTCTCAGCTTCTCAGTTCTCAGTTCTCAGCTGTACGTTGTACGCGATAATTGTGTTCAACTGTTGTACAAATGGGAATTCTTGCATCGTGCTCCTTTAATGAGGGATTCCGAAATCGGGTTCACCTTCCACCAGTGCATTGCCCCGCAAATTCTCTGTTTGTCCTCCCAGACTACAATCTAAAATGAAATCTCGGTTAAGATTCCAAATCACAACCGAAATTCCTATAAAAATTGTGTTTACTGTCCTCCAATTAGTCATTCTTCCCTTCTCATGTTCGTTGCGGTTGCAGGTATTCTAGGGAACAACGTAGCAGAAGGTCTTGGTTACATCAAGACCCAACCGAATCTAGTCAGGCCGAACATCGAGCTGATATTCTCACCTATCACGATGGCTTCTGACGACGGCGTTCTCATTGCTAAGTACGTACCTACGAATAAAAATACAGGAGAGTCTAGCCCCCAGAAAGTGTTGTTGGGTTTCAGCGCTACCTACCGCCACTTCAACGAACTACCATTTGTGATATTGTATCAGGTGATCACGCTCGCTACTGCATTACCGTCGCTTCTCTAACTTGCAGTTATCCTAAGATTACAATGTAGCGAGAACATTTATTTTTGAGTTTTACAATTTATGCAACAAGTTCCTGTTGTTGTACATGGATGCAATAACAAGTTCCTTTTCCCTCGCAATTTAAAAAGGCAGGGAAGTAAACCCACCAAACTTAAAAAATTAGAGAGTGGTAAAACCAAGTTGGTAAAATCGAGGTAAGCCTACTTTTCAGAAATGCTGCTTGACCACGCTCACATCGAGCTGAAAATGATGGTAGTTCGCTGAAGTGGCGGTAGGTAGCGCTGAAACCTGACAACACTTTCTGGGGGCTAGACTCTCCTTAAAAATACTGCTTGAGTACCTATCAATGTATATCTGTTGCTATAGAAATACACAGTATCTATAGATAGATCTTAATAATGTATAAATTAATTTATTTGTCTGTCCTAGAGATGAGCTGTATTTATTGGTTTATTATTTTCAATAATAAGCCTTTGGAATCGAGCAAGAAAAAAAAAATTTTAACCCCCCCTCAAAATTTGATGTTTTACGTTTCAAGGTACGTAGAATACGAAAATCGAATAAAAAAATTTCCGTCCGTCCGCCGTACGCGGCACTTTTCTTAGCAACACTGGACCGATTTGGTTCAAATTTGGTATATGGGCTCCATTTTTGGTCTAGTTGTGCCGCGAAGCTTTTGGTTGATGTAGGTCACTTCTAAGGGGTGAAAATTAAGAGTTGAAATTTTCAAGAGTGCCCTAGCTCGAAAACTCTCGAAATAAAGGTATCGTTTTCTCACCAATTTTAAATAGTATTGAATTTTTAGAAATTTTTGAGACCACCCGGAGCTCTGTAGGACAAACCGTTCGGTCCCTACGAGTACTTGAAGGTTTTCCTTCGATAAAACAGAATCATGAGTGTGAATCGCAAAAGAGGTCTAATCTCCATTCAAATTTTATCGGACTAAAATGCGATCGCTGTTCATTTCTTCGATTTGTATACAGTTTTGCCTTCTGCGTAACCAGTAATCAAATTTCCTTATGAAGCTTTCTATTTTTCCAATCGAGTGTGAAGCGTTTAGTTCTTTCTAATAAACTTGATTATGAAGGTGTGAAGCCAGTATGGTGTGGTAGGTAGTACCTAGCTGGTCGGTAAAAAAAGTTGGTAGGTAAAAAAAAATGTTGGTGGGTAAAAAACGCTGCAAATCATTGCTCAAAGGCTTCTTCACTCTTGAGATCACTGATCAGCTGAGTGAGCTCCGAAGCCATTTTCAATCCCATTGAATGGAAGTGCTCTTCCAGGCGTCTCCAGCATTCGAGAAGATCTTCTTCACTCCTCAGATCACTGATCAGCTGAGTGAGCTCCAAAGCCATTTTCATTCCTATTGAATGGAAGTGCTCTTCCAGGCGTCTCCAGCATTCGAGGAGATCTTCTTCACTCCTCAGATCACTGATCAGCTGAGTGAGCTCCGAAGCCATTTTCAATCCTATTGAATGGAAGTGCTCTTCCAGGCGTCTCCGGCATTCGAGGAGATCTTCTTCACTCTTCAGATCACTGATCAGCTGAGTGAGCTCCAAAACCATTTTTACTCCTATTGAATGGAAGTGCTCTTCCAGGCGTCTCCAGCATTCGAGGAGATCTTCTTCACTCTTCAGATCACTGATCAGCTGAGTGAGCTCCGAAGCCATATTCAATCCTATTGAACGCAGGAAGCTGCAATTTGAGAGGGAAGGTCAAGGGAGAATACAGATGGTGGTAGGTGCTATTGATGGAGAACCAGTGATCTATACAGAAGGGTGATCTATACGGAAAATAATAAACCTTTGAGCAATGATTTGCAGCGTTTTTTAACCTAACAGGTAAAAATGACCTATTACCGGATTTCGTTAATTCCGCTTAGAACCTATTACCAAAATAACACTGTTATTGAATAACGTTACAGGGAAGGCCAAATAGAATGGGCACTCGTTAACAATAGCTTGTTTTTTTTTTCTCTCGAAAAAAGTGAAAATACGCTATCATGTAAAAATGTCAGAAATAACACGATAGAAAAACCAACCTGGGAAGCAAAGAAAACTAGAAATCTACAAAATGATACTTTGGAACGGAATAACTTGTTAAACAAACAAACTTAGTTAGGGAACGAAAAACCGAACTCAAAGGACCGATACCTTGAAATGGAATGACAGAATGAGCCGGTGAGCAGGTCCCTGAGATAACATGTTTATTAATAACAGGTTATTGGAACTTATTACCCACCCAGAGCGGTAACGGTAGAACCTAATACGCAAATTTAACCGTTACGCCCATCTCTAGTCTAGAATTCAGTGCAGTTGAACTGGTCAACCATTATTTTGGTTTATTATTTGCAATAATGAACCTTTGGAATCGACCAAGAAAAAAATTTTTTTAACACCCCCTCAAAATTTGATGGTTTACGTTCAAGGTACGTAGAATCCAAAAATCGAATAAACATTTGGCTGTCCGTCCGCCGTACGCGGCACTTTTGCCACTTACTTAGCATTGACCGATTTTGATGAAATTTGGTTTGTAGGCTCCATTTGGGGTTTAGTTGTGCCCCGAAGATTTTGGTTGATTTAGGTCACTTCTAAGGGTTCAAAAATGAATGTTGAAAACGCCTTAACTCAAAAATTTCGATATAAAGGTATTGTTTTTCCTTCAATTTAAGATTCTATAGAATTTTTAGAATTTTTTAGACCACGCGGAGCCTTGTAGGACAAACCGTTCGCTCCCTACGAGAATTTAAGGGTTGGACGTTCGATAAATCAGAAATACGTGAATCGCAAAAGAGGCCTAATCTCCGTTCAAATTTTAGCTGACCGAAATGCGATCGATGTTTTTCTTTATGTTGGATGGTTGGTGTCTTTGCAGACGAGTGGTCTATATAAAAATAATAAACCATTGTGTAATAATTTGCAGCGTTTTTTTATTCGCTATTAAACGGACTTCTGGTCCAAATGTTTTGAGAGTAGCTAAAATGCATTGGATACAATCGAGTACGAGGAAGCAGACTTTTTGACATTTTATGTCTTTACTATGGCACATAAATGAAAAATCGTCACGCGGGGTGCGTTACGCGAAGGGGAAAGGGCATAAAATGTCTCTCCTGGTTGCGTACTTGTACGAAAGCTGTAGCCACCGATCGGGAGGAGCAGTGGGTGGGAGGATTTCTATTGCTTCCGAGTCTACCAAGGTAGCGGAAGCTTGTTTTCACTTTTCAAGGGCGAAAAAAAAGTTCTCCAAAATCAAAATTTTCACTCGCGTTTTGCGTTGTAGACCTTTCTGAACGATTTTCTCCATGATTTTGTGCCCCTTGCGACTGGAGGAAGATCTCTTTTGAATGAGAATGATTCATGAGCCAAGCGCGAGATTTTGCATGGAGAAGAGATTTGAGCTGAGTAGGTTATTCTTCAATCCATCCTCAATACGGTAAAAATTTAACACAGTCGTTCCCGCGGCTTTCGGTAAATTTTCATTTCAAAACTCGTGTGCCACCCTGTTGTTTGGTATTTGGATTTTCCTGGACATATTTATCAACTGCAGCGTCTGACAATCAATTCGTCGTATTTCCTTTTCTCTATTTTAGAACAGCATCAGTATATATTAACTTATTCACGTTGACATCTTTTTTGCAGGTATTTCGGTGTGTCTGATGAGCTTTATAAAGGTACTTACGGTGATGTTGGACAGAAGGAGGGATTTACGATTGGAACGATGCTGATGCACCCAGAGAGTGAGGGGAGCGTGTCTTTGAGAAGCAACAACCCTGCTGATCCTCCAGTCATTGTCACGAATTTCCTGACAGCAGAACAAGATGTGAAGGTAATCACAAAAATAGAACGAAATAAGGGGGGGGGGGGGTGTCATACTAACAATAATCAATTGTATTAAATACAATAACCCAATGGGGGGCTCAATGGGTGGGTCAACCCTATGGGGCTTGACGAGGATGATTATGATCGCAACTCAGAATCATTTGAGTCCAAAATCCAAATTACCGCTCCCGTTTTACATGTAAAAACTTACTAAGCAATTTTGGTTTATTATTTTCAATAATAAGCCTTTGGAATCGAGCAATAAAACAAACATTTTGGCCCCCCACCCCTCACAATTTGATGTTTTACGTTTCAAGGTACGTAGAATCCGAAAATCGAATAAATAAATTTCCGTCCGTCCGCCGTACGCGGCACTTTTCTTAGCAACACTGGACCGATTTGGTTCAAATTTGGTATATGGGCTCCATTTGGGGTCTAGTTGTTCCGCGAAGCTTTTGGTTGATGTAGGTCACTTCTAAGGGGTGAAAATTAAGGGTTGAAATTTTCAAGAGTGCCCTAGCTCGAAAACTCTCGAAATAAAAGTATCGTTTTTTCACAAATTTTAAGTAGTATTGAATTTAAAAAAAAAATTTGAAACCACTCGCAGCTCTGTAGGACAAACCGTTCGGTCCCCACGAGTACTTAAAGTATAGATCACCCTTCTGTATAGATCATTGGTTCTCCATCAATAGCACCTACCACCATCTGTATTCTCCCTTGACCCTCCCTCTCAAATTTCAGCTTCCAGCGTTCAATAGGATTGAAAATGGCTTCGGAGCTCACTCAGCTGATCAGTGCTCTTCCAGGCGTCTCCAGCATTCGAGAAGATCTTCTTCACTCTTCAGATCACTGATTCAGATCACAGCTGAGTGAGCTCCGAAGCCATTTTCAATCCTATTGAACGCTAGAAGCTGAAATTTGAGAGGGAAGGTCAAGGGAGAATACAGATGGTGGTAGGTGCTATTGATGGAGAACCAGTGATCTATACAGAAGGGTGATCTATACAGAAAATAATAAACCTTTGAGCAATGATTTGCAGCGTTTTTTACACTGTTTTGTTTATTCGTAAATTAGGAAGTACGGGCTGAAAGTTTGCCGTAGGAGGTTTTTCGAGGTGCTGAATCCGATTTTAGGGTCAAAAATAGGAAATTCCGACATGGCGAAATTCCTCATTGACATAATAATATTATGTGTCCCCTCAATAAAATGAACTAAAAAGTTGAAAATAAATTATCTTTAATAAGAAATGTTTATGAAGATAACACTTTGTCACAGTCCCAATTTTAAAATGAAAGCGTGTTTCATCGTGATAGCAAGAGGAGAAAGAAGATGCTTAATGTAACACGCATTTATTTATGAAATTGGGACTGTAATAATTAAGTTTCAACTTTAGTTCAACTAAATTTTTTTCGAATAATCCCAACGTTGGGTCCGAATAGCCGTGCTCCTTCGCCGACGCGTTTCTGGGTCCTAGACGTGAACCGATCCTTGCGGGAAGATCGTCAGTTCAAATCTGGGTGCCGGGCGCGTTCGCGTCTGTGAGGCAATGGGAAGCCATGAGCGAAATCAGAACAAATTCTGATCTTCCTTCTGGAAGACAGCTGATGACGTCCGCGACGCCAGGGATGGCAGTCGAACGAAAATTCAACCTGAAATGGTTGTTTTCTTAACTTAGGTTTTTTTCTTAAATTTTGTTAAAGGTTGTTAAATTAAATTAAATAAATAAATAAATAAATTAAAAAATAAATTAAAAATAAATTAAATAAAATAAAATAAATAAATAAATTAAATTAAATTTTGTTAAATTTTCTTAAAGGTTGTTTTCTTAAATGGTTGTTTTCTTAACCTAGTTTTACTTTAATGGTGCTTATAGCATCTTATAGTTTTTGCCAAAATAATCGTAACAACAAAAAATTGGTCAAGTTTGTTAGCCAGCAATTTTGGACAATCCAATGTGGTCCAAAATTCAAAAAAAATCCAAAAAAACTTGGGTTTTTCAGTTTTTTGTGGTTATTACCTTCAAAATCATGGTAATATATGGTATATTCGGATTCAGCACAAAATTTCTGATATCAATGCGTTTTTCAAAAATGAAAATTGTCCAAAATTAAGAAAAGTATGTATCTATTTATATATATAATGAATACATGCGTATATGTGTTGTACCCATAAATGCAGTAGCCATGTGGGTACTCTATGAGTTCGTGGAGACGAGTAGAACGTGAATGTGGACTCCTAACATCTTCAAAGCATACAGTATGTTGGTACGCTATACTGAAAATCGAAAAAAAACTTTCTAAAAGAAATTGCAACACCATTGTTCCTTTTCTTAACCATACCTTCAACTGAAAGATTTCTTTGAAAATTCGCTCATTAATTCATGCTGCATGAATGGACTTTTTCTCTGGTGTTACGATTAATTATTGTATTTACAGGCGATCATAGCTGGGCAAAGATTCGTCGAAGAACTCTCCAAAACCAGAACAATGAAAGAAATTGGAGCAAAACTCTACAAGAAGCAAATCTATGGTTGTGAGAACCACCAGTTCGGGACGGACGGCTACTACGAGTGCGCCGTGCGCGAGGCGACGGGTCAGCTCCACCACCAGTGCTGCACGGCGCGGATGGGACCCAACTCGAAGGATTCCGTCGTCGACGCCCGCCTGCGGGTCCACGGCGTCAAGAGACTCCGCGTCGCCGACGCCTCCGTCATGCCCAAGATCCCTGGCGCGCACACAATGGCCGTCTCCTACGCCATCGGAGAGAAAGCCGCTGACATCATCAAGGAGGACCTCAAGTCTCGATGATTCCAAGTACAAGCGCCATCGGGCAACTTCCCTGGGTCAAAAATTTCCACCTTATTCTGTTGCACAACACGAAGCCCATTTCACACGATCCCCATGTGCTCAGGACATGGGGCTACGCCCATCCTGTCCTATTTAGCAACTGAAAAGTCTCGAGAAGGAGGCTAGTTGATAGATCAGGCAGAGGCTAGTTTGGTTAGTCAAAAGCCCATTTCGATACCTCAATGTGATTTTTGTGTCCAACAAGACTCCTAAATATCTGGCTGCTGGTTTAGTTGTTATTTCAGCGTTTCCAATCCGCATTGGGATGATGGTAGGTATGCGTTTACGTGTGAAGATGACCTCTGTCTTTAATGTAGCTAGTGCCAGGCTATGTTCTTCCATCCACTCCGTTACTCGCGTCATGATCTGCTCCAACTTGGCTTGGGCTGAATCCATTGTCCTTGCGAGTACTACTGCTGCCACATCATCAGCATATCCAGCAAGGAAACAGTCCTCAGGCATTTCCAATCTTAGGACCCCGTCGTATGATGCATTTCACAGTTTAGGACCTAGTACAGATCCCTGAGCAGCCCCTGATGTGATATCTTTCGTTCGTACCCCTTGAGCAGTCTCGTATGTTAGCGTTCTGTTCTTAAGGTAGCTGTCCATAACTTCCAGTAGATAAGGTGGGACCCTGAAATCAGTACTAAGGGCTTCTATCTTATCCGACCATCTTGCAGAGTTGAAGGCATTTTTCACATCAAGGGTCACCAGAAGTGCAAGGTTTCTGTTGTACCTGCTCCCTTCCTGTGATCTTCTTACTGCAGTCATCACATCTGTTAGCGCATGGACAGTTGAACGACCCTTCTGGAAACAATACTGTCTGGGAGATAGATCCCCAGCTTGCTCTATTGCAGGCAGTAGCCGGAGCAAAAGTAGTTTCTCATAGCCCTTTCCAGCTGTGTCCAGCATACATAATGGTCTCCAGGATGACGGCAGGCTTGGGTCCCCTTTTCCCTTATACGCTGAGAGTGATCCTCATTGATGCGACTATAACTTAATCAATTTCGTTTATCTTGTTGACCATAAATTAGTGAACACAAATAAATAGACACAAACGGGAGAACAGATCGCAAAGTAAGTCGAATATTAATTGGTTTAGCTACGAACGCGATTCAAACATCTCTTTTTCGAGGCTTTGTTCTCATTATGGATGATGAACCATCAAATATTTCAATCTGTCCCAGGATGATTATGGAATGGGGTATTTCAGTCAATTTTTTTTTTTTTTTTTTTCTTCAAAAGAGTATGGCTCAGGAATAACGGTAATCGGGTCGGTTCGTCGAGAAAATGTTTTTAAAAAATCAGAGAAGCTAAGGAAAGTTGAAGATTTTAATAGTGTGACGTAGCTAGCCTAAACTGTCTCTGAAAAAAGTATCCATGCACAGAGAAGAGATTAGAATGTCCTCACTGGTAGTAGGTTCAAATTGAGGCTCCAGAACGTTGATCTTCCTCTTCTTTTCCGTCATATTTAAAATGGAAGAAAGAAAAGAACGATCCGATGCTATCCAATGAGAATCTCTTGGTTACTTCAAAATACTACTCACACACGCGCGCGGCGTAATGTGTGTGCGCTCATGGAGGCCCGCCTTTTTTTCAAACGTGTGATCTCTAATTCATTTTTCTACCACATGTTATTGTATCATTGGGCTAAAAGTTGGAGTCTATTGGTTTTCAAGGATGCTGAATCCAAATTTGAGGTCAAAAACCTGAATTTCTGACCCACCGAAATACCCCATTCCGAGGATTGCAGGTACTTTTGTAGCCTTCACAATTTACTGTAGAATCGTGAGCGGACGTATGGGTGTTCGTAATGGAGAATCGATAGTGGTAGACAACCTCAACCAAACTACCTACCCATATTGTGAATAAAAGTGTAAATTTGGTATTAAGTGAATTGGAATAAAAGTATTGGTTCTAATGTTTGTGGAGCCTACCTGTAGGTTTGTAAAGCTTTAAAAAATATATTGAAGTCGTTTAGTTGAACGGCCAGGAGAATTCCCTAGTAATTGTTTACGATCTTTATACGACAGTTTTCAAGTACCTATTTAAGGTAGTAAATATAACTCTAGCCCTAGTAGGAACCCCTTGTCCTAACCAACTTATTCCTTAAGGTAAACTCTCATTAAGGCTGGGTTTGTTTGTAGGTACGTAAAACCTCGTTAGGTGCTTAGTAATATCTGTACAGTTAGTTGAAGTAGAGAGTATAAACTAATGTAAAAATTGTCATAGAATTATTTTTGTACACCTAAAAATGGAAGCCTACTTTCAGGAAAATGGAAGCAGTTTCTTTGTAAAATTGTTTCATAATTGTAGGTAAATAAAGAATGTAGGAACTTAACATATTCGTTTTATTAGATACTTTCTTACCTCCCCGAACTTTACTGGGTGTAAGCTGTGACTTTTTCCTAACTACTCCGTAAAATTGTATTTATTGACTCTCCAAAACTCAATCAAAACTTGATCATTAGATGGGCGCCACTATTTTGCTTCAGAGCTTGATGTTTTTTGTCTTGGGTTCTAAATAGAAAACCTAGTAGGATTTTAAATTGATAAAACTGAGCAGTTGCAATATACCAATTTCTTTCTTTTTTATTTCTAATAACAGCCATTAACCCTTTAGCGGGCAAAACTCGGGCGTCATGGGGAAAAAAAATGTTTCCGATCTAGTCGGGTCTTTATGGATTTATTAACAATATTTCAGCCTTTTTTGCGAGAAAAAAAAATGGTTCACGCGCCATAAAATGGCATGGTACAGCATGTGTACCAAGGACCACCAGGTGCACTTTTCGGCCATGATGTTCCTTGGTACAACATTTGTACCAGTAAAAGGTAATCAGGGAATGATCATAATTTGAATTTATTCTGGATGATCTTGCTTTCAATCAATATAAAACAGATGACAAATTCGACAGCTAACAACATTTCAATAGGACTTGTTGCGTTGGTATGCGACGCGTCCAATCTCCAGTGAGAAATCATGGGGCGCCCGCCCCGAAAAACTTCTATAACATCGTTGCGAGTACACAGTGTTATGCTTTCATTATGGATACTTGAATAGCTATAGAAAAATTACGTTCCTTGAATAGAAGACGAAATTCATCCGTGTGGACATCACCGCGTAATGTTTTGGTTTGAATAAAAAACAACAGCAAAAAAACTTCGTCTTTAGCGTTCCTTGGTACAACAGTAGTACCGCAAAACACCCACTCTTGCAATATCTTGACATCTAGGCGGAGCTAAGAGATGCTACCATTTTTCCCATGATGCTGCACCCTATTGAGAAGGAATGGAACGAAAAACACGCCAGAGTTCAAACTGCTTCTACCTTGGTACAACAGTTGTACCAAGGAACGCTAAAGGGTTAATCACGATGTTTGCTAGCTCAAACTTAGTAGGTTCCTTTTGGAGTGCAAGTGCTCTCCAGGCATTGACTAATCTGGCACTGAATCCTCTCAACTAAATATTTTAACTTATAAATCGTTCATATACCTGGAAAACCATGTAAGTCGGTATTTTTTCGAAAATAAGGTTTTGAGCTCTCTAGGTAAATTAGGGTCGCTTGATCCATATAGTGAAGCCGTTTTCCAATCTGAAGAATAGTTTTTTATCCAGAAGGCATAGAAAAAACGTGTAAGTCGGTTACCTCTTTTTTCGCCAGAAAACCATTTAAGTCCTGCGTATGCCTTCATAAAAGTGAACAGCTGGTGGCAACTTTCCATCAAAGATAGTCAGTTTTTTTTCTTTTTTTTCATGTAAAAGTTTACAAAATTCATAAATGGAGTTCGGAGAAAGTGATCATAAATAGAAACATTTTTGTAAGTCTCAATTTCAGCAATAAATTCCACTCCTTGTGTTCTGCAGACACGTGATTTTCCATACTGTGGCCAACCTTAAGATCACGACCTACCAACGTGTTTTGTTTCCTACCTTTTACTTACTTTTTTGTCATAACTTCTGCATTTTCCATCTGATTTCAATGAAATTTTCAGGGATGTTACAGATTAGTATTTAGATGGTCCCCTATGAAGATCATCACCCCCGGACTGATAGTAGCCGCTGCACATGCGCAAACGTGAATTCCTTGTAACAGCCATAACTTCCACATTTTCTACCCGATTTTGATGACATTTTCAGGGATTACGCGGATTAGGTTGTAGATCCCCAATGAAAATCAAGGCCTTAAAATTTATAGAAGCCCCTTTGCATGCGCATACGTAAAATCCTTGTAACAGCCATAACATTTACATTTTTCATCCGAATTTGATGAAATTTTCTAGGATTGTCCAGATTAGCGAGTAGATGGTTCCCTATGAGGGAAGTGAAAGGTACTTAGAGATTGGTGTTTTGAGATTAACTACTATGCATCGGATCATCTATGGATTATCTATTTAATCGGGTTATGGATACGAGGAAGCTATGTGCCACACCCACATGGCAGACGTTTTCTTTATTCATGTCAAAACCCTGACTATGACGCGGGTTTTGGCACCATGGTGACGCCACTACTAGTGGCACAAACAAAACAGTCCATGAAAATTAAGAGGTACCTACATGTTGAATTGATTATGACGGACGAAAATCATGGAGGAAGCAACAAAGAGAAGGAATCGAGGGTCGCCACCCGGTGCGACTCGTCTCCATGACAACCGACGCCTTCAGTCAAACAAACATCGCTTCGCAGCTGGATTGTGAAACTTGGTTGTTTGTTGTCGTTTCTCGTAGATATAACACGGTACACCATTTTACTCTCGGTAGGTAAAACAGTTCTACCTACCGTGATTTTACTTACTGGAAGACACGTTGAAAATTACTTTCCTTCTTACTGCACCCAGTGAAGTGAGTTTTTACCTACTTCAAAATTGTAAACTCTAGTTACCTAATAAGTACTTCAAATCTGCATTTCCCTAGAAATTTTATTAGGATTTGGTAGAGTTACGGGAACAATCTGCTAGGGAGGATCATCATTGATTTAACTTCCGAAAAACTGGGGCTTTAACGCCATTTTAGAGGAGTTTGGTAGTTTTGGTTTATCATTTTCAATAATGAACCTTTGGAATCGACCAAGAACTTTTTTTTTAACACCCCCTCAAAATTTGATGGTTTACGTTTCAAGGTACGTAGAATCCAAAAATCGAATAAAAATTTGGCCGTCCGTCCGCCGTACGCGGCACTTTTGCCACTTAGCATTGACCGATTTTGATGAAATTTGGTTTGTAGGCTCCATTTGGGGTCTAGTTGTGACCCGAAGATTTTGGTTGATGTAGGTCACTTCTATGGGTTCAAAAATGAATTTTGAAATTGCCCTAACTCAAAAAATTTTGATATAAAGGTATTGTTTTTCTTTCAATTTAAGATTCTATAGAATTTTTAAAATTTTTTGAGACCATCCGGAGCTCTGTAGGACAAACCGTTCGCTCACTACGAGAATTTAAGGTTTGGACGTACGATAAAGCAGAAACACGAGTGTGAATCGCAAAAGAGGCCTAATCTCCGTTCAAATTATAGCTGACCGAAATGCGATCGATGTTTTTCTTCATGTTGGATGGTTGATGGCTTTGCAGACGAGTGATCTATAGAAAAATAAAAAATAATAAACCATTGTGTAATAATTTGCAGCGTTTTTGACTTATCTTCACAGTTTTGCCGATCTACTATCGATAAACACCATAAAAAGTTAGATTTGTTCCATTTTTTCGACTTTTCTGAATCCAATCAAATCTCCACGTCGTCACCACTATGGCAAACTATCGAACTATTAGCTACCCTGACAAAGGTTCTAACAAGGTCTGTCAACCGTCAACATTCTACCTTCCCCTTTTTGCACGGCCAACGTACGGCCTCAAAATCTTGACACCGTTTTCCTACTTCAGCTAGATACCTAATAATTTACGAATCTGAAAAAATGGGCCATTTCCTTTTCCAACAATAGCGAACTCGCAAATCTCATTATTGTTAGATTAGAATCCACGCCCGAGCTGAATGGCAACATTCTTGACTTTGAAGTCGACTTTTCGGTCTCAGTCGGTCGGCGTTCGTTCCGGGTCACTATTTCGCGAAATTGAAGGAGCAAAAACTAAAACAAGTTGTTTTGTCACTTAGCTTCCTCGTATCCATAACCTGATTGTATAGATGATCCGATGCATAGTAGTTAATCTCAAAACACCATTCTCTAAGTAAGTAGGCACCTTTCACTACCCTCATAGGGGACCATCTACACGCTAATCTGGACAATCCTAGAAAATTTCATCAAATTCGGATGAAAAATGTAAGTGTTATGGCTGTTACAAGGATTTTACGTTTGCGCAGAGGCTATTGTAAATGTTAAGGCATTGATTTTCATTGGGGACCATCTACAACTTAATCCGCATGATCCCTGAAAACTTCGTCGAAATTGGATAGAAAATGTGGAAGTTATGGCTGCTACAAGGAATTCACGTTTGCGCATGCGCAGTGGCTACTATCAGTCCGGCGGTAATGGTTTTCATAGGGGACCATCTAGAACCTAAACCTTTTCAGCCTTGAAAAGTGAAAACAAAGCTTACGCTACCTTAATAGACTCGGAAGCAAAAGTTGTAGGGACCTACCTAAATTCGAAATTTTCAAGGATTTTAGAAATTCATTAGTGCATGTGCCTAGGGAATTCAAAAACTGAAATATTGCCGCCGGAATCATCAAAATCTAACAAAAACCAGAGAAAAATGGGGAAAATTTTTGAATAAACGGTTTTTTGCATGATTTTCCCATATTTCTCAGGCAATAGGGTGTGCGCCTGGGTAGGAAAAACTGTTTATTGTTATTTTTAATCCAAGGTAGACCTCATTCTGAGAATTTTGGTACCAACCGCGACCTTCTAGCGTGTGTAAATCGTTTCCTGCGAATTTTTGAAGTTTCGACCGTTTATGACGTCACAGTGGGCTGGGGGTCCCACCCAGGCGAGAGGGGCGCGTGACGTCATCAACCGTCGAAACTTTGAAAAATCATAGAAACAGAGGTACCAAAATTCCAAAATTACCATAGCGGTTGGTACCAAAATTCTCAGGATGTAGTGTACTTTCGATTAAAAATCTTTTAAAAAAATCAAGGCGCACCCCCCATTATTGTTAGATTTTGATGATTCCAGCGGCAATATTTCAGTTTTCAATTCCTAAGGCCCATGCACTAATGAATTTCTAGAATCATTGAAAATGTCAAGCCCCCTTAAGGGGGTCTCAGTCGGTCGCCTTTCATTCCTCGTTCCGGGTCAGTATTTCGCGAAATTGAAGGGGCAAAAACTTAAATTTGAATTTTTTAAGGATTTTAGAATTTATTAGTGCACGTCCCTAGGGAGTTGAAAAACTGAAATATTGCCGCTGGAATCATGAAAATCTAACTATAATTGCCTGAGAAATATGGGAAAATCATGGGAAAAAATCGTTTATTCAGTATGTTAATGACAGAAAGAAAGAAACACGCGTAATGCAGGAGAGCGATAGACAAGAACTTGTATTTTTCACACTTGTATCATAACACAGAAATTGGAATGTCAACAAATATCATATGATTAGAACATCACTAATAATAAGCGCCTATAATCAACCCTGTCGGTGACACAGTAGGTAGTTTTTCTCATTTTTCTTTGGTCTCAGTCGGTCACCGTTCGTTCTTAGTATTTCGCGAAATTGAAGGGGCAAAACTTAAATAGTTGTATTTAAATTTGAAAATTTTAAGGATTTTAGAAATTCATTAGGGTAAAAGCACCAATTGTTGACACTATTAGAAAGAAAAATCATTCAATTCTGCGTTCCACAAAAGGGTTCTCAAAAATGAAAGTTTTAAGTAGTTATTATGAATTATGAGTTCCTTGTGAACAGTTTGCACGTATTTGACGTTGGACGATTTTTTGGTTCATGTGCCAAAGCAAAATGTAAGGTTGTTGATTGTTCTCTACGCAACACAGTGAGTCTATTTTATTTATTGGTCGCGTGAGCAAGATTTGCTTAGTTTTCGTGACGATTTCAGTTCATGTGCCAAAGCAAAGACATGAAAATGTCAAAAGTTGATGTCAACATTAGGAACTGAATGTCAACATTGGGATCAGACGGTGTCAACTTAAGGTTCCACTACGTTAAATTGAAAAAGTCGAAAGTCGCGATACACTACACAATTATTCAAACCAAATATCACCTTAGCAACGAAATCAACAGTTTCCCCTAATGTTGACACAGGTGTCAACATTAGGACACAAAACTATTTCATGAGTCCCTAATGATGACACCGAATTTAACCATGTTTTCCTATTGAAATTTGGGGTTTTAATGCATACACATTCTTCCTTATGTTATTCATGAAGCAGACGATGTGAAATGGTAATTTTACACACAAAATTTTACTTCAAAAGACTAAATTTGTTGACCTACCTCACTAACTTGCGGCAGAAGGATGGCGACGCTGGAGTAACTGATACAGCTGTCATCAGCTTATATCGGATATTTCAATTTTGCTTCCGAGTCTACCAAGGTAGCGGAAGCTTTGTTTTCACTTTTCAAGGTCGAAAAAAAGAGTTCTCCAAAATCAAAAATTTCACTCGCGTTTTAGACCTTTCTGAACAATTTTGGTTCCGTGTCTGTCTGTCTGTCATGAATTCCTTGTAACGCGCATAACTATACGAAGTTATTGTCCGATTTCAATGAAATTTTCAGGGATTGTGCGGGTTGGTGTGTAGACGGTCCCCTATGAAAATCATCATCCCCGGACTGATAGAAGCGACTGCGCATGCGCAAACGTGAATTTCCTTGTAACGGCCATAACTTCTACATTTTCTACCCGATTTCAATGAGATTTTCAGGGATTATGCGGATTAGATTGTAGATGGTCCCCAATGAAAATCAAGGCCTTAAAATTTACAGTAGCCTCTGCGCATGCGCAAACGTAAAATCCCTGTAACAGCCATAACACTTACATTTTTCATCCGAATTTGATGAAATTTTCTAGGATTGTCCAGATTAGCGAGGGTAGTGAAAGGTACTTAGAGATTGGTGTTTTGAGATTATCTACTATGCATCGGATCATCTATATAATCGGGTTATGGATACGAGGAAGCTATGTGTCACACCCACTTGGCATTTTGCTTACGAGTCTACCAAGGTAGCGGAAGCTTTGTTTTCACTTTTCAAGGACGAAAAAAAAAGTTCTCCAAAATCAAAATTTCCACTCGCGTTTTAGACCTTTCTGAACAATTTTGGTTCCGTGTCTGTGTGTCCGTCTGTCTGTCCGTCTGTCATGAATTCCTTGTAACGCGCATAACTATACGAAGTTATTGTCCGATTTCTATGAAATTTTCAGGGAATGTGCGGGTTGGTGTGTAGACGGTCCCCTATAAAAATCATTATCCCCGGACTGATAGAAGCGACTGCGCATGCGCAAACGTGAATTCCTTGTAACGGCCATAACTTACACATTTTCAATCCGATTTCAATGAAATTTACAGGGATGTTACAAATTAGTATTTAGATGATCCCCTATGAAAATCACCACCTTCAGACTGATAGTAGCCATTGCGCATGCGCAAACGTGAATTTCCTTGTAATGGCCATAATCTCTACATTTTCCACTCGATTTCGATGAAATTTTCAGGGATGTTACAGAGTAGTGTTTAGATGGTCCCCTATGAAAATCACAGAGAATTGTTTTTCATAGACGGATTCATTCACAGAGGGATGGTCGCCTGTGAGAACCTCAAATCCCATCTATTGCAGGTTATCGGTAGCTCAGAGGATAAAGTCTTGATCTGAGCTTCTAAGGTCGCGGGTTCGAAACCCAGCCGAGGCTATGTATTTTTTTGATCCAATCACATACACCTACTCACTTTATTTTTCATCCGAATTTGATGAAATTTTCTAGGATTGTCCAGATTAGCGAGGGTAGTGAAAGGTACTTAAAGATTGGTGTTTTGAGATTAACTACTACGCATCGGATCATCTATACAATCGGGTTATGGATACGAGGAATTTTTCTGTCTATCCGTCTGTCATGAATTCCTTGTAACGCGCATAACTACACGAAGTTATTGTCCGATTTCAATGAAATTTTCAGGGAATGTGCGGGTTGGTGTGTAGACGGTCCCCTATAAAAATCATTATCCCCGGACTGATAGAAGCGACTGCGCATGCGCAAACGTGAATTCCTTGTAACGGCCATAACTTACACATTTTCAATCCGATTTCAATGAAATTTACAGGGATGTTACAAATTAGTATTTAGATGATCCCCTATGAAAATCACCACCTTCAGACTGATAGTAGCCATTGCGCATGCGCAAACGTGAATTTCCTTGTAATGGCCATAATCTCTACATTTTCCACTCGATTTCGATGAAATTTTCAGGGATGTTACAGAGTAGTGTTTAGATGGTCCCCTATGAAAATCACAGAGAATTGTTTTTCATAGACGGATTCATTCACAGAGGGATGGTCGCCTGTGAGAACCTCAAATCCCATCTATTGCAGGTTATCGGTAGCTCAGAGGATAAAGTCTTGATCTGAGCTTCTAAGGTCGCGGGTTCGAAACCCAGCCGAGGCTATGTATTTTTTTGATCCAATCACATACACCTACTCACTTTATTTTTCATCCGAATTTGATGAAATTTTCTAGGATTGTCCAGATTAGCGAGGGTAGTGAAAGGTACTTAAAGATTGGTGTTTTGAGATTAACTACTACGCATCGGATCATCTATACAATCGGGTTATGGATACGAGGAATTTTTCTGTCTATCCGTCTGTCATGAATTCCTTGTAACGCGCATAACTACACGAAGTTATTGTCCGATTTCAATGAAATTTTCAGGGATCGTGCGGGTTGGTGTGTAGACGGTCCCCTATGAAAATCATCATCCCCGGACTGATAGAAGCGACTGCGCATGCGCAAACGTGAATTCCTTGTAACGGCCATAACTTCTACATTTTCCATCGGATTTCAATGAAATTTTCAGGGAAATTACAGATTAGTATTTAAATGGTCCCCTATGAAAATCACCACCTTCGGATCGATAGTAGCCACTGCGCATGCGCAAACGTGAATTTCCTTGTACCGTCCATAATTTCTACATTTTCTATCCGATTTCAATGAAATTTTCAGGGATGTTACAGATTACCTTGTTTTGATGTTTTGAGATCAACTACTATGCATCGGAGCATCTATACAATCGGGTTATGGATACGAGGAAGCTATGTGCCACACCTGTTGAATCATCAAAAATTAACTTCCCGCGACTGGGGATCGATCTCCTATCGTCTCGATTCTAAATCGGAGCTCCTACCACTTGAGCCAAGGAAGTGGATGGACAGAAATGCGAAGAGGTCGCTGATCACAACATCTCCCCCCCCTGTTAGGAAATCTGAGGTACTCCGTTACCTACGTCAGGGAGGTGAGGGGCAGCTTTGGCCGGCGTTTTCCAACCCAGTGAGAACGCGCTATTTTTGACTGGCTTCGGAGTTTTTGTTATTCTTCCTTATTGACGGGGCGGGGGATCTGCTGACCTCAACGTTTGTCCGAATAGGCGGTGGCTCGACTCGTGTCTCGAGAGGGAGTTGTTTTGATGACCCAATCTTTTAAATGAATTAATGTTTCTCTGAGAAATGCTGAGGAGACGTTTCGTGTCCGGTGTGACTGCGCCACATTGTTGATCATCAAAAATTAACTTCCCGCGACTGGGGATCGATCTCCTATCGTCTCGATTCTAAATCGGAGCTCCTACCACTTGAGCCAAGGAAGTGGATGGACAGAAATGCGAAGAGGTCGCTGATCACAACACACCCACTTGGCAGACGTTTTTTTTCTCATCCTGCCCACATCTTCGTTCATTTAAAGTATTAAGTCGGTAACCTTCATCTAATTTCTCCCTTAAAGGAGAACAAAATACTGCCTAGACGTATCCATGATCTATTGTTTTCCCCATCAAGGGTAGTGATGGCAACAACATATCGATATTTTTGAAATATCGATATTTTGCTTCCGATATATCGATATATCGCCATCGAAAAATCGTGCTACGATATATCGGGAATATCGATATTTTTTAACCGATATATCGCCCTAGTTGATAATAACTGGTGAATGTCAGAAACTCGCGTTTTCGTGGGTTGTGTTGAGTTGGTAAACCTGATTCTTTTCTCCTTTCGTTTTCTATGTAGGTATGCTGTCAGCTGTGTTGTGTTTGTTGCTTTTCTCATAACTTAACCTCACATCTTTGCTCAGAGTACACTTCAGTCACTTGTGTTTGTCTAGTTCAGAAGTCTGTCGTCTGTTACGCTGTATTGCCCGATATCTTTGTCAAACTCTCTACCAAGTTGTTATTTTTTTAATTGTTAATGTGATTTGTGAAACTTAACTATGAAATGAAACTTAACTATGAAACCGTTGTTTTTTATCGAATATATTTTTTTCTTTTAAATTTATATTCTTAGTCTACTCAAATTCCCGGTAATTTAGAGTACCCACATGACGCATTTTGACCAAAACAATGTTTTTCCTATTTTTAGCCATTTTCCGGGCTTTTCCTACAAAAAAAACTATCATTTTCAGAATCAGCGTCAAATTTCGAGCATATTAGAAAAAAATCCCATTTTTCTTTACATGCGTGCACATGATATAATTACTCATTGTGAGAAACCATAAGAGATTTAAATATGTAATAGGCCAATGGTTATTTTGGTAATTTTTATGAAATAAATGTGTTATTGAATGAATTATGTTTGTTGTATGATCTTCCAATCATTTATTTAACCACCAGTTTCGACTTATATTTAGCAATATTTTAATATTGCTTATTTTTTTGCAGTACCTAGGCCTCTATATTTTTATTGTGTTAAAGTAGTAAATAATTAAATAAATCAACTCAAATAAAGTGTGTTTTCACGGTAAAGCTAATGGGAGGATCAATATATTATACGTTCTGTGTTTTAAACCAAAGAAAACAAATTAAAATTATTATTTACAAGAACAAATATGGTTCGATATTTCAATCCCGATATATCGGATATATCGATATTTTTGCTCCCGATATATCGGTGCCATCGATATTTCCCTTCCGATATATCGCAAACCCGATATATCGATTTTTGTGAAACTTTTGCCATCACTAATCAAGGGAGAAATTTCGAATAATTGCCAGGTTTCCTTCTTCGAAACCAAATCCTGGCTACGAACCCTTTACTAGTGCTGGTGATGTGAGACCGCTCGCATTCGACCCAGCGTGGTTAAATACCTGGAAAATGACACTCCATATTATGGTACATACCTATCTTTGATTTTTTGGACCATTGCTTGGCAAATTTAGCCGGGTTGTTTTGGACCGTCTGGGCTAGCGAGTTTTAGGAGTGTTTTCGGGCATTTTTGAAAATTAAACCCAGGCAAATCTCTTCTAAATAATTGTCTAAATTATTCACTTGATGAATAAAAACACCTTAAATAATTCGCTAAAATGTACGTACTTGCTCAATGAGGAATTTCACCGAATTCTGTTTGCATTTTTCCTGAATAGTTAATGGTGTGGGTAGATGAAAATCGGGCTGATTTCGGAAAATAAGTCTCCTGTTATTTTTGGGAGACAATCAAAATTTTTGATTTCAAAACTAACCGGGAAAACGGACGTGATGCGGGAACGCTCGCTGATTGGTCTGTTCGGATCGCCGTCTCCTCTCAGTGTTGCCCTGCGGGACGACGAAATCGTGTTTTCTAAGAGAAAAGTTATCAAACAAAAACAGGGGAAACCTAATTTTCCCCATCTTGCTTTTTCTATTTTTGCTTCCGAGTCTACCAAGGTAGCGGAACCTTGTTTTCACTTTTCAAGGACAAAAAAAAAAGTTCTCAAAAATCAAAATTTCCACTCGCATTTTGCGTTTTAGACCTTTCTGAACAATTTTGGTTCCGTGTCTGTCCGTCTGTCATGATTTCCTTGTAACGCGCATAACTATACGAAGTTATTGTCCGATTTCGATGAAATTTTCAGGGGTTGGTGTGTAGACGGTCCCCTATGAAAATCATCATCCCCGGACTGATAGTAGCCACTGCGCATGCGCAAACGTGAATTCCTTGTAACGGCCATAACTTCTACATTTTCCATCCCATTTCAATGAAATTTTCAGGGATGTTACTGATTAGTATTTAGATGGTCGCCTATGAAAATCGCCACCTTGGGGCTGATAGTAGCTACTGCGCATGCGCAAACGTGAATTTCCTTGTAACGGCCATAACTTCCACACTTTCCACTCGATTTCGATGAAATTTTCAGGGATTATGTGGATTAGGTTGTACATGGTCCCCTATGAAAATCATCGTCCCCGGACTGATAGAAGCGACTGCGCATGTGCAAACGTGAATTCCTTGTAACGGCCATAACTTCTACATTTTCCATCCGATTTCAATGAAATTTTCAGGGATGTTACAGAGTAGTGTTTAGATGGTCCCCTATGAAAATCACAGAGAATTGTTTTTCATAGAGGGACTCATTCATAGAGGGATGGTCTCCTGTGAGAATCTCAAATCCCAATCATTGCAGGTCATCGGTAGCTCAGAGGATAATGTCTTGATTTGAGCTCCTAAGATCGCGGGTTCGAAACCCATCCGAGGCTATGTATTTTTTTGATCCAATCACATACACCTACTCACTTAATTTTTCATCCGAATTCGATGAAATTTTCTAGGATTGTCCAGATTAGCGTGTAGATGGTCCCCTATGAGGGTAGTGAAAGGTACTTAGAGAATGGTGTTTTGAGATTAACTACTATGCATCGGATCATCTATACAATCGGGTTATGGATACGAGGAAGCTAAGTGCCACACCCACTTGGCAGACGTTTTTTCTTCAGTTTTTCGATTTCGAACTTTACTTTTTCGTGAAATTTTGCACTTGGGGACTATAGATTTCACGATCTCAGCGCTTCAAGCGGCCATAAATGAACTATTCCAGCATGACGTCATTTTCCCGGTATTTTTTAACATTCGTATTTTCTAAACTGTTTTGTTTATTTGTAAATTAGGAAGTTCGGGCTGAAAGTTCGCCATAGGTGGTTTTTCGAGGTGCTGAATCCAATTTTGGGGTCAAAAATAGGAAATTCCGACATGGTGAAATCCCTCATTGGAAGCAAACGGACTGGTATCAGAGTGGTAGAACTCCGAAGGTTGATCCCCTCCGCCATTTTCTGGGCGATATTTTTAGATACCCTAAAATGCTCTATAAATTGGACAAGGTCGTATAATAGTACCTACTGTTTTCAAATAATCTTCATTTTTATTACAAATCCGGTCGTCGACCGCAGCAGCTATTTCCTCTTCTGTCCAGAGGATTTGTTCCAGTGGAAGGCTATCCTCATCAAATAATAAAGAATAAATTGAATTATTCACATCCATTATTCTCGTTGAGAGTTTTTTATAGTTTTTATTTTATTTTGAAATAAAAAAAATTGGAGAGAAAAAATCAGAACAAAACTCTTGGAACGAACAAACAACAACGATTTAGAACGAATAACTTCAATTTTGCGCCAAAAACAAAAATGGATGTTTATTTCTGCACCTGAACCCAAAGCTCTCAGATAGTTCGGAATTTTCGTGAACTCAGTGCAGAAATTTCATGAACCCATCGGGCTTGGAACACGGTTCAGTGTACAGTCCGAGTAGAAAGTAAAAGTTGGGTACATGAACTCGACCGCTTGGAACACATTCCACCTGCCCCCATCCCTGCGCGTGGCCACTGCACCGAACTGGTTCATGAGTTCTGCTCGCTTGGAACAAACCTTAAGGTTATCCTGTAAATTCATGAAGTATGAGTGATCAAGTTACCAGTAGGGAATTTGCTATTTATTAAGACAATTTGTTTGTTCTAGGTAATCCAACCTGAAGGTCCTCACTGTGGAGATCAAGTTTTATTCTAGAAATATAATGCCGACATGCCGAACTTGGGGCTCGCCTCTATCACCTTCTTCAACTACTATTACTACTGCATGTTTGCAGTTGCCACTGCAGCCTCTTATCTCTACAAAGTGACGAGTCTTCCTTATCCTAGCGGTAACGTCGCGTCGGAAGTCGCCATCTTTATTTTCCTCGGAGCCATCCAGGTTATGCGACTCTACTTGGCCAGGAAAGGGAATCTCACGGACTCATGGCCCCCCATGCTGGTCTCTCTGCTCCTCACTGCCCCATCCCTACTCGGTGTTCTCTACTTCCGTCTTTGGCAAACCTACATACTCAGGCTCGAAGTGATTCTTGTCTACATTGAACTGATATTTGAGACCCTATTTTTCATATTTGGGCTTTTACATTTTCTAACACTTTTATACTACAAGGGTTGAACAAACCTTATAAACAGGTAACAGCATCAGTAAACATTATAATTAATTATCCAGTTTTGTTCATTAACCTCCCCACTTCTTTTCTCTCACATATTGGTAGTGTGAGCCCCGGCTCACTGAAAACACCAGCCAGTGACGGGCTGAGTCACCACCACCAGGCTCCCCTCCGGCCCTGGGGGCGGCGAGAGTGGGCTCAGTACTCTCCCCACCCTCGGACGACCCAATTCCACCTCGGGCGTCCACCACCAGGCGCGCCAGCTGCTGATCATGCCACCCCTTCCGACGCAGAAGAACATTGTGGAACATCGCTGCGGCAGAGTGGGGGAAGGCGGTAAATGTGCACAAAAGTGTAGAATTTAATGAGCAAAATAGAGTAATTTCGAACTTGAAAGTAACTTCCCAAACGGTTAAAATAAGACAAACATCCTATGTGCAATTGAGAGGTTGTGAAAACTTTTTAAGTATTTCAAAATCAAGGATATATTCCCGTAATTTTCATATTGTTATATTCATCGTATATTTCATGAAAGAGTAGTAAATCTACTTCGTAATAACTTACCACGTGTATCTACAGAATCTATTGTTGTCATTTTCTTGCAATTTTACGTCGTTTAACGACTCTATTAAAGTTCCTAATAGTTGTATTTAACGAATTCTCCTTTCACTATACCCACTTCAGGTTTCAGACAATAAACGTGCGCAGCTATACTTTTCGTTCGCTCTAAATTCCCTTCAGGAATAATATCAATAGGTCCTTCAGACTTGACCACACTTGGTGGATCTGAATTAGGATTTCAGCCCTTAAGGCGTGTACTCCGACAACAACTCTGACGGACCTTCGAGGACGCTCCATACCACCTACCAGGTAAATATCACTAAATTATCTTTTAAACATAACCTGTGTCAGTGTAGATTCTCAACCTACATTCGATTGATTCATGGGCTCAAACCTCCGGGAGTAAATCATTTACAAATACATTTTTCTAGTCGTAGGATTTTATTTCAACAAGAATAGAATAATCATACTCCCGTAGCTTACAAATTGGTGGCAGCGGTGGGATTTTGTTCTTTCCCCTGTCATCAACGATTAAATCGAGGGTTGAACCGCAGCTAACGGTAGGTACTAACAGGAAATAATAATAAAAACTAACATGGGTCACGTAAAATTATTTTATTTTCAATCGTAATAAATATTGGCAATGCTGGTAGTGGTTACGAATACGGTCCACCTCGAGCCTGCGATCTACTGTTTGACAGTTGACTGTATTGTTGTTTTGCGAGGTATTTCAATTATTCTGAACTGTCTTTTATACAACCTTGACCATTATCGATAACGTTGATGAGGTTGGTACAAGTTTGTGGAACCTGGTACCACAATCCTCTCTGATGAATGACGAGCGTACAGAAACCTGAACTCGCGAGGATTCGTGCACAAAACAGTTGACCATTCCCAACATTTCATCAAACTCAGACCATAGAATGCCAGTGGCGAATCGGTATGATTAGGGACGGCACGATACCACCGATATATCGGAGTATCAATACTTTTTTGGTATCGATACCGATATTTGTACCGATACTTTTGATGCAAAACTACAAACCAATGTATTGGTATCGATACTTGTGCCTAAAATATCGGAGGTATCGATACCTTCTTGACGATATTATCGAAAATTTTACCAAAGTAAATTGGTGAAAAAATACCAAATTAGTAAACAGAAAATAATACCATATATTGTCTTTCACAGAATAACACTCAAAATAGGCTCAGAATAGTATCAATTGACACGATATATCGCTACGATATCCTTAAAATAGTATCAATATCCGATTTGAGTTTGGAAGGAATTTAAAACCGTTTTCCCGAACTTACAAGAAGAGGGAGGCATGCCAAATATTAATCGCGATGGCGACATCAGTCACGTGCGAACGGCTTTTTGACATTTTCATGTCTTTGCTTTGGCACATGAACAGAAAAATCGTCACGAAAACTAAGCAAATCTTGCTCACGCGACCAATAAATAAAATAGACTCACTGTGTTGCGTAGAGAACAATCAACAACCTTACATTTTGCTTTGGCACATGAACTGAAAAATCGTCACGAAAACTTTGATGCGTAGTGTTGCAGACTTGTATGCAAGCATTTCTAGAGAAACTTGCTTCATAGCTACCGATATGATTTTGCTTACTGGTATCCGCGTTGCATTTCTTGTGGCAAAAAATAAGTGTCGCGAAAAATTCCTTGAGCCCCAAGTAGGGTAAAAACAACGGTTCTAGCACAGTCTCTAGACCCCAACTACCCTCAACTTTCCCACCATCCCCCCCCTCGCCCACCGCCTCGTCCGCTCCCCCCCCCCCCCCCACATCGCCCAGACCTCCCGCTCATCACCCCCACCACGACTTCCTCTCACCCGCCCTGGATACCCCCCGCCGCGCAACACCAACCGGGCCTTCCCATTTCAGTTCATGTGCCAAAGCAAAATGTAAGGTTGTTGATTGTTCTCTACCAGGGGCGGCTGCTGATAGGAGCATAGGCACATGTGCACCCCAGCCAATTAAAAAAGAAAAAAAAAACGTCTGCCAAGTGGGTGTGGCACATAGCTTCCTCGTATCCATAACCCGATTGTATAGATGATCCAATGCATAGTAGTTAATCTCAAAACATCAAAACAAGTTAATTTGTAACATCCCTGAAAATTTCATCGAAATCGGGCGGAAAATGTGGAAGTTATGGCCGTTACAAGGAAATTCACGTTTGCGCATGCGCAGTGGCTACTATCGGTCCGAAGGTGGTGATATTCATAGGGGACCATCTAAATACTAGTCTGTAACATCTCTGAAAATTTCATTGAAATTGGATGGAAAATGTAGATGTTATGGCCGTTACAAGGAATTCAAATTTGCGCATGCGCAGTCGCTTCTATCAGTCCGGGGATGATGATTTTCATAGGGGACCGTCTACACACCAACCCGCACAATCCCTGAAAATTTCATTGAAATCGGACAATAACTTCGTATAGTTATGCGCGTTACAAGGAATTCATGACAGACAGACAGACACGGAACCAAAATTGTTCAGGAAGGTCTAAAATGCAAAACGCTAGTAAAAATTTTGATTTTGGAGAACTTTTTTTTTCGACCTTGAAAAGTGAAAACAAAGCTTCCGCTACCTTGGTAGACTCGGAAGCAAAATCAAAGTTAGTTCCTCTGGGTTTGAAGAGTAAGTTGGCTAGTGACAGAAGACACGATCGAGGTACTGTGCTAGTTGAATCTACGCGCGAAAACAGTGGCGGGAGCTCCCTCTTTTCTGACCAATCAGCGGTGGATCGCGCAAATCCAGTTTTATGCGCCGTTCTTGACTAGGGTGACGTCATTCGAGGGAGGTGTGCTTGTGAGATTGACCAACCAGAGAGCACGAAATGTGACCTTGAGGAGCAGCACGGAGGACGTGCTCTTGGGGTGTGTGAGTGAGTGGAACTCAAATTTTATTATTTTGTCTTCGTGGCTCACTGGTTTCCCGGTTTCCTTATCGTAAACAAACAGAACTGATAAGGGCATTTCCCGTTTTTCGTTTTCGGTCCACCGTTTTGTTCAAAGTATTGTGATTATTTAGGAGTGTTGTAGGTACCTACTATGAATAATTCGGTGCATTACATTAACGTAAACTATTCGTGTTTGTCGGTCGTGGAAAAGTGAAACATTCCAGAAACTGGCCGCCCCTTGCCGTCTCTACCTGGACTCCAGCAGACGTTAAAATTTAAAAATCGTGCAGATTCGTACCATACCTATGTTTAATCTCAAATAATATTCGACTTCTTATAATATTATTACAAGAAGGTAGATTGGCTTTGCAGGTGTGAAGTGACTAACAAATTATTTTGCTTGCCTACTTTGTTCTCCAACCGAAATGAGGCTTGGGTTAAAGACGGCATAAGTGATCTCCCATTTAGCCAAATAAACGCATTGGCTGTCTCCCATAAAAACGCTCTGGTAGATTTGCGTATATTGGGTCGTCAAAATATAATGCAACAACTCGACAGTGCATCTTAATCTGATGCAAAAAACCAAAACGGTTAACAAAAATAGGTACATTCTGTCTCGAATCATCGTTAATTTTTCTTCCGAGTTGTACGATGTTTTGAATCGTCACGGGCAAACACACATTTCAGCTTTGCAATAAGATGGATGCATTTCTTGGGTTTAGACCTTTGATGATTAAGTATTTCAGAATTTCTGTTAACCACTAGAGAACATTATTTTTCGTGTCTATTGCACCTACGTATTAAATACGTAGAAAATACTAAATTTTAGTACCGTTTGCAATTTTAAGATGAAAAAGTTACCAAGATTTATCCCATTTATTTATTTATTTTTTGTAACTCCCCTCAAAGACAAAATGTCTTTTTTTTTACATATCATTGAAATTTCTATTTGGCAGAGAAAATCACCTATTCTGTCCCTTCTCCATAGCTTCTCCTGATCTCCGTGCACCCCCTGAGTTCAGGGCAGGAGCCGCCACTGTTCTCTACGCAACACAGTTTCGAATAATAAATAGTATTAACTGTATTGTAACTGATTTATTACTTGATCCTTTCGATTTCTAGTGGAAGTAAAACATCATTTCATTGAGCTGAGATTTCTTGCAAATAAGAATTGGAATTGAACTAAAAAAGAACGATTATTCATTTTTTATTAAATTTTAAATTATTGGCTTCAATTACATTTTTAATTGCCATTGACTTTTATTACATTTTAAATTATTGTTTTTTAGAAAATATATCGCCTTCTCTTAATTAATAGGGTTTTTATTGGGAGTGTAATACCATCGGTGGGTTAATTTGAAATATCGGTGGTATCGATACTTCGAGCCGATATTACCGAAGTATCGATATTTTATAATATCGGTATCGAAAAGATATAGGGTATCGATAGTTCCTAAGAAATATCGTATCGAAAGGAGTATCGATCGTGCCGACCCTAAGTATGACATAAAAACGAATGGGGCAGGTTTTTATTGCCGAACGAACCCTGTTCAATGCGTTTTTCAATGGCATGAAGACCACCTCATTGATGACTACAAGCTGACTGCATTCGACTACTATACGGTTTTCAAATCGAAGAGAATTGCGGAGGTTCTGTACATTTCCTTGGTACTTAGTCCACACACCTTACTGGTGGAGGAACAGTTGACTGCATACATAACCAGTGGAGGCTCTCTAGAACGCATCCATAACCACTATCGCAACGCTTGGAAAGGAATAAATTGAAAGGTAAACAGCCCCTACCAAGTAGGGGATCATTTTTATACACTAGGTATCAACCTTAGCTACCTAATAGGTAGAGATCATCGAGATAAGACTAAGTAGAAAGAGCTTGAGAGCAAAAGCTGCTCTCATTTGGGAGACTGGTGAAGGTTCGTCCACAGGTCACTGCTTCCTCCAATATCACAGCAACCAGGTGAAAAATTAAACGGTTCTTTCTCCATTTGGATACATTTGTAAAATTTAGGTGGGCGATAAGTTGTGGAAACAAATTATAATATCTAAGCATATTGTTTTCATGGACGTGATATGATTATTGACGTTGATTTAATGGATGTTCTTTCTTGTTTCAGTTTATAATTGCTGAATCAATTGACCTCTTGGGAAAGGTTGATTAAAATTATATTAGGAAGGTAAAGGCCTTGATATTCAACTTGAGCAGCACACTCTGCTATGCTGAATCTCAACACTTACACTGAACATTTAGTGTTGGGAAGAAAGACTCTAAAATTACTGTAAAATAATTGTGCGCTGTTCTGTTGGCGGACCTGCCCTATTAAACTCCCAACAGCTGTTTTATTACTACCAGGTATTTCTCACTTACATCGCAATTTCCAAGTTTGCTATGAACGTCTAAACCCCACTGGCAGCATTAGTACATGTATCCTCCACTATGGCGCCAATGGTTACCATTAGGATAATAAGTTACCTACATTCATAAGAATTCAGTTGCGTCTCCTCCAGGCAAACATAGCAAACACTGTTTGCCTTACTAAAATTATGCAAAATGAAGAAATTAATTTTTGTTGAGATTCTCCTACATTTCCATTTTTTGCAAGTAATATTTAGCCGATTTTGGAACATTTTAATACAATTTAGAAACTATTTCATGATTACACAGGAAGTTAAATGAAATAGGAGAATGGAATAAGAACGAATTTTGCCTTGAATAATCACATCAGAAAGTTGTAGAGGTCAGTAACTACGATTGATTGCAGATGATAGTATCATGCAATGCATATTACGCAAACGCTGTTCAAAAAAATGTACTTTGCGGGACTGTTTTGTATGACAGGCGACAATCAGCGGGTAGGCGTGGGGTCAAGTATTGCTATACCCACTACCACAGCATCAGCCAAGGCAAACAATCGAGGAACTGTTTCGTAACCTTGAAAGCAGCGAAACTTGGAAGATGAGCCATTGATACTGATAAACCCCAGCATGGCAAGACATGAAATATCCATCGACCCACCATTTCTTAATGAAGGAATTCCTTATTTCGTCGAATGGAGTGTGAAGCATTCATTTCATATGGATAAACTCGATTATGGAAGCAAAAACATGGATGGTAGGTAGTGGCAAAGTAGGTAGTAGTGACAAAGCTGTGTTCTTTGCTGGCGCTTGATCTATACAGAGAAATAGTGAACCTTTGTGTAATAATTCGCTGCATTTTTCCTGTTTATTCCTAGACTGGCCAAGCTGTTTGCCTGACAAATATTCTCACCTGAAGCCCCTGTAAGAATTACCTCCAATGGTTAGATGTCTGCTCAAACTTTGCCAATGTTTGTAACACCACAGAGTTCACACTTATCATAGTACGCACAAAATAAGCATCAACTTCATTAATTGGAAAGATGTGACTCGAGAAGAACAACAATGACAGGACACTCTCTCTGACAAATGGGGTAAACCCCGGTCCGTAGTGGCAGGATGGGCGAAAGTAAAGATACAGATGGCAGTCATCAGAGCCGTCTCCATCCGGCTGAGGGAATCCTGACGACCTTTGAGAGGAATGTCGCGCCTGGAGAGAGAAGACGATCGTGGAGCGGACTTGGGGCTGGAAGATGGGGCTCCACTGCCGCTTCCCATTGCCGGAAGAACCCAAGCCACAGAAGAAGCTAGGGAAGACCGAGCAGAAAACACCCAAAGGAGATTTTCTGTTCAGTAAATCATGTGATTTTCTCCCATCAGGCTGTGTTGCCATACTTCGTGACGGACTATTCATTTCTTGTCTCTTGAATAAAATTCATTCATTGAGTGAAAAAAAAAAAAATAAATAAATTGTTTAAAAAAAAAAATGACAGGACAGATGAGATAAAGTCATGTATTTGATAAAGAGCGAGATAATGTGAAGTAGGGATGTCCCAAAAGTATCGATACTTCAAAATACCGGTACTTTTTGATACTTTCTAGATGTATCGATACGATATTATATCGATACTTTTGATGTATCGGTCATCCCTAATGTGAAGCAGCTGGTTCAAGGGAAAAGCACCATAGATGAACCCCTAGCGGAGGATAGATGAACTAATACTGCTGCTGTGGTTTAGACGTTCATAACTTTGCCCTGCTTTGTGTTTCCATTGTAAATTCTCGTAAATTGTAATAAATAAATAAATAAAGCTAAATTTTCTTGTGATTTTACCACGTGGGGTCTGGAGATAGGACTCTGGAGATAGGTATTGAAAAACCACCACCAAAATGGGAGATTGTCTAGGACCAAGTTCACAAAATAATACTAAAATCACTTCTAAAGCTGAAATATTTTCACTTGGAACATATTTTCCAGGAAAATTCGGACAATTTACAAATCAAACGCGAGGTAACATAAATCTTCGGTACTACTCCGTGACCTGACAATCAATACTTTTTGAGGTACTACCAGAAAAACCCTGTAGAAAGATACAAAATACCTTTAGTGAAGGTCTGTTTCCTGGACTTGTCCCTCAACGGGAAGACAAATCTGAGGAAAGGCACCCAAGCGATTGGGTTTGAAAATTATGAGACTAATCTAAATACTTCCTAGCGCAGATTAGGTTCCAAGGTCTAATTAGTAGTCTGGGGAGATAGTGCCAAGCAACGAGCGTGAGATCCTGCAGGTAAATAAATACGACGAAACCCATCGCAGGATACAGACGCTAGTGGCCTCAACTGAACGTGCCAGACTATCTCAATCCTGTCTCAGTGTAATGACATACTATGAGGCTCTGGTTTCTGTTTCTCTGCAGCCGGAAACCCGCGTTTTTCGCAACATGGCATAAGTAGTGCGCAGAAAACTGTGATGGAGGGTTGTAGTTGGTGAGTGGGGGAATTGCGAGTTGTTTCTCGTTTCAGTTCAGTTCAAAAATAGAGCTAGCTCACTTCATCCACGTGGCAGTTGCTTGTGCAACAGAAAGTGAAGGATCTCAGAGCCTTCACGTCGTAGTAAGTATTCTGTGCACCCATATAACCGTGACCAGGGTAAATTTCCTGCTTTTGGTTTATTATTTTCAATTTCAGAATCCACCAAGAAAAAAAATGTTAACCCCCCTCCCTCAAAATTTGTTGATTTACGTTTCAAAATAAGTATGTAGAATCCGAAAAGCAAATAAAAAATTTTCAGTCCACCGTACTTTCCTTACCACGGACCGATTTTGATGATATTTGCTATGGGCTTCATTTGGGGTCTAGTTGTGCCCCAAACCTTTTGGTTGATGTCAGTCACTTTTAAGGGTTGATATTTTGAAAACGTCCTAGCTCAAAAACTTTTGATATAAATGTACTTATTGTTTTTTCATAATTTTAAAATAGTATTAAATATTTAGAATCGAACGAGACCACCCAGAGCTCTGTAGGACCAACCCTTTTTGAACTCATTTAAGGCCATATCACACGAGCGATTTTTTGGCTTTTTTTCCGCTGGAAAATCGCTGGAACGTGAAGAGGAAGTTAGAATAAGTTAGGCGAAGTTGAAGAAGAATAACCGCAGAAAACTGCGAATAGAGCGCATTCTGGCGGCCAGCGATTTTCACTGACTACAAGTTTTGGATCAGGTTATAGTAGTGTGGAATTTTGAAGCAACGTTTTAGAAGCGAAGTTTCACTTGTTGTCCACCTATTCACTATATCCTTCGGCGGCATACTTGTTGGAGGTTTAAAAATGAACGAAGAACTGATTAATTTTTCTCTCGGAAAACTGCAGAAAACTGAACAGACGTCGACTAGTAGATCAAGGAATGCTACAACCACAAATTACTTATCGATGGAGAACCTTCGAATGGTTTCCTTCCAGCTTTTTTTCCCCGCACAAAATGGCGGACTAGAAAAATTAGAACGCGTTCTAAATATTCCAAAGCTAGAAAAATCGCTCCACCAGGGTGCAGGCTGTGCTATGGGGGGGTGGGGAAGTGGAATTAAAAACCCACTGCATGGATACTTGAAACACTGTACTTCTTCCCTTGCATGGATACTTGAATCACTGTACTTCTTCCTCTTCACGTTCCAGCGATTTTTCTGCAGAAAAAAGCTGAAAAATCGCTCGTGTGATATGGCCTTTATTCATATTTTTTATACTTTCTACCTAGCTACTCAATTATTGTATTTTTCAGTATTTGTTATGATTTTTTTTCTAAACCGATAATATCGCAAGGAAAATATCAATATTTCGATATTATCGAAATCAAAATATCGATATTCCGATATCGATATCGATATCCCATCCCTACTAAGGACGCAGAACTGAATACAACTCGAAAAAACGAACAACGATCGCATTTTTGTCAGCTAAACTTTGAACGGAGATTATTAGGCCTCTTCTGCGACCAAAAACATTTTACCGTACGCCTGTTGATTGAAACTGTCAGAGGAACCCCACTTTTATCGACCCCCACTGTTGACTGGAGGCAACTCCACGGGCCCCTGTGAACACTGGGTTTGGTGAGGAGGTTCCATGGGCCCTAGTAGCGGCGTGAAAAAACTCTCTACTATTGCTCATCAATCCCATTCTTATCCAAATCCAGTTGACGTTGAAATTCCATTTGTTTGCAAGCACTGCCTTGGTATCACGTATGAAGTGTTCCTTCAGCGCTATATGCTTGGACTTTCCATTGATTATGGGGTTCACTGTACTGGTCTTTGCAGCCTGATAGTCAATCTGCAGGTCAATGCTGTAGGTCAATCCCCTTGTCGTGGCGAGTCAATCCCCAATGTCAACAGGATTTTGCTGATGGATTATTTCTTTTGCAGCATCTCTTAGCTCCACGAATCACACCTACCAAACTCCAAACTTGCAGACTTTTCAAAATCCAGCAACTGGTTGCAGCAGAGAAAAACGGGACGCGGTCACCAAAGTTCGGAATTTCCTAGTATGTCATCCAGCCTTGGAAAACACTTGCTTGCGGATTCCAGCACAGTATGTCATTACACTAAGTTGTTGATATTCCTCCGGTAGAGGACGTACTGCAAATGTTCACCATTCAAGCAGTATGTAAGCAGATTGCGTGACAACTTCACACGTATACCTAAGTAGTATATGAAGGTAGTGGAAAAGGAACACCTCGCCTGATGAAACTCGAGATTTTTTACTTTCTTCTTTTATACTTTGGAAGCGCCTGACGTCGGCAGTCGTCGAATGTCCTTCAATCTCTGATTGCAATAGATCCGGAGGAATATGGCGCCAAAGACCATAATGATGCCGAGTACGCCGACCACAGTGATTGAGTGTTGGTAGATGAGGCAGGACAACAGAATAGCCAACCCCTGCAAAATGAGTGGTTTAACATGAGTTAGTAACATAGTTAACACTATCCAATGTTACATAATAAGTACCAGAAACCTTCAAGTGACTTAGAAACTGAAGAAAAATGACTTAGACAATAGGGGTGCGCCTTGTTTTTTTTTAGATTTTTAATCGAAAGTAGACTACATCCTGAGAATTTTGGCACCAACCGCGACCTTCTAGCGTGAGTAGATATGTTTCTGTGATTTTTCAAAGTTTCGACCGTTTATGACGTCACACGCCCCTCTCGCCTGGGCGGGACCCCCCAGCCCACTGTGACGTCATAAACGGTCGAAACGGTTTGACGAATGCACGGCAGTTACAAGGATTTTACGTTTGCGCATGCGCAGTAGCTACTATCAGTCCAAAGGTGGTGAGTTTCATAGGGGACCGTCTACACACCAACCCGCACAATCCATGAAAATTTCATTGAAATCGGACAATAACTTAGTATAGTTATGCGCGTTACAAGGAATTCATAACAGACAGACACACAGACAGACAGACACGGAACCAAAATTGTTCAGAAAGGTCTAAAACGCAAAACGCGAGTGGAAATTTTGATTTTGGAGAACTTTTTGTTCATCCTTGAAAAGTGAAAACTAGAGGTGTGTCGGTACAGCTGTACCGGGACTGTGGAACCGAGTATCAACTTGGAACAGTTCCACGCAGTGACAAAAACTCGAACCTTACTGGTCCAGTTCCACAGACCGATAAGATATCTTGACTCTGGACCAGTAAAGATGGAACTGGACGGATAAGATATCATGGAGAATGGCTCTGGACCGGGAAGGGTTTTGGACCGGTAAGCATGGATCTTGTTCTCAGTTCTGTTCCATGTTGTACCTGGAAGCGCCCTTACTACTTCCATGGACTGAGAATATAATAGTATCATGGAATGGCTCTTGAGCGGGAAGTGATGTTCTGGACTGGTTAGTTTGGAAGTCGTCTCCAGTATTATTAATTTATTATTGTCATGTTATGTTCTTAAACTGCAATGTCATTATTCTTGGATGGATGGATGGATGCTCTAATTAGGTTGCCAAGGAATTCCGTGATAGGCAATAACGAGAGGGGGGAGTCCCTTGTAGGAGTCATTATTCTTTCCTTGAATTTTTTGGTCACTATCTTTTATAATAAATTGTCTCTTTTGTAACACTGGCTCAAATTCCTTCCTTATAGCGAATTTTCAAGGAAAATGATGCTATTGTATTGCAAGTTGAGATCATAAGCATGGAAGAAGGACGATAGGGATTTGACTGCCTGCTTCATCCATGTCATGTGAGGGGGATTTGACCGCCTGTACTGGAAATGGAACTGTACCGGTAATTTGGAACGGTTACATCTTTGTCACTGTAACCATTGGAACCGTTCCAGGGAAATACCTGGACCGACACACCCCTAGTGAAAACGAAGCTTCTGCTACCTCGGTAGACTCGGAAGCAATAACAATGAACAGTTTTTCCTACCTAGGCGCACACCCTATTGTCATGCCAACATCTTGAAATGAAACTGTTTTAGAACCTTCTGTAACGTCTTCCGGATTTTAACACATTTTCAAAGTGTGATTTGAGTTTCAACACTCATGGCGTGACAAAGGTTGAGGGTCACTCATTGCCATCAATTTTTGAAGTATTTTTTCCCCCAACCACGGTTTTCATGAGTCAAATACATGTAATAGCAATAATAGTAAGTAATAACATGTAATAGACACTTTGGCACACCCTACGAGTTAGCTTCTGACAAATTAATCCAAAACGTTAATAATAAACAAAAGAAAGGGTAAGGTCTTTAACTGTAGAGTCAAATTTAAAAAAAAAAAATAGTTTTTTGAGGTTTTCAGTGGAAATTATCATACATTACACGTAATATAAGTACCGGTGTAGAAGGCTTCAGTAAAATATGGTATTGTTGGGAAGTTGCTAAATACTATTTGTAATAATTACAAACTAATAATTACTAATTATTAGTAGAGAGTTTTCGCCACGTCTTTTGTGACGACTGTCCGCGTGTAATATCCATGCAACCGTCCGAAAATGGTGACTGCGCATGCGTGACGACTCGGACGGCGAGCTTGGTCGTCTTGGACGCCGCCAAATGCCGGCTTTTGGCGGCGTCGGGAATGACGGTTTTCTTGACGACTCTACTTTTGATAACCTCACACTTTTATAACCAGTTTCAATTTAGATCGGATGTAGCAGGATTTTGTGTTGTGTCCGACGTTCGACTCCCGTGTTTTGGTTCTCGATTTTAGCTTTGATTTGTAGAACAGTTTTCATTTTTCCGGGAATTATCAAGTTTTTCATCTCTCGAAACAAACTACTCGCCACCAGAATTCTGTTATCTTCGCATCAAGATCAAGTGAATCCATCGTATACTATTGTTGACTCTGTGAGAATTTTACATTGTTTGAATGTCAATGAAATTTCTGAATAAATGCGCCCTTGTTTTTCATTTAATGTTGTATATTATTTATTCATCTACCAACATAACTACAGATCTACAATAAACAGGCGACGGGAGTCAGTTCACGTAAGTAGGTACCATTTAAGATTTCAATTGATAGTTCCGCTTGCTGTGATCATCGTACTTTTAAGTTGCATGACAAATTGGAAAAAATACTACAGTTATCCAGTTTATTACTTTTGAAAAAATACCTTCTTTTCACACATTACTTAGTAGGTATTTGATTAATTATGGATGTCTGCATTTAGGTGTTACGTCTATAAGTTCGTACATCTATCCTAGTATGATAGATCTATACTTTCGTTTTTGTAATAGTACGCACGTCCTGGTAGGTAGAAACTAAGTACCTACCTACTCTAAATTATCTATAGATATGTTACGGACGTGTTGTTAGACAAACAAGAAACAAGTAGAAACGTATCTACTGCAAAATCGGTAGTAAAGTACCATAGACCCAAAAAAATGCAGTAAGAGGTCTGGAGAAGCTAGTGTTGTTCACTACTTTCTAAAGGTGAAATCGATCAAAACTATCAGTAGGTAGGTTTTTATATCGCAATGTAGGGTCCGAAAGGGATGTAAATAGGTACCTACCTTCCTATCCAAGTAGTAATAAATTTATTTCTTTTTCAATACGGCGAATATTCTAATTTTCGATCTGAAAAACCCATTTCGAGACCCCCCGGAGTCTGAATCAGCTGTTCGCTATCGGCCATTTTCGAGTGACTTCACAGGTCGGTAGCTGTTTAGCGTCACTTCCAGAGTCCGCACCTTATTTTGTGACGACTCGAAATCCACCAAAAAAAGTTAGCATCCGTCTGCTGGCCCCATCTGTCTCGAGTCGTCACGATTTCAAGTCGTCGCGCCTGACGTGGCGAAAACTATCTATTGTTTTGTTTCATTGCAGCTTTCGAGAGGAGTGGTCGACAAAGGTGAGTTATTGTAAATGATTTCTGATTTTGCGTTCTTAGAGTAGATGAATTATCGTGGTCGTTCTTATAACGGCATACTAGCTAAAGATCCGTGCGTTGAACTGGCTTGGTTCACACATACAGAGTTTCCATGGAAACGTATATTCAACAGCCTCGTTGTTTCAATGGAACGTTGCTAAAAACAGCAGGGTTCACTAAAGCCTTACACGACTTCTTTTATTCATCTAGAGCCAAAAGTAATTCATATTTCTGCCCCTTGTTTTTAGCTGCTTTTTAAATTAAAAGTCTTCACGACCACATATTTTTTATTCTAATCAATAAAAATCTAAAGGTAATAACTTCTTACTTGTCGGATGGTCATTATGATGACAAAAACAACGGCTCCGTAGCAAGAAATGGTGAAAAATATGAACAACTGGCCAGCACCTGAACTCATCGCTAGTAAAATACAGTCAACCGCGAATTTAGGGAACTGAAACAAAAAACAAGGAAATGAGTAGGCACTAAGTAAATACGAAATACTGATATTACCCTAAGGGCAGTCAATCAAGGGTAGGGGAAAATGAAAAACCTTTTTAATAAAATAACGGGTCGACCTCAAAACTGATGATGGGAACTCACTAAAAAGGAAAACATAATGACAACTTATTCAGATAGTTTGGTAGGTAGGTCCGCATTGAAGTCGCCGCTGTGCCCTTCTGCAGACACAAACATACGCAAGTAGATACCACTTCCATCTGGTTAGTATTACAACAGCTGTCGGTAGTGCAATGCAAAACAGGAATGAGAGTGGGTATCATTGAGGTAATAAATGTGTTCCAAAACTACTAGGTAGTACGTCACTGCTGTCGTATGAAGGAGGATGAGAGAGAGGCAATATGATGAGCGAATCTCCTTACGAAACGTTGGTATTCCAACATACCATCTTTTGAATAAATATAAACACTACTATCTGCTATATCAAGTATGTTTGAGTCCTGCATTGTACTGACGTCGCATGTAGAATTATCAAGATCATGATGAGGGTTTTGATATAAGTATGGGTTCACACTCACATGATCTGGTTATTATAACAACATGCGTCGAAAGTGCAATATAAAACAGGAGTAAGAGTAGGTAAGCAAGTAAACAACCATCTCATGTTGAATTTTTGTCCAACTGCCATTCGTGGCGTCTGGACGTCTTCAGCTGTCTTCCAAGGGAAATTCGAACGGGGAAACACATTATCACTCTCTCATCCTCCTTCATACGACAGCAGTGACCTACTACCTAATAGTTTTGGAACACATTTATTACCTCAATTATACCTACTCTTATTCCTACTTTGTATTGCACTATCGACGCATGTTGCAATACTAACCAGATGGAAGTGGAATCAACTAGCGAATGTTTGTGTCTGCAGAAGGGCACAGCGGCGACTTCAATGCCTACCAACCTATCTGAATAAGTTATCTTTTTTTTCCTTTTTAGTGGGTTGTCATCAGTTTTGAGGTCGGTCCATGTTGGTCGGGTAATGAAGGGACAGATAGAAATGTAAGTGGGTATCCAAGTAGTAATCAATTTGTTCAATGTGGCGAATAAAAAACGAAATATTCCACTCTTCATTCTGAAAAACTTATTTCGAGAGTTTTTTATTTAATACTAATGTTGGTATCAGCCTGGTTTGCTCGCCAGCATGATAGTTGGATCTGCGTATTTTTAATCATATCAACAACTTCTCATGGAAAGAGATCGATTTTGTGTTTGGTTTTAACTTAAAACCCCTCGTGTCTGTGATTGATTTTGTGAATTTTGGAGTTTTTGAGGGGTGGAGTGAATCGGGAGAAAATGCCTCGACATTAGCAGGTCATTGGGCCTAGTGCAAAATTGCAATACTCCTGTGCAGATGGATCGTGCTGTTAAAGCAGTAAGTAAAGGTAAGACCCTGAGGTTCGCCTCAGAGGTATTCAATGTCCCTTACAGCAGTTTGAGCTCTTCTCCTCAAACTGCTGTAAGGGACATTGAATACCTCTGAGGCGAACCTTGGATTGAATCCAAAAAAATACGGCGGAAAAACTGTGTTCACTGAACAAGAAGAGAAACTCCTAGCCAATGGTATATTGGTTTGTTCCCGATGGAGGATTCCAATGCGAGCATTGGATGTTAAACCGATAGTCAAGGATCAATTGGGCAGACAGATTGACCGGTTCAAAAATAATTCTTCAGGTGAAAACTGGCTCAACAATTTTATGAATAGACATCCTGAATTGTCGCTTAGGGTGGAAGAAAATCTCAAAAGAGCACGAGCACTTGTTACTTGGGACACTGTCAATGATTATTTTACTGAACTGTAGAACAGTCATGTTGGAGTGAAGCCAGAATGCATCGTCAATTTCCTGATTTCAAAGCCTTTTTCTTTTTTTATTCTCTCATTTATTCGATCTTCTATTTTTTTAAATAATTTTAGTGATTCATTTCACCTCGTTACTGGATTGGAGTGAATTTTACATCGGTTTTTGACTTTGATCTATATCACCCCGACTAACGGATGGATCATTTTTCATTAAAAAAATAAAAGTGAAAAAAGGCGCAAATCACAAAAATTGACATGGTACCGTCTTCTTGACTTCTCAGAGAATCTATATTTGGAAAGCCAGCTCGCTCTAAAAACAGTGGGAGCTAATTTTTCAATAAAAACTGAAAAAAGTTATCCAAATCATCCCGGTTGACGGTACCTATTAGTATTCTCTTATCAACACAATCATTATCGCACCAACATTCCATGTTATTGTTTGTGCGGAAACGTTACTGCTCACCCAACTCGGCAGAAATATTTTAGGGCCGGTTTCACCAACAATCCATTAACTCCGTTCGACGAAAACTGCGTTTAAAGTAAACTGAGATTGATCTCCAGTCAAAATTTGTTTCGGTTTCACCAAGTTGAACGGGTTCTCAGGAACGGCGTTTTCGTTGATCTCTGGTAAACTTCTTCTTCACCATCGAAGCATCGAAAATCGTCGTACAACTCTGATCTGGAAGGTGATACGAGAGATAACGACATTGTTTTGTGACAGTTTTCCCGCAGAATCAATTTTTTGATAGTTATGACTTCATTCAATCCGCGATATTTCATCAATACGTCAACTATCCTCTTTCAGCGCTATAATTTGTGTTGTTCATTCATTCATTGGAGTTCAGATTTTCGATTGGACGTCTACCTACTTCATCAACGTGAGTACCCTTACCTAATTTTATCTGGTGATTCCCTCTTCCAGGCTCTCCGGGTTTTTCTACAAATGTGCCTTACTGCATGACTCCTAAACCATATAGGTACCTACTCACCGTTACTTTCTACTACTCTGAGCTAGTAGACATAGCTAACTGCTTAATAATGTGCGGATGCAAATTTTTGTTTCAGATTTCGGATAACAGGCTACGAACTGTGTGTCAATGACGTCTTTTCTGAACAAATAAGGTGAATTTCATTCTTCATGTCAAGAAAACCCATTATCACTTCAGCATTCATGAAATACTACTACGATCGGTACTTGTGTGAAATTCTATGTACGCATTTTATAAGAATGATTATGAATTTATAAGAATAATTATTGTATTCAATAAAACGTGATACGTATGAATTGATTTGTTCATCTGCCTACACATTTCTCCAAGTCAATCTTATGTTGCAACAAATCGGTTCTTTTTTCTCCTACCTACCTATGCTGATTATGGTGCAAACAAAAATAAATTCGTAGGTAAATAATAAGAAAAGAATTTTCGGCATAATTGTTTGAGATAATGCGTAATCAAATAATAAGAATTATACTACGGAAGGACGGGATTTGGTATTTGACATTGGCAGCAGGCTCTGCTGTCTCTGAACACAACAACTTTCGCAGAAAAAAGGAAGTTTTAGGGTAAAAACCCTAGAACGACTGAGATTTTTCGTCCTAATATGTTGGCAACCCTGCTAGCAGGTCCCCTTTGCCCGCCCGACGGCCATTTTCCTCATTACGTTTTGTTGTTCTGAACCGACTCTTTCGCTCTCGAAAAAATCATTCCGCGTTCCTTATTTTCGGAGTTTTTTCGAGTGTTTTTATTGTGTATTGCCGATCTTTTTGTTCCGTTTTATTTTTTTCTTTCGTTTTCGCGCATTTTCAATGCAGTCCGCGGGTGATAATCCTTTCGCGGATGTTTTGCGATCAACTCGGGTAGGACGCTACGGTCCGCCGAGTTCTCGCGCGTTCGGAATGAAGCGCCCGGCATCGACTTCGGAAGCTGTGTCATCGTCGAAGTTTCTTCGGAGTGGGGTTCAGCCACAGGCATGTGAAATTGCTCACAAAAAGCCTACCGACCGTGTGCCTGTTGGCCGGGTTGGATCTCCTTCAAGAATCGGGGATGCCCGACATGGAGAAACTTGCGTTGTAACCGCAGTGGCCAGTACTTCGGTACATACGGGTTCAATGGAGTGCCTTTCTGCCTCCAACAATAATACTTCTCGACACAAATTGCGTGCGGAAGTGACAAAACGGGCTACGTCGACTCAAAAGAGTGCCGGACTGGAAGCATCGGCTCCTCGGAGTGACGGGTATGTTGCGTCGGCCCTTCGGGGTGTCGGACAAGAAGTCGCTAATTTTACTAGCGCCCCGTTTGAACCCCCTCCTGATTACGCGGTGAGCGATGATGAATTTCTTGGCTGGGAATCCGAAAATTTGTCGGATGTGAATTTATCGGATGATGAAACGAGGCCTCACGACTTCTTGTTGCCGCCGCATGAGGCGCTCGAATCGGGAGAGAGTTCCCGCCAAGTTGAGGTTGATGAACATGAAAAGGGTTTGCCGCTGAGAGCGCTGGCGTCGGCTAGTGGTTCTCGAACAGAAACTGCCCGCCAAGATTCGAGTTCGACTTTGCAGCCCGATTGGCTTGTACGACATGTTCGGGAGGCCTCTGCCCCGGAGGAAGAAGGGACGTTGGTCCACGAATCAGTGGTTGGTCATTTTTCCAGATTTTTACGTAGTGGTCTGGAAGGCGAGTACTTTCGTACTTTGATGGAAAAATATTCCCCGAAGGGTAGATTGTCACCAATGGTACCTCCAGCGTTGGATAACGTTTTGATTGGAGCTATTCCCAAAACGATCCAATTGAGGGATGAGCAAATGTTACGAGGCCAAAATATTCAAGCTGCTGCCTTGGTGGCCGCGGGGGCGGCTTTGTCCGTTTTGGGCGAATCGGATTTTGTGGATGAGGCCACGAAGGAGATGGTACTGGATTTTGTGTGGCAGTCGGCGGCGCTGCAGTGTGCGGCTATTTATAATGTTTCGAATACTCGAAAGAAAGCAGCTTTGACCCCCTTTCAGGCCGAGTTTAGGGACTTAGCTTTAAATGCTCAGATTGGCGAGTCTTATCTATTCGATAATAAAGTAACAGCCTGGCTTCAACAAGTTAAAGAAAGTAGGCAATTTGCCTCTCAACTAAAACCCACGATTGGGCTGTCAAGAGGAGGCCAAAGGGCCCCGACTGCCTCGACTCAAGCCAACCAGGGAAACTTCTCACGCCCCGCGCCTCGGGATTCTCGTCCGAAGGTGGCACAGAGGGGCGCTCGAGTTCAGACCCAGTACACTCGTCGCCAGGACTACGTCCCACAGGCTCGTCCCCAAGTACGTCGCAGGGGTTACCAGAGGTCCAGGCGATTTTAATGCCAGTGGAGGTAAGTTATGCTGGCCGGCTGGGTCGCTTTGTGTCAGTTTGGCGTAAATTAAATGTACAAGAGCCCGTTTTAAGTTGGATAAGAGGTTATGAAATCCCCTTTTTAGACATTCCACCTACCACAAATATACCAAGACACGATCAGGTCATTCCGCCAGAGCAGAGGATGGTAATGAAGGAAAAGATTAACAATTTGTTGACGATTGGGGCGATCTCTCCGTTTGAGGAGAAGGAGAGTTTCTTTCAGTCTCCAATTTTTTTGGTACCAAAGCCAGATGGGTCGTTTCGGTTCATTTTGAACCTCAAATGTTTAAACAAATGGGTACGTTTAGAGCATTTTAAGCTAGATGACTATCGATCAGTGGCTAGAGTTCTGAGACCGAACATGTATGCAGGAGTAGTGGATTTTACAGACGCTTATTATATGATCCCAGTGTGTGAGTCTCATAAGCGGTTTTTGGTGTTCAGTTGGGAAAACCGTTTGTATAACATGAATTGTTTACCTATGGGGTTGGCGTCAGCGCCATGGGTGTTTCATAAGCTCCTTAGACCAGTAGTGGGGGAACTTCGGAGAAAGGGTATGCTGTTGGTGAATTATTTGGACGACTCGCTGGTCCTGGGGACATCTTTACAATCGTGTACTCAGGCGGTGACTGAGGTGGTAACGTTCTTCCAATCATTAGGTTTTGTTATTAATGAACAAAAGAGTAGGTTGCAACCTTCACAGGTGTTCTTATTTTTGGGTTTTGAATTTGATTCTAGAGCTATGACTCTGGCTGTGCCAGGGGTTAAAAAAGATAAAGCTACGGTGCTAATAAAATCGATTGTTCAGAAAGGCATGTTTTCAGTGCGACAGGTGTCTAAGGTAATAGGTACACTGGTCTCTCTCGTGCCAGCGATACCATACAGTAAATTACATGTACGCAGGCTTGAACGGGATAGGGTTTTGGCCTTGCAGGATGGTAACAATGATTATCAGGCTTGTTGTAGGGTGTCGTTTGAGGCACAGCAAGATCTAGAGTGGTGGTTACGGGCCTTGACAGGCCCGCCGTCGCCCATTCGGGCTGACTATTATGATAGAGTGCTCTATACGGATGCGAGTGATGAAGGTTGGGGAGGTTTTTCCCCTCCTCATAGAACCAATGGTTGGTGGTCGGAACCTCTGTGTCAGGCTCATATAAATGAGAAAGAATTGTGGGCGGTATTGTTGTCTCTACAGGCTTTGGGCCAAGAGTGGAGAAATGAAGCTATCTTATTGAGAGTGGATAATACTACTGCTTTAGCGATCATTAACAAAGCGGGGAGTGTGCGTTTTCCTCACTTTCACAGTCTAGCGCGCAAAATTTGGGGATTTTGCGAGGAGAGAAATTTATGGTTGATGGCTTCATACATTGCCTCAGCAGATAATGTAGTGGCTGATGCGGAATCTAGACGGGATCACAGGCATACTGAGTGGGGCTTGACTCAGACAGTATTTAGAAGAATTGTATCAGCGTTTGGGGCGCCTGAGGTGGATTTATTTGCGTCAGGTGACCTACATCTGTGTTCTCGTTTCTTTTCGTGGCTCCCCCACCCTTTGGCGGAGGGAGTCGATGCATTTACGGTACCTTGGACGAAAATGTTTTTCTACGCTTTTCCTCCATTCGCACTCATGTCCAGGGTTCTCCAGAAGATCCAAAATGAAGGGGCCATAGGTATTGTTGTAGCACCTAACTGGAGAACACAGGTGTGGTTCCCTGTTTTTCAGTCGCTGATTATTTCAGAAGTTATATGGATTTCTCCTAAATTAGATTCTCTTTTTTCTCCTTATAGTTCGGAACCGCACCCCCTGGAGCAGTCCATGACCTTGATGGCCGCAGTCTTATCAGGGAGGCATTTATCAGACGGGGATACGATGGTAGAGTGGCCGATACCATGTGCCAGTCCCTGGCGGCAACGACTATAAAGCAATATTCATCTTCATATCGCTTGTGGAGCGAATTTTGTCACATATCATCCATTGACGTGTTCCAGGTGACCCCCTTGCATGTAATTAAGTTTTTTCAATATTTATTGGACACTAGGTCCCAATCGTACAGCTCGTTTAATACTCACCGAGCAGCCTTGGCCTTGCTGACAGATTCCGGGGTTGGAACGAACCCGGATGTGTGTAGATTCATTAAATCAGTTTTCAAGTTGAGACCATCGGGGCCCCGATATCAATCTACTTGGGATCCAGCTCAAGTGTTGGATTTTTTCAGGGGGTCTGAGGAGGGGTCACTAGAGTTTGTGGCACGAAAACTCGTAGTGTTGTTATTATTGGCCACAGGCCAGCGCATGCAGACTCTCAGAGTAATTACTAGAGATCAGATTCTCTTTGAGGACCATCAAGTGGTGATTAGAGTGCCTCAAATGCTTAAGACCTCGAGGCCAGGGGCCTTCGCTCAGTCATTGATTTTACCCTTTTTGCCAGAGGATCAGTTAGTATGTGTGCCCTCATGTCTTAGGCGTTACTTGGACCTCACGGCCTCCTGGGAGGGACCGGGCGTTCCATTGTTCTTGACTACCAGAGGGCGTCACGGGCCGGCGTCGGGCCCAACACTGGCTAGATGGGTCCGTGATGTGTTAACTTGGGCAAAAGTGGATATTTCAAGGTTTAAACCGCATTCAACGCGACATGCGGCGGTGTCAAAGGCGGCCAGGGAACACGTCCCTATTGATGTAATTTTTTCTGCAGCTGGTTGGTCTTCTCGCTCACATATGTTCCAAAAATTCTATAATCGTCCTCTCTCTTTGCAGGGCGAGTTTGCTCGAGCGGTACTGTCATGAGGGACGTCACTACAATACATACCTATTTCTATAGGTTTACATACATGTTTATATGATTTTCAGTTTTTAAATGATTGTATATGCTTAATTCAAGATATACCTAATGTGATGTTTGCTGTTCTATCTGAGGTTGAATCCTTGTTTGAGGTACTTTGGTTTACCTGTTGTTGGGCTGTCCTGTGATCAGGTCAGCTTACGAACTGTGGGGGTGATGTGCTGCAGAGGAACCTGGTTAAGAGGATACACAGTCTCAGTCCCTGAGAGGAGGCTGAGCGGGGCTACAATGCAAAATTTTTCTTATGTTTTGCGAGGTAGCACCCTGGAGCAGACTGGCGGATACTTGGTATCTGCTAACAGCTGCCAATGTCAAATACCAAATCCCGTCCTTCCGTAGTATAATTGATAAATCAACCTACCCCCGGGGACAGGTTGATTGTAATTATAATAGGAAGGTAAGGGATTTGGTATTTGCAGTCCCACCCTCAGTCGCGGGGCTTGGAATGAGTTTGCTCAGTTCCTGAAGTGCGACTGTTTTTTTCGTCGGGGATTTTTTCTCCCTTATTGGGAACCCCTCCTGGTTGGTTTTTGTTGGTTTGCTTAGTCCCGGCCCTCAGTATCCGTCAGTCTAGCAGGTTTTGTCTTAAAACTGTAATGAGGAAAATGGCCGTCGGGCGGGCAAAGGGGACCTGCTAGCAGGGTTGCCAACATATTAGGACGAAAAATCTCAGTCGTTCTAGGGTTTTTACCCTAAAACTTCCTTTTTTCTGCGAAAGTTGTTGTGTTCAGAGACAGCAGAGCCTGCTGCCAATGTCAAATACCAAATCCCTTACCTTCCTATTATAATTACAATCAACCTGTCCCCGGGGGTAGGTTGATTTATCAATAATCATTCAATCAAACAACTACACAAGAATATAAACGACGTAAGTAAGCAATCTTTAGTAAACACCTAACGAGAAAAAAGGAAATATGAAGAGGGGATCTTGCGAAAAAATATGTATTCACCAGATACCATATAGGTATGTAACAGTTTTATTTTCATAATGATTAACATCAGCAAAAGCAACTACTCACAATAGGTACGTAAAATGCACACAGCAACTGGGAAACGGAAATATCTGAGATGGTAACGAAACTTGTAGGCTGAAATAGCGACGTCCTGCGATGGATTTGTTTGGGACCGCGAATAATGAAATGGTTCACAATTTCGTTGTCCTTTCTCACTCCCGTATGATACCTACGAGAAGGTGCGCACCAAAGCTCGTGACATGATAAAAACTCCAGCAAAACACAGACGAAAAACAGCTCGACGGAATAGGAAAAATAACAATGGCGTCCACGTCCGTCGCTTTAAACGAAGATCAAACCGATTAACCAGCCAAAATTGAGCGATCAGTGCCAAACGCCGGATGAACCGAGGAAGGCGTTGATCGCCTCTGGTGAAATCCATTTTCTCGGTTCAGTAGTTGAATCGGCCCTCGAACTCCGATCAAAATGTTGGTGAAACCGGCCCGGTGAAACATTGAATTTATACAAATTCAATGTTCCTAACACATTAATTATATCATCGAGCTTCCTAGATGAATAAAAAAATTTCGAAAGGAATAACGTTTCCAGGTAACATTTGGATACCATTAACATAATGCACTGTTTATTGTGAATTATTTAAAATCATGCTGGTTCCCGAAGCTTACCGTGACCATGAAATTGAGGGACACGCTGAACGCTCCCTGTTGGAACAGTGAAACTGCTGTGAAGAGGAATGAAAACAAGTTCACTCCACACATCATCTGAACAGGGCTGACTTTGTACTGCTTGAAGAGGGCATTTTGCCAATTCGAAGTGAAACTGTCAAACACGAGGTAGGACCCAAGGAGTATTATCCCTGACAGAGTCGTCACTGTTTGGTCTGGAAACCATAGAAAAAAATACATCGATATAAATTAATTTATAGATCAATTAGAATGATTGAATGATGTTTTATATGTCGTATAACACATAGTGCATTAACAATAGTCAACATATAATAAACAATGGCTAACAAATGAATGGAACAAGTGAAAATACTAGACTAGGTAACGTAGGATATAAAAAAAGGGGAATAAGAGAAGTAAAGAAGAATCCAAGCAACAAAAGCAGCGGAGCCCGGCAGGGGGTACCCAGCCGGGCCCGGACCCACACACCATGGCGGCTCCCAGACCGTATACCCAAACGGGCAACGGCCAAGTTTGTAATTTGATAATCACAAAACAAGGGAAATGCACCAAGGGGGCCGCCCCCGGGCTGGCCAAGACACCGCGAACAGGACACTGCAGTCGAGAGAACTTGAACTACAATGCCTGTAGGAAATGGTGGTGACGACCAAGAAATTTGAAAGACAAATAAATATTTAACAATAGACAATAAAAGCCACCCAAATAAATGCAAAAATGTATACCCTATATTTTGCCTATATTATACGTATCCTATCTCAGCAAGATTACTTATATAACAAGAGAGATCACGGAGTCAACTAGACAAATACATCTGCGCTAGGCTGAACTGAGTATTTTTAGAGATGGGTTGTGACAGGTTTTTCGAGTCACAGGAGCAACTTGTTCCTGTTACTTTTTGGTACCTGATACTTGTCACAAATGTTCCTATGAGCCAAGTCACGGTCGTGGAGCAATCCGGTGGGTGGGACTCCGCCTCTGGTCCCCTCCTCGTCCATTTGACCCACACCGGTGAGCTGCTGCAGCCAAAGTTCTTTGAATTCCAATTGTACTCGATCTCGATAGGAAGGTACATTTCTAATCTAATTTAATTTGTTACAGTAATTATTTTTTCTTAATTTCAACACCCATTGAAAATTGAACAAAATGATTCGGTTTCGAACTCCATACATTTCTGCGGGAAAAATTTCTGAAACTTTTTTTGTATGTTTGTTTGAAGGGAGAAACCTAATGCTTAAAACAATGCAGATAAATTAAAAGGAAACAAAATTAAAATGGCAAATGAGTAGGTAGGTATATTGAACGATTTAAAATGAATGGAAAAGACAATGAGTGCAACATTGGAAGATTATTTTGAAGGAACAGGAAGGGGAGAAAATCAAAAGAAGCGCTGGCGGTTGCACAGCGGAAAGGGGGAAGGTGAGGGTGGAGGGAGGCCCGCGAAAGAAAGGAAGGAGAAGAAGGACGGCAGCGGAAGGGGGAAGGGGGGAATGGGAGCAGGATGCGAACGCAAGGACGGTGCGAGGGTGCAGGCGCATTGGCCAAAGATGTGACTGCCCGATGCGATTGTGACTTGAAAAGTGGTTGTGACAGGAAGAGGAAACTGAAGAGCCACCAGGAAAATACCTGGGACTGGACCGAAAATGAAAGGTACGAGGGAACAGAGCAAACGGTAACACCTACACGATGTGACCGCAGTCTCTGATACTTTCGGCTTGTCACATTTGAGAGTACCTGCTACTTTCCAGTCACTGGGACAAAGTATCAGATTGATACAGAACAACCCATCTCTAAGCACGTCATAACAAAGTTAATATAAACAGAGATCGTTAAAATATAAATTGATTTTGATCTTCTAATTTGAAATCATGAAAGCCTCTCCTTTCGGGCAAGTTTCGGGGCAGGAGCCGCCACCTAAGGAAGTCACACTGAGGTGGAATCAACCCCATAACTCGTTCTCAGCGCATATCTGCGTTTACATTTTTTGTTAAAATTGATCCCCAAATATTTTAATAATGTATTAAAAAAGCCGTGTGGGTACTCTATGAGTTCGTGGAGACGAGTAACATGAATATGGACTCCTAACATCTTCAAAGCACACCTAGTGCATACATTATGTTGGTATGGTATACTGAAAATCGAGAAAAACCAAGAATCGTGTAAAAAATTTTCCCAATTTATTGAAAAATACTCTAAAATCATTAAGAAATGCTTGCATACGAGTCTGCAACACATTGGGACATTTTCATGTCAACCACTACACAACAAGGTAGTGAAGTAAGAAAACAGTTGATTGTTCTCTACGCAACAGTCTATTTTATTTATTGGTCGCGTGAGCAAGTTTTTTTCCGTGACGATTTTTCAGTTTATGTGCCAAAGCAAAGACATGAAAATGTCAAAAATGTATAAAAATTGGACAAAAAAATTGATCCCCAAATATTTTAATAATAAATGAGTGAACTAGGGTCAAGTTCGTGTATTCACTTTTTGGGGTCACCCAACGCCCCTGAGAAGTATCGTGTGATGGAGTTAGGTACCTTTGGAAGTAGAGCTGGACATCATGAAGAACGTCATTCCTACAGAAATCAGCGCAGCAGTGATGTACTCGTAGTACTCGTACTTCTGCTTGGAAACTACTTTACCCATTATCATCACCGGTATGATCTTACAAGCTTTAGCAAGGACCTGAAATTCACCATCAAGAACCATATAAAGCACTGTAAGATACTCTGCGATAAATATTCAAGATTATATTATCAATCATTATTCATTCATCAGTACCTACGATTAGGAAACAACAACTAGGTCTAAACGTGTGACGAAATAGTCCTCCAATTCTTAGATGACCATAGTTGATGCCCATTATGAATAGGAGGATGGTCCACTATGGTCCCAAATATAATGAAACAAGCGTAAGTAACCGGAACAAGTAATTTGCAACGTAACTTACCTGTGAAGGGAAACTGATGTACTTCAGGGCTTCATATTGGCACCACGAGCTCATGATGTTAGAGAATGAACAGTAAGCGTACTTATAAAGAGGCATCGTGTGCTTTGGTTGCCGCCTAAGAATCAAGTAGGTTCCAGAAAAAGTGAACGCCAACACTCTTCCCATGAACACGAGGAATTGAGAATCTTTGAACGACCCTTCCTGACCCAATGAATTTGTGTATTTCTGGAAACACATAGGAGAAATTTGAAAAGAGGCAAGTGAGAGTCAACAGTCTTTCTTGTCTTTACTCATACATAGTAAAAAACGCTGCAAATTATTACACAATGGTTTATTTTTTTATTTTTTTATATAGATCACTCGTCTGCAAAGCCACCAACCATCCAACATGAAGAAAAACATCGATCGCATTTCGGCCAGCTAAAATTTGAACGGAGATTAGGCCTCTTTCGCGATTCACACTCGTGTTTCTGATTTATCATACGTCCAAACCTTAAATTCTCGTAGTGAGCGAACGGTTTGTCCTACAGAGCTCCGGTTGGTCTCAAAAAATTCTAAAAATTCTACAGAATCTTACATTTATATCAAAATTTTTTGAGTTAGGGCGTTTTCAAAATTTCAAAGTTGATTTTTGAACCCTTAGAAGTGACCTACATTAACCAAAATCTTCCGGGCACAACTAGACCCCAAATGGAGCCTACATACCAAATTTCATCAAAATCGGTCAATGCTAAGTGGCAAAAGTGCCGCGTACGGCGGACGGACGGCCAAATTTGTATTCGATTTTTGGATTCTACGTACCTTGAAACGTAAATTATAAAATTTTGAGGGGGTGTTAAAAATTTTTTTTCTTGGTCGATTCCAAAGGTTCATTATTGAAAATAATAAACCAAAAAGTGAAAGTAAACAACCATTTCAAGTTGGATTTTGATCCAACTGCCATTCCTGGGGTCGCGACGCCATCAGCTGTCTTCCAAAAGAAGATCAGAATTTTTTCTGATGATATCATCGCTCATGGATTCTCATTGCCTCACCGCCCTGGTTTGAGACGAGGAGGGCGATGAAAGCCCAGGACGCATAAAAACGCACACTACCAGTGGCGAAACTCGAACCTACTACCCCCGCAGAAGTCGGTCAAAATTCCACCACCAACGAACGCGCGCCCCAGCGACCACGGCTACACCGGACCCCTCTCAACTATGTCCGGAATTAATTTACAGACAAATGGCTAAACCGATATTCAACAAATTTGGTTCGTACAGTATTTACGATGGAAGGGAAAATGCTATTTTAAAACATTGCAATGCACAATCGCGCGCAACTTTCAAACAGCTGGACTGATATCCGTAGAAATGTTTTCATTGCTCATCAACCTCTTGAATAAATGTTCCCGGAGTTTTGAGTTGCTTCATGCCCGGAGTTGCTTCATGAGAGGTTCACGGCTAACTAATGACAGCAAAGTCTGTAGCAAGTGTTGTTTAAGGCCAGTTTACACGCTCATGCCATTTGCGCAAATCGGCTTGAACAAGCCAGTTTGCACAGTTATATCGTTGCATGTGAACGCTGTATGCGCAAGCCAAAAAATTTGGCTTGTGCGAAGTCTGTCTCGGACAGAAATTCGGCTTGAGGTTGGAGCTTGGCATGAGTGGAGTTTGAGCGTGTGAACGCAGTTCAAGCCTACCCACGATCTCGCGCCGGCGCATTCCTTCTCTTCAAGTGTGTGAATCACATTATTCCAACCCCATATCACTCGGGAGCATCTAGCGCTCGTTCAAGCTGCATTGGATGATTGGTTCTTGAAAGGCTGTCCCTCCTGAGCAACCAATCCTTGCTCCATTTCCGACCTTTGGAACTCTTTGAGCCCAATTTTTTCTTTATCAAGCAAGCCGCCGTCGTACACAGGATAAGCTCCTCCTCATCCATACTAAAAATTATGTCAAAATTTATGATTGGTTTTTTTTTTGAATAATTTTAAAATTTTTAATTAATCAACTTTAATTAAAGCGCACTGATCGACAAAGTCCACTGACTGAATCCCACACAATTTCACAAACACAACTGAACGTGTGAACGGGACCGCATTGTTCAGTTCAGTTTGCGCAAACTGGCTTGAGCAAGCCGGTTTGTGCAAATGGCTTGAGCGTGTAAACCCACCTTTAGTGTTTTTACCGACATTCATTTTTATCAACAATTAGACTTTGAGTTGTTTTAAATGGCTCGAATGCCAAAAGTGAAAACATGAATGTTAATGTTAAACTAAGATAAAACATGTATGGAAATTGATTTTTTTAGACCCTTGAGAATTCTCCTTAGGAATTCTTATATTCCTCATTAGCCGGGTTAGTGATTTGTTTCTCAAAATTTAGTAAACACATAGAACAAAACCAAGAATGAAATATGGCTACAATATTTTTAAAAAATCATAAACGTAAAAACGTTAAAAAATGTTTTTGCTATATTGTCTTTAGGTAAAATAATATTAGCACACCAGAGTTGAAACTCTCTCAGTGGTTACAAATAAGACAAAGTAAATGAAGAATTTAAAAGAAAAATTATTAAGATATCATGATTACTTCCAGAGGAACAGTTAATTAACGAAAACGGTGATTTAGATTCACCAACTTTCATACAGTCCTTTACCCAACAATAATGTAATTATTATCGTCTGATTGTCATGTAAGTTAACCTACCTGAGTCATGATTTTCTCCTGGAGTATTCCCCAAGTTAGGTAACTACCTTGCAGCCCAACGAAACAGAACAGGAGCAGCAGAGCGTCTTGTCGCAAGGTGCGAGTGGGGCTTTCAGGGTGAGCTTCGTTCGCCCCGAGAGATTCCCTCCCGACAACGCACATCTCTATTATGTTTGATAAACATCCTCCACCTGAGGGCAAATAAAGGAGTTGAGTTACAACTAAGAAGAAGACGTACGGACTAGAGGTATGAAGGCAACATCAATCTTATGGAAACTTAGGAGATACTTCGTCACGGAAACTCTTCGAGATGCTACACAGGGCATACAGGGAATACCATCCAGTAAACGTGGAAAGTTCAGTTCATGTCCTGCCACTATACAGGGTGTCTACACTCAAGTTGGGCATAACTTCAAGGTTCGATTGCACACGGTATTTCCAACAAAAAATGTCTCCTAGCAATTTTGTTTTAATCCCTTGTTTTTTTCAAGTTTTTTTTTCAATATAAAGATTTTGATCTTGCTTCATTAAAACCGTCATAACTCCTGTTATTTACCAAGTCAATTCAAATTTGAAGATATCGTTGGAAAGAGGGTTAAATTTCAAAGCTACCTAGTGCAAAGCCAAAATTTTCTAGCTAAAACTATTTAAAAACGTCTGCCAAGTGGGTGTGGCACATAGCTTCCTCGTATCCATAACCCGATTATATAGATGATCCGATGCATAGTAGTTAATCTCAAAACACCAATCTCTAAGTACCTTCCACTACACTCTTAGGGGACCATCTACACGCTAATCTGCACATTCCTTGAAAATTTCATCAAATTCGGATCAAAAATTAAGTGAGTAGATGTATGTGATTGGATTAAAAAAAAAAGCTTCCGCTACCTTGGTAGACTCGGAAGCAAAATACTTAGCCTCGGCTGGGATTCGAACCCGCGACCCCTGGGGGACTGTTGAAGTTATGGCCGTTTCAAGGAATTCACGTTTGAGCATGCGCAGTCGCTTCTATCAGTCCAGGGATGATGATTTTCATAGGGGACTATCTACAACCCAATCCACATAATCCCTGAGAATTTCATCGGAATCGGGTGGAAAATGTGGAAGTTATGACCGTTACAAGGGAATTCACGTTTGCGCATGCGCAGTGGCTACTATCAGTCCGAAGGTGATGATTTTCATAGGGGACTATTTAGATACTAATTTGTAACATCCCTGAAAATTTCATTGAAATCGGATGAAAAATGTAGAAGTTATGGCCGTTACAAGGAATTCACGTTTGCGCATGCGCAGTCGCTTCTATCAGTCCGAGGATGATGATTTTCATAGGGGACCGTCTACACACCAACCCGCACAATCCCTGAAAATTTCATCAAAATCGGACAATAACTTTGTATAGTTATGCGCGTTACAAGGAATTCATGACAGACACACAGACAGACAGACACGGAAGCAAAATTGTTCAGGGAGGTCTAAAACGCAAAACGCGAGTGGAAATTTTGATTTTGGAGAACTTTTTTTTTTCGTCCTTGAAAAGTGAAAACAAAGCTTCCGCTACCTTGGTAGACTCGGAAGCAAAAATCAAGATCAATGAAAAGAACTTCCGAACTCAAGGTATGAACTCTTCAATGTTTTGTCTACTGAACCTTACTGTTGTTTGTCTCATAAGATTGAACATTAACATGACACAGATTTATTAAGTAGAAAGGTGTTATGTATCACCATTAGATTCAGCGTGAAATATTACATAGGAAATGATACCGAACTCGTCGAGTCATCTTCAGATCGAGGGGGACCATAAAACACTTGATTTTCTTGTAAAACACGTTTTTTAACATTCAAACTTGATTTACTCCTCCAAATTAAGAAGAATTTAAAAAGAAAAATTGACAGACCGTTGGAAAGCTGACAGTTTGAACTTTTTTTTTGTCGGATATCGCCCATTGAAATGGGTAGGAATTCAGAGTAAAACATCGATGAAAAAAGTCAAATTTCGAAAAAAAAAAAAGTTTGAAGTTTCGTTAGTTTTGACTTGATTTTTCAAACATGTTTTTGACTAAAAGATTTTGGTTTTGCACTAGGTAGCTGGGAAATGTAACGCCCTTCCATTGACATTCTCAAGTTTGAATTTACTTGGTAATTAACTGGAGTTATGACAGTTTAAATGACATTAGATCTTAGAGCTTTTTTTACAATTTTAGTTCCGTGTCTGTCCTTTGGTTGGTTTTTCCGGGAATGTAAAATCTGCGGGTTATTTTCTAATTAGTTTTTTTTTAATGAATTTCATAGTCTATAGACTAAGGGTAGCGAATGCGCATTCATAACCTAAAATTCCTATGAACCACGACTTTTAGGTTCTTATAGTCAAACATGTAATAAACATGTAATAAATAATACAACAAGTAATACACTAAACATATTGTTAAGTAATGCATGCATTCCAGGGGACTTCCCATTGGATAAGCAATAGGTCAAGTAATACCAGTTGGTCAGGCAAGAAATAGTCCCCCCCCCCTTCACCCTTATCCACCTTACTTCAGTGTCCGCTATCCTTTGACTTGTTTTGTCCAGTATGTTTTCCATTCTTCCCTGACTTCCTACAATATTTATAAAATGATCGTTAAAAACGTTAGCGCACTTTCTTCCCTGACTTCCTACAATATTTATAAAATGATCGTTAAAAACGTTAGCGCACTTTTCTTCATTTCCCAAAATTGTTATTTCTTCTTGATTTCGAATATTTATTATATGTGAGATGTTTTCGTTCGAATTTTTATCATTTTTCACCAATTTATTTATAATTCTCCAAAATTTCCTTATGTTTCTAGTTGTGTTTTCCAATTCTGCGGAATAATAGTTTTTTTTCTCTTGTTTGGTTAATTTCGTAACTCTTCTAGATAGTTCCTTGTAATTACTATCTATCTGTGGATTACTTTTTCCTTGTTTATCTAGTTTTCGTTTCAATTTTTGTAAATCGTTTTTCTCATTTGTTAGTCTCATAAGATCCGTTGTTATCCAATTATTCCTCTTCCTATTCTTACTATTTATTATTATCACTTGGGTAGATTCAGCCTTGACCTGATTCCATAATTCGTAGAATTTGTTAAATGACTGCTTCAGATCTAATTTATCAGTTACTTTGTTCCAGTCTGTATTAGTTACCTTTTCTTTGAATGTTTTCAAATTCAAATGGTACGCAACTTTTTTCTTTTATTTTGTTCTTTTGGCAATGTTTCTGACTTTCAATGCTGTTCCATAATGATCGGATACATCAATGATGTCCATCTCAGCTACGAATCGGTCATAATACACACACACACACACACACACACACACAGACATACACCTATGGTTTTTTTTTTTTTGCGGAGTTGGATTCAGAATGGTCTAAACCGGATTAGTGTGTGGTTATTATTTTTTTTTCTTCTGTTGAGTGTTGTCCAACTTTACCCCAGATCGATCGCATAAGGACGCCCAAGTCTTACTGTGAACTAAAAATGAACACTTCTCCGGAGGCAACTGGCTCTGAGAAGGGTGAGGTCAAATTTGAACCAAAGAAGCGTTGATGTGCAGAACTCCCTACACCATAATACACCATATTATGGATACCTAACTGGAATGTAAATAGATACTAGGCACCAAAATATCGGTTATTCTGGACTAAAATATAACTACGATAACAAAATCTTCAACTTACCGGATCTTTCGAGGAATTTTGTGATTCTCACATATTTGAAAATCAGGTAACCGGGAATAAAAATGGTGGAGTAGCCGATGAGATTCAGAATCAAACGGTGGACCCATGTCGACTTGAAACTTCCTTCTTCTACATCATTCGGGTCAGAATGTAGTAAAGATGTGACACCATAGAGACCCAGGAATGTCACTACAATGAGAAGACTGCAAGGAAAGGAAGAATTAGTATTTTTTTTAAATAAATGAAAGATCTTCATCAAAAATTCCTCCTGATTATTAAGTCTCTCTCCAACAGACCACCTGAGAGGCTGACTACTTGGGGGGAGTACTTATAGGAGCAGTTAGAGACAACGGAAAACGTTTATAAGATACCTTATGTCTTTAGGAACAATCACTGGTGAGTTGTAAGTCTGGATCAGAGTAAAATGAAAATGAATGATGAATATAGAGGTAAGTAAATGTACTTATCACAGTTTCAGGGATAACAATGGTAGGAAACAATAACTCTGTTATGCATTGATCAAGTGTACCAATAAAGCGTCTTGAAAGGTTTTGTGTTAAGATTATAACTACAATTTAATTTAAATCGTAGCTCATCTAATATTTAATGATAAGCTACGATCTAGAGATGGGTCGCTCAATAAAGAACCGGCTCTTTGAGCCGACTCTTTCAGAAGAGCTGACTGAAAGCTGAAGCTCGGAGCCCGAGAAGCGTTCTGATTGGTGGAGCTCCAGGATGTGGTTATAGCGGACTGCAACAGATCGCGTTCATGATCGCTTGTTCCCAACCTCATCACAACAAGTCACCTTGTTTATCACATATTTTTCTCCTTGGTGCGTTACCGGTCGCATCTAAGTGATTAATTTGATAACATTTAGTTATATTCACGATATGTACGAAAAATCGAGCGATTTTCAATTATACACTGGGTTGTAAACGTTTCTATGGGTGGCAGTTGTCAATCGAACATTTGAAAGACTGGCAATAGGGACAACAACAATTGCAAGGGCAACTTTGAAAATATCTTTCCCTCGATTGGTTTTTCTAAGAAGTTTTTGCAAATCTAAATGATGATGAAACGAAAATTAATCAATTTCTGGTCATTCGAAAGGATTTGAAAAGAAACGGTATGAAGATAGTGTGGCTTCCCCCACCACTTCAGTTTCCATTGTAGTTCTTCAGCTGAAAGTAGATGGCGCAACTGAGGCAGCCTCAAAAATGCTTGCACGCCATTTTAACATTAGCTTTCTCCTCTGTTAACTTATCTCCAGTACTCTGTGTTCTGATCCCATGGAAAAGCTCTGGGGGAAATGTGGTTTCCCAATTACCAGCCAACTGATGGCGATTCCAATGATCGGGAATCGCCACATGTTCCTACTTGGTGACCTTGTAGTGAAGGCGAACATGTTTCGTCGATAGCAACCCACCTCTCCATCCGAACAATTTCCACCATTTCACTGTCTCAACCCAGACTCAGCATCAGCCTATACCTACTACTATCTGTGAAGAACACCTCCCTATCTACCTAACAGAATAGAAAAACCGGGGAAACGAATACATTGGTCAACGTCATTTTAAATTAAAGACCCTGCGACTATACCGAGCCAAATCAAAAATTATCGATTAAGAGTAAACACTTGTTTCAAACACTGATGTACTCATACGATCTAGTGGAGACCTATTAGCCCGGCAGTTCAAATGCATGTAGTATGCGAGTTCAAAACGAGTGTTAAACTCAAAAACTTCAATTTTGGAGTTGGCTCGTTGTTTCTGCAGTCTCCAATTCTTCATTCATATCATAACTAGTTCATTTCAAAGAGTAACAAAACTTATTTATAAGGACAGCAGAATATTGAAAAGAAGCTACATTTATTCGCGACCAAAAGCAACAATTAGTGTTCAGCAGAATGAGGACTTGGGATTGTATTTTCTGTAAAATGCAAATGAGTAGGTAATCAGAAGAGTTTGATGGCAAAGTATTAGGAGTAACTAATTAGTAACGCATGGCCTCGTAATTAAGAGCCCAATGAGGTCGTAGCTAAATACAATAGTGATTCTAGAGTCTAGTCGTAATCATTGATAAAAACTAGTAAGATACTCGTACTAATTTACCCCAATTATGTATGCTCTGCTGTTTACCATGGGTTATTGATTTTAATTGGATTTTCCATAAGTATGCTTTACTATAAAATTGAGTTCAAGTCACTCATGGATACAGAAAATCATGATCAGGTGTTTGAGGAGACCCTTTTGCTATAACAGGGTGTCCAGCGAATCCCCGAAAAAAAATTTCCCTGAGTTTTCCAGGGCCAATTTTTTCTTCCAGTGTCTTTTTCATGAATTGCAAATGAACTAAAATAAATAAATGTGATCATGATTTCTCAAAATTCAGTTCTTAAAGGACATTTTGAAATTAAAAAGCGATAGTTTAGATGATCTAACGCGTTAGGCTTATCTCAAAACCTATACTAGGGCCCTAGAGTAATGTTTAACACCAGGAATACCCAAGGGAAAAAATTACCGTAGAAGATAATGCCTAAACAAGTGGAGTGATGTCAAAAAACACCGCGAAGATCAAGGAAAACTGATCGTCGTCACTCCCCAGGTGCTCTGGCGTTTCGTCAAATAGTGTCAGAGAATGTCAACAGGTAGAGTCGTAGGCGCCCTCGTGACCACTTGAAACGATCCACTCAAATAATGTGATTCAAATATCAAAACAAACTAATATAGAAACTAACTAAGAGAATGTGAAGACTAATAATGCTTGATGAACTAATAGGTAGAATCGTATTGTAAAAAAGATTGAGTAAAATTGCTTCGTGTCTGGGTTCTTTCTGCCAGTTATCACGTAAGCTAGTTGTTTCATGTGCGCTATCAGAGGTAGCGCTGCTGTTGAAACTCGTCAAGTCACAGACTCCCAGTACATTTTAAATTTCCATCTTCCTTAAAATTCCTAAATTTTTTGGATGCGTTTTCTTCCATATCAGTAAACCCTCTTTCGGAAAAAAATTTAAAAATTGTGAGGCAAATTTCTCATTCCTACAAATTTAATCGAATTTGGACAGAAAATGTAGAAATTATGGCTGTTACATGAAATTCATGTCTGCTCCTTTCAGTCCGGGGGCGATGATTTTTATAGGGGACCATCTACACTCCCATCCGCACAATCCTTGAAAATTTCATCGAAGTTGGACAGGGTTGGTACTGTTCTAAACATACGTTTTAAAAACTGTTTTAAACGCATTTTTGAAAAACGGGTTGTTTTCAACATTATTTTGTTTTAAATTTTGTGTAGTAAATAGGAACATACTCATCCTCCTGATGTTGGTGAATGTTCTATGAACCAGCTGTGATCAGCCTTCATCTTACGTAAAGTGCTCGAGGCTGACCGTATCCCCTTGTTTCTGATGCATAGTTCAGTCACAAACACAGACCTCACGAATCATTGGCGAAATGACCATGAACCGACTGTCACATTGTTTTAGACCCGAAATAGGGGTGGGAAGTACGGCACTTCATTCGGAATGAAACAACTCTGCAATCTATCGACCAAAAACTCAAGATAAAAGCAAAACCCTGAACTCGGGAGAAATCAATCACAGAAAACTGGTACTTGAATCTAGTAGAGTAAAACCTACTGGGATCTAATTTCTGAAAACACGTTATTTTCAACATAATATAATATATTATATTAATATAATCATATATTATATATTATATGATCATATATTAATGATATGTTATATGATCATATATTATATGATCATGAACTGAAAGAATGAAAATCGTTCATTAGAAAATAGGTACGTTTCTTCGTTTTACATTGAGAAGAGATTCATCTCCTGCAGGAACCAAACCTGCCAGATGTAGTGATAAGCGTTGATGAGGGAGTGACGGCCATAGAGGCTATCTATTATCATTCCCAGCGTTTAAATCTAGTTTTCCTTCCGAGTCTACCAAGGTAGCGGAAGCTTTGTTTTCACTTTTCAAGGACGAAAAAAAAAGTTCTCCAAAATCAAAATTTTCACTCGCGTTTTGCGTTTTAGACCTTTCTGAACAATTTTGGTTCCGTGTCTGTCTGTGTGTCTGTCATGAATTCCTTGTAACGCGCATAACTATACGAAGTTATTGTCCTATTTCTATGAAATTTTCAGGGATTGTGCGGGTTGGTGTGTAGACGGTCCCCTATGAAAATCATCATCCTCGGACTGATAGAAGCGACTGCGCATGCGCAAACGTGAATTCCTTGTAACGGCCATAACTTCAACATTTTCTACCCGATTTCGACGAAATTTTCAGGGATTATGCGGATTAGGTTGTAGATGGTCCCCAATGAAAATCAAGGCCTTAAAATTTACAGAAGCCTCTGCGCATGCGCATACGTAAAATCCTTGTAACAGCCATAACATTTACATTTTTCGTCCGAATTTGATGAAATATTCTAGGATTGTCCAGATTAGCGTGTAGATGGTCCCCTATGAGGGTAGTGGAAGGTACTTAGAGATTGATGCTTTGAGATTACCTACTGTGCATCAGATCATCTATATAATCGGGTTATGGATACGAGAAAGCTATGTGCCACACCCACTTGGCAGACTTTTTATGTCTTACTTTGATATTGTAGTATGTATTTTACCTTTCAGTTAAACCTTTTTTATTCTGAATTGAACCTTTTCGATTTCGAGTCTACCAAGGTAGCGATCGGATGCATTGTTATCACTTTTCAAGGTTGAAAAAAAAGGTCTCTGAAATCAAAATTTCAACTCTCGTTTTACGTTTTAGCCCTTCCTGAATAATTTTGGATCCATTCCTGTCTGTCGGTCATGAAATTCTTGTAACGAGCAACACTACAATAAGTTATTGTCCGATTCCGATGAAATATTCAGGGATTGAGCAGGTTGCAGGCAGTCACCTACGAAAATCGGATAATCCCGATGAATCCTACGGGTATTTCATGGAAGAAACGTTGAATAGAAAGAAGTTTGTGAAAATGTTGAAATCGAAGACTATTTCTCATATTTCATTAAGTTATGAATGGATACGAAAGGATGACCTGTCCAGAATGTCACCGTACCAAAATTTTGGTACTATAGCCTGGTACCTAGCTGCGATCAATGGTCGATCTGATGTTCCCGTTTTCGTACATTTAACCGAATTGTTCAGAACTATATCGAGCTGGCGACAATAAACTCCGGAATAAGTTAAGAGAAGATGTGTTGAAAGCCTGTCAAAGTTTGGAGAGCGGGAATTCACAGGATAAAAACGTTGAGTTAAAAGCAGAACCAAGGAACCTTGGTGTTAACCTCCATAGAGAATAAAGAAAAAATCCAGAAATTAAAAAGAACCACTCAAATCCAGAAAAATCTTTTCTTTATAAGAGAATTACCTCAATTTAATCTTGGGGAATTGATCAACTCCGCTTTACCTCCCTGAAGAAAATAATAATCTATTGATTATACGAGATTACTTTGGTACCCATAATAAAAGTGGAGTAAAATTATCTGAGCGCGTGAAAGAAAATATCATCGAAAAATCGTACAAATCCATCGGGCACAAGGCTCATCCTAGGATTAGAGCGAAGATTCAAATTATCTAACAAACCAGATAAGCCCTAGTCCATCCATTTCAATTTTGAACCGTAAACTAATTCAAGGCTCAAACCATCGTAAATCTCTCGGTTCCTACAAGTTTAGGTAAGTATTTGACATCTACAAGGTGATTTGGACTGCGAGGGGCATCTTCAACCTTCTATCTCTGCCTTTTTGGACCGACTTAAACTCGGCGAAGGAGGAGTGTCATCAATTCGGCGTGTCATTGTATTTTTTGCTTCCGAGTCTACCAAGAGGTTCCTTCGGAGTGCAGTTCTAGAACTAGTCCGGAACTAGAAGAGTTCTGAAAACGCTGCAAATTATTTCACGAAGGTTTATTATTTTTCAGTACAGATCACTCGTCTGCAAAGATTCACGGTTTTGCAGTTGTCAGTATTTTAAACATTAAAATATTTATGGGGAGGACGCCCAGGACACACCCGACGCCGGCCCTAAGGATGAGTGATGATGAGGAGGGTGGGGGTGGGAGAGAGGGATGAAGCCTCTATAAAAGGACCACCAGTTCAAATATGAGCCGAGCAGTACGGGCCTGGTGACACCACGGGCTACGCCTACTGAGATGCCCTACTCCGTGGCACTACTCCCGCACCAATTCGAAATAATTTGCAGCGTTTAACTCTTTCAATTAAGCCGTGGATGGTAGAACACATTTCAAAATGAATCAGGCAGATTGGTACCTGAATAAAGAAATGCACCGTAGAAATGGTACGTCCCATGACACCGATTTTAGTTTCCTCCTTCGCAGCATTGAAGTCTGCCAAAAATTATTGTACTATGGTGTGGACAGATAAGGTAATGCGTCAGAAGTCGACACTGCACTAATAGTCGACACCCTCTTCAAAAGTGGACAAAAGCTAAGAATAAGATCATGGTTTGAGGTTTTTAATTGTTGCTTCCAATTATACTATGTCTTTTCCATGTAGAAAGATAAGGTTGCCTTAGAAACACGCAGGATTAAAGGACGCTTGATCGCTCAAAGTTGCCATTGTTCGTTTGACTACGTTTCTATGCTGATTGTTGGCGTTTTGGCTAAGGACGGACTGGAAATGTAAGAATATTTCATTCTTATCACCTGACATTTAATAATATCTTTTAAATTTCTGTGTCGTTTATTGCTTCTAGGCAACATTTATTCAGTTTATTTGCGTATCGTATGATGTTTTGGTTGGTTAGGGGAGGGTGTCGACTACTGACACAAATTTCGGCTCATATTTATTAGTCGACTTCTGAAAAATTTCAGAATTTGCTGTGCATCAGTAGTCGACACTAGCTGTATTTTCTTCGAAAATATACCAACTAAGTTCATAGAATAGTCTGAAGGTTTAGAGAATGGAATCTTATAAACTTTTCTTACTTCGAAAAAAGTGAAAACAATGGAATGACGAATCCTGTCGACTACTGACTCAAGAGGTACTGTCGACTTCTGACACATGTAGGTCGACTACTAGTGCAAAACCATGTCGACTACTGAAGAAAATGATGTTCACTGGTGTCGACTACTAGAGCATTGGGCAAAACTCATTTTCCCATTCCAAACCATGTTGAATAGTATTTCCCGCTGCCAGGTCTTTTAGGTAAGGATTTTGGGTACACAATGAACAGGTTTGCAATGAGAATGAACTAATTTCCCTACATGAAACGTAAGCTGAAAGTTCAAACTTCCTTTAACGTGTCGACTTCTGACGCATTACCTCAAATACGTAATAAAGCAGGGAAGAACTAAGACTTTCTGAGAAGCTACGGTGTTGCGAGATATCTTCCTTCACGGTGCCTTTCACCTTTGAAAAGAGAGAGGATGGCAACCTACTAAGTACTTAGCAATATCACACGCGTAGTAAGATTCTCCAACACGGTATTCAGTATCTCCGCCACCACAGGTCCTCTGTCTGATCCGTCGCATCCTTCTATTGATGCGAAACATTGTCGCTCGAAAACCAACTAGTTTTTTATTTTTCAATAGTTTATCACTTACCAAATTACTATCTGCGGTCCACTGCGAAAAGCCGTCATAATGATCCTCGCAATCACTGATTAGAAATTGGTCGTCAGGAGAATCAGTTCATGGTGCGATGCCACGTCCAGGAGCGTAGGTCCGATTTTGCAGAATTGTATAAAACTAATTGGCCATAATTTTGATAGTTCAGCGAAACATTGTGGAGCCTTTGAATGATTATGATTAGCCCCTCCCACAACGTCAGCTAAACTCGCAGAGTACCGGAGACAAGTGGGAAGTGAAACCCAACAGGAATGAAACGCTAGCGTCAGTCAAACAATCCAACTTCACGGAGGTTATATGGAATCATGGAAGAACATGGAGTTTAGATGGGTTGGGGATATGTCCATGGAAGAAGTGTTGTGATCACACAGATGAAGCTTTGAGTTGATGATTTTCGCTGAAATTTTCAAACAGCCGTAGCTAAAGGTTTTTCTTCAATTTAAAAAAGAATCCTTAACTGGAGGTCGTGTTATCTGTGCACTTTTCCTCATCTTTATCTCCCATATTGTGATGAGCTACCTCTTTGCATTTCTGTTCATTGACTTCCTTGGCTCAGTAGTAGCGAGCTCAGACTCAGGAATTAAATAAGTATAGTTGGAGATCGACACCTGGTCGAGGGAAGTCAATTTTTTGTGACACAAAGTGGATGTTCAGTAGGACCCAAATGGGCTTCTTAAGCTTGGTTCACATAGGTGCGTAACGTCCGTAATCCATAGTGCGTAATTGGATCCTATTGGCTGGGGCGAATAGCCCCTCAATTGGGGGGCGCGAGCAATCTTTGCGGACGAAGACTTTTGTCCGTTTTGTAAAATTAGATATTTTACGCATTACGGATGAACTTCGACAAATTTCGGCAAACTTCGTGAAAGCTCTCGTCATCTGTTCATTGTTCAGCTGTTCGTCGTTGAGTCGGTTCTCTGGATTCCGTTTTATTATTCCGTATTCGGATTAGTATTTTTATTCCGGATTATTTGGTTTTCATTTTCAATTATTTGGTTTTCATTTTCGAAATGAATGTGAATGAATTAAATGAGAGCCTCATCGATCTCGGGAAAAAACAATTGAGCGGGAAAAAACAATTCTGCGCAGAACCTACTGCGCGCTTCTGCGTAACGCGTAATCATATGACCATGTGAACGCTCTTTTACGCATTACGGACTTTACGGATTGCAGAACACCCCTACTTCTCTTTTTGCGCATTACGGATTACGGACGTTACGCACCTATGTGAACCTAGCTTTAGCGTCCTTCCAGGTGTGAGCCGCTGCTCACTGATAACAACGTCCAAGTGACAGGGCTGAGGCACAGAGTAGGTACCTACCTACTACTGCTACACACTACTACTACTAATAGATGAACCACACTTCAAGAGTCAGCTCTGTAAGCTTTTTGGGGCGGTGTTCAGTGACTAGTTCCTTCTTAAAAGGGGGGTTAAGGGGGTCGCGATACTGAAAACAAAACAAAGCTAAATATCGGAATCTTAGACTAGGTGAAATGATATTACTTATCTGGTTTCTGGTAGCGACGTTCTCCCGAGCGGTATGGAGATGAGGCGTAGCGTTCCAGTAGGTACCTTTTGTTGTATCTGTTATTTGTAATACTGTTGTGCCTGAAGGGATATGTTAACCTGAAGGGTTCTAGGTATCGATATATTGTTAATAAATGAAGTTACGTTAAGTTGTTGTTTTCTTTTAACACTTTCCGTGCGGATGATGGTAATAACCATCATGCCGAGTTTCGCGAGTGGCGTATGATGGTTTATACCATCACAGCTCTAAACATATCTCCGAGCTGTTCATCATTCTGCTACCTAGTGGATGACTTAAGAACCTCTTTCGGATTTTTCTCTTGCTCAGTAGGTCCTCTAGTCGCCACGAGAGTGCCCCGTTTTCACTTCTGGGGATTCTGTTATCTTTAAGATTTGCGAGTTTGCACTACCGAATTCCTGACAAAAAGGTCTCCCGCCACAGGCGAAACCCAGTTTTTTAGGTCCGCACGGAAAGTGTTAATCAAATTCCTAATATCGACACGGTTTGCAATACTCTTGTTACTCAGAACCTGGGATGTTGGTAAGTTTGAAATGAGAAGAATGTGTTTAAACCAAATGTTTTTTAGATTTAATTCCAGGAATAGGAACGGCGATACAGGTAAGTAAAAAATAACAGGTAGGTTCGGCAAGTATCGATCCTAGGGATCGATCGCCTGAGGGGCGTTACGGCTGGATGCAATACAGTAAGAAAGGTAAGTTCTTTTACTATTATGACTAGTTCTTAGCCTTAAGTTACGATACGATACTCTTATGGATAGGATTGACACAGGTAAGTACCCTTATTTCTCTAGGTTCGATACAGGTAAGTTCCAATATTCGTTATAGTTAAAATATCACTGAGTCACAGTACCTCTACCTCTAATTGGCCAATTATTATAAGGTATTATTTGGATTACACTCACGTTCCGGGTTACCGTAGCGAGTCCGGAGGCGATGCAGCGAAGTTTGAAAGGGAGAGCTGGGAACGGACTGGGTTGACGTGTCCTCCGATGCGACGATCCGGATAGGTACTACGCGATCCAGGGGGCGGGACAGGGCAAGAACACTGGCTACTTTTCCACTTAGTTAAAACCTAGTGACTTGTTGGAGGCAGGAGGATATACCTGGGGGTGTATCGGTGGTTCGCGATACGGGACGAGCGCTTCATAGATGGGGGAGATAGCTTCGAGACGGCTGGCAAGGCGATAGCGTCAGGACTGAGCTCTCACAGTTAGTACATAGGAATATCATAGGGCTTTTGGGCCCAGTGTTGCCATCTCCACTCGTAGTTGGTATTCCTGCTTCTTCACGTTTATCAGCTGATTATTCTCCTCCATGCTCTTCCATGCATATGACAGTTGATTTTTGTTGTGTCCTTAGGTGGTGTTTGGACACTTCGTACTGAAGCCACGCCCTTATGTTGTGGCCTGTGAAGTGGGGGCCTGGTCCCTAAGGGGATCAGGTCTTACGGATGGGAGGTGCCTGTGAGCAGCTTGGTTGCTCACAGCTCCACAATTAATTTTCAACAAAAAAATGCCTCTTAGGTACCAGTTTACATAACTCCCTTATTTCTCATGCAAATTCAAACATGATTACAACGTTGAAAAACAGCGGTAAATTTCCTATCCGTTTTTGATTAGCAACCAGCATTCAAATTTCCTAATGAATCCTCCTCAACTCCTTATTTCTGCAAATCAACTTTTTTCGTGTTTTCGATCTTGTGGCACTAAGTCATAACATGCAAATTCAAATCTGATTACACCGTTGGAAAGAGCGTTGAATTTCTTATCCGTTAAGAGGAAACCCCAATTTTTGGAAGCCATTTGTGAAAGTGAAAAAAAGTCAAAATCAAAATTTATAATGGGGTGTGCGTGTGGGTCGGAAAAACTGTTTATTGTTATTTTTAATCTAAACAAGACTTCATTCTGAGAATTTTGGCACCAACCGCGACCTTCTAGCGTGTGAAAACCTTTTTCTATGATTTTTCTAAGTTTCGAATGTTGATGACGTCACGCGCCCCTCTCGCCTGTGCGGGACCCCCCAGCCCACTGTGACGTCATAAACATTCGAAACTGAAAAATTGTAGAAAAAGTTCTTCTCACGCTAGAAGGTCGCGGTCGGTGCCAAAATTCTTAGAATGAAGTCTTTAGATTAAAAATTTAAAACAAAATGAGGCGCACCCCCATTATTTTCGAAATCATTTTATAATTATTTCAAGATAATGATTCCCTCGTATCGTAATGATTCCCGAGCGCTATCGAGGTGCACTCAACAGCAAAAACTACCCCAAGATCTGAGCTTGCCAACGGTACTTATGTCAATTTTAAAAGTTTTTAAAATTGAAAATACTTATTTTTCTGTTTCAAAGCGTCATTTTGTGAAGTTTATCCAAATTTAACGAAAAACTGATTATTACCTGTGATGCGCTGCTATAATGGCCGACAGTTAAGATGGAGACAGATTTACAATTAAATATGGTTGGTCAATTGGACAAAAGGTTCTTAAGAGCTAGGAAGGAAAGGCAGTTAGTTTGAGACACAGTCTGATTTATTCTGGGCCATCCGGCCCTATTTATACCCCCTAGCTGGCTGGAGAAGGGGCACCTACTCCAGGCCAGTTGGGGGCGGTAGTGGGGACGCCCTGAGGCGTCCACCACACTTCCCCCCCCAGATACAAAATAATAATGGAAAAATGAAAAAAAAAATATCTTGCTGTGGGGGGACAGTAGTTAAGGGCCGGAAGGCGCAGGCTGGAGGTCTCTGGCCGCCGATGCTGGCGGGTCCGGGATAGCGGCGGCGATGCAGCGGAAGCGGCGACGGTAAGGCGGCACTCGTGGATCGTGGCGGCAGCGCGGCAGGACCAGCGACGGCACGGCGGCACCAGCGGCGGCACGGCGGCACCAGCGGCGGCACACCAGCAGGGTGAGTAATTTTTTTTTTTTAGGAAAGGGTTGGAGAAGAATGGTGGAGGAGATATTTTTTTCCAACCATTTGGCCATTGTATATTTTTGTATCTTCTAGACATCTTTTTTCCCCTTTATTTTTTAGGTATATGATTATTTTTTACCTATTTTTTTTTTTTTTTTTTTTTTGTTTTAAATGTTTATTTAAGAAATTGATAAAAATACAATGTCAATATTTAATTTTCAGCGGCGGGCTCGGCGTCGGGAGGCCGGACTGAGTGGGCGGCGGCGGCTGGGCGAGCGGCGGCGGCGAGGAATTATAACCGAAGACTTGGGGCGTGATTTCGGAGGCGGCGGTTTTGGAGATGTCGATCTCTGTGATGCGGCCCTCAAATCCGTGATGGGGGTGGGTGTGTATGGCGGCGGCGTCGGAGGTGAAGTCCGGATTGGTGTTTGCGTTGTGATTGAAGATGTCCGAGGCATGTGCCACCCATGAATGCAACAGTCCGTGCAGTTCCCTTTGTAGGGCGGAATCGAGAACGAGAGTGATGGTAGAGGCGGCCTCGGCGGATCCATCGCCGCGGTTATGGACATGATTTGTCGTGGGGGCAGCGGGAGTGGTTTGGTGGCCGACTCTTTTGATTGTGCCGTAGCTTCCGGTTTTTTTGATGAGCCGGGAGGCAGTGGTCTCGTCGGTTTTCGGACGGTGGGTAGGATGGCCGTTGCGGTGGTGCTCGAGAGGCGGGGAGGCGGCGGCGGAGGCGGTGGTGACGGCGTTAGCCTTAAATCGTTGCGCAATGTTTGGCTGCTCATCTCGGTGTGAAGACGTTGCCGAGGAGAAATGACCAAGTGTGTGCGAAGAGGGGGAAGAAACAGTAGAAGGGGATCTGGCGATTTGAGCGTGTGTTGTTGCAGGTTTACATCTGTCCACAGAGATTTGTTTGTTTGCCCCCGAGTCGTCTTGGTAAACAAGCGTCTTCCCGTCGTTGGACAGTATCGAAAAAGGACCGATGTAGGGGGGTGCCAGCTTTGTTCTGGGCGTGTCCACTCTGACGTAGACGTGAGTAGCGTTCCGCATTGAGGCCGGATAATAAGAGCGGGCGAAGTTCCGATAGGAATCATGAGATAGCGCTGGCATGTCGTTTGGTGTTAGGGGAGTGAAAATATCGCCGGGAAGGCGAGGGTTTAAATGAAACAAACGCTGAGCGGGAGAGAAACCATCTAATGAGGGCCGATTGCTTAGCCCGAGCATGATGGAGGGAAGGTCCCGAGCCCATGATGATGGGGATGAGGTGGACATGATGGCTTCCTGAAGGACTCTGTGCCAACGTTCGATGATTCCGTCGGCCTGTGGGTGATAAGCGTTTGTAGGCTTGTGAGTGATCCCATGTTGGCGGCAGAAATTCGCGAATTCATGTGACATGAATTGTGTTCCTCGATCGGTGGTGATATTGCGAGGGGCCCCGAAACGTGAAATCCATGAATTGAAAATGGCGCGGATGATGGTGGATGCCTGGATGTTACGGACGGGGACGCATTCGGTCCATCCTGTGCCTCTGTCGATCATTGTTAGGCAGAATTTAAAATTGTCACTTTTGGGAAGGGGCCCGAGGATGTCTGCGTGGATGTGAAGGAGCGGTTCGGCGTCGTTAAAGCGGCCGAGCGGGGCGCGAATATGTCGCGTCACTTTTGCGCGATTACAGGAAGGGCAGGCGCGTGTCATGGTTTTTACGGAAGTCAACATGTTCGGCCAGAAGAATCGTCTGCGTAGGAGTGCCGTGGTTGCTTTGATGCCCGGGTGTGACAATCCGTGAATCATGTTGAAAATGTCAGGGCGAAGTGTAGAGGGAATGTAAGGTCGGGGCGACGAATCTGACATGTCGCAGAGGAGAGTAATTCCGTCCCGAGTGACCGGCGTGAGATTCATGTTCTCTATGTGTGGGTCATTAAGTTGGGCATCACGGATAGCCGTGGGAGGTACGATGGAGACGACCGCTGTGTGGTTGATTCGCGAGAAGAGGTCCGCTGAAAGGTTAGAGGCTCCGGGACGATATATTATGTCGGAAGTAAACTCAGAGATGAAGCGCAGATGACGAAGTCGGATGGGCGGCATGGTGTCTGTAAGCGAGGTCAACGCCGTAGTGAGGGGTTTGTGATCCGTGGAGATCGTAAGTGGGCGACCCTCGATGGTTTGGCGGAAATGGATGATCGCTAAGTATATTGCGAGAAGTTCTTTGTCGAACGTTGAATAGTTCCGCTGTGCGGGAGAGAGAGCTTTGCTGAAGAATCCGAGAGGGAACAGTGTTCCGTTGTGTTGGTAATGTAGGGCAGCTCCAATGGCAAAACTAGATGCATCGGTATGGAGGATGAGTTGAGCGGACGGATGAGGATGAGCTAGCTGGACGGATGATTCGAGGAGTTGCTTAGCTTTTTCGAAATGATGGAGAGCGTCCGGAGGCCATGAAATTGGGCGCTTGTCGTTTTTTCTCGGGTTTGATGGCAGTAGCTTCGTGAGGTGCATTAATGAGTGCGCGGCGTGAGGTATAGCCCTGCGGTAGAAATTGATGAGCCTGAGGAACGTACGGAGATCGTTTACAGACTGAGGAAGAGGAAAGTTCCGGATGAGTTCAGTTTTCGATGGTAGAGGTTTGATGCCATCTTTGTCCACCAAGTGTCCTAGGAACTTGACTTGGCTTCGGGCGAGTTGACACTTGGCCTTGTTGATTGAAAGCCCGAAGGAAGCAAGGACAAGAAGTAAGCGAGATACGTGGTGGAAGTGCGTTTCGGCATCCGGTGATCCAATCAAAATGTCGTCTAAGTAGACGTATGCGAACGGGATATCTCGGAGTATAAAATCCATGTAGCGTTGCCATGTCTGCGGGGCGTTCCGTAGGCCGTAGTTCATTCTTGTGAACTCGTAGAGTCCAAACGGTGTCAGGATAGCAGTTTTTTTAATGTCTTCGGGCGCTATGCGGCAGTGAAAGAAGGCTCTCGATAAGTCGAATGTTGAGAAAATGGTGGAACCATGCAGTGCGAGTGTGAAATCATGGAGGTGGCCGATCGGGTAGCGGTCCGGAGTTGTAGCTCGGTTGAGGTCCCTGTAGTCTCCAACGGGTCGAATATCCCCATTTTGTTTGAGAACTACGTGGAGTGGGCTTGACCAAGGCGAATTGGAAGGGCGGACGATGCCGGAGCGCAGCATTTCGTTGAAATGGGCCTTTGTTTGGTTGTAGAGGTGCGGAGCCAATCTACGTTGTTTTGCATGGCAGGGAGGACCGGTGGTCACTATGTGATGATAGACGGGCGCCGATTTTGTATGCGATGAGGGTTCATAGGCGTCTAGTAGACGTTGGAAGCGAGGCGGAGCGCAGGCAGCGGAGCAGTAGGACTCCTGTGGTGAAGCGATGAGACAGTGGCTGGGAAGAAACGACTGGGAGGCTGAATCAATGAGCCGGAGGTTTTGAAGGTCTACAAGGAGGCCATAGTGGCTGAGGAAATCGGCTCCCAAGATGGCTGTGCTGACGTTGGCGACTGTGAAGGTCCATTCGTACGGAGGTAACTTGGGAAGGTGGACGGTCGCAGTTTGAGAGCCGTAGGTCGTAATCTTGGAGCCATTGGCGGCCAGTAGCGTGGAAGATGGAGTCTCTCGGCGGCGGTTCAGATGGTTGTTGGGTAGAATGGAGAGATCGCTTCCCGTGTCGACTAAGAAGTCGTAATTTGAGCGTTTGCATTTGATGAACAGGCGTTGGTGGTTGGGTCGGTTATGCACAGTCGTTACCACCTTGGCGACCGTGCGTTTGCGTTTCCCGTTGGCATGTGTTGTCTCCAGGAGCATGGTGATTGGCAGTATATCGCGGTAAGGCCCCATCTTTGATGGTAGTAGCAGTATGGTGAGCGCCGGTCTGGGGGGTACTGTTGTTCTCGCTGTTGCGGCATGATGCGACGGCGTGCGAAGTTTCGTGGTCGCAAGGAGGGCATCTGTGATAAACGTTGTCGCGAGGGAGGCATCTGTGAAGGTTTATTGAAGGTGCGTGTTCTGTTAGCAGCGCTGGCTATGTGTGTAGCGTCGTCGGCTGAGTCTCCATTGTCGTCGGAGGAGTAGGTAGAAGTGGACTGCAGTGCAGTGGCGGCCGTAGAGGACGAGTTGTCTCGAAGGGGCAGTAGGCGGTCGGCGATGGCGGCCAGTTTGTCGATGTCCGTTTCAGTCGAGATGGCGACATTTAAGCGGATGTCAGGAGGAAGTGCCCGGAGGAATATGGAGCGAAGTATGGAGGCCGGTGTGTCAGTAGGTAGCTTTCTGCGAAGCAGGCGTGCGTGTGCGGCGGCCGTAGATCCGTCCAGCGAGTTGTTCTGAAGGATTGAAGAGAGGTCCGATCCGTCACGAGGTCCGTGAGCTTGTAGGAGTCGGTTGCAGAGAGAAGTGAAGGCGGTAGGTGAACTTGCGTCGATGTCCGCCACTAGTTCTGCTGTTTTGACGTCCAAGGCGAGGAAGGCTCTCCGAAATTGCTCGGGTTCCGTTTTGAGGTCCTCGTTGGCGCACGCGAGTCGAACCTGGGCAATCCATACTGATGGAAGCGAAGGGTCATATTGCGGAAGCTTGGTAGGTGCAGCCATGATGATTGTTTGCGGAGTTGGGGCCGGTGGCGGCCACGGGGTCTGTCGGGAGCGGGTCGTAATGATGGCGCCTCTATTCCTCTAATAAATTTTAGAAAAAATTTTTCGAGGAAAATAGAGTGTTCTTCGAAGGTCGGCAGCCGAGACTTGAAGTTGGCCGTGCAAGATGGCGGAATGATGGCGCCTCTATTCCTCTAATAATCTTAAAAAAAAATTTTCGAGGAATTAGAGGGTGATCTTCGATGCAGTGATAGCGGGAGAAGGGCAGCCGATGGTTGATCCTTCGATGGAGGAGAATGGCGGCTGATGGTCGAGGTGAGCCGAAGAGGAGACCAGAAGAGAAGAGAAGTGATCCCGAAGCTGATGGGCAGTGGTCTGCAATTAATCAACGGCGAATTTCTCGTTAAATAGCTGAGATTCGTGGAAGGGGGCCGAGAGTTTCCTGGAAGAGAGGGGATTCCCTGTCGAGCGTAGACGGGCGCGGCGGGGGCTGACGTAACGTGAACAGCTGTGAGGCGCCAGGAGAAGGAGGGCGGGCCTCGTGGGGGGTCGCCGCGAGGAGGGGGGTCCCGTTCACTCTCCTCCGGCGGTCAATCGATGAATGAGTGACAGATTGATTCCAAGAGCCCCAAATGCGAGTTCCGAGAGCGGCGTCCTCAAGCAAATGGAGCTGAATGGCGGGTCAGAATGGTGTCCGGAGCGTCGTGAACACGGAATCTCGACGGACGATGATGGCTGCACAAGATGGGTGTATTAAAAATGTCGCTGTGCGACTGATGGCCAGTTCCGGAGCGTCTCTGTGAGGTATCTCGACGGAAGGCGAATGGAGGGCACGGAAAATGTCGTCGTGCGATGATGGCCGGTCCGGAGCGTCGCGAGTGCGGTATCTCGACGGAGGCGAATGGAGGGCACGGAAAAATGTCGTCGTGCGATGATGGCCGGTCCGGAGCGTCGCAAGTGCGGTATCTCGACGGAGGCGAATGGCGTGCAAAGATGGCAGCGAACTTCGGCGAAGTATGATGGCTGCAAACGTCGGTGTTACCAGTGTGATGCGCTGCTATAATGGCCGACAGTTAAGATGGAGACAGATTTACAATTAAATATGGTTGGTCAATTGGACAAAAGGATTCTTAAGAGCTAGGAAGGAAAGGCAGTTAGTTTGAGACACAGTCTGATTTATTCTGGGCCATCCGGCCCTATCTATACCCCCTAGCTGGCTGGAGAAGGGGCACCTACTCCAGGCCAGTTGGGGGCGGTAGTGGGGACGCCCTGAGGCGTCCACCACATTACCCTTGAAAAGAGGTGATCATGTGATCATCACATCTCAATACTACCCCGTGGGTAGTATTTTTCCGTTGAGCCCCTCGTGCGCTATTCTCATGGGCAAAGAATAAACTTAAAAACGTCTGCCAAGTGGGTGTGGCACATAGCTTCCTCGTATCCATAACCCGATTGTATAGATGATCCGATGCATAGTAGTTAATCTCAAAACATCAAAACAAGTTAATCTGTAACATCCCTGAAAATTTCATTGAAATCGGATAGAAAATGTAGAAATTATGGACGTTACAAGGAAATTCACGTTTGCGCATGCGCAGTGGCTACTATCAGTCCGAAGGTGGTGATTTTCATAGGGGACCGTCTACACACCAACCCGCACAATTCCTGAAAATTTCATTGAAATCGGATGGAAAACGTAGAAGTTATGGCCGTTACAAGGAAATTCACGTTTGCGCATGCGCAGTCGCTTTTATCAGTCCGGGGTTGATGATTTTCATAGGGGACCGTCTACACACCAACCCGCACAATTCCTGAAAATTTCATTGAAATCGGATGGAAAACGTAGAAGTTATGGCCGTTACAAGGAATTCACGTTTGCGCATGCGCAGTCGCTTCTATCAGTCCGGGGTTGATGATTTTCATAGGGGACCGTCTACACACCAACCCGCCAATCCCTGAAAATTTCATTGAAATCGGACAATAACTTCGTATAGTTATGCGCGTTACAAGGAATTCATGACAGACAGACAGACACTGAACCAAAATTGTTCAGAAAGGTCTAAAACGCAAAACGCGAGTGAAAATTTTGATTTTGGAGAACTTTTTTTTCGACCTTGAAAAGTGAAAACAAAGCTTCCGCTACCTTGGTAGACTCGGAAGCAAAAATGGTGGTTTTAAAAAAACTGTAAAATGTTCAAATTCTACTTGGACTTTGATTTTCAAGGATTACCTTCGCATTACTCCAGCCCGCATAATCGCTGAAAATTTCACCAAAATCGGACAGCACCTTTGTATTACTTTTGCATTTTAGAAGGATTTGCAGACACACAGACCTGTTTGATAGACAGAAACGGATCAAAAATTGTTCAAGAAGGTCTAAAACGTAAAATCCGAGTGAAAATTTGATCTTGGAGGTTTTCTTATTACAATCCTTGAAAAGTATTATACTTGGTCGACTAAGAAGCGATAAATGCCTAAAGAATCCTGTTTTTTTCGCGTGAACCTCAATGTGCGTCTCGATAGCGCTGTTTATTACGGGAGAATCATTGTCATTGGTGTGAATCATTTCGAAAATTTTGACTGACTAATTTTTTTGGTTTATTATTTTCAATAATGAACCTTTGGAATCGACCAAGAAAAAAAATTCTAACCCCCCCTCAAAATTTGTCAGTTTACGTTTCAAGGTAATTAGAATTCAAAAACGCTTCAAATTGTTAAACCAAGGTTTATTATTTTTCTAGATCACTGGTCTGCAAAGAACACGGCTTTGCAATTGTTACTACCAACCAACATGAAGAAAAACATCGATCGTATTTCGGTCAGCTAACATTTGAACGGGGATTAGGCCTCTTTTGCGATTCACACACGTGTTTCTGATTTATCGTAAGTTCAAATCTTAAATTCTCGTAGGGTGCGAACGGTTTGTCCTACAGGGCTCCGCGTGGTCTCAAAAAAATCTAAAAATTCTTTACTATCTTAAATTGATGGAAAAACAATACCTTTACATAAAAACTTTTTGAGTTATTTTTGAATTTGGTATGTAGGCTCCATTTGGGGTCTAGTTGTGCTCCGAAGATTTTGGTTGATGTAGGTCACTTCTAAGGGTTGAAACTTTGAAAACGCCCTAGATCAAAAAATTTGGATATAAAGGTATTGTTTTTCCATCAATTTAAGATAGTATTGAATTTTTAGAGACCACGCGGAGCTCTGTAGGACAAACCGTTCGCTCCTTACGAGAATTTAAGAGATGGACTTAGAAAAACTTGGGTTGGAAAATCAGAAACACGAGTGTGAATCGCAAAAGAGGCCTAATCTCCGTTCAAATTTTAGCAGACCAAAATGCGATCGTTGTTCATTAATGAAACTACCCGTTTCTTCGAAATAAATTTCATTGTGAAGTAGGTAGGTAGTGACGATGGCTCGTGTTGCAGACGAGTGATCTGTACAGAAAAATAATAAACCTTTGTGAAATTATTCGCGTTTTGACTTTTAATAACTTACATAAAATGGTTAAAAATTCAGCTTTGTCCATTAATTTTTAAATTGCAATTTTTTATCTAGTTAATCTGATGACACCTTGGGAATGCTGTGGAATTTCTAAGATGTTTTCGGTGACACTAGTGACACCATGGTCCAATTAGGGTTAAGACGATCTTAGTGCCGCAACGTCGAACACAAGACTAAAGCTATCAAGTTTAATCAATAACCAACGATCTACCCGAAGTATGCAAAAATGTGTCTAAAAACATGGTATTTTCAGTTTGAAAGGAAGACGTTCTTCCAACTTTACATAAAAATCTTGGAAATTTTCTCGCGTCGCAATGATAATAGGGATTTTTATTATAAGATTAGTTTTTGATATTACTTACACCTGTTTAATTTATACATAAAGTTTAATACATACATAGTTTTAATAATTACTCTGTTTTAGAACATATTATATAACATTTATTACAAATTGTCGAGTTCTATCGCTAAAGCATCGTCTTCAGATAAATCGCTATCTTCGCTCGACGAGTCTTCAAAATCTACCCCGACGGATATCGCAATCCTGTCGATAGCCTCTATTTGAATCCCGTCTCTTGTTCAATATTCCTCTTCGAGGCGAATGGGGTATTTCAGTAAAATTTTTTTATATATTTTTTTGTCAAAAGAGTATGGCTCAGGAATAACGGTAATCGGGTCTGTTCGTTGGGAAATTTTTTTTTAATCAGAGAAGCTAAGGAAAGTTGAAGATTTGAAAGGTGTGACGTAGCTAGCCAAAACTCTTTGAAAAAAGTATCCATGCACAGAGAAGAGATGAAACCCTTGGAGAACCTCTTGGATACTACAAAATACAACTCACACACGGTGCGGCGTAGTGTGTGTGCATTTATGGCGGCCCATAAATGCACAAAATTAATTTTCCTACCTATGTTTGGGCTAAAAGTTGGAGTCTATTAGTTTTCAAGGGTGCTGAATCCAAATTTGGGTACTTGAGTATTAAACGGAGGCCACCATTACGAAATGCGCCGCGGCACTTATAGAAGGTTAAATTGTTATAGATGTTGTAGTAGAACTATTCTAGTATTGTTAATACTCAAGTACCTTCGATTTTGATGATTACAACGGCAATATATCAGTTCATTAAGTTCCAATAGTTCCATTTCAGTTCCAATAGTTCATTAAGGCGCATTCTATGTGTGGGTGATCTCTAGTAAAAGAATAAACAATTACCTATGTAATAATTTGTTGCATTTTGAATGAGTAGACCAAACAATAGGATTGAAAGTGCGTTAAAAAGGTAGAAAATACGACGTTGTAGAAGCGTGAAATAGCCATTTGTCCGAAAAGAAAGTTTAATTTTCATATCCCTTCCCATAAATTTAATCCACTGATTAGGGTATTATAAATAAAGGGGTACAACTAACAATAACAATACTAACGTAACAATACTAGAATAGTTCTACTACAACATCTATAACAATTTAACCTTCTATAAGTGCCACGGTGCGTTTCATAATGGTGGCCTCCGTTTAATACTCAAGTACCCAAATTTGAGGTCAGAAACCTGAATTTCCGACCCACCGAAATACCCCATTGTGTGGTCAACAAAACCAAGCCGATCGGAAGGAGTTACTGAGCTCATGGGGTTTCCCCAGCCTGAACACACCTCATTATGACTCGACTTGCTCAATACCTGGATAACGAAGGTCAGAGGTACGGAGGCTCGGCCCTTTCCCAGTCTGACTCATCTGGCTACCAAAGATTTTGGAACAGGTAGTCGTCTATGTTAGGAGGTATACCCTGCGGGAAATCGGCCAGCCGCTTTCTTTCAATCGTAGCACTGTACCTACCTATAATACCACGATCAAAGTAAACAGGTATACACGTAGTAGGTACGTACTTACATGTAAGGAATTAGGTCCTATCGCTAGACTACAGAGCTAATAGGTAGATAATCCTGAGAATTAAGTAGGTAGGTACTATTTTCTAAGTACATTTTGTACAGAGTGAACATGCAAATTCATCAGATTCACCAACTGATGATGATCAGTAAGTACCAACCTAAGACACTCCGTTCTTCTTGTTCTCTCTAAAGCGTGTTTTCAACACATCTCTCACACACACGCCGCAGTAATATTTGGTAATCAGAATCTGTTTCAAAAATTTTGGTGTAGATTTTGACCTACCTAATTAACTTTGTTCGATATAAAGCATTTGTATTTAACATTGTGAATACTTTCATAGCTCAATTTTGAGCATAAATGGTATGTAGTCATTAAAGGACTTACAGTGGGGAATTTGCCTCAATTTTAGACTCTGGAATTTCAAGTCAAATCCTATACTAGGGCTCTAGAATAACGTTTAACACCAGGAATACCCTGGTAGTAAAAAAATGCCTAAACGAGTCGACCCGTCAGAAACCGAACCGCATTCATTCGGCTTTGCCGATTGGCTCAAGCTGAATGATGCCAATCGGCATAGTATGGACGCACCTTAACATTCCAACTTAAAGTGAAACGTGCGTCAGGGAGTCTGACAGAATTCAGAAACTCTAGCAGTGAGGGATCATCCCAGGACGCTAGAAAACAACTTAATAGGCGTATCACATCTAACACTTCTAAGCAGACTATTATTCCCTCATACAAGTTTTTTTTAGCAACGCAACTTTGAGCTGCTACGAATTGGGTAGTCCAGTGAGCCTAACACGTTCAGACCGGCTGCTTCCACCCTGGATCCACGCAAAACCTTCGCCTGGTACAGTTGCTTCCACGGTGGATCCATGAACATTTTTCGAAACGCTCTGGATAGTTCATTTTTCCCCCAACAGGGCTCTTTTTGGTCTCAATTGCTTCGGAATGAACCCACCTTACCATCCCAACCTTTCGGTTTCGGATATCAGTGCATGTTATCACGCAAAAATGCCGGCTTCTCATCAGTGCGACTGTTTTGCTGTGTCTTCAGTTTTCAGTCCTAGGTCTTGGGAACAATCTGGGTTTTGAGCCCCAGTCTGAACGTGTTAAACCACTGAACCCTCAGACAAAAAGAACCTATTAGGTCAGGTAACTAACCTTCAGTGACCTCCTCTACATGCCTAGATATAAATAGGATTATCTAGATTAAATTCCCAACTAGGCCATGTATTGGTCACCGGACCTCAGGAAGGTCAATCAGTGTGTAGTTTGTGAGGGTCGGTGAAGCGAGCAGTTAGAATGTAGAAGACGGCAGGAAGAGGAACTAAGCCGAGGAGAGCCGTGTGGAAGACAGGTTCGCCCAGCTGAGTCAAGGAGATGATCCCGTAGCCATGGACGACCCAGTGCCCGAGGACAATTAGAAGGTTTCGGATGTTGGTGACTGTACTCTTAATCAGAGCCTTCATAGACTGAAACAACCATAAAATACAAGTAAGACTGAAGAACTATCTCAAAGACTATTTATATCAACACTTAGTTTCGCATTGTAAGGTAATATTCATGAAGGAAACTGAGGAATCTACATACCTAGGTACTCAACAAAACCTATCCTTGCGAAACGTGTGGATGGCGGATGTTCGATCTCGATGAGATCAGTTGGACAATCGAACTCAATTTCTTCCCCATTGAGGGCAAGTTTCCTCTACCTTTTTGACCGACTTCGTATTTATTTTACTTCGAAAAGGTAATATTGGAATATAATACGAAAAGAATGATTAGTCCGAGGTCGATCATAAACTACCAATCTCGTTGAATTCGGTTGTCTGTCATCTACTCCTCAGACAAGGGGATGGACTGAAATTAGGTGCTCACATTCATTTTGCATTTATTTATTTATACTTTTACGATTATTTTGGGTAATAAACGAGCATACTTCATTGGTTTCCTTATACTTTCTTTCCTGTTTTCCTTTATCGGTTCAACGAAAACAAAAACCGCGGATTGAGTTGACGTCACCTATGGAGTGTTGAAAAATCTAAAGCAACGTCAATCACGTGAGCCTCACAGGATGGATGTGAGGCTCATGTCGGAAAGTTAGCATCCACTCGATGCTCGCCCTAGCAGCTTCTCAAGTCTGAACGGTTCCAAATGTTGCTGTAACTCTCTATGACCGCACCAGGTCTTTAGGTTTCACACCAGAGAATGAGAAGCAGCCTGACAGAAGCGTCTGGATCTCCAGCGGCTCGTCCTCGACACAAGCGCTCACAGCGGCCTTCCTGCTAACTCTCTTATCTCATTCCACAGAGTACCTACTGGAGACAAGTCTCATTCTCACGCTCAATTTGAGTTTGTGTCCTACGAGGGAGGAGGCTATGGTTAAGCATAAAATGAGGGAAAATCAGGCTTACTCGGGAAACTTAGCGAGTGGATTAACACTTTCCATGTTATTTTTTAGGCTGAAACCATTGAAAACAGTCCTGGATCATCACCTGGCAAGCTGTAGGTACTTTAGTGGGGGAAATGGCACTTAGCGTTCAAAAACCTCAATCTTCTAAACGGCCCACTGCTCCAGGTTTGTTTTCGTTGATTGATACTGTTGATTGATAAACCCATTCAACCCCTCATTGGCAGCGTTTTCTCAACCGTGATGATGATGATAATAATAGGTAGGCAGGTACCTAATAATAATAATGGGCGGTGCATGATGAACTTCGGTGAGGTCTCATCAATGGTTGGAGGTAGGTAGTCCAGGTCAATACAAAAACCGTTTTCTTTCCTAAGTACCTACCTAAAAAAATAGGTAGGTAATTGTTTTTACATGACAAGCTTCATTCTTCGGTAACCGAAGGCACATGTAGCGAATTTTCCAAAAAAATGAAGCTATTGCAATCGTCTAAAAAAAAAACCGGGGTGAAGTTAGCAATAGATTCTAGCAACAGAAAAAATGGATGGGGAACCTAGCAATAGATTCTGGCAATAACTTTTTTCTGTTCGGATGGATTGCTGTTATGAAAAACATTTTTTTTTTTTACAACAATATGAATCATTCCCGACTTAGAATTGATTTGCAAAGACAAAAAGTCGAGAATGTTTTTCTCCCGAAAACGTCAGTCCCACCGCCTTCCGAGTTTTGTATGGGCGAACGCTGTTTTAATTTGATAAACCCTAGAAATCTAGGGAAAATAGTTGCAAAGTGAGAGACCCCCTCCTTGACCCATATTTGCCACTTTTTCCGGAACGCTGATAATCGCGAAACACATTTCCCCGTCCCTGACGGCCGCCCGGAGAAATTGTAATCCATTCCTTTCTACATACCCAACATCCTCACCAAGTTCTTAAGGAGAGAGAGAGAGAGCAAGTGGTCCAGGAGATATAAAATTAAAACTGCGATTGCGGAACTAAACTCGAAGGGCGTTGGAACGTTTTTGGGTTCCTCGATGGAAGAAAAGCCATCGAGGAACTCCAAGCAGGAGGAACCACCATCGCTTTGCAGTGGATTCCTTCCCATTGCGGCATCTGGGGAAACGAGCGTGCCGATGCATTAGCCAGAGAGGGCTCCCAGATGGAGATGCCAAACAGCCCGGTTGCATATCAAGCTGCAAAGGGGTGCATCAAGAGCTGCGTGAGGGAGAGGATTGTGGAGTCCCAGACACAGACGGCGACTGGCAAAAGATGGTCCACCCTGTTGGAACCAAAAGACCGAATTCCTCCCAACCTATCGCGAATGGAAGCTGTGGCAGGTTTCAGGCACATCACTGGCCATGATTACCTGAATGCCCACCTCCACAGGATCCGAGTAAAGGACCACCCAGGATGAACACTGTGCCAATCCCCTACCCCAATGACGACAGACCACCTATTTGACTGCCCTCACCTCAAGGGCATTAGAAATTCTTTCTTGCCGGACGACACCCACTGGGTGAAAATCGCGAAACTATATTGGGCTGCTCGAGGTCACATGGCGGAAGAGCCGCAGACCTAAAATGGCGTAGGGAAAAAAAAAAAGTTTTTGGGAAAAAACATTCTCGACTTTTCTGTCTTTGCAATTCAATTTTAGGTCGGGAATGATTCATATTGTTTTCAAAAACAATGTTTTCATAAAAGCAATCCAACCGGAATAAAAGTTAATGCTAAACCGGGTAGAAGTGGAGTTGAAAAAAAAAGTGAGAAACAGACATGGAGATCTCTCTAGTAGAATACTAGGTCCTTGGAAACAGAGGAGATAAGAGAGTTAGCAGGAAGGCCGCTGGGAGCGCTTGGGTAGAGGACGAGCCGCTGGAGATCAGACGCCTCTCAGCCTGACATTCCAGAGCTATCTAGCAGTGAAGGTAAGTCCACCAATCACAGAAGCTGTAACGTTTCTCTTACGACTGGGCGGCTAGGTCTGTGTTGCTGATAGCTAGGTCCCCTAAACCTAGCTACTTTCAATCAAATTTTCTTCTCGATTTCTCGAACACTCAGGTGGTATAAAAGCTCATTAACTGGCAATACTGACGAATTTTCGAGGAAATTTTCGCTATTGCAATAACATCAGAATTTTTCGTTTGGGAAATCTCAAATTTTTCACGGAATGTGTTTTAGAACAATCTTAAACAAATTCTGAAGTTGAAACTAGTTTTGTATGTAAGTTACGTACGTCACCTTTCCTTTCCTCCGCGCTACCTTCCCATCCACCGAAACGCTGCATCAGCAGTTGTCCTCTTCTATAAATATCCCCCGTTCCTTTTCCTCGTCAGTCAGTCTCACGCCTTCATCTAGTTCACGTCATACCGTGTCGTTCCGTAATTTCCGTGTTATTCAATAAAGTGTTTTTATGAGTTTTGATTGAGTTTTGATGAGTTTTTACATCTTCGTCGTTCAAACACGTTTCTTGTATACTTATCTACATATTTCATAAATATAGGGAAGCCTAAGCCTCAAAAAAGGACTTGTAACCACCAACGAGGAACACGCTTTCTGGATACACATTCATGTTCACCCGAGGGACGCCTCCCTCAGTTTTCAACACCATACTCCGCTTTAGCAGAAAAACCCAACGTCAAAGTTCCCTCCATTTAGCAGAAATTACAACAAAATCCATCCAAACTAACCTGATCAATCTTGAAAGCGAAGTGAGCTGCGTTGGATATCACAGACAGAACAATGACGATGTAAGGAAACGTGTAATCTGCAACACCAAAAACACAAAGATCAGAAGACACTCAAGAAAAAGTCCAAATAAATCCAAACGTTCTCCACCTCTAACAAATTCTGCACGTTAATAAACAACGGTTTATTGTTTTTCTTAACAAATCACTCATCTGCAAAGATCACAGCTTTTGGTCAAAATCCGTTATGTGCCCACAATCTTAAATTATTTTCAAATCACTACTAGACTACCATCAAACACTATTTATAGGCTACAAACATTCCAACACACTAGTACGGCCAAATATAAATGACTTTTGTTGAGTTTCTTGTCTTATCTTGTAGTTAGATAACGGCAGGCCCAAGCGCGGCCGCATGCTGTAACTGGCCTCCCACAACAGAGATAATTACCGAGCTTAGCCTACTGTTCAGTTGTGTTTGAAGTGCATTCGACAATGGATCTACCTTCTAACTTGTTTGAGCTCTACGAGTTGTGTAAATCAAAAATCAGGTGCCTTGAATTGTTACAACAGTGCAAAATTTTACCTAGAGAAAAACAGTGCAACAATGGTCATGAATTGACTCTTACTATTACTGATAGTCGTTTTGTAAGTGTTCTTACCTTATATTCATTACAAAACCTTCGAAAACCAATGCGCTTTTAATTTTTCCACTTTACAGTAGAATACCTTGAGACTAGTAGTGATTTGAAAAAAATTTAAGATTGTGGGCACATAACGGATTTTGACCCAGCTTTTCATTGGTCTGAGAAACTGGGGTGAGAATGAGACCATTCTTCGGCCTCCTACCGCATCCTAGCGGGCAAACTACATAACTTTAAGTTTATTGAGTTCCACAGAGTAAAGGAGACAAGCTTGCGGTGAGTCACTGATTAATTTATCTTATCGTCCAACCCCCTTAAGAGGGTCTCAGTCGGTCGCCGTTCGTTCCGGGTTAGTATTTCCCTAAATTACAGAGGTTCATACTTTAAAAGTTGTACCTAAATTTGAAATTTTCAAGGATTTTAGAAGTCCAGTAGTGCAGCAGTCTAGGAAATGGAAAACAAAACGCTGCAAATTATTACACAATGGTTTATTATTTTTCTATATAGATCACTCGTCTGCAAAGCCACCAACCATCCAACATGAAGAAAAATATCGATCGCATTTCGGTCAGCTATAATTTGAACGGAGATTAGGCCTCTTTTGCGATTCACACTCGTGTTTCTGATTTATCGGAAGTCCAACCCCTAAATTCTCGTAGGGAGCGAACGGTTTGTCCTACAGGGCTCCGCGTGGTCTCAAAAAAGTCTATACTATCTTAAATTGATGGAAATACAATTATATCGAAATAATTTGAGTTAGGGCCGGGGGTACAAGTCATCGTTTAAACGGGGACATAGCTAAGCTTAGCTTAATTTTGAAACACCGTTTAAACTACAGATCCCGTTTGGCGGGTGTACAAGTCCTTATCAGCTCGGTTTAAGAAACTGGAGTTTAGGAATCCAGAGACGACGAAGACGAAGAGGAAGAGAACAAAACGGCATGGAACTAAAGGTTCCATGCTGTTCCATGTTCGTAACTGCAAATTTTTGATGAATTTCGAGGCAGAAGTTGGAATAAACATCAACTTCACGGATAACCTAACAGGATAACCTAAAACCTCAATGTGAGTTTTGCTAGAATAAAAGTGCGGACGACTTTTACTTCAATCGGCTCAAAAACCTTCATTTTAGCGTTTCTATTTATTGTAATACACTAGTGGTGAAAGAAAGGTGTCAAAAATTAATAAAAACAAACCAACGATGAAAACGACGTAGTAACTTTCATGATCGACCCAAAAATTGGTTATTTAAGAAAGAGTCTTCCCGTCCAAGAACCAGTTTTTCGAAGATGTGGTGAGTACTTTCGACATATTAATTTTATCCTATTTGTTATCATTAAAAGAAATTTTGCATGCCGAATACTTCCGACGATAATGTGAAAGTGAGTAGTGATAACTACTATTTCTTTCACTAGCAAGCAACTTTGTTCCGAATATTGGTTGATATACGTAAATAATCATAACGATCGGTAGAATACCTGATAGAATGTATTACCAAAGAGCACTCCTACAAAACCAGCAAGTAGGTACTACAGCAACTCATGTAGCTCAAATTGCTCGTAATACTATAGATGCATTCTTTCAAGTACTTTCTCACGTCTTCTTCATAGTTACTTACCTACTTCACAACTCTTTTCATCACACCCCATTCCTTTTTTTCAGGTGATTACCATGTTCAACTGAAGATACGTCTCCTACGAAGGGTGCTGCCCTATTCCTAACTAGCTGAAAAGCCTACTAAAAGTAGGCAAAACGCTTCTTCCGACTCTCCCCGCATCCCACTCCCTCCGGCTCCTCCCGCCTCCAATTCCCCCCCTCCCGCCCCTCAGAATCGTCCCGCCTCCCACGACCCCTCCGTGCATACGTACGTACGTACGTACGTACGTACGGTTGGCGTTTTATTATATTAGATGGTCGTTTCCTCCTACCTTCCCATTTTATTTTATCAATACAATATTATTCTGTAGGTATCAATTATTGTGTAACTGAGTAAAGGACCTGACTGATATCTATTTATTAAATTACTGTACCTATCACAAATCAATAATGTTTTGAGATGTTCTGTATATTTTTTCCAAAAAATACACAAATGCACCTTTTTTATAATTTTTGTGACTTTACCTATCTTGATCCCGTTCTTGAAATAACTATCTTTAGTTCATTGAAACTTGAATAAAACGCTGGAATATTTTCCTATTTTAATGTTCAAATTGTTGAATGCTTTTTCCGACTAGGTATTCCTTAAATTTAATGAATATTTGTACAGACTAACTTCTACAGTAAAATCGTCAGTGAATAATGTAACATAGTTGAGCAGCTACTACAATATATTTAATAAAATTCAACCTCAACCAAAATACTTCACCACATTGGTAACAATATTTCTCGTTATTACCCACTAAGCTCAGCTTAAACGGCCATCAGCGACCGTTTAACTTTAGTCTTAGTTTAGCTCTTATCAGGAACTAAAAGCGTAGTTTAGGAACTTGTACCCCAGCCCTAAACTGCATTCTCCGTTTAAACAGTAGTTTAATCGATGAGTGACGTTTAAACGGGTATTATCCTTAGAAGTGACCTACATCAACCAAAATCTTCGGGGCACAACTAGACCCCAAATGGAGCCTACATACCGAAATTCATCATAATCGGTCAATGCTAAGTGGGGAAAGTGCCGCGTACGGCGGACGGACGGCCAAATTTTTATTCGATTTTTGGGTTTCGACCGTTTATGACGTCACAAGCCCAGGCGAAAGGGGCGCGTGACGTCATAAAAGGTCGAAACTTCGAAAATTCATAGAAACAGATCTACTCACGCTAGAAGATCAAAAACGATACTACTACTACTATACTTTCGATTAAAAATCTTTAAAAAATCAAGGCGCACCCCCCATTAGCCCCTCCCCCTCTTAAAAGGCAAAATTTAAAATTCCGGCGACGTAGTACACAACTAGATAGTTTTCCGCGTCGAAAACCACGAAAATCGGTTGAGAACTAAGGCCTGGGCAGACGACACAAGATTTTGTCACACATACAGACATACACCTATGGTTTTTTCGCGGATTTGGATTCAGAATGGTCTAAAAGGAATGAGTGTGTGGTTATTTTTTTCGGTTGAGTGTTGTACAACTTTACCCCAGATTAATTTAAAAACTTTTTTTAATTCGACTTTGGGATTTACGTAAGGTATTTTAAACACGAAACAAATAATATTCTGAGGGAGGAGTAAAGAATTTTTTGCACTATTGGAAATAATAAACCAAAATTAAAATAAACACAAATTAGCAAAATGACACTAAGATCTGAAGTTTATTTAATGCGATGGTTTCAAATCAACTTACATATCAAGCCACCGAAAACGGCGTGGAGTAGAGCCAAAATCGGAAAGAAGTAGAGGGCAGCGTAAACAGTGATGCCTCCAGTCTTTGGTAGGAAGAAATGAACCAACCAAGGCCTGATCAATGACATCATGCCGACACTCAGCCCGTAGAAAATGAACACCATTGTGTGCCTGAAACAGGAGTAAACAATACTTACGTACATATAGCATTAGCAAAATTAATTAATCCTTTCGCAAACTGAATTAAACTTTTTGCAATTTGATTTAAACTCTTCGCAAACTGAATTAACCCTTTCGCAATTAGAATTAACCCTTTCACAAATAGAATTGAACCTTTCGCATAGTGAATTAAACTTTTCGCAATAAACGAACAATTTAATAAACATAAATATTAAAAGATAAACACGTTAAACTATCCATAAGTATATAATTCAATGTTCTAAAGCAGACTATCACATGAATAGTCCGATTTTTCAAGAAAGGGGAAGGTCAGTGGAGGGGTTGGCCTGTAGCTGCAGCAGGAAGTACGAGATATAGCATTTCCGAATTGAGTTAAACTTTTTCCATTTAGGTTTAGTCCTTTTCCATTTAGGTTTAAACCTTTTCCGTTTGGATTTAGACCTTTTTCATTTAGATTTAAACCTTTTCCATTTAGATTTAAACTTTTTCCATTTGGATTTAAACCTTTTCCATTTAGATTTAGACTTTTTCCATTTGGATTTAAACCTTTTCCATTTGGATTTAAACTCAGGAAATTATCGTGGAGTTAGAGGTAAAAGTACCCTAGTCACAAATTCAACACGTGGGAAAGTCAAATGCAGAATATTATGATCATTTAACTGTTGTTATTATTGTTGATCAATATCATCAAACTATGTATCCAACCTAAGAAAATAATTTATTATCATAGTTACCAAACTCACTTTTGAAATTTTAATTTGATTTTCGCACAATATGAATTTATCTCTTCGGTACTTTTACCTCTAACCCGACGTTATTATGCCACAACTTGAAAATTAAATCATGCAAGTGTTTTTTTATGCACAAGAATTTCTCATGAACTGAAGTTATAAATTAAGTACAGTATTTTTCTTTCATCACATCTGAAGTGGAACAGAATGTTTATGGCGCTATGCTAATAGAATAATATTACTTACTTACTTACATACTTACTATGATGGGGCTAACTACTGACGTTTTGATGGAGTTTAAATCTAAATGGAAAAGGTTTAAATCTAAATGGAAAAAGTTTAAATCTAAATGGAAAAGGTCTAAATCCAAATGGAAAAGGTTTAAATCTAAATGGAAAAGGTCTAAACCTAAGTGGAAAAGGTTTAAACCTAAATGGAAAAGGTCTAAACCTAAATGGAAAAAGTTTAACTCAATTCGGAAATGCTATACATGTCCATTTTCAACGGGTTTTTCAAGGAATTCGACCGTCCCTCCTTCGAGCGTTCAGCAATACTCACTGAACTAATATTTGAATCGCTGTCGCTCATCAGCACAACAATATTCCTCACAAAACCAAAAAAAAAAAACCTACGAACACTTTTATGACGAGAATGTTGACGGGAAGGGTGACTCTACACAGTGAAGGTCAATGAAAGTTTGCCAGTCCACAGAGGAGTAATTGACCATCCCACAGGGAAGATATTGACCGTCCACAGATAAGGTATTGTTTTGGGGATTTCACTCACTCTTATGTCCTCTGATCATGTTTGGTGCAGAGGGTTAATATTATGAAAGGTTCACTTGTAATTGTGAAAGGTTTAATTCAGTTTGTGAAAGGTTTAATTCCAATTGTGAAAGGGTTAATTTAGTTTGAGAAAAGTTTAAATCAAATTGCGAAAAGTTTAATTCAGTTTGCGAAAGGATTGATTCAGTTTGCGAAAAGTTTAATTCAGTTTGCGAAAGGATTGATTCATTTTGCGAAAGGTTTAATTCAGTTTGCAAAAAGTTTAAATCAAACTGCGAAAAGTTTAATTCAGTTTGCAAAAAGTTTAAATCAAATTGCGAAAAGTTTAATTCAGTTTGCGAAAGGATTAATTCAGTTTGATAATGCTATAACTTAGCATTATCAGAGTCCGAGCATTTTTGAGTCCAGCGAGAAGTTGAACAATCCTCACTGAGGAGGTTAACGGCAATATGTTTATCAAATGGCGTATATGAATCTACTCACAAAGGATAAACAGCTTCCTGGGTGCAGTGGAGGGTAGCATCATAATTAGGCCTCGGGTTGTGGAATAATGTGTACCAATCCGACAAGGACTTGACAGGACAGGCTTTCAAATCGAATTCCCAGTATGGCTCGACGAGCAGGATCGTTGCAGTGGCAGCGAGTAATATTTCGACCAAGGCAGATATATGTAGGATTAGTGCTCCCTGGCTAAGCCTGGAAATCGTAGATAATATAAATAAGTAGAGGAGAATTGAGAAATAATAATGAAATTAATAATAATAACTTATTATTTTATGTATAAACTTGTTGGGAATCCAGCTGGACTTGATTGTGGTTCCGGTAAGGTGCTGAAGTTAGTGAAAGCCCTTCGTGCTTCAATAAGTATTTAGACACATTTTGGTTTATTATTTTCAATAATAAGCCTTTGGAATCGAGCAAGAAAAAAAAATTTTAACCCCCCCTCAAAATTTGATGTTTTACATTTCAAGGTACGTAGAATACGAAAATCGAATAAAAAAATTTTCGTCCGTCCGCCGTACGCGGCACTTTTCTTAGCAACACTGGACCGATTTGGTTCAATTTTGGTATATGGACTCCATTTGGGGTCTAGTTGTGCCGCGAAGCTTTTGGTTGATGTAGGTCACTTCTAAGGGGTGAAAATCAAGGGTTGAAATTTTCAAGAGTGCCCTAGCTCGAAAACTCTCGAAATAAAGGTATCGTTTTTTCACCAATTTTAAATAGTATTGAATTTTTAAAAATTTTTGAGACCACCCGGAGCTCTGTAGGACAAACCGTTCGGTCCCTACGAGTACTTGAAGGTTTTCCTTCGATAAAACAGAATCATGAGTGTGAATCGCAAAAGAGGTCTAATCTCCATTTAAATTTTATCGGACTAAAATGCGATCGCTGTTCATTTCTTCGATTTGTATACAGTTTTGCCTTCTGCGTAACCAGTAATCAAATTTCCATATGAAGCTTTCTATTTTTCCAATCGAGTGTGAAGCGTTTAGTTCTTTCTAATAAACTTGATTGTGAAGGTGTGAAGCCAGTATGGTGTGGTAGGTAGTACCTAGCTGGTAGGTAAAAAAAATGTTGGTGGGTAAAAAACGCTGCAAATCATTGCTCAAAGGCTTCTCCACTCTTCAGATCACTGATCAGCTGAGTGAGCTCCGAAGCCATTTTCAATCCTATTGAATGGAAGTGCTCTTCCAGGCGTCTCCAGCATTCGAGAAGATCTTTTTCACTCTTCAGATCACTGATCAGCTGAGTGAGCTCCGAAGTCATTTTCAATCCTATTGAACGCAGGAAGCTGAAATTTGAGAGGGAAGGTCAAGGGAGAATACAGATGGTGGTAGGTGCTATTGATGGAGAACCAGTGATCTATACAGAAGGGTGATCTATACAGAAAATAATAAACCTTTGAGCAATGATTTGCAGCGTTTTTTTATTACAAATTCACTTGAAGAAATATCAAACGTTATGTGTAATAATGTATGAGGACAATCAATCAACTATCAAGATATGGCATTTACAAGTCAAATTCACCCTTTTACAAATCAATTTCACCCTTTTACAAATCAAATCCACCCTTTTAGAAATCAATTTCACCCTTTAACAAATCAATTTCACCCTTTAACAAATCAATTTCACCCTCTTCGAGAAATGCGTTAAGCTGGCCCCACACGATCAAACATGCTTGACAAGCATGGTTTGCCAACCTCGCTTGTCAAGCAGATTTGATCGTGTGGGGGGTCAAGTTTGAAGGTTTGGAGGTTTGACAGCACGCTTGACGGTTTTCAGTCACTGTCAGAAAATTTGCTGTCAAACATGAGGTTTGACAACCAAGTTTGATCGTGTGGGTGAGCGTCAAACCATCAAACCTTCAAACCATCAAGAAAAAAGGGTGGTAGGGGGTAATTTTACTGTGAATCACAGAGTTAGTTTCCGTGAATCACCGAGTTGGCGTCTGTGAATCACAGTCTCCATTAGGGATGCAAAACGATTATCGATAATATCGATATTCTGCCTCCGATTATCACTGAACACTGAACACTACTGAAGCTTGGTGGATGCGGTTGAAACAGTTGGTTTGAACGTGTGGGTGCGGCGTCAAACGTCAAACCATGCTTGTCAAGCATGTTTGATCGTGTGGGGCCCGCTTTGGAACTGAATACAACAAAATAGGGGTTTATTAAACATAATATATATTATTATATATAAAAAATTTCCAACAACAAAAAGCAGGCAGGAAAAAAAACAACAAAAAAAGGTCCAGAAAAACAAAACAATCGAAATTTTGTTAAACCAATGGCTGGCCTGCGGCAGCTGTAGGGAGTTTCAAAAGTACGTCAACCACATAATTTGAACACTCGTTGTTACTCATAGTAGAAACACCACGGGAAATGACTTCCGTAAGGTCGTGCTGACGATTGAAATTCCCCAACTCACTTCTTACATGAGCCTTGATTCTTGAGAATGCGTATTCAGCTGGGTTGAGGAATGGTGAGCAGGGAGGGAGATAGCGGATGAGGTGAGGAGATTCAACTAATCGCTTCACAGCATCAGTCTTATGGATTGCCGCATTATCCATCACGAGTAAGCAGCCTGTCGAACGGATTTGGTCCAATCGGCGACACAAACCCGTAAGGAAGTCACAAAAAAGTTGGTTGTTGCAAGTTCCTGCACTTATTAAATCAAAATGGATCACTTGACGGTTGTTCATCGCTAAAATGAGAGTTGTATTGCGGCCTCTTACGGTTGGTATCGTCAGGACAGCTCTTGTGTTAACAAAAGACCTCGCTCGGCTTCTACATAAATGAAGATTAAAACCGCTTTCATCAATGAAAATCAAAAGAGATCGGTTTTGTGGTGCCCAGCGATCAAACGTCATGGCGAATTCCTTCCTCAAAGCCAGCGTTTGTTCAGAATTCATTCGGTCGATCTGTACAGTTCCTCTTTTCACGGTTATTTTCAAATTGCGGTAATGCATTTTGAATTGATGACGCTGCAACACAGAGCCCTTTGGAGGACAACTATTTTTGTTGAATCTCTTTGAGAGTGTACGCTGAGTTCTCTTCAACAATGTTTTCTATAGCCAATGGAACTGAAGACGTTAGTTTCTAAGTTCGACAACCCCCCCTCGGGTTTTGAGGCAAGGTACAGTCATTATTTGAGTACCGCCGAAAAATCCATTTTGCGGTGTGATAATTGATGTTGACATTCAGGGCAGCATCCTTTATACTGTGACCCTCGTTTATCAAACGTATTAATAACGACCTGTTGCAACTCGAGGCGGGGCTTCGTCCTCTTCGGATGACGATGTAATAATACTACCCCTCGGGCGTACATTCCTGCGACAAGGATGTTAGACTACAACGTAGGGGTCTCGAGCCGCGACGATTGAGGTGATGACGTAGCTCGGTAACCCCACCCGTCCGCTAAAGGCCCTTCTTTCCCCATGCTACACAACAGTATTAACACAGAATGTGTTTTTGCGATGACCTACCGAAAAAAAATCGTCACGAAAAAGCGACAGAAAAAACCGTTACGCGCCTTTTATAATGATTTTCACGTGCAACCAAGCCGTTGGTAAGGAAATAGAACTCCCGCAGTGTTCATTGCACAGAAATTGTTCACCATTCGTTGGAAAGCTCTCAATTTATATAGTATTTTTCTTGTAGTTACATATTTATTTATATAACATTTATAGGGTTTTAGACCAAATTAAATGTCTAACAATTATTTATTTTATTATTGCCAAAGACTCCACATTTATTATTGCTGTTTTTTATTTAACGGATGACTAGCATCGCAAAAACACATTCTGTGTTCCTATGATTTCATACAAAGTATGGAAAAATAAATAAACCGGGGGGTGCAGGGGGGCGGAGCCCCCCGCCGAGGCGCAAAGCGCCGAGTTTTTCTCTTTTACTTCTAATTGAAGGGTTTCGTTCAACTCCAAATTTTTGAATAATCAGTTTTATTTATTTTATTCTTACATTATGACATTAGAAATTGATTAGAATGGATATAACTTTTGAAAGTATGTATAACTATAACTAGTACCTACTAGTATAGGTAACTAGTAATTTCTTTTTTTTTTAAGTGATAATTTTTTTAATCTTCTTGGAATTCTGGCGGTTTCCACTGGAGGATCGTTTTTGACATTTTCATGTCTTTGCTTTGGCATATGAACTGAAAAATCGTCACGAAAACTAAGCAAATCTTGCTCAATAAAATAGACTCACTGTGTTTCGTGGAGAACAATCAACAACCTTACATTTTGCTTTGGCACATGAACTGAAAAATCGTCACGAAAACTTTGATGCTTGGGTACATGAACTAACAACCTTACTTCACTACCGTCTTGTGTAGTGGTTAACATGAAAATGTCCCAATGTGTTGCAGACTCGTATGCAAGCATTTAAAATTGAGTTTATGATTCCGAATCGAGTGTGAAGTTTTTGGATGCGTTTTTGAGCAGCACACTATGGTTTTTTTGATGAGTTTTCTCTCCCGAGCTTGTCTATTTAAATTCTTCATTCTGATGAACGTTCGACTCCTGGATGCGAGTTTTCAAAGTTGAGAAAATGTTTGCATTTTTGTTGATTTCTTTTCCATGGTATTTAATGAACTCCATTGCCTTTACGTCCTTCATGAAGCTCTCATTTGGTCGGATAAGCCAACCCCTAGATAAGGTTCCCACCCACGTTTTTTTGGAGGATTTTGGCACATCTTTCGAATAACTTCCATTAAGGGCTGATTTTTCCGGTTGTTTCTTTTTGAACCGGTATATCAGATATCCCTCTAGCATTTCAAATAGGTCTACGTTTTTTTGCCAGGATATTCGTCAAAATTTTCTTCGAACTCGTTTTCAAGTTCAATTTGTTAAATACCATTAGAGTTTTTCGATCAGAATGGAAGACCGAAATTTTCAACAATTCATCAGCTTGTCGTCAATGATCTCGTTTTTCCGCTCTTTTTCGGCGACCATGATCTGACATACACTCGTCTTTATCCTGACCAGACGAAAAAAAGGTAGTTGTAGCGATCGGTAAAAATAAATGAGGTACTGCATCAGGCTTGAGTTTTTTCCGTTTAGGTGTTATGTTCAGTAGCTCACTTTTCAAATCTCGTTCATAGTCACTTTCATCGAAGTGTTTAGAGAAAACACGGACATTTGATACTGAAAAAGTATCAGCCCTTTTGCACAAGAAAATCCATTTTTCTTGAAGAACTTTTTCTTTCGGGAACCGGAGCAGTTGAATCCCGCGTTCTTCTTGATTTCTTTGATGGTTGCTGCAACCAAAAATGGCACAAATAACCAATCTGGGGCTGCCGGGAAACCGGCAATTGAAAAAGGGATTGAAAAAGAAATGAAAAACAAAACAGAACGAACTTGAAAACGTACTAAAACGGAACGGAATATAGCGAACTTGACGACTGGAATATGAATGTAAGGATGAGTGAAAGGTCTCTTGTGTGGTGGTTACCGAGTGACGTCACGTCCCTGGGGATTCCCCAGTTTCCATTTTCGCGACCCCTACCTTGTAGTCCAATGCCCTTGTTCCTGCGAGAGGAACGCAATTGGAAAGCTTCACTCTCATTGCTACATCTGCTACTGAACGATTCTGACTGACTCATATCTAATTATTATGATACTGAACCAAAATAATATTCACTGAGTAACGTCGACAAAGGCTATCGTCAACACACAGAAGGAATACTACACAGAGAGAAGGAATACTAGGGTAAGTATATTCACGAAAAAGGAATGCCAATAATCCTATTTATTTGCCACTGCCGCGTTTCTCGCATTACTCGAAGAGGGTGGATTTGATTTGTAGAAGGGTGGATTTGATTTGTAAAAGGGTGAAATTGATTTGTAAAAGGGCGAATTTGTCTTGTTAAAGGGTGAATTTGACTTTTAAATGCTATAGCTACAACCAAAGAAACTGAACGTTCAAAACACTATGATGTAAAGTTTCACTTTGTAAGAAGTCTCATTGAAGAAGGAAAATTTGAAATTGTTTTTGTTCCTACAAATTTACAAATTGCGGATATAATGACGAAGCCGCTGTGTGTTAAAATATTTGAGAATTTGTAAGATACATTCAATTTATGTGTTAAATGTTCAGTTTGTTTTTTAATTGAGATATATTCGCAGAATTGAAAGAGGGTATTATTTTATGGATAAGCTTGTTGGCAATCCTGCTTTCCCCATCACTATGTTTTTCATTCCTTTGTTCCTAGTTAGTCAGTCATCATGTGATCTCAATAAATTGAGGTTTTACCGTTATGATAAACTCTTGCTTTTTCGTCTCTTTCATTCAGCCCGGTTCCCGGTGGTTATTTTATTATAACTACTTATTCATAACGTCCCTACCCTATCGTCAGAATCCTGAGGGATCTTCTACTGGGTTCGGGGACAGCCCTAGGAGCGGATGAAACCGTATTTTCCCAAAGCCACTGATAACTGAGACACAATGGGGTGTGCGCCTATTTTTATTTTATTTTATTTTATTTTTTTTTTTAATCGAAAGTAGACCTTATTCTGAGAATTTTGTCACCAGCCGTTCTCTCTTTTTGGATAAGTAGATCTTTTCCTATGATTTTTCAAAGTTTCGAATTCTTAGGAAGTCACGCGTCCCTCCCGCCTGGGCGAGATCCCCCAGCCCACCATGACGTCATAAGAATTTGAAACTGAAAATCATAGAAAAATATCTACTCACGCTAGAAGGTCGCGGTTGGTGTCAAAATTCTCAGAATGAGGTCTAGTTTAGATTAAAAATAACAATTAACAGTTTTTCCGACCCATGCGCACACCCTGTTGCCTCATGAGACTGAAACACTCGATTTTTCTCGCTTGAAACTCCGCATTTTCAGAAGGTATTTCTTCAAAATCTAGAAGAGCGTGTCATGAAAGAATTAACCAGGTGGAAAGATGAACGGATGGGAGATAAATAGGAAAAACTTACTTCCCCCGAAAAGGTGTAGTGTTGTCGATGCAAAACCAGTGGAGGACAAGAGGGGAAAATGTCATAAAACCGAGGTAAAGCCAATCGTAGAACATGGGTCTTTCGTCACAGGGAGTGCAAAATGAAGATTCGTTGGTTCTGAAGCCCCGAGGACAGGCACCGCAGTCCGTCCAGCTTCCATTGTCCAGCAAGGTTCGGCCACAATAGAGCCCAGGGCACTTCATGTCGAGTCCAGATTTAAAAGCAGGCTGAAAACAGAAGTGCGTTGTAATGAGCTGTAAGCGCAATGTTAGTGCAACTACGAGCAGCACGTTGTAACCCTTAATTTCCCACTTCTTTGAAATAATTGTTTTTTCGGATTTTTAAATCAAATTTGGATGTATTTTGACAAATGAGTAGAATATTTGAGCAGATGTTTCCTAAAAGGCTCTATTACAGTGTGTCAGCTCAGGAATGATCTTTCCTAGGGCCACACTAACACTGACTGTGGTAGCAGAATCTGTCATAAACCCTTTTTTTTGGAGAAGAAAAAGAAGACTTGGAAAAATCCTTGGTTGGATGTTGGGGTCTGTTATTTCTTAAAGCACAGAACCAAGGAATGATGTGGAGAAGGTTCAGTTCATGAATGATGGGATTTGTGCTGCCTCAGACATTGGAGCCATCTCTGATGAGAAACCGAACCAATAGCCCACAAGGTGAGAAATGAGGCCCTATTATAGTCTGTCGACTCGATAATGAGGAATTTCACCATGTCAGAATTCACCATTTTTGACCCCAAAATCGGATTTAGCACCTCGAAAAACCTCCTAAGGCAAACTTTCAGCCCGAACTTCCTAATTTACGAATAAACAAAACAGTGTAGAAAATATGAACGTTTAAAAAAAAACCGGGAAAATGACGTCATCCTGGAATAGTTCATTTATGGCTGCTTGAAGCGCTGAGATCGAGAAATCTATAGTCCCCAGATGCAAAATTTCACGAAACAGTAAAGTTCGAAATCGAAAAACTGAAGAAAAAAAATAGAAAAAGCAAGATGGGAAAATTAGGTTTCCCCTGTTTTTGTATGATAACTTTTCTCTTAGAAAACACGATTTCGTCGTCCCAATGGGCAACACTGGGAGGAGACGGCGATCCGAACAGCCCAATCAGCGAGCGTTCCTGCTGCACGTCCGTTTTTCCGGTTAGTTTTGAAATCAAAAATTTTGATTGTCTCCCAAAAATAACAGGAGACTTATTTTCCGAAATCAGCCCGATTTTCATCTATCCCACACCATTAACTATTCAAGAAAAATGCAAACAGAATTCGGTGAAATTTCTCATTATTTAGTTTTTCTTACTTTCTCGAGTTATTTTGGTTTTACTATTACGTTTTCTTACACAATCAATAGATGGAGTATCAACTACTATCAGCATCTTCCCTTGCCAGCCTCTCAACGTGGGTGTTCCCTGAAAACCTCCCCATGAAATTTCAGCAAAGTGAGACCTGCGGTAGAACATTTAGATCGCCAAGATGATGATCAGGAAGGTGTTCGTTCATCTTATCGATGAGGGCTATTCCCCGTACAGCTACCATTGAAAGTAGCAGTTTGACTAGAGCCAAGTTCCTGTGGGAGAGAGAGCACCAGTGGCATCTCCTCCAGGCAAACATAGCAAACACTGTAAAATGATTAAAATGATTTGAAACACCTGGATGAGCGTTGTTAATTCTGTACTCCAAGAGAGGATAATCAACATTAAGCTCGAATCATCGTGATCATAAATCCAAAAAAATAACTCCATACGTGAGCTATTATAAAAGGAGAAGTAGGTATAAAATTAATACAAAAGTGAAGTGGTCTCCACGAATGTCATAAAAGATGACAAGCTCTAGAATACCATTCCATTATTAGCAGTATTTCAATGTCTTTAAACGTGACAAATAACATTTTGCAGACGTCCTTCAAATCATTGTAGAGAGAATAGAGTTTGGGTGAAGTAGTACATGACAATAATTTAAATTTAGCAAAACAGTTATTTACGTAAGCTAAAAATCTTGTTTCCAAAGAGAGTTTTAAGAAAGACATTGTGTCAAAATACTGTTTGTCACACGACTGGTAGTCAAACGACATGTTTGTCAATGCGACGTTTTGTCAAACGACTTTCGTCAAACTTTTAAACTCAAACTATCGGATTTAAGCACACTGCTTGTTTTAAGCTTGTTTGACAAAACGTCGCATTGACAAACATGTCGTTTGACTACCAGTCGTGTGACAAACAGTCTTTTGACACAATGTCTTTCTTAAAACTCTCTTTGGAAACAAGATTTTTAGCTTACAACAAGCAGTGTACTTACTCCAAGTCCTTCCAACGCTACTTCGCGTTGCTGATGGGTCACCGTATGACGAAAACGATTCACCCATGGAAGAAGATAGGAGGAAGCTCACTTCAATGGGCCGATGCGTGCGCTTTTTTCGTTTATCGCGACAGTAGTGTTCTCTTTAGGTGGCGAACAGAGTTAAGAATTACTATTCACGGTCACTAGAGCTCGTAACGCTTCCCCTCCCCCTCAGCCCTGATAACTGTTACTCCAACGTACTTTTCAGATGTGTTTCTCGTTGCTAACGTACGTTTTCTCTTCTTTCTGTTTGATAGTGATTCGTCTCCAAGTTTAATTTTCTCGTCTTTCTGTTCATCTACAGTGGTTTGTCTCTAGTTTGCTTTTCACTTGTTCAAAACATGAAGTAGTATTGGTAGATGTCGATTCCGATAACTTGAGACCATCATTAGGTACGCCTCGGCAGAAATGCTGTGATAAGAGTGATGCAGATGATAGATGATGATATTGTAGTGTAACTACAGTCCCTGGATATGATTTTTTGTAGGAATTTAGTTAGTTGTTATATTGAAAAAGTTGTTGTTTTTGATATTGAAATGAATTACACTTGTCATATTTTGTGCCAATCAGTGGTTTTCTAGCATAATATTTTTGTTTTTCATTTTATGGTAGGCATGTACATACCTGCCGTTACTCCTTTTCTCCTGGTATCCTATTTCTATAACTATTACGATAGTTACAGAGGACAGAGCGTCCAAAATCGTACTCCACAAGTAATATTGATGAAGTACAATTTTAAAAAACCCGCGGGAATGAGCAGGAGGGACGAAGCTGCGCTCTAGCGACTGAGTGGTATACTATCGGGGGACTATGTTTTTCTTCGCCACCTAAAGGTTGCGCTGAAAGCAGGGGGCGATTTTCGTCACGTTTTCTAACGTTGACTGAGCTTTCCTCCTATCTTATTCCATGATTCACCAAAGTCCCATCTACACTGAAACAAGATTGACTGTCCCTTCTGCATCGAGAATGCTTGGGTTGCAGTCTAAACGTTTCAAATTCCCGCTTTCAGCGGTGATCGTTTTGTTTGGTTCTTCGTTTCGATCTTTCGGATCTCTTCAGCTAAGCATGCGCAAACTAGCCTTTTCAGGCTGAGCGCTAGCTTAGGACAAAGTTGAGTTAAAGAGAGTTGACGAATCGTCGTTAGACGAAAGTCGTTTGACTAAGTTATTTACATGTTCAAGGTAGTTCAAAATGGGTCAGCAAATTTTCTGAAAAAATCTACCCGTTAGTACACGCTAATGCTTTTCCACTCGATGCGAAAGCCTTGGAGGCATTTGAGAGAATCAAGCAGGATATTTCTAGGGCAGTCGTCAACGTGATTGACTATAGCATCCCAATGACTGTTGAGACTGACGCGTCTGACTATGCTATCTCTGCCACTCTTAGCCAACAAGGAAAACCTATCGCCTTCTTTACACGAACTCTCAACTGTTCAGAGAAAAATCACGCTATTATCGAAAAAGAGGCATATGCAATCGTCGAAGCTCTTCGAAAGTGGCGCCATTTTCTTATGGGTCGACATTTCCAGCTCATCACTGATCAGCAAAGTGTTGCATTCATGTTTGATTCCAAACATACTGGCAAAGTAAAAAATGAGAAAATTTCAAGATGGAAATTAGAACTATCGGCTTTTTCTTATGACATTATTTATCGTCCAGGGAGAGAAAATATTGTGCAGATACATTGTCTAGAGTTTGTGGATCATTGACTTCAGTAGATCATCTACGAAAGCTTCACCAAACTTTGTGCCACCCTGGTGTAACAAGAATGTACTATTGGGTTCGTGCCAAGAATCTCCCATTTTCAATAGAAGAAATAAGGAAGATGACATCCTCATGCAATACATGCTCTCAACTGAAACCACGATATTTCCAAGGGGATCTTACAGCTCATTTAATCAAGGCTACAAAACCATTTGAAAGGCTGAATTTAGATTTCAAAGGCCCCTTACCGTGAAGAAGTGGAAGACCATACATGTTGACTGTGATAGACGAGTATTCTCGATTTCCATTCGCGATTCCTTGCAAGGACTTGAGCTCTTCAACACTCATACACAGTTTGAAACAAATATTTTCGATATTTGGTATGCCATGTTATGTCCATTCCAGGAGCGTCCTTTATGTCGAAAGAATTCAAAACCTTTATAAATTCCAATGGAATTGCTTCTAGCAGGACGACTCCTTACCATCCTCATGAAACGGACAGGTAGAGAGGTACAACGGTATTCTGCGGAAAAGTATACAGCTGGCGTTACATACGTACAATTTAAGAACTGAGGATTGGGAAGAGGTTCTTCAACAAGCCTTGCATTCCGTTCGGTCCCTTCTGTGTACAGCAACAAACCTCACACCCCATGAACGCATGTGTAATAAATACCTTTGTAAATAAGGCTTTATAATTCACAATAAAACGGTAGATTGCAAATACAAGATAGGAATTTCTAGGAATTTGAAGTTTTGAACATATGGTAACAATATGAGAAAAGTTACAATAAAACTGGATGAATCATGACATTCTTCCTTCCTTTAAAATTCTAGTTCATAGTCCTCCAAATGGGCAGGCGTACGACGCACTCTTGTAGAACGTCGCAAGGAATTTTCATGAGGCAGTGGTTCAATGTCCGCTGGCGTCTGTTGCATTCTCTCTAGAGCGTCTTGGTTTTCTCCTGGTTCTAAGTCAGGTTCGACGTCTTGTTGTTCAGCCTCTGGCTCGGTACCGCCAGATTCTGGCTCAGTGATCATTCCACCGTGAGGTGCGAGATGTTTCAACGACACCGTTGTCTCACGTCCATCTGCGAGGCGAACCCTGGCATATTGTGGGTTGACATCAAGGATGTCGACTTCTTCGACCAGAGGATCTTACTTACTGGTTCGTACGTGCTTTTTCATCAGCGCTTTCTTTGAAGGTGAAAGCCAAGTCGGAAGCGAAGTGCCGTTAGCTGATCTCCTGTTATGCCGGAACATCCTCTCATGAGGCGTTTCATTGGTAGCAGTGCACAACAACGATCGAATTGCATGGAGTGCATCGGGTAGCACTGATTCCCAATCCGAAGGATCCAATTTTCTGTGCTTGAGAGCAAGCAACACAGTGCGCCAAATCGTGCCATTTTCCCGTTCAATTTGGCCGTTTCCCGTGGGATTATAAGGTGCAGACATGGAAGTGGCTACTCCTCGGGTGTGGAGAAACTCCTGTAGCTCCTTGGATACGAATCACCAAGTGGCGAAACACTACCTTCATGGCTCTTGGAACCCGGTAAAGTTTTGCTTAGAAGACAGGTCCGTACCAATAAGTACGAACCGTTAGTTGACGAGGTTGATCTGATGGAGGCTAACTCACAATATGCCCACATTCGATTACCCGATGGACGGGAAACTACTGTGTCCACTCAGCATTTGGCCCCAGTAGGAAAATCGTATCAAAGGGTACCCTTAAATACAAGTGAGGACAACCAGCCAGATCTTCCTTCACTAACAGAGGATTCCAGCAACCCTTTTCCAAGTCCTGCAGACAATCATACCCAGGAGCCCTTACTTCCAGCTGAAGAGACGTCATGCCTTGAACAGAACAACGGCCCAGAAGATCTTCACAATATTCGAAGAAGCGAAAGAATCAGGAGGTCTCCCAGTTATCTTGCAGATTTCGTTACCAAATGAAGAGGGGGTAAATGTTATAATATTACAACTTCAGCTCTATTATTATTGTTGTCATAGCATTCAGATGTTCATTCATAGCGTTCGTGGAAATCACTTTTCGTTTTATATCGAGATGAATTTTGCTGAATAAAACCTACGTTCAGGTCAACTTGTTTCATTACAATACCTATCTTAAACCGTTATTTATTTAAAGATTTAAACCGTTATAAACGTGATATAACAAACCTGTCTTGATTAGTCCAAGAATTGGGGTTTCAGGAATGCTCCTCAAAATCCATGGACGTCCGAGAAAGGTAACGCAAGATCACCTAGTAAGAAGATCAAAATGCAAAACACGCGACTTGGACGAATGAAAAGTTAGAGAAAGTAGTTAAATATAATATGGTAAATAAATATGGACAAAACTAAACAGCTCGATCAAGTTGAGTGTTGAAAGAAACTAGGTAGACGACAAGAACAAGAACTATCAGAACCAACCCATGTCAACAAAAGTTGTTGTTGTTCAATGTAGTGCTTGGAAAAAAATATCGTCGGTGGCACAATCTTCTTGTTGATGAGTTGTGGAGAAGTAATGTTTACCGTAATGAGGAGTTAAATTGTGACATACAGTGGAATGAATGTCTCAGTTACTTCTTAATGAGATCGATCTGAGTTCCTTTGGGGAAGATCGCAACAACTAGTAGGTTGGTGGCAGACATGACTAGACTGCATCCCAAAGTTGGGCTGAAAATACAGCTAGTTATTATCACGATACACGAGAAATCTGGTGTTTTTCGTCTTACAAACACAAGCTGTATCAACGAAATCCATTGTGAGACTGAGCTGAAAGGCAGCTATATAGTTGCCAGGGCGTGAGCGATTTTGTTACCGGCGATTTAAAAGTTGCCGTGACTAAAATGTTGCCAGTGCGCGGGCACCATAAAATTAAATTTTCCCACATTTTCGAGTTTTGTCTGAGTACACACTTGAGTATGTGAACACACTTGAAGAAGAAACCAGACTGTGCCTACACATTTGCGTTAGCCGGTCTCAACATGGATGTTTTGAAAATCACACGACATCAACGCTCAACCTGCCCGAATCTCAGTTGAGAGCTTTAGCCCTAGAACATATCCACAAAAATTTTCAGGATTATATTGCAAAATTTATACAGATGGCTCAAAAATGGACAATGGTAACTCAGCCCTCGCTTTTTATTGTGATATTGATCACACCGCTACTGTTGCCCAGAGTCACTTCCAAACCAGCATTTCTCGTAGAAAAGTTCTTCAACCAGTTTTTCTTCCCTGTCATATGCAGACTGGCACCACTATCGATGTACCACGAAGCATCAGGCGAAGAATTTGCACTAAGTGCTGCAAGCTTCGAAGTCTCTTTATGATTCGACTTGCCAACACCAACAGAACTATTTTTCTCGACGAAATTCGAAGTATTCTTGGGCTTCTTGCAGAATCTTGCCACATGTCCACTCTGATGACAATTCCAACATTCAACAGGTTTTTTCCGTCTTCGAAAGTTAGGATTACGAGTCAGAAGTGCAGATTCATCAGGGTCAAAGGACTCATTGCTCTTCCATTTGCGATCCTGCAGTAACTTGACTTTAACTGCATCACTAGTAAGCACTGTACTAGAATTTTCGATCGCCATGATCATAGGATCATACTCAGATGGAAGTCCCTGAAGCATCACAGCAGCCAAAAACTCATCTTCAATAGGTTTTCCGGTCGCAGCTAGCTGTTCCTTTAGAGACATCGCTTCATTCACATAAGCTTCCATTGACTTGAAGTTTTGGAGCTTCAACGAACATAAAGCACGCAAAATGCACAAACGACGATTCAAACCTTTATCTTCAAATGCAGTTTGAAGTGCGTCCCACGCTTCTTTGGCCGTCTTTGCCTGCATCACATAGGGAAAAGCGGATTTATCCAAAGCGAGGTTAATCTTGGAGAGTGCTTTCTCCTCCATTCTGGCCTTTGTCTTTGCGTCAGTCGTGTCACCCACGGGAAATCCTTCAATACAACACCAAATGCCGTCATGTTTCAGAATATTTTTGAGCTGAAACCGCCATGAGATGTAATTTTCCCGACCCTTTAACTTCTCCACGCTCGACACATAATTTCCAACACCAGAAGTAGATTCAGCCATCTTCGATTCACAGAACACGATGCAGCTCGTTCTGTTGCAGAATCAAACACACAAGAGACAGAAAACAAGGGGTGATTTTTCAATACCTTCTTTTCACTTGGCGAAATCCTGGTCTTGAATCAATGTAGGTAACGCGTATTACTGGGGCCAAAACCAAATGTAGATTATGTTCATCGGGAGATAAATGCAATTAAACGAACAAAGTTAGAAGGGAGCACGACTTGTATTTCATACGAAGGTAGACAGCAGAAGAAGGAGGGAACGAGAAGAGCTCGCAGAGCCCGCCTTCCCAGAACAATGTTGCCAACACTGGGCCATCACAAAAAACAACAGCTACTGGAGCCAAAAGACATCCGACCACTAGTATATTTCAGGCCGAACTAGATGCCATTTCTGTAGCACTTCAACATGCTGTAACCCACCATACCAACTGCAACGTACTAATTATTTCAGACTCACAATCAGCCGTTGAATTTTAAAAAAATTTGAAAGTAGGAGACAATTCCGATTTTATCACTCAAAATATTTTGAAATCGTTTACAGCTTTAACTGCCAATAATAAGTTAGCTGTACAGTGGTCGCCTAGCCATATAAATCTGTCCGGCAATGAAATTGCTGATTTAATGGCCAGATTTTTCAGCAAACATCCTGGTGATGTGTTCCCCTCCAATGTTCCTTTCACTGATCTGGTCCATACGCTGAAACGGAGAATGGCTTTGCAGTGGATTAGGGAACACGATGAATTGTGTTTGACTCGAGGTAGCTGGACTAAGGCCATTATACCCTTTTCCTACAGTGGCACCTTGGTACCGAGGCGTTGAGGGAGAAGGAAGATTTTTCACAGCAGTCAATCGCATCATTCTGGGCCATGGAAATACCCCATTCTTCCGTCGTCTCATGGAAAAAATTGATTCGCCGTATTGCACCCATTGTAACAACGAGCAAGGAGTGGCGCACCTAGGCCATATTCTGGACAGATGTGGCAGAACAAGTACTAAACGTATGAATCTGCTGAATTTTGGTGGAATCCATTATGATTCCATAATCGATCTTCTTCAGGCCGAGTTCAACATCCATACTCTCCAAAGAATTTATAAATTTGTACAGGAATGTGACCTTCAATGTTACTCGCCCTGTCACTCTCCACCCACATTTCCACTATTCCATGATTCCCTCACAAACCAGATTCCTTTCTCAACCCATTTTTGCTTTACCTTTCTCAATCCATTTTTCATAACCATTTCTCAATCCATTTTTCATAACCATTTCTCAATCCATTTTTCATAATCATTTCTCAATCCATTTTTCATAACCATTTCTCAATGTTCCTCACAACCTACATTATCCTTCTCAACCCATATTATCGCTTTTCCCTTTCTCAATTCATTTTCCATAACCATTTCTATATCAATCAATATAATTATCAAAAGTGCCAGCCTGCCATAGCAACGTCATTACCCCAAGATCTGTTTCATCATTCTCGTCATCATCACCATCATCTGTCACGTCATTACCTCAAGATCTGTTTCATCATTCTCGTCATCATCATCATCTGTTTCATCATGAATCACCATCACCATCCAAAAAAGAAATGCCTATGTCCGGCATGACTGCGGCCAGGACATTTAACTTGGAAGTAGAAGAAGACCTCAACGCTCAACCTGCTTCAACGTAACCTACATCAAAATCCATGCTAAATCTTCCTTGCTGCAGATTTACGTTACCTAGTTTTTATATTTTTATTACGTGACTATTTCGCCGAAAAAATGAAATTATTTTAGTTGTTTCACTATGCGCGTTTCTGTAAAAGCCTATGAAAAGTGTCAAGTGTGAGCATCTCAAGTAAGCAACGTCGCAACATGGTAGTGTTGAAAAACGAAGGTAGTGAACCCTCGGTGTTCGCTTACAGGAACGTAGAATGCGTGGGACCTTATTTTATTAAGTACATCGAGTCCATCAATAGGGATCTCAACGGATCCATAGAAAAGTCGGTTGGCGATGTGGAGGAGGATGAAAGCTTTCAGATCGACGATAGCTGCGATGAGTACCTCAAGAGTTTGGATCCCAAAGAATGGAAGAAACAGGACCACTATGCCGTTCTTGGAATCAAAAATCTTCGACATGCCGCATCATCAAATATTATCAGGTCAGCGTATAGACAACAAGTTTTGAAACATCACCCGGATAAAAGGAAAGCCAACGGCGAAATAGTTGTACGAGGAGATGACGATTATTTCACGTGCATAACCAAAGCGTGGGAGACGCTCGGAGATCAAATTAAAAGAAGGTCGTACGACTCGGTTGATCCATATTTTGATGACAATATACCTTCACCATCCGAAGTTAGTAAAAAAGATTTTTTCAAACTGTTTGGAAAACTTTTTCAGTTAAATTCAAGGTGGTCGGAAAAGCAGCCAGTGCCGATGATCGGTGGTCCGGAGGCTTCGAGGGAAGAAGTGAACAAATTTTACTCGTTCTGGTACGATTTCATTAGCTGGCGGGAATATTCGTACGAAGACGAAGAAGGAAAAGAAACGGGGCAGGATAGGGATGAAAGGAGGTGGATAGAAAAGCAGAATAAAGTTGTTCGAGCTAAGAAGAAGAAGGAAGAAATGGCGAGGATTCGGAGTCTAGTTGACATGGCGTACAATGCGGATCCCAGGGTCGTCAAGTTCAAACAGTTGGACCGTGAAAAGAAAGAAGCGTATAAGAAGGCAAAGGCTGATGCTGTCCGTCAGAAAATAGAAGAAGAACAGAGAGCAGTTAAAGAACAAGCGGAGAAAGAAGCTAGAGAGAAAGAAGAGGCCAAGAAGGTTGAAGAAGCTAAACAGAAAGCTCTGAAAGCTGAAAGAGAAGCAGTGAAAAGAGCTCTGAAGAAATCTCGCAAAGCGTTCAGGGATTTGTGCAAGGATAATAATTACTTCGTAGGAGACAATGACAACGACCTGGTCAAGCATATGGAGTTCGTAGAAAAGTTATGTGGATCTTGGGGCCCTAAGGAATTGGACGAACTGTGTAGCTCGTTGGCTGATAAGGGTAGGGAAGCGTTTGTCGATAAAATCAAAGAAGAGGAAGTCCGGGTGCAGCTTGAAATGCAGAAGATCAGTTTAGGAGGTGGAAAGCAGGTGAATGGAGGACCGACAAATAAAGGGACACCGTGGAGTCAAGCTGACATCAGTCTGTTGATCAAAGCTGTTAATCTCTTCCCAGCTGGTACGGCGCAAAGGTGGGAAGTCGTGGCCAACTTCATGAACCAGCATGGGAAAAACGACCGCATACCTGTGACTGCTAAAGAAGTCCTTTCGAAAGCTAAGGAACTTCAAAGCAACGAGGAGTACAATACTGCTCTCAAACGAGCAGCTAACCAAAAGGCCTTCCAAAATTTTGAAAAAACGAAGAAACCTAATACCGTTGAAACCGCAGAAACTTCGCAGCGATTCGATTCTCAAGAGCAGGGTGACAGCAACTCTCCGTGGACAGCAGACGAGCAAAAGCTTCTGGAGCAGGCGCTCAAAACCTATCCTTCCTCCGCAGAAGAAAGATGGGACAAGATTGCAGCTGTCGTGAAATCAAGATCCAAGAAGGAGTGCATGCGGCGGTACAAGGAGCTCGTACAAATGGTCAAAGCGAAGAAGGAAGCTGTCAAAATGGCTTCCTAGCAAATCCACTCCTGCTTCGTGTTCCCTCATGTATATTTCCCCCCAACACTTTTCACAAACATTTTCTGATATGTAATAAATTCTTGATGCAGACGTGAAAATAAAGTTATGAATTTCGGAGTACCTGATTTTTATTTGTCCTGATCAAAAACTCCCCTCGTGGATGTAACGTAGGCAGCTTGACGTTGGCCTGTGAGTGAAAATAGGGTGGAGTGGGGCAATTGCGACCCAAAATGTCAATAGTTCAACTTTGATCCTCTGTAACTTTCCTTTGAAAACGCTTTTTTCACTTTTTTTTTAATGAGTAGCTTATTTTACGTAGATTACGATGCACTCTTCAAATTGTACAAAAGATTTACTTCTCATGGTCCAAACTGTGTTTTTTAAAATTCCGACCGACTTCCGCATTTGCCCCACTGATCTGGGCCTGCGAATCCCATAAAAACATTTAGTTGCATTAATGGGGTAAATGCAAACAAAGCCCATTTCAACACGAACAGAACGCTATATTTAATTTTTTTCTCCTCCACTTTTTTATGACCAATGAGCCCGCCTTTTCCGACAGGTAAGGGTTACCAACATAACTGGGTACACATTGAGAAGGTTTCTGAGGCAAGGCGCTCAAATGGCGCCATTTTCAAAACCATTTCCGCATTTGCCCCATTTCCACATTTACCCCACTCCAACCTACCAGATTTTTCAGAAGAAGGTAAAAACGGTTTATTCAAGTTCTGTAATCAGGAACGGTTCTTGATTAACTTCTTGAGGCTGGAAAGGCTGAAGAGAAAGCTAGAAATGGCCCTAAATCAATTGATGATTCGATACAACGTAATAATTCAAGCTTTTGACTTCAATAGATACGCTCAATGCTACTTGTTAATTTTGGTAAATCAAATCAATACGCTTTTTTAAAATTTTATAGTCTCTAAATTCTCAAAGTAAAACTTGGGGTCTGTTCGGAGAGGCTGTCCGGAACTGGAAAGGAGGAGGGGATAGAGGCGAATGGACTCCTCCGAACCGTTCAGGACTGCCTCTCTGAACAGACCATTATGACGATGTTACGGCAACATGTCGTATGACCATATATGGGCATATTGAGTTTTTCATACCACTGGATTCGTATTTTCGTGGGGAATCGATCGGTATTATTAAAAATTCGGTTGGTAGCCTTGAAACCGCCGATGATAGCGATAGAGCAACACTGCGTATGAAGAGGTATGTTATCAAAAAGTCGTATCAACCCTAGAATTTCAGACGTTTCGTTTTTTTTTTTTTTTTGTCGTATCTTGCTGATTTTCCTAAAAATCGGATTTTATTCTAAAAAATTCATGTGGAAGGCTTCGCTACTTATACTGAAGTACCTAGGAAACAAAATTGATTATTTTGAGAATAATGGTTACGTTGTAAACAGTTTTTTGTGTCTCCTGAAGAGTTGCCCCAAACTTGATAGGACATGTTGCCGTAACATCGTCGATTAGTTATCTAATTGAAGTGTTAAACCAAAAATCTCGAGTCTAACAGTTAAATTCCCACAGCTCGAATTAGTCCCAAATTTCCAATAAATTTTGAAAAATCCTAACCACACTAACTACCTGCGTAAATAATTGGTATACTTAACTTCTACCCAAGTAAAAAACGCTGCAAATTATTACACGAAGGTTTATTTTTCTGTATAGATCACTCGCCTGCAAAGAACACAGCTTTGCCATTGTCACTACCTACCAATCCTATTTTCGCATCACAATAAAGTTTATTGTAAAGAAATAAACGCTTCACACTCAATTCGAAGAAATAAAAAGTTGTGGGTGTCTTCATTAGGAAATTTGAATACCGGTTGCTAAGGAAGCAAAACTGAGTACAATTCAAAGAAACGGACGCAATAATTTGGGTCAGCTAAAATTTGAACGGACATTACTTACCTCTTTAGTACCGAGGAATTTTTAGTTATTGTATGCCAGGGGAGATGGAAGAGAGGGCCTAATCTCAACCTGGTTGTGTAAATAAAATGATCAATCAATCTTTTGCGATTCACATTGGTGTTTCTGAATTCTCTAAGTCCAACTCTCAAGCTCTCATGAGGAGCGAACGTTTGGTCCTACGGAGCTCTGGGTGGTCTCATTCGATTCTAAAAATGCAATACTATTTTAGATTGATGAAAAACCAATAACTATATATCGGAGGTTTTCGACATAAGGCGTTTTCAAAATGCCTGCCTTATTTTTCAACCCCTAGGAGTGATTGACAGCAACCAAAAGCTTGGAGGCACAACTAGACGCCAACCAAATAGAAAGTACGACGACATTCCCGCTAAAAATCTTTTTTTCAACAATTTGCACTAAGTCATTAAAAAATTATGATTTTTACCGGAAATTTCGTCGTATTTCAATTCAGTTAGTCGTAGCGACCTGGGGTTGGTCTCATTCGATTCTGCGTGAAAAATCCTTTAAAAATTGGCGAGCGTTTCCAATTTTTATTAATTATTTTGACAATTTTAGGGAATGAATACGACCAAAATTCTGGTAAAAATCATAATTTCTTTTATAATCCTCAGTGCAAATCGTAAAAAATACGATTTTCAGCTGAAATGTCGTTGTACTTTCTATTTGGTTGGTCGTAGCGACCTGGTGTTGGTCTCATTCGATTCTGCGTGAAAAATCCCATAAGAATTTGTGAGCGTTTCAAATTTTGATTGATTATTTTGACAATGTTAGTTCATAAATATGTCGAGAGTTCGGGAGAAAATCATAAAAAGTATGATTTTCTGGGAAAATCGTAAAAAAATTCAATTTTTAGGGAAATCATAGAAAAAATCATAAAACCGTATCCAAAATACGAATACGGGGGAAAACCGTATTCAAAGTGTGAATAGGATTGTATTCGTATTCGTATTCATAATCATAAAATCGCGGATATGATTTGTATTCATAATCGTATTTATGAATAAGAATTCGCCCATCTCTGGGAAGGGTAATGCTAATTGCAATTTATTACTTTGGAAATAATTAAGGGTATTTTTTCTCGACTGCTTGATTAAGAAAAAAAGGTGTTGAGGTTCACTCAGTGCTCTCCATCTAAAACACCGTGCTTTACAATTAAGTGACCCCCCAATTTCATGTAAAAAACCTCACTCTAGTCAAGAAGCTACTAAAAAAATAACAATTTTCCGCAGTCCCTCATTACGTTAAATTCCTTACTTTATAGTAACTCAAGCTCTTCCAGCACTCCCTCAGACCCAAACATGGCTGACCCCCTCCCGCCACAACACAGAATGAATGAATGAAGTTTTTTATTGAACAAAACCAATAGTGGTATTTCAATAGTCACAGACTGAACCTCAACATCATTTTGGAAATAATCTTTTGTTTGAAGGTGTACTAACTCACACTCACTGTACCTATTTTATTGCTACTTATAAAAAAGTAATTTTGAAAAGAAATTATTACTCAAAGTAATCATTAACTAACAACTCTTACTAATTCACAACAGAGGCGGCAGCTTCCTGATTCAATCTAGACTTTTACTGGGGGTGAAAAAATGTCCAAATTTAGTACGCCAGGACGATAAATATATTTACAACTACGTAACTAAGCATAAATTATTAAAACGAATCAATAAGAAACAAGCACGACTCTCGCGAATATTACACAGAAATTTAGTGCTTTATTTACAATATATGCACTCTTCTATCCATTCTTGAGGATTTATGTCACAGTCAACCATTTTCTTTTCTAGAACCCACCACTTGTTGAGGAAACCGACGTCAATGATGCGTTTTCGGAATTTAAGCCATTCTGGCGTGAGGTACTGACACGTGGCTTTGTAGGCTCCTACGCTGTCACGGTAGTTGTCCACCCACATGATGGAAAATACGCCGAAAGAGAACCTCCGGATGACTCCTTCGTTGTAATATTGTTCGAGAGTGCTGAGGTGTCGAGTAGTTTCAGGGTTGCGGATGGGAGGTCCCACGAAGATGAAATCGTTCGAGCAAGTGAGCAGAGCATCTCTGAAGCTGGCTTCGTCTGGATTTCTCTTCGCACAGTAGTAAGTTCCGCCAAAAACCGTGGCTATCAAAGCACCTTTGACTGGCTTATCTCTCACATCCTTGACAGCGTCCACCAATACGTCCTTGTAGTCCTTGGAAACTGCTTGCCAGTAGTCAGCCCACCTATAAAGAGGAACCACTTTAATAAAAGTACAGTAAAACTTCGTTAAGATTGATGAACTATGTAGAGTCGTGAGATATTGTTATACTTGTTGGTCGAATCGACTAGGGGTCCTCTTTTTAGTTTAAAAAAAGCAGAACGTTGGTTTTAGTTTTATTCTTTAGCCTCTTTCTCAACATCCAGGCCTCTTTATGGATAGGTACGTCAATATCCAAAAAGAAACTTGTACAAGTAGATGTACAAGTTCCTCACTTGTCACAATGATTCCATAGAGAGAAGAAAAACAGTTTTAGAGGGAAAAAATCAAGAATAAAGTAGAGATGGTTCGCTCAATAAAGAACCGGATCTTTGAGCCGACTCTTTCAGAAGAGCGAGTGAACCACGGGTCAGTAAAAATGAACCGCGGCTCTTCGGATCTTTTGAGCTCAGTGCTGGTAGTGTTCAGTGAAGATCGGTTTTTCAAAAGAGCGAGTGAACTACGGATCAGTAAAAATGACAAATGAATCGCGGTTCTTCGATCTTCGGATCTTTGGAGATCCAGTCAAAATAAATGAACGGCGGCTCTTCGATCTTCGGTTCTTTTGAGATCAGTAGAGTTGGGGAAAATTCGGACTTCCTTTTCGTCAGCTCACTGTTGCCAACCCATACAATAATTCAGAGGGAAAATACGATATAAATCGATCAAATAATACAATTTTGCGGAATTGTATCGTACCACCCAACTTGTCTCCAGTACTCTGTGCGTACCACCACTTATGCATTATTGTATTTTTGGTCGTAAACTTCACCGTATTTTTCCAGTGTTTTCTGTGACCCACTTTCTGATTCTTTTCGTTGTTTTTTCTCCCTGTTTGATTTTTACATCATGATTTTTTGTGAGGAGCTTCCTGATACAAGTTCAAAAGGCAAGCAAAAGCACATCCTTATCTTACCATTATTATCAATGTTGAAGCTTACATACTTATTGGTTCGTTTATTCTCTTTCAACTTGGTTACCTTAATTTTCTTTGTAGAATAAAATGATATAACATCAAAATGTTAAATTATAAAAATGTTTTACCTACTAAGAAATTTGTTGTTTTTAATTGTGGTTTTGTCATTAGAGGCATAAAAAAATGCAGATTTTATATAAATAAATAAATATTTTACCAAAAAACTGTATTTTTAAGTCTTACTCATTCATTGCTTTAATCGTGTTCGTTGTCTTACTTATTCATTGTTTTTCGTTGATTTTTTAAAGGATTTTTTGAGCATCTTTATTGAACAACAGCGCTTTTTGGGTTATTATTTTCAATAATGAACCATTGGAATCGAGCAACACAAAAAATTATTCCCTCCCGCCCTCAAAATTCGATGGTTTACGATTCAAGGTAGTGTAGAATCCAATAATCGAATAAAAATTTCCGGGCAGAACTAAAACAAACCGTTGTGTAACAATTTGCAGCATTTTTCATCGTATTTTCATCTCTACAATAAATACGAGCTCAAAAGAGCCACTGATCCGTCGAAAAGATCAGAGGCGTCTGGATCTCCAGTGGCTCGTCCTCGACCCAAGCGCTCCCAGCGGCCTTCCTGCTAACTCTCTTATCTCCTCTGTTTCCAAGGACCTAGTATCCTACTAGAGTATCCTACTAGAGATCTCCATGTCTGTTTCTCACTTTTTTTTCAACTCCACTTCTACCCGGTTTAGCATTAACTTTTTTTCTGGATGGATTGCTTTTATGAAAAACATCGTTTTTGACAACAATATGAATCATTCCCGACCTAAAATTGAATTGCAAATACAGAAAAGTCGAGAATGTTTTTTTCCCGAAAACGTCCCACCGCCCTTCGAGTTTAGTTCCGCAATCGCAGTTTTAATTTTATATCTCCTGGACCACTTGCTCTTTCTCCTTAAGAACTTGGTGAGGATGTTGGGTATGTAGAAAGGAATGGATTCCAATTTCTCCGGGCGGCCGTCAGGGACGGGGAAATGTGTTTGTGGCAAATATGGGTCAAGGAGGGGGTCTCTCACTTTGCAACTATTTTTCCTAGGGTTTATTAAATTAAAACAGCCTTCGCCCATACTAAACTCGGAAAGCGGTGGGACTGACGTTTTCGAGAGAAAAACATTCTCGACTTTTCTGTCTTTGCAAATCAATTTTAAGTCGGGAATGATTCATATTGTTGTAAAAAAAATTTTTTTTTCATAACAGCAATCCATCCGAACAGAAAAAAGTTATTGTCAGAATCTATTGCTAGGTTCCCCTTCGATTTTTTCTGTTGCTAGAATCTATTGCTAACTTCACCCCGGTTTTTTTAGACGATTGCAATAGCTTCATTTTTTTGGAAAATTCGCTACAAGTGCCTTCGGTTACCGAAGAATGAAGCTTTTCATGTAAAAATAATTACCTATTTTTTTAGGTAGGTACTTAGGAAAGAAAACGGTTTTTGTATTGATCTGGACTACCTACCTCCAACCATTGATGAGACCTCACCGAAGTTCATCATGCACCGCCCATTATTATTATTAGGTACCTGCCTACCTATTATTATCATCATCATCACGGTTGAGAAAACGCTGCCAATGAGGGGTTGAATGGGTTTATCAATCAACAGTATCAATCAACGAAAACAAACCTGGAGCAGTGGGCCATTCAGAAGATTGAGGTTATTGAACGCTAAGTGCCGTTTCCCCCACTAAAGTACCTACAGCTTGCCAGGTGATGATCCGGGACTGTTTCCAATGGTTTCAGCCTAAAAAATAACATGGAAAGTGTTAATCCACTCGCTAAGTTTCCCGAGTAAGCCTGATTTTCCCTCATTCTATGCTTAACCATAGCCTCCTCCCTCGTAGGACACAAACTCAAATTGAGCGTGAGAATGAGACTTGTCTCCAGTACTCTGTGGAATGAGATAAGAGAGTTAGCAGGAAGGCCGCTGTGAGCGCTTGTGTCGAGGACGAGCCACTGGAGATCCAGACGCCTCTTGTTCAGAGCAGTGATCAGCTGATTGACGGCGGCCATTAGCTCAGCTATGAAAACAAGGAGTTGAAATCCTCACGGGATTCCCACAACACTTGCAGCGCTTAAGTGATTCGTACTTATTATCATGGATTACCTAATGATCTTTCATCAGTCTACATCAGAATTACTTAATTCGTCCGTCCACAATTGGGTGTGCGCGATCATACAAAATTTGGAAATAAAACACATGATTTGTGTTTTTAGGAACTCTCTGATTCGGAAAAGCCATAGATAACGACCTAAAATGTTTTCTTGAATAAGGGATTGCATTCAGAAAGTTTGATAGTTACAGTGCCGTCAATACTTTCTCCAAGTCATCACTTGGGGGAAACTCGGGTAATACGACTGCTTGGGGTGGTACATTCACACACCAACAAATTAATGTAGGATTTTGGTGTGTTAATTGGTTGCTTGGTTGTTGACGTTTGACGTCACGTTGTCATTCTCGTCTCTCTTTCTCGTTTCCACATTCCTACATTAATATAGGGGAAGATTAGTACAGACTAATTTCGGCTTTCAAAACTTTTTCAATGACTTTTCTGTGCAATGGGGGGTGTGCCTTGATTTTTTTTTTAGATTTTTAATCGAAAGTAGACTACATCCTGAGAATTTTGGCACCAATCGCAACCTTCTACCGTGAGTAGATCTATTTCTATGATTTTTCAAAGTTTCGACCATTTATGACGTCACACGCCCCTCCCGCCTGTGCGGGACCCGCCAGCCCACTGTGACGTCATAAACATTCGAAACTTTGAAAAATCATGGAAAAAAGGTCTTCTCACGCTAGAAGGTCGCGGTTGGTACCAAAATTCTCAGAATGAGGTCTACCTTAGATTATAAATAACAATAAACAGTTTTTCCTACCCAGGCGCACAGCCTATTGTGTGGTCCTTTCCCTTCAACCAACATTGTAAAGGAGCGTTGGAAGGAAGTAAAAGATGGGTTTTGGCAAGGAACTAGCGAGAATATCCTGTTCATAGATTTCAAGATATTTCAAGGAACATTGACAACTCGGATTTTAGAACGAGTGAATCGAGTGGTCAGAAAAACAGATGGTAAGTTTTGAATTTAAGCTACCATCAATTTGCTTGCTGTTAATTTAATTGACATTTCGTGTTCTGACTGAGACATACGAAGAACATTTTGATTTTTGATTTTCTCTCATTTTTCCAACTACATGTTCAAAGAATTCTTTCATTTATCATTTTTAGGACGTCCCACAGTAAGACTTGGGCGTCCTTATGCGATCGATCTGGGGTGAAGGAGGACAACACTCAACAGAAAAAAAATAACCACACAGTAATCCGTTTTAGATCATTCTGAATCCAAATCCGCGAAAAAACCATAGGTGTATGTCTGTGTGTGTATGTGTGTGTGAGTGACAAAATCTTGTGTCGTCTGCCCGCGCCTTAGTTCACAACAGATTTTCGTGGTTCTTTTCTTGTTCGACGCGGGAAACTATCTAGTTGTCCTCGCCAGAATTTTGAAATCTCACTCCTTGAAAACATTTTCTCCGAGCATGGATACCCCTCAGTCTTAGTCTCTGACAATGCGGCGATATTCAAAAGTGAAGACTTCCAGAAACAAACACTGCAAAGAGGGAGGAATTTTTCAAAAATGTAGCCCACCAAATCATCCAGGTACAAACGTACTTGCAGAGCGCAGTATCCAAACCCTAAAAAGGAAGCTAAAGGCTGTGGTTGATGAACGTCCTCCTCTAAGTGAGAAAGTGCAAACCATTCTATTTCGCTATCGTGCTACCCCATTAGCCTCAGGACAGTCACCTGCTGAACTCTATTTGAAGAGGAAACTGCGAATTAGACTTGATGCCCTTCTGCCGAATCCTGAAGCATTGAAACCAACCACTTTCTGTGCTTCACGTATCCGTTCCTTTTGTGATGGAGAGAGAGTCCAGGTGAGGATCCATCAGGGTAATCGTGACATTTGGCAGTTTGGTACAGTAGCAAGAAAGCTGGGCATTTGTCACTACATCGTTGAGCTTGATTCGGGACGGACCTTAAAGCGCCATATAAATCAACTAATATCCACCTTCGTACCCAGGAAACAGGTGACATTCGTGCCTCAGCCACAGAATTTTGGAATCCCTTTTTCCAAGTTCTCCTATGATGGTTCAGCAACTCAACCAGGTTTAATGAGGAATTTCACCATGTCGGAATTTCCTGTTTTTGACCCCAAAATCGGATTCAGCACCTCGAAAAACCTCCTAAGGCAAACTTTCAGCCCGAACTTCCTAATTTAGGAATAAACAAAACAGTGTAGAACATACGAATGTTTAAAAAACCGGGAAAATGACGTCATGCTGGAATAGTTCATTTATGGCCGCTTGAAGCGCTGAGATCGAGAAATCTATAGTCCCCACATGCAAAATTTCACGAAACAGTAAAGTTCGAAGTCGAAAAACTGAAGAAAAAAATAGAAAAAGCGAGATGGGGAAAATTAGGTTTCCCCTGTTTTTGTTTGATAACTTTTCTCTTAGAAAACACGATTTCGTCGGCCCAATGGGCAACACTGGGAGGAGACGGCAATCCAAACAGCCAAATCAGCGAGCGTTCCCGCTTCACATCTGTTTTCCTGGTTAGTTTTGAAATCAAAAATTTTGATTGTCTCCCAAAAAAACAGGAGACTTATTTTCCGAAATCAGCCTGATTTTCATCTATACTACACCATTAACTATTCAGGAAAAATGCAAACAGAATTCGGTGAAATTCCTCATTCACAGAGACACACCTGCTGTACAACCAGCTAACCATCCAGCAACACCAGACCTCCGTCGATCATCCAGACAACGTCATCAGCCTCCATACCTCCGTGACTATGAGCTTAACAAAATTGAAGATGTTTAATCAAGTGTGTAGTAATTGAAGTAACCGTTCAGTACCAGTTAGTTGTGTCTCCCCTCTCTTTCACAACTACGTTCAGTTATTCCATATCAATCGTGTCGTTATGTCTACATACCTATATTGGGCTGTTCTAATAAGTTTTAGCCGTCTGAATAAAGGTTTGTTCAGTATGACATACTACAGTGTAGAAGCGTGTCTTACTCTAGTGGCCACCTCTAGTCAAAACAGTTAATGCTCAAAAAACGTGCGTTTGCGGGCTTAATCTTGTAAACTTTGCCCAGGCCTCAATTTCCAACCGATTTTCGTGTCTTTTCTTGTTTTTGTTTTCTTATGGTGAATAAGGGTGAGGGGGGAGCACTATTTCTTGTGTGAAATACTAAATAAATTACATCGAGTGAAACATTTTTATCGCTTACCAAATGGTTTACATTGATCTACCGCTTATCCAATGGGACGTCCACTGAAATGCATGCATTACTAAACAATATGTTTAAATATATTGTTGTTAGCGGGACCTGACAGTATTCTGTTGATGTCTATTATGTGTCTATTTGAGAGTTCTCTATGATTGTGAAACGGAGGCTTTTGTTACTTAACTTTTATGTTTTTAAAGAAAGGAAGTTTAATTTATTATTATCTTTTAACTCCGCCGTAGCCGGTCCCCAGCCCGGTTGAGAGAGGAGGAGGGAAAGACAATAAAATTTTGTGGTAGAGTTAGCCACCCGAACTAGGATGGAGAAAAGAGCGATTTTCTATTAAAAACCACCTAATTTTCGGCCGCCGTGTCGAAAAATTCCAGTTAAATCCGAAAATGGAAACCACCAAGTGATTCAGAGTCAAAAATTAATTAAAAAAACATGTATCATACTAGCATGTTACGCATGTTGGCCCGCTCACTGGACGGGTTGTGCGCAACCAAAAAAACGCTGCAAAAACAAAGGTTTATTATTTTTCTATATAGATCACGTCTGCAAAGAACTCGGCTTTGCCATTATCACCACCTACCAACAGCGATCGCATTTTGGTCAGATAAAATTTGAACGGAGATTAGGCCTCTTTGGCGATTCACACTCGTGTTTCTGATTTATCGTACGTCCAACTCTTAAGTTCTCGTAGGGAGCGAACGGTTTGTCCTACAGAGCTCCGCGTGGTCTCAAAAAATTCAATACTATCTTAAATTGATGGAAAAACAATACCACTATATAAAAATTTTTTGAGTTAGGGCGTGCGTATTCATAAGTGACCGACATCTACCAAAAGCTTCGGGGCACAACTAGACCCCAAATGGAGCCCATGTGCCAAATTTCATCAAAATCGGTCAATGCTAAGTGGGGAAAGTGCCGCGTACGGCGGACGGACGGTCAAATTTTTATTCGCAGACCAGAAAATTTTGAGGGAGGTTAAAATTTGTTTCTTGGTAAATTCCAAAGGTTCATTATTGAAAAGAAAAAAACCAAAATCGGTTGAGAGGTCTAAAATTCATGAAATTTTGCGTAGAATCCAAATCAGAGATGAAAAATTGGGATTCCCATTTGAAATTACAAAGTTGGTGTCGATCACGCGTTGTTGCCCAATTGCACAGTGCCCAACGTGGTCATATTCGAGATGCTTGCAGAAAACCATGAAGATCAACGATTTTACAGGGGGGGGAGGAATCGTGAGACACCCTGGGTCTGTTCGGAGAGGCAGTCCGGAACCAAACCAGAGCTGAAAAGGGGAGGGGATAGAGGCGAATGGACCCCTCCGAACTCCTCCGGGTAGGGGTGTGTCGGTCCAGGTATTTCCCTGGAACGGTTCCAACGGTTACGGTGACAAAGATGTAACCGTTCCAAATTACCGGTACAGGCAATCAAATCCCACTCACATGGCATGGATGAAGCAGGCAGTCAAATCCCTATCATCCTTCTTCCATGCTTATGATCTCAACTTTCAATACAATAGCATCATTTTCCCTGAAAATTCGCTAAAAGGAAGGAATTTGAACAAGTGTTACAAAAGAGACAATTTATTATAAATAATAGTTACCAAACAATTCAAGGGAAGAATAATGACGTTGCAGTTTAAGAACTTAACATGACAATAATAAATTAATAATACTGGAGACAACTTCCATGCTAACCAGTCCAGAAGATAACTTCCCGCTCAAGAGCCATTCCATGAACCATTCTCAGTCCATGGAAGTAGTAAGGGCGCTTCCAGGTACAACATGGAACAGAACTGAGAACAAGATCCATGCTTACCGGTCCAAAACCCTTCCCGTTCCAGAGCCATTGAACCATTCTCTATGATATCTTATCGGTCCGGTTCCATCCTTACCGGTCCAGTTCCATCCTCACCAATCAGAATGATCAGATTGATGAGATGATTGATCAGATCATTCTGATTGGTGAGGATGGAACTGGACCGATGGAAAAGATTCTCTTCCCGGTCCAGAGCCATTTCAAGATATCTTATCAGTCTGTGGAACTGGACCGGTAAGGGTCGAGTTTTTGTCACTGCGTGGAACCGTTCCAACCTGATACTCGGTTCCACAGTCCCGGTACAGCTGTACAAACACACCTCTACCTCCGGGCTCCTCCAAACCCCTCCGAACCGTTCAGGACTGCCTCTCTGAACAGACCCCCTGTATAACAACATTACAAAAATGAATTTGAAATTTTTTCCGAAAATGATGATGTAAGTTCTCTTTTTGGTTTTTTATTTTCAATAATGAACCTTTGGAATCGACCAAGAAAAAAAAATTTTAAACAACCCCTCAAAATTTGATCACAATTCTGCCCTGAACCAATTAGAAGCCTATGCTCGCCGTAAAGGATGGGCAGTATGGCTAGAGCCACACTTTAACCTGGAACAGCGAGGTTATCGCTTGGTGGTAACACCAAGAGGAGCCTTCATTATTGATGTCTCAGTGGTCTCTGGCTCCGGCCAGAGATCACTCGCAGACATCAATGCTTCCATAATTCAAAAATGTGAAGTTGGCGCATTACTAGAGGCTGCAGCAGCACTTGCAAACATTCAGCAAAACCAACTAAAGGTGATTGGAGCAACTACCACCTGGAGAGGGATAGGGCATGGCAAGTCAGCGAAGGATCTGATTCAGGCTGGTTACCCACTGTTTATCCTGGAGTGGGTGACCACCCGAGTCCTAACAGGAGGATCATTCATCTGGTCTAAATTCAGGGCTACGGCCACACGACGGCGTGCAAATGGGCCCCGTGGGACTTGAAGCTGAACTCGAAACCCATGGGGAGGAGAAGCGTCGACTGATGGCATAGCCGGAAGAGGCACAATCCTCCCTCCATCATTTGTGGGATAAGGTGATTCAACCTTGTCCCTCACCCCAATGTCCGAGGTCGGATCTCGGACCCTGATACCAAGCAGCCAGACGGACATGACTGCTGCGTGCTGAAACAATGCTGTGATGTAAATATTTATGTGCAATACCATCAATGAGGAATTTCACCATGTCGGAATTTCCTATTTTTGACCCCAAAATCGGATTCAGCACCTCTAAAAACCCCCCAAGGCAAACTTTCAGCCCGAACTTCCTAATTTACGAATAAACAAAACAGTGTAGAAAATACGAACGTTTAAAAAAACCGGGAAAATGACGTCATGCTGGAATAGTTCATTTATGGTCGCGTGAAGCGCTGAGATCGAGAAATCTATAGTCCCCAGATGCAAAATTTCATGAAACAGTAAAGTTCGAAATCGAAAAACTGAAGAAAAAAATAGAAAAAACGAGATGGGGAAAATTAGGTTTCCTCTGTTTTTGTTTGATAACTTTTCTCTTAGAAAACACGATTTCGTCGTCCCAATGGGCAACACTGGGAGGAGACTGGCGATCCGAACAGCCCAATCAGCGAGCGTTCCCGCAGCACGTCTGTTTTCCCGGTTAGTTTTGAAATTAAAAATTTTGATTGTCTCCCAAAAATAACAGGAGACTTATTTTCCGAAATCAGCCAGATTTTCATCTATCCCACACCGTTAACTATTCAGGAAAAATGCAAACAGAAATCGGTGAAATTCCTCATTGTACCGGTGAAGTATTTTTTCCAAATATAAATTGTCAATGGTATGTAGGCTCCATTTGGGGTCTAGTTGTGCCCGAAGATTTTGGTTCATCACTTCTAAGGGTCAAAAAATGAATTTTAAAAACGCCCTAACTCAAAAATTTTGATTTAAAGGTATTGTTTTTCCTTCAATTTAAGATTGACAAACCGTACGATCCCTACGAAAATTTAATGGTTTTACGTACGATAAATTAGAAACACGAGTGTGAATCGCAAAAGAGGCCTAATCTCCGGTCAAATTAAAGCTGACCGAAATGCGATCGATGTTTTTCTTCATGTTGGATGGTTGGTGGCTTTGCAGACGAGTGATCTATATAGAAAAATAATAAACCATTGTGTAATAATTTGCAGCGTTTTAAATAAAGTTTCTTCATTACAACAATCCTTTCCAGAAACTTTGCTATTATTTTGCAACAATAACTGAAATTAGCGGTCCATGTGTGATTGTGTAACAGTCTGAATTGCAATCTTACTACAATGATCCAATCTTATATGCAGAGATTATTACAACGGTGGTTAGCCATTACCTTTCAACGAAAGTTCCCTTGAAACGTTCAGGAAGTTTGAATTTGTTACTCATTCGTTCGAAGTAGACATTGACGATTTTCCTCTTATGGTCATACTGGTTGTACAAGGAGTTCATTGGTCCAGCAGTCCTCCAGCCTCCCAACTTAGTGACGACACTCCTCAATGCCATTTCTTGGAAGAATCTGTTGATGTTAAGCCAGGATGAATACAAACCCTTAAAGGAATCAACATAATGTCACATTCAGTGATACTTAACTGTAGTGTTCCAAATTATAGTAGAAAAGTCGACATTTCAGGCTCGACACGATAGATAGGTATATCAACTTAGAACAAACTCAGAATAGCCGCCTTTCTCGATGATCAATAGGAAAAGGTCACAAAATAAACGGAGATAGCTCAGGGCGGTTCCGAACTAATTCACGGAATAGGAATACCTACTAAGAACGCACCTGATTATTACTTAATGATTTATTATTTTACTGAATAGATCACCCACCTGCACAGAACGCGGCCTTTCCACCGATACAACCTATCTGAGAGTGGGGGTTGCCTTGATTGCGAAATTTGATTTTTGGTTTCTCGATATCGCGATTTGATTTTGATGATTTTGAGTTTGATGATCAAGTATTCAGTCAACAAACAGCATCGATATGGTAATGTAATGTGGTATTTCAGTCAATTTTTTTTATTATTATTATTATTTTTCAAAAGAGTATGGCTCAGAAATAACGGTAATCGGGTCTGTTCGTCGAGAAAATGTTTTTAAAACATATTGTTTAGTAATGCATGCATTCCAGGGACGTCCCATTGGATAAGCATTAGATCAGTTTAACCAGTTGTTAAGTGATAAAACTGTTTCACTCGATGTAATTTATTTATTACTTTAGGCAAGAAATACTGACCCCCCCCCCCTTATCCACCTTAACATTTCTAGCGGCATGGGAGCCTCGAATCTGAAGAGCATTTTAAAATCCGTGATCTACGATACCCAACATGCGAATTCGAGTTCACCCCCACCATCCCCACCACTTCACCAACGCCAACAATGGTGCCAGTCTGGCACCAAAGCGGAAATACGTCGTAACATTGAACTTTCATCTGTTAGTTTTGGTAGGCAGTTCGTCGAAGTTCACATCCGTATTCAAGGTGCAACACAAAAAAAAAAAAAAAAAAAAAAAAAACGAAATAAGCGGTTTATGGCATCATGGCACCATGTCCTGGCACCATAGTAGCACCACTATTAGTTCCATGGTGGTACAGAGAATAATTCATGAAAATCCGGAGGTATAATGAGAATTTTTCCTCAATTTCAAAGCTTGGGTACAATTAGTAAGCAGTAAAGGAACCGAAATATTGAAAAATCGGATATTTTGTGAATATTATCCCCCCACTCACCCCCTCCCCTTGCGAATTTTGGTACTCTGGTAAAATTATGTACAACTCGGAAGTTATTTGAGTCAAACAAAAAAAGAAACACGCAAATCGGTTGGAAATTGAGGACTGGGCAGAGTTTACAAGATTATGCACGCAAACGCACGTTTCTTAAGCATTAACCCCCCCTTTCCCCCTCTTAAAAAGCAAAATCCGAAATTCCGGCGCCGTAGTGCACAACTAGATAGTATTCCGCGTCAAACGAAAAAAGAACCACGAAAATCGTTTGAGAACTAAGGCCTGTGCAGAGTACACAAGATTATGCCCAAAAACGCACGTTTTTCGAACATTAACCCCCCCTTTCCCCCCCTTAAAAGGCAAAATTCGAAATTCCGGCGACGTAGTGCACAACTAGATAGTTTCCCGCGATTAACAAAAAAAGCACCAGGAAAATCGGTTGAGAACTAAGGCCTGTGCAGAGTACACAAGATTTTGTTACACACACACACAGACATACACCTATGGTTTTTTTCGCGGATTTGGATTCAGAATGGTCTAAAACGGATTACTGTGTGGTTATTGCTTCCGAGTCTACCAAGGTAGCGGAAGCTTTGTTTTCACTTTTCAAGGACGAAAAAAAAAGTTCTCCAAAATCAAAATTTTCACTCGCGTTTTGCGTTTTAGACCTTTCTGAACAATTTTGGTTCCGTGTCTGTGTGTCTGTCTGTCTGTCTGTCTGTCATGAATTCCTTGTAACGCGCATAACTATACGAAGTTATTGTCCAATTTCGATGAAATTTTCAGGGATTGTGCGGGTTGGTGTGTAGACGGTCCCCTATAAAAATCATCATCCCCGGACTGATAGAAGCGACTGTGCATGCGCAAACGTGAATTCCTTGTAACGGCCATAACTTCTACATTTTCCATCCGATTTCGATGAAATTTTCAGGGATGTTACAGATTGATGTTTAGATAGTCCCTTATGAAAATCATCATCCTCGGACTGATAGAAGCGACTGCGCATGCGCAAACGTGAATTCCTTGTAACAGCCATAACTTCTACATTTTCCATCCGATTTCGATGAAATTTTCAGGAATTGTGCGGGTATGTGTGTAGACGGTCCCCTATGAAAATCATCATCCTTGGACTGATAAAAGCGACTGCGCATGCGCAAACTTGAATTTCCTTGCAACGGCCGTAACTTCCACATTTTCCATACGATTTCAATGAAATTTTCAGGGATGTTACAGATTAGTGTTTAGATGGTTTCCTATGAAAATCATCACCCCCGGATCGATAGTAGCCGAAGCGCATGCGCGAACGTGAATTGCTTGTAACAGCCATAACTTCCACAATTTCTACCCGATTTCGATGACATTTTCAGGGATTACGGGGATTAGGTTGTCGATGGTCCCCAATGAAAATCAAGGCCTCAAAATCTTACAGTAGCCTCTGCGCATGCGCAAACGTAAAATCCTTGTAACAGCCGTAACAGTCGTGTGTGACCTGAGGATCTCAACCCCAACCCCTTTATAGGACAGTAAGCAATGCTCTGGATCCCAACCAGAAGTCCCAGGTTTTTTTTTTTTTCTGTTGAGTGTTGTCCTCCTTCACCCCAGATCGATCGCATAAGGACGCCCAAGTCTTACTGTGGGACGTCCTAAAAATCAGAGAAGCTATGGAAAGTTGAAGATTTGAACGGTGTGACGTCGCTAACCAACTGTCTTTGAAAAAAGTATCCATGCACAGAGAAGAGATGAAACCCTTGGAGAATCTCTTGGATACTACAAAATGCTACTCACACACGCGCGCGGCGTAGCGTGTGTGTATTTATGGCGGCCAGCCTTTTTTTCAAACGTGTGATCTCTTTAATTAATTTTTCTACCACATCATTGGGCTAAAAGTTGGAGTATTTACGTTTTCAAGGGCGCTGAATCCAAACTTGAGGTCAAAAACCTGAATTTCCGACCCATCGAAATACCCCATTTCTTCGTAGTTTGTATCTTGGCTCAAAGTAATTGGATCATGATGCAAAGTGTATTCTTTGTATTGCTTTTTCACCAATTTAAGGTGAAATTTCTGTAAGGATTACAGTTTTCGGTACTTTCGCATTATACGGGCGCCACTACATTTTTAGGATTTTTGGTACCGGAAATCAATTGAGGGGTTTCCTACAAGAACAAGATAAGTCCAAAGTTTGAAAAAACCCGGTTAAGGCGCCATTTTGTTCCTGAATGTGTGCGATATCTAGTAACAAGTTCATTTCGGCAGGAACCGAACAGGTCCAAGTCTACGGGAGGCTTCAAATTGTGCGCATTTTGCAGGAGAATTCTAGTCCTCTCTATTTCCGCAAGAACGAAATAAGTCCGCGCGCGCGTGGCAACACTGCGCCTGAAGGTCAGGGCGTCGCATTCCCAGCTGTTTGTTTAAAGTTTTATAAAGGTTTTTGATGAAACGACTGCTTGTCTACTTATCTATTCATTCATTTTTCAAATCCTTAAGATAGTAGGAACTATTATTTTCTCCTTCATGTTACTGATGGTGAAACAAAGAAAACATGGAAATTGAACCAGCAACATAGGCATCTAAAAAAACATTTTAAATGTTCTAGTTGTCAGTTTTTAAACACAGTTCGGAAATAGCTTCATTATTATTATAAAAACAGAAAATTTGATTACCGTCATAAACATGCAAAACGTGTTCACGTCATAAACATGCAGTACTTGGGCTTCAATGAAAATTCTGTAAGAACCAAACAAGTCACGTTTTGCAATAGGAGGGGGATAATTCAGGAAAAGGCCTTTCACAAAATTCAGCAGGTTTAGAATTTTCGATTTCGGACTTATCTTGTTCTTGTAGGAAACCCCGCAATTGTTCCCACACATTATGGTTGAAGGCAGTAATTGCCTATTTTGAAGAAATAACACACTGTCCTCTTCATTACGAGGTAAATCCCACAGCAGTAGTACTTCACTCATAATGAAAGCAAATGTACCCTCGAGGGTACTTATTGCCGTTCATTTGAGGTTACTTTTGCTTTCATTATGAGTGAATTACTACTGCTGTGGGATTTACCTCGTAATGAAGAGGACAGTGTGTTATTTCTTCAAAATAGGCAATCACACTCGCGTTTCTGATTTATGAAGTCCAACACTCAAGTCCCCATAGGAAGCTAAGGCTCTTTTGTCCTACAGAGTTCTGGGTGGTCTCATTCGATTCTAATCATTCAATTCTATTTTAAATTGGTGAAAAAACAATACAAATAATACACTTCGCATCATGATCCGATTACTTTGAGCCAAGATACAAACTACGAAGAAATTACTCAACCATATCGATGCTGTATGTTGACTGAATAAACCAGCAACTTGATCATGAAAATCAAATCGCGTTATCGATTTATTACCGGTGCAAATGTTCAATAATATTGATTTTTACGCCGAATAATTCTGTACGGTCATTTAATTTTATAAAGAATCTAATGCTCACCCAAATTGGAAAACGTACACGGTGGTAACGTACACGAGTATACTACAACTATTTTAAAAATAAAACATTTTTTCCATGTTCATATTTCCGTTATAACACTTTAAGGGGGTCTCAGTCGGTCCCCGTTCGTTCCTCGTTCCGGGTCAGTATTTCCCTGAATTGCAGGAGCAATACTTTTTAAAATGTAGCTAAATTTGACATTTTCAAGGATTTTAGAAATTTATTAGTTCATCGGCCTAGGAAATTGAAAAACTGAAAGATTGCCGCTTGAATCATCAAAATCGAACAACTGCCAAAGAAAAATGGTAAAACCCGTTCATTCAGTTATGTTTTCTCATTTTTCTCTGGAAATTTTTGATTAATATTGATGATTCACCCGGAACGAGGAACGAACGGCGACCGACTGAGACTAACAAACAAAAATAGGTGCTAAGCAGTAGGTACTTACGTAGCTTCCTTAACGTAAGAACCATACCGTTACCCAAGATTATTATGAATTCCAGTAAAAACTACTCTGTTTCATAAAGTAACCGTACAGTTTTACATTATTTCTGTAATCTATAGTTGAAAATGAAAACTCACGTTGGGAGGGTGATTTTGTCACGAATGGCTGGGGTCCAGTATCAAAAGGGTTGGTTGCCAAGACTGGTCAGCAAACTAAAAACTGGCATTTTTTCACTTTTATCAACAACTTCCAGTCCCAATAATAATACGAAATAATGAGTACCTATTGATTTCTAAACTGATCGAAAAACGTTCATGTTATCCGGCATAGTTCAGGAGGATTACATCATTTTGAGGGTAAAGTTTGCTCAAATAGAACGCAAAACGTAGAGGTAAAAGGAGAGATAGCGGTGATAAGAAAACTTCTTTTTCGAATTTAAAAACGCCGTGGCCATGTAGCCATTTTCATTTGTTGTTAATATCATGGAGGAAGATCAATCTTCTTCCATGTTAACAAACGGCTTGTTCTACTGTTTGTTGGGTGTAGTTTTACCCTAGGCTAGTGGCTATTCCACCCTAGGATTAGGTTGTCAGCACTGCCGTCCCTCCTGACCTTACGCAACTGTAATTTCCCAGTAAAAAGACATGTGCTCTCTTTTTATAAGGCAGTTTTCTCCTAAGGCTAAACATTATCTGAATCAAATTAACACAGAATCTTTCTCATAAGTTATTTGTCTATATGTCTAGCTTATTATGGAAATTTCGCCCAATTCGATCAACCTCAAGACAGAGAAGTTGGAAATGGGAAGGTTGATGGTAGCTAGCAAGGAAAAAGAATGACCAAAGGGTGCATACTAGCAATACATGAATGTGAAGGTCGGGAGGGTGGCGGTAACAAAACAGTTATGCTTTTTCTCTTCCTTAGTCATGGGAATGTAGGGAACTATGAAACTGTTCATCATATTATTGACCAGGGCCGTTTTTAGCCCCTCTGGGGCCCGGGGGCCAGTGTTGGGCAAAAATTAGCTATAGCTAATAGCTAAATATTTAGCAACATATTTATTATCTTATAAGTTGGGGCGGTATCTTATTAAGATACCATATCTTATTAACCCTCGAGCAGTCGCGTGTGCGGCTATTTGGCCGCATTTTTGAAAAAAATAGGCTGGTTTTTCTATATTCATACTATACCGCGCAATAGCCGATGTGTACCTTCAAGTTGCTGTTCAAGAAGCTAGACTGCACTAGGCTCGGACTTCAAGAAGCGCGTAGGGTACCTCAGTTCAGTAGAGAGTTTTTGCTTCACACGGTCGCACCGTGGGAGGCACCGTCCGTGGAAATAACGAGGTCCGATGATGACCGGAAAGGTACGAAGTTTTCCGAAGTTGTCGCGGGGCCGCGCGTTCGTGAAGCCCGCCCGTTTGTAGCGCTCTTCACGCGGTCGCCTCCCGCGGTCGGGTTCCTGCCACCGCAAGATGCAACCTTTAGGTAGGTTACACACTGATAACAGTTATTACATGCTTTGGTTTTGCGAATCGCAAGATTTATTTTACTTTCTTCTTCAATTCTTGCCAAAATATACTTTAAAAATGAGTACCTACCTCACATTGAAACTACTTTAGGTTATTACAGAGCACTGCAGTGGAACTTCAATAGAGGTTTATTTAACTCTACAAAAATATATGTACCTATAGTTCCCCCATGCAAAAAGTTATTTTAATATGATAAACATTGCCTAACACATGTTGAATTTTGAGGTCCGAATATAATCACGAATGATGTTGGTAGTTCACTTGATCATAATTTCATTTGATATTTCACTTGATTAATAGTGAAAGAAAACTGATCTAAAAATGTGTTCAGGCAATAACACATTTAAAACTCATTCTAACCCCTGTGCATTTTAAAAAAATATAATAACTTTCCCGAGTTTATTGTCATTTATTATATTTCAAAATATAAGTATTTATTAATTAGGTGTAATACCATACGTGAACTCAGAAAATTTTGGGACTCAGAGAAAAACTTATAACAAAAGATAGGCCTAAAATATCATCATTTTTAGTCATATGCTATTTCTAAAATGCCAATTGTGTTCATGAGTTTATAAGAAGTTTGCCAACAATTTAATTATAATTGCAATTTGATAGTAAAACTATGCATCAAACTGCATATACAAGGTGTTTCACGAAAAGGTTGCACGTTTCATTTCCCCAAAATACAGCGTACAAAATTGGGACCAACGCTATTCTTCATGGTTTTTTGTGAGGAATTCAGGAAAAATACTTTCGCGCAAAATAGAAAAATACCAGTCAAATTTAAAAACGGATGACACCCTGTGATTCAGATTCAAAACATGATGGAAAAACATGTGCCACACTAAGGGTCCTCCAAAACCTAATTTTTTGTGCAATTGTGGAGTTGCGCAACTTAGAACGTTCAAAAAGTCAGGTTGCGCGCAATAAAAAAATTTGGTTCGGGTATGAATTTGTCATGAAATTTGACGAATTTGTGATAAAGGGGGGGGGGGGTCCATTTGAATAAATGAAGTTGGTGTCAATTGCGCACCTGCATGCAAGTATTTTGCGCGAAAGTATTTTTCCTGGATTCCTTACAAAAAACCATGAAGAATAGCGATGGTCCCAATTTATTACGCTGAATTTTGGGGAAATGAAGGGGGGTGCAACCTTTTCGTGAAACACCCTGTTTACCACTTCACCTACCAATAATACTCAGAATATTGTTTGGTCGGAGGAGGATTATATAAAAACCTATAAAAATAGAATTTTGAGAATTTGTGAGGGTGAGGTTATGGTTAAGGTATCGCTTTCTTCTAGAAGAATGATGAATTTAGGATTGCGAACAACTGAAGGTTGAGTGTGAATAGTCGTTTAGAATTCCTCAGAATGGAACCAACTGAGTTGGTTCATCACTCTGATTTGGTAACAGCGTTTTCCAAAATCTCAGACAGAAACCAGCCACATATAATTTGAATTTTAGGCGTTCTACAACAGATATTGCATTTTCTCAAAGTAGGAAATGAGGCAGAATTAATTTAAATTTGAGAGGAAAAGAAGGAAATTCCAATAAAATTATCACCTGATTTACAAACTTGAAATAACTTTGATGCTTGATCACTCAAAACTAGGTTTTTGTAGTTAGTTCCATTCTGTACCTTCCACTTCAGCAAGAACGAAAATGGTGGCCAACTTCTCAGTCAAGGTCTCTTGGTGTCAGGTTATGATAACAGAATCCACGGAGCGTCCCGTTTCCATGGTAACAGTCACGGTCCCGTGGTAAAAAGGAGTGGGGAGGTTAGCATCAACTCTAGTTTTCCGTAGCTTCACGTTCACGGGAGCTTGCCACCGTGTGAAGCAAAAACTCTCTAGTACCTAAGTTGAAGTCGTCCATCAACCGGCCACGTTCCTAATATTTTCTTTTGTGAAAAGTGTTGTGGTATGTGCACCATTTTCTAGTAAAGAACAAGTCATTTTTGTTTACAATGCATCTGAAATACGAGAGAAAATCAAGAGGCAAATATTGGCAGGAAATATTGGCTGTTTCATACATTATGTACCATAGGTATGAAAGAAGAACTTTCTAAATTTTGATGTTATTCTAGTTGACTTTGTGGAATTTGTTGAGTAATAAATTTATCGTTTAATTGAAAATTGGTTTCTTACATGCACCCTGCGTATCATTTAAATAAAGAATAAATGCGTACACGCGTTACACAACTGAAATTCGACTAAGTTACGAAGTGCGGCCAGTTTGCCGCCACGCGCTCAGTTATGTGTTTTTAAAACACGCGACTGCTCGAAGGTTAAGATACTGCCCCAACTGATAAGATACTACCCAACTTATAAGATAATAAATATGTAGCTAAATATTTAGCTATTAGCTATAGCTAATTTTTGCCCAACACTGCCGGGGGCGAGCAATCTTTGGAGCCCCCCCCCCCCCGTCACCGTTACTCTGTGGGCCCCCCTCTGGAGGAGTATCCCCCCCCTCCACCAACGTCATCGAATTCATTGATAGGTAAGGTAGGAAATGGTTAGAAAATCACAAGAACACTAGCTCAACAAACGTAAAATTATATTAATTTTAATAAAATAATTTTACGTTAATTAATTAATTAATATTAATAAACGTGCCTCTTTACTCTGTAAACGAGTTTTTCGATATTTTTGCTGATAACGAGTGATGATATATAGCACTTTTAGACAGTCCTTGATTAATATTCATGTACGCAGAATTGTTGATACCATTATGACGATGTATTACCCAATCATGGGTGGCATACAAATAAATTTATTCTATTCTATTCTTCTATTCTATTCTATATTTTATAGTTATTTAAGTATGTAAATTTCCATATTTTCCACATGGAATACTTATGTGTTGAATACTTGAATTTGAAAAATATATCGGAGGCTTTTGTGAAAGACTAGGTAGACTAGGCAAAACAATAGAAACTATTTGAAAGAAGCCTTCCTTGCCTTCGCTTCAGCAAAATCTCGAATCAGGCCATTAAAATCCAACTGATGGGCTACATCATTTTCAATGGACATTACGGCTGATTCATCATTCCTGCAAGAAAGAACGCTCGTCTATGGCTAGCTAATGCAGTGCAGAATCTGTCCTGAGACATTGAATTTCTGAGCTGAATTTCTGTCATGGAGTTCCGGCGTTGTTGCCGTTGTGGTAGGTACTAGTAGATTGTTCTGATGTTGGTGAATCAATGATAAAATAAATACAATTTCACTTTCGACGATGTGAAAGTAGGTAAAATCTCTTTTTTTGACCGACTTCAAAATCGCCGAAGGCGGCAAAGAAAAAGGAGGTACTCGGTTTGGTGTGTCATAGGACGATAATTTTGCTTCCGAGTCTACCAAGGTAGCGGAAGCTTTGTTTTCACTTTTCAAGGACGAAAAAAAAAGTTCTCCAAAATCAAAATTTTCACTCGCGTTTTGCGTTTTAGACCTTTCTGAACAATTTTGGTTCCGTGTCTGTGTGTCTGTCTGTCTGTGTGTCTGCCATGAATTCCTTGTAACGCGCATATCTATACGACGTTATTGTCCGATTTCCATGAAATTTTCAGGGATTGTGCGGGTTGGTGTGTAGAAGCGTAGAACTGATAGAAGCGACTGCACATGCGCAAACGTGAATTCCTTGTAACAGCCATAACTTCTACATTTTCCATCCGATTTCAATGAAATTTTCAGGAATGTTACAAATTAGTATTTAGATAGTCCCCTATGAAAATCATCACCTTCGGACTGATAGTAGCCGCTGCGCATGCGCAAACGTGTATTCCTTGTAATGGCCATAACTTCCACATTTTCTACCCGATTTCGATGACATTTTTAGGGATTACGCGGATTAGGTTGTAGATGGTCCCCAATGAAAATCAAGGCCTTAAAATTTACAGAAGCCTCTGCGCATGCGCAAACGTAAAATCCTTGTAACAGCCATAACATTTACATTTTTCATCCGAATTTTGTTGAAATTTTCTAGGATTGTCCAGATTAGCGTGTAGATGGTCCCCTATGCGGGTAGTGAAAGGTACTTAGAGATTGGTGTTTTGAGATTAACTACTATGCATTGGATAATCTATACAATCGGGTTATGGATACGAGGAAGCTATGTGCCACACCCACTTGACAGACTTTTTTTTAAAGTAGAAAGACCCGTTTTTGAGGAGTGCTCGCCCTTCCCACCTTGAAAATCCGGGGCCCCGGGGCGACCGCCCACATCGCCCCCCCGCCCCCCCCTAAAAACGGCCCTGTTATTGACATCAAAATGTGATTCCAAACGGTGTTGATACATTTATTACAATCCCCCCCCCCCCCCTCTACACATCAGTCACAAGGGATGACTGTTTATACCTGGCACTTTGCTCCTACTAGCTATAAGTACCTACCTAGTCCAAGAATTATCAACTGCCAAATTCATTAGAAAATGAGGAGGACAAGATTAAAATATTAAAATTGTAGGGTAATGTTTGGGACTAACGCCTATCTCACGAATAATTTACATTATGATCCATAGTGTAAAGAAGTCATTTTGCTAAGATTTTACTATAAGTAGTAAAATTATGTGAATTGTTTATAACACCTTCATGAATAGTTTAAGCATTATTTGAGACAATAAAGTTGTTTATATTATCTACAATTAAAAAAAAACTATAAACGTATGCTGGGTTGAATCCAACTTGACCATAGCATTCATGTCCTCGAGGTCCACCTTGGCGTTGGAGGGTTAATTTGATAGCATAGCCGAGTTTTCTTCAAACCCTTCACATCTCTGGATGATAATCTCGTAGCAGGTAAGAAAGTAAATTATTTCATTCCAATTATTTGATTCTACATTTTGGTAAGAAATTAATCATTTCAATCCATGATAATAATATAAGCAGGATTTGCTCGGTCTGCCATATTTCATATCAACTTCAACTTCAAATCTACAACAAAAGGACATGAAATATCCTCTGATGTCAACCAAGAATTTCGTACCCTATGAGTAGGGGAAATAGTCAAAATGGAATTTGTCCCTACCTAAAGGTTTCCCTTCTTCTTCTTCTTCTTCTTCTTTCTTGATTTTAACCGAGCAGATTGATCTATCTATTGCTATCTTCGATAGCAACCCAGATCGGGTGTGCGTCGATGTACCCCGCGCCGATGTACCCCCCGGGCATAGTGCCCCCCGTCATTGTACCCCGCTGAATGAAAACATCCCGCGGGGTACAATGACGGGGGGCACTATGCCCGGGGGGTACATCGGCGCGGGGTACATCGACGCACACCCGATCTATTTGCGTCAAGCGAAAACCGGTAAATGGGTTCCCAAAAAAAAGGTTGATAATATAAACAAACTCAGTAAGCTGTAACCTGGTTGGACAACTAGACTGATGGCCTGACCTGCTCCAACCAATGAGATCCGTTGAAACAGAGATTGAAAATCGTCCTCCGATCTTCACTTCCCTTCTAGGAATTTGCGTCTGGCGCGATGCGGAAGCTACCCGAACCCCTCCATGATAATCGATTATATTTGGATATTTGAAGATATCGAAGGATGGTAGAATCGATAGAGAGAAGAAAAATATCACTGTTTCTAAAAAAATCACTGCCTTTCAACTTGTATCATCTAGACACACGAGTTTGTTGTTTTTTCCAACATTTTTCAAGGTTTTTTTCCCTAATTTTTCCGCTGAAGCCTTATAATAGCCTATAATCATAAACCTACCAGGTTTATGCTCAGTGTTGAGCTAAACATCCTCTTTTCTTCTCTCTATCGATTTTTTAGAAATGTTTTACTACTAAACAATTTTGGTTTTGCCCTAGGTAACTTGGAAATTTAACGTTCTTTTTAACAATATCCTCAAATTTGAATTTACTTGGTAAATAACAGGAGTTATGAGAGTTTTAATGACGTAAGATCGAAAACACGAACACAATCTTCAAATTGAAGAAAACGAAATCGCAAGGAGACATTAAATGCCAAGGAGACAAAAATAAATTTTATTAAGTACCTATTGGAAATATCTTGTAGAATCGGACCCTGAAGTTATGCCCAACTTAGGTGTAGACACCCTGCATAAAGTTTTTTGACATTTTATGTCTTTACTATGACACATAAATGAAAAATCGTCACGTTACGCGTTACGCGGAAATTTCTGATGATTTTCACGTACAACCAATCGTTCCTAGGGAAAACTAATTTCTCATTTTCCACCCACAAAAATCGTTCACCACTCTTTGGAAAGCTCTCAATTTATTAAACATAAGACATAAAATGTCTCTCGTGGTTGCGTACTTGTACGAATGCTGTATCCACCGTTTGTGTTTTAATTTTTTCAATTTAACACTCCCTCAAAATTTGATGGTTTACGTTTCAAGGTACGTTTATTATCATATTATGAAGAATGATAGAGAGGTAGATAGGTATTTTTCGTATTTGAGAAAAATGCTAGAATAGAGGTGATTTGCTCAGATTTCCTACCCTATACTATGCTACCTTATACAATACTATCTATACTACCCTTCCTACCCTATACTATATCATACCCTATACTAAAAACGCTCAATTTATACCAAATTACAAGTAAAAACGCAGCAAATTTTGTTTTCTTTTTTGGATCATGAAAACCTATTCGTAAAGAAGCCCTGATGTAGAGCATAAAGCTGATAGAGATGACTATCTTTATACTACAAGACATAAGGATGGAAATATAAAATGTTTGAAAGCCTCAAGATGTTGGAGAGTTTACCAGCGAAACTGTTGAAAACTAAAACCTACGTTCCCCCTTTTTATTAAAAAGAGGACCTAAATCCATAAAATAATATGGATTTATTATTTTATAAATTTATCATTGACCAACACATAAAATAATATCTCCCGAATCTACTATGTTCAATCTAATCTATTGTTTCAATATATATTATTATTATCATCTACATTAGTTACCTACTTCAATTTACTCCTTATAACTCAAAAAGGAGGTGTAGGTACAACTTATTAGTCGTTTTTAAAAATATTTTTGAAGAAAAAAAAATTGAAAATTCGATGTTATCTTGATGCTAAACTATCGGAAAGGGAAATATCGATATTCAGATATATCGATACCGAAAGCCCAAGCCCTAGTCAGTTGTCCTCGTCCAGTCTCCATTGTCCCTACGGCCATTGTTGGGTCACCTTAGTTAGTGCTTGTAATGATTCTTGAGAGAGAAATTTAAAGAAGATTTCAATTTCCTTGCCGTGGATCAGTTGTGTTCTTTTTCAGGTTTAGAGTGATAGTGAGAAGAAAAGTTCAGTTTTGTGAGTGATAATTGTAGTTTTAGGAGTGAATTACATTCCCCAGTTCCCACCTCGTTGGACATCTGCTTCAACCAGTCGAATCAATCACCTTCGCAAGACTTCAGTAGGTTCAGGAGCAATAATGAACAAACGCGCACAGTTGAACACACCTCAAGGTATGAATTCTTGATTTTTATTCACTTGTTTGATGTAAGTCACCTGTTGCAGGAGGCTTGGGTTGGCTTCCTTGAGTTGGATGGTATCCACTCTCTCGCCAACATTGTGGTAAACATGAACTTGATGGCAGGTAAGGCGCTGTACCTACAATATTTTTTCCATCAATTTGCTTATGTTGTAAGCGGTTGTGGGTTGTGTTTGGATCGGTACTTCGATACGTGAGTTGGCCTCTCAGTTGGAATTTTCGTACTCATTGCTCTCAAGGGCGGCCATTTTTCCCGATCAGCGCTGCCAACCAGTCCAAGCAAAAATTCCCCAGGGTTCACATGAGCGCGGTTGTGCGAGGAGGCGGTTACGCGTTCGGCCATTTGATTGGCGGCGCCTCAGCCGCCTGAGTACTTTTGGAGTGGACTGTCGCGTTTCAAAAATTCTGATATTCGTCGCGTAACCGCGCGCCCTTTGTTTACATTTTTTGTTATCACGACTTGTTATCACCAATTGTTCCAGCACGGGTATATTATATACTTATACAGGGTGTCTACACTTTCGATGGGCATAACTTCAGGGTTCGATTCTACAAGGTATTTCCTACAAAAAATGTCTCTTAGCAATTTTCTTTTAACCCACTCAAAATTCTATTTTTTCACTTTAAAGTTTTTCTTCGCGTTTTCGACCTTACGGCACTGATATGGTCATAACTCCCTTAAATCTCCTGAAAATTCAAATCTGACTACACCGTTAGAAAGAGCGTTGAATTATCAAGCTACCTAAAGCAAAATCAAAAATTTTTAGCAATAAAATAGTATCAAAAAATCAAGTCAAAAAGTGAACTTTAAATTTTTTTTGAAACTTGACTTTCTTCGACCAACGTTTTCACTGTAAATCCCTGCCCATTTCGGTGGGCGCTCTTCGGAGAAAACATGCTAAAATTGTCACCTTTCCAACGGTCTATCAATTTTTCTGTTCAACATTCAAAAAGAAAGAGTAAAAGAAGTTTGAATGTCAAAAAACGTGTGTTTTACAAACAAATCCAGTGTTTCAAGCCGGTTTATGGTTCCCCTCGATCTCAAAATGGCTTGACGATTTTGGTATCATTTTCTATGTAATTATTTACGCTGAATCCAATAGTAATACTTTCGAATGATTCCGACTGCTAGAAAGTGAATTTATCGAAGAAAACCTTCGTTTTTCGTACATAAAATTCACATCGTACATAAAGTAACACCTTTCTACTGAATAAAAACACCAAATTTCTAGCTGATTGAAGTTTTTGTTGAGTAGAAAGGTATTACTTTATGATATCTTCCATATCTACGAATAATGCGTATTTTATGTACGAAAAACGAAGGTTTTCTTCGAAAAATCCACTTTCTAGCAGTCGGAATCATTCGAAAGTATTACTATTGGATTCAGCGTAAATAATTACATAGAAAATGACACCAAAATCGTCAAGCCATTTTGTGATCGAGGGGGTCCATAAACCGGCTTGAAACACTGGATTTGCTTGTAAAACACACGTTTTTTGACATTCAAACTTCTTTTACTCTTTCTTTTTGAATTTCGAACAAAAAAATTGATAGACCGTTGGAAAGGTGACAATTTTAGCATGTTTTCTCCGAAGAGCGCCCATCGAAATGGGCAGGGATTTACAATGAAAACGTTGTTCGAAGAAAGTCAAGTTTCAAAAAAAAAATTTTAAGTTCGCTTTTTGACTTGATTTTTTGATACTATTTTATTGCTAAAAAATTTTCATTTTGCTTTAGGTAGCTTGGTAATTTAACGCTCTTTCTAACGGTGTAGTCAGATTTGAATTTTCAGGAGATTTAAGGGAGTTATGACCATATCAATGCCGTAAGGTCGAAAACGCGAAGAAAAACTTTAAAGTGAAAAAAATAGAATTTTGAGTGGGTTAAAAGAAAATTGCTAGGAGACATTTTTTGTAGGAAATACCTTGTAGAATCGAACCCTGAAGTTATGCCCATCGAAAGTGTAGACACCCTGTATACTATAGTATATATTATATACTTATAATAAGTCTTAGTGAAATTGTAATTGAATTAGTTAAGAAGAGAAGAGAGCTGTGGGATTTTAAGTTAGGGGTCGACGAGTATTTTTTACCTTACTTATTTTTTATAATTATCGTTTATTTTGGTCTCTTGTAGACATTTGATGAATGCATCGTAATGAAATAAAACGTATACCTATCTGATAAATATAATCTGTGATTTGTTTATGTAATGGATACTCAAATTGATGAGAATTTCAACCACTTGAGGTGATTTCCAAGATTTTTATGCATAATTAGCGCCTACAACGGAATTATTAAGATATCATGAATATATCCAGAGAAACAGGTAGGTCCTACATGAAACCTTCACTACTTCACAATCAAGTCTATTAGAAAGAACTAAACGCTTCACACTCGATTCGAAATCATAAACTCAATTTTAAATGCTTGCATACGAGTCTGCAACACATTGGGACATTTTCATGTCAACCACTACACAACACGGTAGTGAAGTAAGGTTGTTAGTTCATGTACCCAAGCATCGAAGTTTTCGTGACGATTTTTCAGTTCATTTGCCAAAGCAAAATGTAAGGTTGTTGATTGTTCTCTACGCAACACAGTGAGTCTATTTTATTTATTGGTCGCTTGAGCAAGATTTGCTTAGTTTTCGTGACGATTTTGAAGTTCATGTGCCAAAGCAAAGACATGAAAATGTCAATAATGACGCTTTTCATAATATGATGTACAATGAATCATGGTGATCATATTATGATCACCATGATTCATTGTACATCATAATTCACATTGATAATAATGATTACAAATAAAATAAAGCTATCAGAATTCCGATTTTTGGAGTTGGTAGGTGGAGTTGGTTTATCTATCTCGATTCAGTAAAATACTGTTCATCTTTGATGCATTTAAAAATGAAATGGAACATCGTAGGAACAGAAAAAATGTACCTACTTGATGTACCCCCCAGTCACCCTTGATGAGGAGGTACATTGGTGATTTTATAGTGATTCATAAAGTTCGGACGAGCTGAATTGAATCACAATTTGAAAACAAAAATGATAGGATTCAAACCAGCTAGGATTCAAAATATAATAGGATTTCAACTGAAGCGCGGGAAAATAGAAGTCGAAAAGCTGTCGCGCAACCGCGACCATGTGAACCTCTACACCCGCCGCGTCCAAAACGCGTAACCGCCTCCTCGCACAACCGCGTTGACCGCGCACATGTGAACCCAGCTTAAGGTAGGTGGGTGACGTTCCCGCACCTTTTGTGATAGAAAACTATATAAGGTTAGTAAGGTAGTATAATATAAGTATAAGGTAATAAGGTAGTAAACTATATAAGGTTTATTCCAGCGCCTCTCAGTTCATGAACTTTCCTACACACAACCTGCGCACAACCCGCGCGCATGATGAGTTCATGAACTGATCGAGAAGTTCGAGAACTCGCAAACGTTTTCGAGAGGACTGGCACACGTCTTCAGCTTCCGACGAACAAGGCTGAACCCCGCGGAGTGTCTGCCCTTTGCCCTTTTGGTTTATTATTATCAACTAGCTGAAAAGCCTACTAAAAGCAGGCAAAAACGATTCCTCCTACTTCTCCCGCCCCCGCCTCCGATTCCTATCGCCTCCTCCCGACTCCGACTCCTCCCGCTCCCGACTCCTCCCGCCCCCGACTCCACCCGGCCCCGACTCCTCCAGCCTCCGACTCTCCCCACCCCCACGACCCCTCCGTGCATACGTACCTACGTATATACGGTTGGCGTCTTATGTATATAGATAATGAATCTTTGGAATCGACCAAGACATTTTTTGACATGGATATGTCTTAGTTCTGGGGGTCATTCCAAAATTTTCGACACATAACAATGCAACCTTTTTTTTCTGATGCTGTTGAACGCAGGAAGCTGAAATTTGAGAGGCAGGGTCAATCGATACGTACTTCTCGAAAACTCGAAATAAAGGTAGTTTTTTCATCAATTTAAAATTGTATTGCATTATTAGAAACGATTGGGATTACCTGGAGTTCTGTAGGACCAACCATTCGCTCCCAACGGGAACTTGGAGGTTTGACTTACGATAAATCAGAAACACGAGTGAGTCGCAGAAGAGGTCCAATCTTCGTTCAAATTTTATCTGACCAAAATGTGATTGCTGTTGGTCTCTTCGATTAAATCGAATACAAATTTGATTGTGTTGTGGGTAAGTAGTAGGTAGGTTGTAACTATGGTTGGTGTGTTCTTTGCAGACGAGTGATCTACAGGGTGTCCCATGTTAAGGACCGAAAAACTTCGGGAGTCGATTCTACAACTAATTTTAGTAAGAAAGTGTATCATAGCAATTTTTCGTTAGACGCTTAATTTCCGAGTTATTTTAATTTTAAGATTTTTTTCGTGTTTTCGACCTTAAGCCATAAAAATGACCATAACTCGCTTAATTTACAAGCAATTCAAAATTTAATTACACCGTTGGATAGGGCGTTAAATTTACTATTTTTCTAGTGGTTATACAAAAAATTTTGTAAGGTCGTGATGGGTGAAAAATCAACTCGTAAAGTCATTTTTGTAAAATTGAAAAAATTTCCTACTTTTTCTTTTGATTGTTAAGGTTTTACTTCCACGTGATTTTTCACGTACGTCTACATAAAAAACTGCGCAAAAATCTCAGCTTTCCAATGGTATAATTTGTTTCAATTTTACTCCGCTAATTAGGGGTGAAAAATACGTTTGAATGCTAAAAAACGTGGTTGCGCTCATGGAAATCAAGGTTTCTGGTTCGTTGGGCCTCGGGCAGGTTCGACGAATTAGGGGTGGAATTCTGCGTCATTTTCAACGCTATTAGACTGATTCCATCACCGTTGGCATGTGAAAGCTCAGTATTGAATTTTGGTAGGTCCGAATCTTTTTTTTTTTTTAATTTACTTGGTACCTATTTATGCACGAATTGAATGTTCAATTCTCGCAACTTTCTCGATTGTATGAAAAAAGAGATATCTCATACAGAATAGCGTGTAGATGTGGAATAAAAATAAAGATAAATAATAATATTTTAGAGAAAGTAAAAATTATGTTTATGAACAAAAATAATCATTATGGAGACGGAGTAGAGGATAATTTATTATCTCATTTATGTTTACTCAATAACGTACTTCGATGAAGATAAAGATTATTTTTGTTCATAAACTTAATTTTTACTTTCTCTAAAATATTATTATTTATCTTTATTTTTATCCCACATCTACACGCTATTCTGTATGAGACATCTCTTTTTTCATACAATCGAGAAAGTTGCGAGAATTGAACATTCAATTCGTGCATAAATACCAAGTAAATTAAAAAAAAAAGATTCGGAACTACCAAAATTCAATACTGAGCTTTCACATACCAACGGTGATGGAATCAGTCGAATAGCGTTGAAAATGACGTAGAATTCCACCCCTAATTCGTCGAACCTGCCCGAGGCCCAACGAACCAGAAACCTTGATTTCCATGAGCGCAACCACGTTTTTTAGCATTCAAACGTATTTTTCACCCCTAATTAGCGGAGTAAAATTAAAACAAATTACACCATTAGAAAGCTGAGATCTTTGCGCCGTTTTTGATGTAGAGGTACCTGAAAAATCATTTGGAAGTAAAACCTTAACAATCAAAAGAAAAAGTAGGAAATTATGACAATTTTACAAAAATGACTTTACGAGTTGATTTTTCACCCATCACGACCTTACAAAAAATTTTGTATAGCCACTAGGACGATGGTAAATTTAACGCCCTATCCAACGGTGTATTTAGATTTTGAATGGGGTATTTCGGTCAATTTTTTTTATTTTTTTTTTCAAAAGGGTATGGCTCAGGAATAACGGTAATCGGGTCTGTTCGTCGAGAAAATGTTTTTAAAAAATCAGAGAAGCTAAGGAAAGTTGAAGATTTGAATGGTGTGACGTAGCTAGCCAATCGTGACGTAGCTAGCCAACTGTCTTTGAAAAAAGTATCCATGCACAGAAACCCTTGGGGGACCCCTTGGATACTACAAAACACCACTCACACACGCGCGCGGGGCTGTCCGCGGCGTAGTCCTTGCCTTGTGTGTGTGCATTTATAGCGGCCCGCCTTTTTCAAACGTGTGATCTCTTTAATTAATTTTTCTACCACATGTTATAGTATCATTGGGCTAAAAGTTGGAGTATACAGGTTTTCAAGGGTGCTGAATCCAAATTTGAGGTCAAAAACCTGAATTTCCGACCCACCGAAATACCCCATTGCTTGTAAATTAAGCGAGTTATGGTCATTTTTATGGGTTAAGGTCGAAAACACGAAAAAAATCTTAAAATTAAAATAACTCGGAAATTAAGCGTCTAACGAAAAATAGCTAAGAAACACTTTCTTACTAAAATTAGTTGTAGAATTGATTCCCGAAGTTTTTCGGTCCTTAACATGGGTCACCCTGTATACAGAAAAATAATGAACCGTTGTGTAATAATTTGCAGCGTTGTTAAAAAAAGTTTTTTTCAGCAATGCTATACGAGTATATTGAATTCACTATTGCATGCAGAGTTGCACATGTAACTAGTTAGTATTAGGAAAATCCTCCCACAAACCTTATCTTTCCTCAAAGATCTTAGAAATCCTTATAAATACTTGTTGAAATGCAACACTCCTGACAATTTCTTCTCGTACCATTGTGTAAATTAATTTATTTCTTGTAAACGTCGCTACTAATGATTAGTACTTATAATTATTATAAATTCAAGTTACTTTCCATATTACAGGTGCCTGCAGCGGCTGCTGATGCTGAAAATTCACCGCAGTTGGAGAAATCATGAAGCATCTTCACGACTCGGGGAAATCATGAAGCATCTTCGAGTCTTCGCTCTGCCTTCTGCATGCACGGCGATTCTTCAATCACCTATGAGGTTATGCATTATATATTTTTTTTGTCACTAGATTATTGTTTAATATTTCAATTTTCTTCAGGAATTCTCTGTGCACGCTGTCACGGATAGGCTCTTTCAACATTTGTATAGAAAAATTCTTGGAGTAGTTCTTTCAACATTTATTTTTCAGTGGTCTTTGCAAAATCGCAACTTTACCGTGTTTTTAGATAATCTCAGACTGTCGCCGTTCCTCCCTCGTTCCGGGTTAGTATTTATCTCAAAGACCGGCGCTAAAAGTTTGAAAGGTGTACCTGAATTTGAAATTTTCAAGGGTTTTAGTGTCTCTTTTTTTTTGTCCGACTAGGAAATCTCCCAAATTGCTCATTATTTCACCAGAGTATCAAAATTCGCAAGGGGATGGGGCGAATGGGGGGGGGGGGATAATATTCTCAAAATATCCTATTTTTCAATATTTCAGTTCCTTTATAGCTAAATAATTGTAGCCAAGCTTTGGAATTGAGGAAAATTTCTCGTTATACCTCCGGATTTCCATGTATTATTCTCTGCACCACCTTGGGACTAATGGTGCCACCATGGTGCCAGGACATTGTAAACGGCATATTTCGTGGGTTTTTTTTTGTGTTTCACAAAAATGTTAGCCAGATTGGCATGTTGGGCGTCGTAGACCATGGATTTTAAAATAATCGTTGATTTCAAGTATCTATTTTAATTAGGTTCTTCATTATATCAATATTTTTCTCTGTTAACGAGGTTGTACTTACCTGGTTCCTCAGCCAAGAGTTATTCGTTTCTGGTAACCAGTTTCTGGATGTTTTCCATCAAATAAAGTAGGTAATTTCAATATGATATTTATTAGTAAGTTCTAAATTCTTCAGAAGATCGCGCCTCTCGCCATCAATAGGTAGGTCAGCTGCTATTGCTATTGTGTCATTTTGCTGTGGCTAACACGATTGGTTTCAGTGTGACGCTGAAACTGAGTCAATTGAGACCCCCGAGCCAGCCAAGGAAGATCGAAGGGTGAATTCGAGAAGCCTGCGAGTGAAATGAGTCTCAGGTTGCCCTGATGATGTCAAGACTCCAAGAAGTTTGGATTGGAAGCCACTCCTTGAATCACATCTCTATCCCTATTTGGATTTGAATTTTCACCAATTTTTCTCAGATTTGCAAACTGTCAGTCTTTCAAACTCCTCTTTAAATTAGGACTGATAAAATGTGATTAACTTTCAAAGCGCGTCCCCCGATTTTGCTTTCTCACTATCAAAGACCCCTGGCATTTTGCATTGTCCAGAACTTCCCGGACAATGTTAGTTCAGGCTATCTTCACATGAACATTTCAGCTTACAAACCCCCCTTTCATCGTGAACGTTGATTTGATCTCGATCAAAACCCAATGAAGCTTTAATATCATTTTATTTTTTATTAATTTTGAATCCTTTTTTGGAATTTTACTCATTTTACTTGAATTTATCCTAATTTCACTTAGCAATATTTTTGTCTTCTCTCTCTTCTACAGGGTGTCCCATGTTAAGTTCAGGAAAACTTTGGGAGTCGATTTTACAACTAATTTAAGTGAGAAAACGTCTCCTAGCAATTTTGTTTTAACCGCTTGTTTTTCCAAGTTTTTCCCATTTTAAGATTTGTTTCGTGTGTTCGACTTATATCTACCAAAAGTTCTCTTAATGGTAAAAAGGGCATCAAATTTCCCATCTTTTTACTGCCAACTAAGAACTATTTTCGGGGTCCTGATGGGTGAAAAATCAAGTCGCAGAGTAATTTTTGTTGAATTGGCAAAATTTCCAATTTTTCTTTTTGAATGAATGAATGTTTTTTATTTGCCACTCCACACAAAGTGCATCGACAATAGTCAATAAAATATAAATATAAAACAAAACATAACAGTGTAATAGGGCTAAACAAAACAATGGGACATTAGAAAGGGCACACGGGTAAAAAAAACAAAAAACGATCACATCCTCCAGAAGACAAAGGCAGCGGAGCCCATTTTTGTTAGAGGTTTTCTCCCCCATGGTTTTTCATGTGCCTCATCATCAAAAACTGCGCGAAGATCTCAGCTTTGCAATGGTATAATCAACATATTTTTCAATCTAATTTAGGGGAGAAATTTATGTTTGAACGAGGTAAAATGGGAGGTCTGCGGGTTTGGATGAAGGGTGGGAAATCCTCCATCAAAACGTCCGAGTTCTTTGAACAAAATCCACGTTTTTCCGCGTTCAAACATAAATTTCTCCCCTAAATTCGATTTTCGAATATTTTTTGATTACACCATTGCAAAGCTGAGATCTTTGAGCAGTTTTCGGTGTTGCGGTACGTGGAAAACCATATCGCCAATTTGACAAAAATTACTTAACAATGTGATTTTTCAACCAACAGGACCCCAAAAATAATCATTTGTAGGTACTATAAATATTGAAAATTTGACGATGCCCTTACTTTCAACATTATCACAGTAAATTAAAGTAGTTATGGTAATGTTAGTGCCAGAAGATCAAAAACACGAAAAAATCTGTAAATGAAAAAAACTTGGAAAAACAAGGGGTTAAACCAAAGATGCTAAAAGACATTTTCATACTTGAATTAGTTATAAAAGGGTGACACCCTGTATAGTATAGTATAGTAGTCACCCTTACGGGCGCACCACCGGGCAGGGTTCGATTCTACTACTAATTTGCAACAAAAAATGTCTCTTAGCAATTTCTTCTTAGAGGCTTCGTTTTCGAGTTATTGCACTTTTAAGATTTTTTTCGAGTTTTCGACCTTACATCACTAAAACGGCTATAACTCCCTTAATTGATGAAGTACATTGAAATTTGATTGTATCATTGGAAAGAGCGTCAAATTTCCTATCTCCCTGATGTGGTTTTAGAAAATTTCAAATGAAACGAACGGGTGTAAAATAAGTCAAAAGTAAAAAATTGGTAAAGTTTCGAAAATTTTCACTTTTGTTCAAAGTTTGATTCTCGAAACGTCGTAAACGGAAATTTCCATGCTGTAAGCCTAAAAGTTGCATGTGAATCCCAGCTTTCTAACGGTGTAGTCATTTTTTTTAAAACACCGCTTATTCAGTCAGAAAACTACGTTTTTAGGGTAGAAAACGTTCATTTTCGGGTGTAAATCGGCGTTTTTCACCAGAAATGCTTTCCAACTTAATAAATCATTTGACATGAAATTTTACGTACTTTTTGGCGCAGAATCGAATGGTAACACTTTCCGATCTCCTCGACATTCAAAAAGTACTTTTCAAGCCTTTTCCTTTGGGCGAAGGGCTCAACCCTTCATTGTTCGTTTTATCCAAAATTGTCATTAAGGGGGGTCTGGGTTATTAATGACTCGCACTCCTTCCACTTTGTTGACATACTTAATTTTTGCCCTCTGTCTTGAAAATATCGTCCCGATCATTTGCGGAAAGCTTTATCTTTTCGATAGATTACAAGTTGGGGGTCGAGGACTCAGGTATACCCTGTTCAACCGAGAAAGGGCTTGAAAAGTACTTTTTGTTTGTCGAGGAGATCGGAAAGTGTTACCATTCGATTCAGCGTCAAAAAGTACGTAATATTTCATGGCAAATGATTAATTAAGTTGGAAAGCATTTCTGGTGAAAAACGCCGATTTACACCCGAAAAAGAACGTTTTCTGCCCTAAAAACGTAGTTTTCTAACTGAATAAGTGGTGTTTAAAAAAAAATTACTACACCGTTAGAAAGCTGGGATTCACATGCAACTTTTAGGCTTACAGCATGGAAATTTCCGTTTACGACGTTTCGAGAATCAAACTTTGAAAAAAGTGAAAATTTTCGAAACTACCAATTTTTTACTTTTGCTTATTTTAAACCCGTTCGTTTCATTTGAAATGTTCTAAAACCTCATTAGGGAGATAGTAAATTTGACGCTCTTTCCAATGAAAAAATCAAATTTCAATTTACTTCATCAATTCAGGGAGTTACAGCCATTTTAGTGATGTAAGGTCGAAAACACGAAAAAATTCTTAAAAGTGAAATAACTCGAAAACGAAGCCTCTAAGAAGAAATTGCTAAGAGACATTTTTTGTTGCAAATTAGTAGTAGAATCGAACCCTGCCCGGTGGTGCGCCCGTGAGGGTGACACCCTGTAGAATCGTCCCCTGAAGTTTTCTGATCCTTAACATGAGACACCCTGTAGAATCAATGAGATCTTCATTGTCCGTTACTTGGTTCTATACTTTTGATAATTCAGTTTTCTTTTGATAAATTTTGATCATTCCAAAGAAAGTAGCTTGTTTAAGAACTAAATGATTATTTCAGTACTACAAATAGTGATATCCGTATGTATGATTTCTGTAAATAGATAAATCTTGCCTTTTGCTGATCAATGCTCTTTTGAGATCAGGTGCAGATCTTTCCAACGAATCTACGAAGCTACTAGTCTTCAGCGCTTTGGGCTTCCATCACTCTGATCCGCGGATTCATCTACAATCCAACGAATCTTCCGTTGCGACGAAAGCCTCATGTGCTGATGAGACGAGAGATATTGACTGGAAAAGAATGACTGACAATCAATCCGGAGAATTGCAGCTCTCAAAGCAGATTAAGGTAATACCACCGTTCTTTTACATTTACAAAATTACGTTAAAAAAGGGTATAATAGTTCTACGTGAACAATAAATTAAACAAATTTTCTAAACATGTACATCTTCCAAAAAAACTGCGTAAAAATCTATCCAAAGATTAGAAGACCCATGGTATTCTGCGTTCTAACACAAATTTCTCCCCTCAATCCGATTGTAAAAAACTTTTTGAGCTGAGATTCTTGGTGAGTTTTTCCCGTTGAGTGTCTCTCAAAAGCCTCTTCTTCTTATCAATCTTAACCCCTTAAATCCTCCCAATATGCTGGTACACACCCTTACGAAACCAATGAAAAGATTTTTCCGTGTTTTTGACCTTATATCACTGAAATTATCATAACTAGGTACCTTAAATTGTATTTATTTCACCCCAATTTTTAAGCTCTTTTTTACATACTGTTTTTTAGAGACACTCTATGGGAAAAACTCTAAGAATATCAGCATTCCAACGGAATAATCTGGAATTTTTTTACAATCGGATTTAAGGAAGAAATTTGTGTTAGAACGAAGAAGAATCAGAATACTATGGGTTTTCTCTTCTTTGAGACATTTTTACGCACAAAGTGTTTTTAACATGGAACATGTCATAGCCCTAGAGTAGCTACTCGAAAAACGTTACGCTGGAGGGGGTAGGGGTGTCTCGTGGGCTTTTCGTTAGTTTTTAGGACGTCCCACAGTAAGACTTGGGCGTCCTTATGCGATCGATCTGGGGTGAAGTTGGACAACACTCAACAGAAAAAAAAAATAACCACACAGTAATCCGTTTTAGACCATTCTGAATCCAAATCCGCGAAAAAAACCATAGGTGTATGTCTGTGTGTGTGTGTGTGTGTGTGTATGTGTGTGTGTGTGTGTGTGTGTGTGACAAAATCTTGTGTCGTCTGCACAGGCCTTAGTACTCAACCGATTTTCCTGGTTCTTTTTTTGTTCGACGCGGAAAACTATCTAGTTGTGCACTACGTCGCCGGAATTTCGAATTTTGCCTTCTAGGGGGGGTTGATGTTCAAAAAACGTGCATTTTTGGGCATAATATTGTGTCGTCTGCCCAGGCCTCAGTTCTCAACCGATTTTTGTGGTTCTTTCTTTCATCGACGCGGAAAACTATCTAGTTGTGCACAACGGCGCCGAAATTTTGAATTTTGCTTTTTAAGGGGGGAAAAGGGGGGGTAATGCTTAAAAAAACGTGCGTTTGCGGGCATAATCCTGTAAACTCTGCCCAGGCCTCAATTTCCAACCGATTTGCGTGTTTCTTTTTTTGTTTGACTCAAATCACTTCCGAGTTGTACATGATTTTACCAGAGTACCAAAATTCGCAAGGGGAGAGGGTGAGTGGGGGGATAATATTCACAAAATATCCGATTTTTCAATATTTCGGTTACTTTACTGCTTACTAATTGTACCCAAGCTTTGAAATTGAGGAAAAATTCTCATTATACCTCCGGATTTTCATGAATTATTTTCTGTACCACCATGGAACTAATAGTGGTGCCACCATGGTGCCAGGACATGGTGCCATGATGCCATAAACCGCTTATTTCGTGTTTTTTTTTTTTTTTTTTTTGTATTTCACCTTGAATACGGGTGTGAACTTCGACGGACAGCCTACTAAAACTAATAGATGAAAGTTCAATGTTTCAACGTATTTCCGCTTTGGTGCCAGACTGCCACCATTGGTTGAGGTGGGGGGGGGGGGGGGGGTGAACTCGAATTCGCATGTTGGGTATCGTAGATCATGGATTTCAAAATGCTCTTCAGATTCGAGGCTCCCATGCCGCTAGAAATGTTAAGGTGGATAATGGTGAGGGGGGGGGGGGGGGGGGTGTCACTATTTCTTGCCTAAAGTAATAAATAAATTACATCGAGTGAAACAGTTTTATCACTTAACAACTGGTTTAACTGATCTAATGCTTATCCAATTGGACGTCCCCTGGAATGCATGCATTACTAAACAATATGTTTCAATGCATTATACAGGGTTTAAACGTTAAGGGCGAACCTTCGGCTAAGGATCGATTCTACAACTAATTTCTACTGAAAAAGTCTCTTAGTAATTTTTTGTAATTTTTTGGTTTATTATTTTCAATAATGAACCTTTGGAATCGACCAAGAAAAAAAAATGTTAACACCCCCTCAAAATTTAATGGTTTACGTTTCAAGGTACGTAGAATCCAAAAATCGAATAAAAATTTGGCCGTCCGTCCGCCGTACGCGGCACTTTTGCCACTTAGCATTGACCGATTTTGATGAAATTTGGTATGTAGGCTCCATTTGGGGTCTAGTTGTGCCCCGAAGCTTTTGGTTCATGTAGGTCACTTCTAAGGGTTCCAAAATAGATTTTCAAATTTCGAAAACGCCCTAACTCAAAAAATTTCGATATAAAGGTATTCTTTTTCCTTCAATTTAGGATTGTATAGAATTTTTAGAATTTTTTGAGACCACGCGGAGCTCTGTAGGACAAACCGTTCGCTCCCTACGAAAATTTAAGGGTTTAAATTGAAATATATATATATATATAAATCGAAACACGAGTGTGAATCGCAAAAGAGGCCTAATCTCCGTTCAAATTAGAGCTGACCGAAATGCGATCGATGGTTGGTGATTTGGATTTCTTTTTTTTTTTTTTTTCGATTTTTTTCGATTTTTTTTTTTTTTTCATGTTGGATGGTTGGTGATTTTGTAGACGAGTGATCTATATAGAAAAAATAATAAACCATTGTGTAATAATTTGCAGCGTTTTTATTAGAGGCTTCGTTTTCAGTTCAAATTCAACTTTGGGATTTTTCGTGTTTTCGATCTTGTTCACTAAAACTGTCATAACTCCGTTAATCGATAAAGTAAATTCAAATTTGATTATACCATTAGAAAGAGAATTTCCTGTCACAGTAGTGCAAGTTCAATTTTTTGTAAGGAGATTTAAATATAAAAAAATAAGCCCAGACAAAAATTTGTAAATTATTGAAAATTTTCTGTTTTTTTTTTTTTTTCAATCGTTCGCTAGCCCCACTGAATGTACGGTTTTTTTCCTGCAGTAGTCCTAAAAGTTGGTCCAAAGTTGGTCACCTTTCCAACGGTGTATTCAGAATTTTCAGTGTATTCGGAAATTTAATGCCCTTTCCAATGGTATGATAAAATTTGAATTTACTTTATCAATTAACGGAGCTATGACAGTTTTAGTGAACAAGGTCGAAAACACGAAAAATCTTAAAAGTTGAATGACTTGAAAACGAAGCCTCAAAAAAAAAAAAAAAAATTAATGAGAGACTTTTTTTGTTGGAAATTAGTTGTAGAATCGATCCTTAGCCGGTGGTGCGCCCTTAATGTTCACACCCTGTATATTCATGCTCAATTCGATTCTACAAACTCAAGTACCCACTCGGCATCGAATGTACGCTTACAATGAAACATACTGTCAAAATATTTGCTCTCAATCAATTCAAAATTCACCTTTCGCAAATTTTTCGCTGAACCATGTAACAATATAGGTTGAATTTCAGATTAAAATTCACTTAATTGTTCATAAGTTAGTCAGAGGAGGGTGTGACGAGAAGCTGGAGGGTGTGACGAGGAGGGTGTGACGAGGAGCCGGCCTGAAGAAGATATCGATTCATATCTCTGAATCGGATATCTCTAAAGGCGTAGCTCCAACAAATCGGGAACAAACCAATTGGTTTGTCCCGTATAAAATGTAGGGTCGTCACAACCAGATTCTAACCTTTGACCAAAATGCGATCGCTGTAGGTAAGCGGTAGGTAGGTAGTATTATATTATAGCTTTTGTATTATACCTACCTACGATTAAAGGTTCTGCACTAAATTTTGCTAAAACCTGTTCAATGTTTTTATTATTATTTCAATAATGTTTTGTAATTTTAATATTTGTTTTAGATAATACTTTTTATAAAGTCATTTTATTTTTATAACAAAACCAATAATTAATTTTACTATGAAGGATGTTGACAGTTGAGGGTTTAGTTTGTTGTGTATGCTACTCGTCGTGTTTGTGACTTCTCTCTAACTTTAGCCCTCAACATTTCATTTTAATCATGTTTTCTTTCATTTAAAAAAAATTAAAATTTCATTTTAAATCATTAAATTTTATTATAAATCTTCCTTTGTATTGGCACACTGTTTTATGTTGTGATTATGATGTGATGATGAAACACTGACAGTTTTTTTCCTGTTTCCAGATTGACAACTAGAAAGAACGACAAGATCTCAGTTGAACATTTTCCCGAATTTACCTCCATAGCCCATAATTCGATGAGAATGCTATTTTCAATTTTATTAGGATTTCTCGTTCGATAGTTCTGCTCCGCGTTATCAAAAGGAATATTCTGTGAAAATGTGCTAAAGGCGTCGAATATGGGTCGTGAAGGACGGATCAACCAGGGGATGAGCCGTGGATCCCCACTTTTCCCAACCTACCGTTAACAGTTATTCGTTGATAATCTCACAACATTCTAGAAAACTTTCCTTCAAAAATAAGTTCTTGAATTCTCATTGTAGAGTTGAAATAACCCTGACTAGTTTTACCTTTCATATTTTTCATTCTTAAATACGTATTAGTGACAAATCGCTTTTCTCCCATCATTAGTTCCATTATTTTGTATGCACTTCACCACTTAGTTGGGATTCACGGCTTATATTATTATTATCCAATCGATACCTTAAAGCACAAAGGGGCAATTTCCAAAAACGGAGTTTTGAGTGCACAATTCCTAAAATAATGACTTATTACACCAAACTCTTCAATTTCTTCAAGACATTTTCGAGCTATAATCGTCAAGAAGGTCAATAATAGTTTTGTTAAATTTGAGTTTTTCTGAAGTTGAAAAAAAAATTTTAAATGTGGAAGATGGATGGACATATCCCCTTTGTGCTTTAAAGTATCGCAATGTACCTTTGTATTTTGTGTTTCTCAGTAGGTACTGCATTATTTTATCAATTCATGCAAAAGAGGAGTTCTCCTGGGAGTGAAAAATTGCTTATCTCTTTCTTCTTGTTTAACGTGAGGATAGTTACAATTATTTTACTTAGGGTTTTGAAATTACTGTGTCCTTTTCATTGTTACGTCAGACACTTAAAATAGTGATACCGCCATTTGTTGTTGGCTGAGATTCAAGATCTTAACACAATTCCTACGGTTTTGACTAATGTACCGTCAACTTGAATCATTATTTCATTTGGGTAATTCTTCAATAAATCTCAGATCACGAGTGTAAAACCGCCATTAGCACACTCTGATCGCGGATCACGAGTGTAAAACCAACATTAGCACACTCTGATCGCAGTTTTCAGTTCAAGTCTGATTCGTCAATAAATCTCAGATCACGAGTGTATAACCGCCATTCTTAGCACACTCTGATCGCGGATCACGAGTGTAAAACCACCATTAGCACACTCTGATCGCAGTTTTCAGTTTGAGCCTCTGATTCATCAATAAATCTCAGATCACGAGTGTAAAACCACCATTAGCACACTCTGATCGCGGATCACGAGTGTAAAAACACCATTAGCACACTCTGATCGCAGTTTTCAGTTTAAGCCTCTGATTCATCAATAAATTTCAGATCACGAGTGTAAAACCACCATTCTTAGCACACTCTGATCGCAGATCACGAGTGTAAAACCACCATTAGCACACTCTGATCGCAGTTTTCAGTTTAAGCCTCTGATTCATCAATAAATCTCAGATCACGAGTGTAAAACCACCATTCTTAGCACACTCTGATCGCAGATCACGAGTGTAAAACCACCATTAGCACACTCTGATCGCAGTTTTCAGTTCAAGCCTCTGATTCGTCAATAAATCTCAGATCACAAGTGTAAAAACACCTTTCTCAGCTCACTTCGGTCTCAGTTTTTAGTTCCTGGCGATTCCCTTGAATCAAATTCATGTTCATGGATCTTTTTTTCAAACTTGAATCTATTACACTCTCATTTCTCAAAAAGCCGTGGAATTGAGTGTAGGTCGTCGATCGTAGACGTTCCTTGTTGCTGTAATGACGTCAGGTAGTGTAGTAGCATTTCCTTATGTGGTCACGTTTTTAAAATATTGCAGAAAACTGTAATGTTATTGATCCATGAGAATTCCTCCATATTTTGTCCGTATCATATTCTAAACTTTGTTTTACGATTGGTTAGGTAGGTGTAGTGTTTCACTGACCTTATTTGTGCCGTTCTATATTCAATTTACATTTAGTAGGAATCAAGTTTGATTTTAGACGAATTTATTCAACTGTAGACAGTTTTTCAGTTTAATTACATCTTCTAATTCCTTGATGAATCAAGTACAATTCACTTCTTGAACATTCTCTTGAGTTTCAAAATTATTAGGTCTTTCCAATCAAAACCTTTAGGTAGGAAATTATTGACATCAATACATATTCCAACAAATTAAAAAATTACCGTTTTCCAGTGAGAATTACCTGATGTGTAAAGGAGAGAGTGATCTTCAGTCTTCAGAACTACCTTCGAGTCTTCAGTCTTCAGAACTACCTTCGAGTCTTCAGTCTTCAGAACTACCTACTAGTCTACCCTGCGCGGCTGTTGCCAGCTCCTCTAAAAATTAAGGTAGGCTCTTCAGACTTTTGCGTTTGTAGAGAGTTATTACTCAGAGGTAGGTAATGGTAGGTAGCGATGAGGTATTCTTGTGGGTATAAAAATACGTTCAATTATGAAAATTGAGCGAATGAAAGAGAAGATGGAAAAATGCTCTAGGTAGCTTGGAAATTTAACGCTCTTTCCAACGATGTCTTCAAACTTGAGTTTACTTAGTAAATAACAGGATTTATGGTATTAAATGAATGGGGTTAGTTCCGCTAGTTATAAGAATACAATTACTATCTACGTACCGTATTGGAGAATCCGTCGTAACCAGCAAGTCGATTACAGGAGGCGAGTGCTTTCGATGTAAAGACATCATCTTCAGGCCGATGAAGATGATGTCTTTACATCGAAAGCGCTCTCCTCCTGTAATCGACTTGCTGGTTACGACGGATTCTCCAATACGGTACGTAGATAGTAATGGGGTAGTTGCATGATATTTTTTTGTATTTTTTCTGTGTAGAGAATCTCTATTGAAGTACGTATCTGCAAATAAAACTCCCGGAAACGCTTCCAAAAAATTTAGAGATTTTTTCGAAAAACGGGATTTTGGATTCAGGCGGGAAAACCTACACACGGCTTTGACACTGCGGGGTGGGGGCTACGTCACGGGTGTGAAGGGGGCCAAGAGACCCGGGTTGCTATCGAAGTACCCCGCGCCGATGTACCCCCGGGCTTGTTTACGTTCGTTTGTGGCAATAAAATTGGAGAATCACTCACACTTTGTGGTGCTTTCATACTGAATTTTGCTAGCTGCGCAATCGAAACATGTTGCATCAAAGATTTTGTTTCCTACTGGCATTCCCTCCACTGTAACTTAAACCTCATATGGTTGTGAAGAAATGCGGTGTTCTGGTGTTACTCGAGCCACAACCTCAATCAATCAATCAATCATTTTTTATTTGCTATAAACATAACATGTATGAGCAATGGTCGGTAACTTATACTAAATACAATAAAAGAAGAAAACAAAAACATAGAAAAGAGAACAACAAACAAAGTAATGAACAAAACAAGTAGCGGAACTAGCGAAATTCAAAATTACCAACATCCTGCAAAAACTCACCAAAACTATAAGAAGCTAGCTGGATCAAGTATTTTTTAAGCTGTGACCTGAATGAGCCAAGAGCAGTCTTTCGAAATTTTAATGGAAGGGCATTATAAAATTTAATTCCCCACCAGGTGTTGCCATTACAAGTAGTCTTAATTCTATGAAAAGGAAGACAGAGGTCTTGCTTATGTCGTGTAGGGTAAACATGAGCGGGGATATGGTAGTCATTGACATTATTCCTAACGTAACAGAGGCTATCTAAAATGTAGGCAGCTGGGATTGTTAAAACTCCTAGTTGCTTGTAAGCTGGCCTACAGTCATCCTGGTAATTCAAGTTAGCGACCCCTTGACAGCAGAGAAGTGTCATCTGCGAACAATATAGGAGGAGTTTGGAGGCTTTGTGGCAGGTCATTTATAAAAATAAGGAATAATATTGGCCCCAAAACAGATCCTTGTGGAACACCATACGTGACAGGGAGGAAATTAGACAAATCACCTGCGTGACGCACTGCCTGGTATCGATCCGTAAGATAACTATCTATCATAGAAATGGCATTGACAGAAAAATTATACTTTGAAAGTTTTTCTAAAAGAATTGGGTGGGAAATGCAATCAAAGCATTTAGCAACATCAACAAAAGTTGCTGAAGAAAATTCACCACATTCAAACGAGGCCGTTACAAAATCAGTTAGTTTCAGAATGGCATCATTTGTGGACCGACCATTTCGAAAACCGAACTGAACTGAACTGAATAAGTCGTACCCTTCAGAATATCTGTTAAGTTCCAGTTTTAGAGCCTTTTCAAATACTTTTGACAGTACAGGGAGTTTTGAAATAGGTCTATGGTTCGACGGTAAGTCACGTTCACCTTTTTTGAAGAGTGGAATCACCTCAGAGACCTTCAGTACCGAAGGAAAGTGCCCGTTATAAATTGACTCGTTGATGAGGTGGGTGAGAGGAAACACCAGCCCAAGTGCAGCCTGTTTCAACATGTTGGTTGAGATACCATATATATCAATGCCATTAGAGTTTTTGAGACTTTTAATGGTATTTAAAATCATTTGAGGTTCAACGTATGAGAATTCGAATGGTGGAGCTGCAGATGAAAAGGGCACAGAAAAACCTGATGGGTTGCCTGTACAGTTAGGTAAATTTGCTCGCAAATTTGCTAGATTCTTCCAAGTTGGACTTAACCAACATCGTTTTATTTAACAATTTACTAACACTCATTGGTACTACGTTGTACTGGATAATGACACTACAATGAAACTTCCAATAAATGAGCAACCATTTGGATGAAGAAGTACTACACACAAGAAATCACAATTACAACTGACTTTTTACTATAAAAGTGTCAACTTACTTCACATTATTGGCTCCTTTTATTTCGGCGCTGACGAACTTGTTATTGACGTAAAAATCGTACAACATGCCAATATTTATGTACGGAATATTTTCCAGGGAAGCTATATTGACATATTGACATTTTATGACAATACTTTGGCACATAAACGAAAAAAAAGTTACGGTTGTTTTTCTGTTGATTTCTACTTACAGCCAAGTTGTTCCTATCGAACTTTATCTTCGTCATTCGCGTTCGTAGAAAAATCGTTCACCATTCGTTGGAAAGCCCTACATTTACGCATTAATGATATACTGCCAAAACCGTTGTACTTACGGAAGAAACTGAGAGTACCCCTGAGTTAAAAGAACTATCAACAACATTCGAAAGCAGATTGGGTAGGTAGCGGGAAAAAGTGAAGACATGTGTTGCAGACTCGTATGCAAGCGTTTATTAAAAGCTTCTTGAAACTTTACAGTGAACATTATCTTTTCCAAACCAATCAACTAATAAATTATGGTAAATACTGGTGTAAACTATAACAACTAACAACTGTAACAACTCGGACCGCACTACGAGACAGGGCCACCCGAAAAACTGATAACGTGATAACTATGACCGTTAAAGCAACGGGGTTAATTGAAGTACCCCGCGCCGATGTGCAAAACGGCCAAAATTATGCTTCAAAATTTTCAATTTAAACGATTAATTCAAACATAAAAAACCTGAAAAATATATTTCAAAGTTTTTTTAATCATCACCATCATTTTGCAAGTACATTTCAATGTTTCTGACTCGAATTGTCCTCGATTGCAGTGATCTCAACGCACTCTATCGTGGGATTCTCGTTTAGGGATGACGTAAGAGGAGTGGCCCGCCAACACTAAAAAGGATGGTACTTCTTTATTGAAATACGGCTAAACTAAATGGAATTTCGAACTGAAAACTGGTCCATATACGTTTTTAAGTGCGCTAAATTCGAATCTGACGTCAAAAACACGAAATTCCGACCCATGCAACTACCCCATTGTAACAGGAGTTATGACAGTTTTAATGGCGTAAGGTACAAACACAAAAAAACCTTAAAATTGAGAAAACTTGAAAAAACAAGGGGTTAAAACTAAATTGCTAGATACCTTTTTTGTGGAAAAACCTTGTAGATTCGAACCCTGAAGTTATGCCCTACTTGAGTGGAGACATCCTGTATAATATTGTAGGAATCCACTCTAGGATCAGGAAAAATCATGTGTTTATTTTGGTTGATGTTGTTGTGTTTTGGTCTATGACAAAGTTATTTTCAGAAAATACATAAGGTTTCGACTTTAAAACATATTGTTTAGTAATGCATGCATTCCAGGGGACGTCCCATTGGATAAGCATTAGATCAGTTTAACCAGTTGTTAAGTGATGAAACTGTTTCACTCGATGTAATTTATTTATTACTTTAGGCAAGAAATACTGACCCCCCCCCCCCCCACCATTATCCACCTTAACATTTCTAGCGGTATGGGAGCCTCGAATCTGAAGAGCATTTTAAAATCCATGATCTACGATACCCAACATGCGAATTCGAGTTCACCCCCCCCCCCCTCCACCATTGGTGCCGGTCTGGCACCAAAGCGGAAATACGTCGTAACGTTGAACTTACATCTGTTAGTTTTGGTAGGCAGTCCGTCGAAGTTCACATCCGTATTCAAGGTGAAACAAAAAAAAAAACACGAAATATGCGGTTTATGGCATCATGGCACCATGGTGGCACCACTATTAGTTCCATGGTGGTACAAAGAATAATTCATGAAAATACGGAGGTACAATGAGTATTTTTCCTCAATTTCAAAGCTTGGGTACAATTAGTAAGCAGTAAAGGAACCGAAATATTGAAAAATCGGATATTTTGTGAATATTATCCCCCCACTCACCCCCTCCCCTTGCGAATTTTGGTACTCTGGTAAAATCATGTACAACTCGGAAGTTATTTGAGTCAAACAAAAAATAAACACGCAAATCGGTTGGAAATTGAGGCCTGGGCAGATTTTACAAGATTATGCACGCAAACGCACGTTTTTTAAGCATTAACCCCCCCCTTTCCACCTCTTAAAAAGCAAAATCCAAAATTCCGGCGCCGTAGTGCACAACTAGATAGTTTTCTGCGACGAACAAAAAAAAAACCAGGAAAATAGGTTGAGAACTAAGGCCTGGGCAGAGTACACAAGATTTTGTTACACACACACACACACACACACACACACACACACACACAGACATACACCTATGGTTTTTTTCGCGGATTTGGATTCAGAATGGTCTAAAACGGATTACTGTGTGGTTATTTTTTTTCTGTTGAGTGTTGTCCAACTTCACCCCAGATCGATCGCATAAGGACGCCCAAGTCTTACTGTGGGACGTCCTAAAAATTGTTGGATTTTACAATATATTGTAGAAAGTTTGATAATGCTCAATCGTGACAACCCAAGTAGCCAAGGATAACTTGAAAAAAAATCAGTATGGCTTGATAATCTGAACCTAATTTATCACAGATCTTTTATTTAACAATTAAACATTTAAAAAACGTCTGCCAAGTGGGTGTGGCACATAGCTTCCTCGTATCCATAACCCGATTATATAGATGATCCGATGCGTAGTAGTTAATCCTAAAACACTAATCTCTAAGTACCTTCCACTACCCTCATATGGGACCATCTACACGCTAATCTGGTCAATCCTAGAAAATTTCATCAAATTCGGATGAAAAATGTAAATGTTATGGCTATTACAAGGATTTTACGTATGCGCATGCGCAGTAGCTACTATCAGTCCGAATGTGATGATTTTCATAGGGGACCATCTACAACCTGATCCGCATAATCCCTGAAAATTTCATCGAAATTGGGTCGAAAATGTGGAAGTTATGGCCGTTACAAGGAAATTCACGTTTGCGCATGCGCAGTGACTACTATCAGTCCGAAGGTGATGATGATCTTCATTGGGGACCATCTAAATACTAATCTGTAACATTCCTGAAAATTTCATTGAAATCATATGGAAAATGTAGAAGTTATGGCCGTTACAAGGAATTAACGTTTGCGCATGCGCAGTCGCTTCTATCAGTCCGGGGATGATGAATTTCATAGGGGACCGTCTACACACCAACCCGCACAATCCCTGAAAATTTCATCGAAATCGGACAATAACTTCGTATAGTTATGCGCGTTACTAGGAATTCATGACAGACGGACAGACACACAGACAGACAGACACGGAACCAAAATTGTTCAGAAAGGTCTAAAACTCAAAACGCGAGTGAAAATTTTGATTATGGAGAACTTTTTTTTTCGTCCTTGAAAAGTGAAAACAAAGCTTCCGCTACCTTGGTAGACTCGGAAGCAATTCGCCGTAAAACTCTTTCGAATATTTTAAAACAGATCGACTCATGATGAGTTACTTCATGCACAAAATCAACTCAGACACTCGAAAAAGCCTTCAATTCATCATCAGCGACTCACTTTTGTCGTCAACAAATCAGCTTTTGCCCCATGTCATATAAGTAATCACCCCATTTTACGGTAAATATGTAGTAAGTAAATAAAGTAAACAACCATTTCAGGGATCTTCGTCCGACTGCCATTCCTGGCGTCTGCAGACTTTTACGGTAAATATGTTGCAGAATAGAGGGTTGATGTGAACTTCCTTGGCACACTCCAAATAAATGGACAGAGCTCACTGAAGTGATAATGGAATAATCTTGTATTTGTGGAAAAAGAAAGACGATCAAAAATGGGTTCTGTTAGAACGTAATTTCCAAAAAATTTAGTGGGTTTCACCTGAACATCACTGCACAGGCACAGGTTACCCTTCAGTTCGAGTTCACAACCCTGCCCTCTATGAGTAGAACGTTCATGAACTAAGATATCAATCAGTCAATCAATATCTTTTATTTGCCAAAAACACGTAGTGTGTGAGCAAAGGTCAGCTTTCTTACAAAAATAAAAATTAAACATTTGGTCACAAAAAAAAAAAAAAACGTCTGCCAAGTGGGTGTGGCACATAGCTTCCTCGTATCCATAACCCGATTATATCGATGATCCGATGCATAGTAGTTAATCTGAAAACACCAATCTCTAAGTACCTTTCACTACCCTCATAGGGGACCATCTACACGCAAATCTGGACAATCCTAGAAAATTTCATCAAATTCGGACGGAAAATGTAAGTGCGGTAGTGATTAGATCAAAAAATTTTTAGCTTGACTAGGATTCGAACCTGGTACTCCTGAGTGGGAATCCAGAGCATTGCTGACTGACCTATCAAGGGATGTTTGAAAGGGGTTTGAGATCCTCAGCTCACTCGCGACTATTACGGCTGTTACAAGGATTTTACGTTTGCGCATGGGCAGAGGCTACTGTAAATTTTAAGGCCTTGATTTTCATTGGGGACTGTAGAGGATCGTGCTGGTGTAAAGCTCAGGGACAATGGACTGTATTAAAGAATTTAAATGATTAATATCAAGGCAAAAGGGTTGAGAATTTATACTGCTTACAAACGGAAATGAGAGTAGTACTCACAGGTGTTGGAGCGCTCCGAGACGACGCCGGCCGGCGGTGAAGACGATGAAATTCCAGGACGACGAAAAGAACTCGTTATAAGCAGTTTTGAGGGGTTTTATGAAGTTAAGAGGAAAATTAGACAGTCGAAAAACTTATTATAAACGACTAAGTACAAAAACGTGATGGCACAAGAGAAAGGGAGATTCGATAGCGAACAAGCGTGATGGCGAACTGAAACTCTCTGGGAAGGGGGGTAAGAATCAAAGGTTGTCACCTGAGCCTACAGGTGGCACCACCTTCCAGAGGTACCTATTTTTAAAGAGTAAGTAACAGAGTGAGAGGCCTTTACACCGCCCACCCAAAATTGTATATTTTGTGACCCACTTTCCCCCCATGACAGCTGCAGCATCGGTCAAGAGTCCGTTGGTGCAGGGAGCAACTTGGCAAGTTTTGCCACTGGCCGTAGGTAGGATCGAGTCGCCGTTCGCACACGAGCAGATCGTGAGATCCCATCTGCTCCAGGAAGAAGCTCCTCTACAAGAGCAACAGGCCATTCCAGGGGTGGAAGCTTCTGGTTAAGGACGACAACCACATCTCCAACGAGCAGAGGCTCACGATCCAGGGTCCACTTCTGTCGTCCAATGAGGGTTTGCAGGTATTCCCGCTTCCATTTTGTCCAAAATTCCTGGGAGGCACGTTGGACCAGCTGCCAACGAGAGAGATGAGACACGGGAACATCAAGAAGACAAGGTTGTGGAGTGCAGAGCAGTGGTTCTCCAATGAGGAAGTGACCTGGTGTCAGATAGGTCAAAGCTCCCTCTGGATCACTTGGTACAGAGCAAAGAGGGCGACTATTGAGGATAGCCTCAATACGAGCCAGGAGGGTGGACATCTCCTCAAAGGTCAATGAGCGGTGCGCAGTAACATGCTGGAGATGGCGCTTCGCAGACTTGATTGCGGCTTCCCACAGACCACCCATCCATGGTGCATCTGGTGGGTTGAAATGGTAGGATACATTTCGGGATGAAAGGGCGTCTTCCAGAGTGGATTCTGTCTCACGAAGGAATTGCCTGATCGTGCGTTGCTCCTCGGCTGCTCCAACAAAGTTGAGACCATTATCGCAATATATGTCAGTGCACAAGCCTCGTCTAGCCATCAATCGCTCCAGAGCACCTTGGTATGAGGCAGCGGACAAATCACCGACCAACTCAATGTGGCAGGCCTTCGTGGCCATGCACACAAACATGGCTATGTAGGCTTTGTGTGTACGGGCATTGCGGTGAGTGCTCATTTTCACCAAGAGTGGACCAGCCATGTCCACAGCAGTCTTGGAGAAGGGTCGGCAAGGAGTGGTGCGAACTTCAGGGAGGTCTCCCATACGAGGATGTGTCACTGTAAGACGAGCACGCTTGCAGGAAATACACTGGTGTATACAATGACGCAGGAGAGAACGAAGTCCAGGAATCCAATATGTTCTCTGAAGAGCTGCCTGCACGGCTTGAGGTCCACCATGAAACTGCCACTCGTGGTAGTGCCGACACAATAGTTTGGCGAGGGGAGCATCCTTGTGTAGCAACAGTGGGTGTTTGCTATGTGCAGGTAGAACTGATCTGCCAAGCCTGCCGCCCACCCTGAGAAGTCCATCCTCATCAATAAATGGAGTGAGAGCTTGCAATGCCTTGCCACAAGCACGACCCTTTGAGATAGCACGAAGTTCTGGGGCAAAGAAGTGAGTCTGTGTGAACCTCACACAGAGCTGCGAAGCACGTGATAGCTCACTGACTTTGAGAGCACCACGAATACGAGTAACTCCTCGTTGGACATTATGCCGAAAACGAAGAATCCAGGCCAGGACCCGACGGACTCTGGTGAATGAAGAGAAGCGGCTAATGAGGTCCAACACAACTTGTCCCTGTGGAGAAGAGGCCGTGATTAATGTAGTGACAGGCAATGACTTTGGCTTGAACTCTTCAAAGCCTGAGAGTGGTGGCAAGTACGTTCTAGCAGATGGCCATTCGATGTCTGCAGCATGCAAAAATGAGGGTCCCGACCACCAGAGAGAGAAATCCAGAAGAGACGATGGTTCCAGGCCACGAGATGCACAGTCAGCAGCATTGAGATAAGAGGGAACATGGTGCCATTGCGAGAGATGTGTATGGTTCAGCACTTCGACTACCCGGTTTGCCACAAATGTCTTAAGAAGATGCGGAGAGGTATGTAGCCAAGACAAAACAGTAGTAGCGTCGGTGCAAAGGTGGACTTCTTCTATACCTAAACGTTCACGAATCAGCTTCATTGAGGATAGAAGCTTGGCCAGCAACACAGCACCACACAACTCGAGGCGTGGGATAGTCTGGACTTGCAGCGGCGCAACCTTAGTTTTTGCCTTGAGCAACTGCACAGACACTTGACCATCATCAGAGACTGAACGCAGGTAGATGGCAGCTGCATAACCCAGGCTGGATGCATCAGAAAATCCAATGAGTTGGTGAGAAGTGGCATGTGGAAGAGAGCACAGTCGGGGCAATTTAATGTTAGACAGCGACGAGAGTTGACCAGCGAAGGCCGCCCACCGTGAAGAAAACCGCTCAGGTAGAGGAACATCCCAGTCCAGCTTCTCACACCACAGCTCTCTGAGAAAGACTTTGGCCCAAAAAATGACGGGAGCCAACCAGCCTAGTGGGTCAAAGACCGAAGCAACCTGAGACAATATGGCACGCTTGGTTGAAGCTTCACAAGAAGGGGCGATGTTGTAAGAGAAAACATCCAACGTAGGATCCCAAAATACACCCAGGATATGAAGACAAGGCGCTCTGTCGGCTCGTATCTGCAAGGAGGAAGCTCTGTGTTCAATTGGAACATCACCGAGTACTTCAATGTGGCTTGACGCCCACTTGCGTAATTCAAACCCTCCGCAATGAAGCAAATCAATCAGCTCCTGTTTGAGCTGATTAGCAGCTGCGACAGTCTCCACAGAAGCACAACAATCATCCATGTACGTTGAATCTCGCAGAACCTGAGAAGCTAAGGGGTAGTTGGCTCCATGATCCTCCACCAGTTGTAGCAAGATTCGCTGGGCAAGGAATGGAGCACAGTTGGTGCCATACGTTACAGTCTGTAGCTGAAACTCCTGAACCGGTTGGTCCTCAGCAGGGCGCCAGAGTATATGCTGGTAGAGACAGTCTTCCTCTGCAACTCGGATCTGCCGGTACATCATCCGAATATCCGTGGTTAATGCAACTGGTTGGAGACGAAAAAGGGTCAGTACATCAGAGATATCTTTCTGTAACGGTGGACCAGTGAGCAAACGATCGTTTAGAGAATGTCCCGAGGTATCACGGCAAGAGGCGTCAAATACCACTCGAACTGGGCTGGTGGTAGAGTTGCGTTCAATAGCAAAATGCGGGATGAAACAGAGGCCTGGAGAAGGAGCTGGGCGCATATGTCCCAAGGACAGGTATTCTTGCAGGAACGAATGATAAGCGATGCGAAGTGGTTCATTCTTGCGAAGTTTGGCTTTAAGATTATACCACCGTTTGAGTGCGATGTCGCGTGATTCACCCAAAGGTGGAAGAGAAGAGGGGTCTTTGAATGGCAACCCTACCGAGTAGGTCCCTGATGGCAGGCGAGAGAGATGAGTCCGAAAGTGACTTTCTGCAACTTGGTGGAGAGGATCTGATGGCACCTCCGAGGCAACCTCCTCTGCCTCCCAGAATCTCTGGACTGACTCGTTGAGAGACATGGCACTAGTCAACATGCACAAGCTGGCTGGTGTTTGGCTAGGCGCAGGAATTTTTCCAACTATGGCCCAACCAAAGATGGTACGAATAGCAGCGGGTCTTCCATGGATGACCTCACCACCTCCCTGCAACACTTCATCCATCAGCTCCGCTCCAATGAGGAAATCGATCTTCCCTGGCTCATGAAAGGCTCGATCAGCAAGTTCTAAGTGTCCGAAACGCTCGTATACTTCCTTAGAAAGTGCTATCTTGGGCTGATCGTGACATATGTGCGATACAACAGCTGCTTGTGTAGGTATGCGGGTAAGACGTGACAGGCGAGAGGACAGCATACAAGAAACAATACCAACTGAAGCACCTACTGGCTGCTGCATCGCACCGCATAGCTCCTGCCGGTATGGTGTCACTGCAAGACCAAGACGCTGGTTGCAGTCACCAGTGATCATATTGATCTCAGAACCTGGATCCAGAATGCAACGAATTGGAACCCACTGGTTGAAGCGATTGAGAATGAGCGCCTGAATGGTGGCAAGTACCACTACTGGTCGCTCGACAGGAGGCTGATTTGCACCTGTTAGCAAGGAATGAATGGGAGATCTAGAGACTGAGACTGGAGGTGGAATACTGTTCGGAGTGGCTTGGGTGGCATTAGAAGTACCAGCTAGAGTGGAGTCCTTAGCAATGTGCAGAGAAGAATGATGTGAAGAACTTTTGCAAGTACCACAGCGACCACGAGACTTACACTGGGAAGAGGTATGAGTGCCCAAGCACTTGAAGCACCGCTTCTTTGCCACTAACCAAGCGCGCTTATCAGCATACGACGAGTTACAGTACACCGGACAGTCGTAAATCCTATGGGTGGTTTCTGCACAGCGAGGACATGTCGATGACGACTGAGAGCTAACACTAACAACTGGCTGCGAGGGGGAATCACTGGCCGAAGGTGAAACATGAAGGGCCTGAACCTCGGCAGAAGTGGAGAGAACTGATTTGCGCACGGCCGAAAATTTGGCGGGAGAAGCGGGTTTTACAGGTTTAGCTGAGGTTTGAGTCATGATTTCCTTGATGCGTACTTGTTCTCGAACGAATGAAAGCAGTTCATCAAAGGTGGGCACATCACTATCACTATCACCTAAGGTACGTTCAAACAAACTGCGTATACTGGTAGGTAAACATCGAAAACCTAAACTAAACATTATGAAATCGTGCGCATCACCAATATTCAAATTGAGAAAGGCTTGCCAATTGGTGCCAAAAATATCCAAAAAGGATTGAAGATCCGAAATACCCTCACTAGAGAGGGGTGCAAAAGAAAACAATTTATTTAAATGATGGGTAGCGCGAATCCTGACATTATTATAATTATCGCAAATAGTTTTGTAAGCTATTTCATAATCTGCGTCCGTAATATTCAAATTTTCAATGAGCTTACGTGGAGTACCTGTGAGTAATGACCTCAAATATGTCAATTTTACGGCCCCTGGGTATGAACTAGAATGGATCGCAGCATTGTAAAGTGCAAAGAAATTATTAAAGGTGTCAGGATCGCCATTCCAAACGGGAACCTCTAATTTAGGTAACCTAATCTGTGGTCTATTTTCCACAGTTGTAGAGGTTGAATTATTTAGAGAGTCAGTTACACGTTTTACTGAGTTTTCAATGGCGCGAATATGATACACCATTTCATTGAATGAGGCACATACAGAAGATACAGACAATTGATCTTCCCTACTGGCGTCTAAATTTAGTTCAATAATTTCGTTCTGAATACTATCAAACTGTTTCCTAATAGTGTCTATATCCGCACAGCTAGCCAAAAATATATTGGTGATGTTGTGATCAGCGACCTCTTCGCATTTCTGTCCATCCACTTCCTTGGCTCAAGTGGTAGGAGCTCCGATTTAGAATCGAGACGATAGGAGATCGATCCCCAGTCGCGGGAAGTTAATTTTTGATGATTCAACAATGTGGCGCAGTCGGTAGGACACGAAACGTCTCCTCAGCATTTCTCAGAGAAACATTAATTCATTTAAAAGATTGGGTCATCAAAACAACTCCCTCTCGAGACACGAGTCGAGCCACCGCCTATTCGGACAAACGTTGAGGTCAGCAGATCCCCCGCCCCGTCAATAAGGAAGAATAACAAAAACTCTGAAGCCAGTCAAAAATAGCGCGTTCTCACTGGGTTGGAAAACGCCGGCCAAAGCTGCCCCTCACCTCCCTGACGTAGGTAACGGAGTACCTCAGATTTCCTAATGGGGGGGGAGATGTTGTGATCAGCGACCTCTTCGCATTTCTGTCCATCCACTTCCTTGGCTCAAGTGGTAGGAGCTCCGATTTAGAATCGAGACGATAGGAGATCGATCCCCAGTCGCGGGAAGTTAATTTTTGATGATTCAACAGTAACACCAGGTTTAACCGTTGTAGTATCGGTGAAACTCTTAATTTGCTGCAATTGAGCAAATACGCTCTCGCGTTTACGCTTGAGCAGGCGAAGTGAACGAAGGACGTCAGGAGACGTGGTGGGCCCAGCAGGTGTATCGCCCGTCATTCTATAAGTAGGCAGGTAGATAATGCGAAGTCTCAAACGTAAACAAACGCTCGAACAAACTCGAAGCTTTGCGGAAGAGAACGGAACAAGAATTATCACAGTCAGGTAGGTTGAAGAAACGATACGTGTGAAACGACCTTCTACCAAGGTCACAATAACTGAATCAAGATCGTGCAATAAAGAATGGGAAAGGAAGGTACAAAGAAAGACTCCGAGCAATAAGTTAAGGCATAAAAATAGAGTATTTTAACGCATAACAATACTTTATTAGAAGATATAGGAACCAACAACGTAAATAAAGCTATTAAATAACCAACAAAATTGCACAAGTTATTAAGAAAACAGCCAACAACTTATTGCACGGATAACCTACCTACGAACTATTGCACGAGTTCCGTTTTATTCACTATAATTTATTAATAATATTGCCACCCTACCTAATTTTAACAAATTCAGTAAATTGCTGACTCTCACTGAAAAATATATAGAAAAATGTTTCGACTGTCTAATCACAGAAAACGACTAAATTACGATCCGGTACGAAATCGGACCACTTGTAGAGGATCGTGCTGGTGTAAAGCTCAGGGACAATGGACTGTATTAAAGAATTTAAATGATTAATATCAAGGCAAAAGGGTTGAGAATTTATACTGCTTACAAACGGAAATGAGAGTAGTACTCACAGGTGTTGGAGCGCTCCGAGACGACGCCGGCCGGCGGTGAAGACGATGAAATTCCAGGACGACGAAAAGAACTCGTTATAAGCAGTTTTGAGGGGTTTTATGAAGTTAAGAGGAAAATTAGACAGTCGAAAAACTTATTATAAACGACTAAGTACAAAAACGTGATGGCACAAGAGAAAGGGAGATTCGATAGCGAACAAGCGTGATGGCGAACTGAAACTCTCTGGGAAGGGGGGTAAGAATCAAAGGTTGTCACCTGAGCCTACAGGTGGCACCACCTTCCAGAGGTACCTATTTTTAAAGAGTAAGTAACAGAGTGAGAGGCCTTTACAGGGACCATCTACAACCTAATCCGCGTAATCCCTGGAAATGTCATCAAAATCGGGTAGAAATTGTGGAAGTTATGTCTGTTAAAAGCAATTCACGTTCGCGCATGCGCATCGGCTACTATCAATCCGGGGGTGATGATTTTCATAGGGGACCATCTAAACTCTAATTTGTAACATCCCTGAAAATTTCATTGAAATCGGATGGAAAATGTGGAAGTTAAGGCCGTTACAAGGAAATTTACTTTTGCGCATGCGCAGTCGCTTCTGTCAGTCCGAGGATGATGAATTTCATAGGGGACCGTCTACACACCAACCCGCACAATCCCTGAAAATTTCATCGAAATCGGACAATAACTTCGTATAGTTATGCGCGTTACAAGGAATTCATGACAGACACACAGACACGGAACCAAAATTGTTCAGAAAGGTCTAAAACGCAAAACGCGAGTGAAAATTTTGATTTTGGAGAACTTTTTTTTTCGTCCTTGAAAAGTGAAAACAAAGCTTCCGCTACCTTGGTAGACTCGGAAGCAATACTTAGCCTTGGCTGGGATTCGAACCCGCGACCCCTGGGGGACAGTTGAAATTACGGCTGTTACAAGGAATTTACGTTTGCGCATGCGCAGTCGCTTCTATCAGTCCGGGGATGATGATTTTCATAGGGGACCGTCTACACTATCAACAACTTAATCCACATAATCCCTGAAAATTTCATTGAAATCGGGTGGAAAATGTGTAAGTTATGGCCGTTACAAGGAAATTCACGTTTGCGCATGCGCAGCGGCTACTATCAGTCCGAAGGTAATGATTTTCATAGGGGACCATCTAAATACTAGTCTGTAACATCCCTGAAAATTTCATCGAAATCGGATGGAAAATGTAGAAGTTATGGCCGTTACAAGGAATTCACGTTTGCGCATGCGCAGTCGCTTCTATCAGTCCGGGGATGATGATTTTCATAGGGGACCGTCTACACACCAACCCGCACAATCCCTGAAAATTTCATAGAAATCGGACAAAAACTTCGTATAGTTATGCGCGTTACAAGGAATTCATGACAGACACACAGACAGACAGACGGACAGACAGACAGACACGGAACCAAAATTGTTCAGAAAGGTCCAAAACGCAAAACGCGAGTGGAAATTTTGATTTTGGAGAACTTTTTTTTTTCGTCCTTGAAAAGTGAAAACAAAGCTTCCGCTCCCTTGGTAGACTCGGAAGCAAAATTACAACAATGGTATCAAATGACTAGGTATAACAATAAAACATGAAGAAACACCTAGGATATCAACACGGCGTCAGTGTGCTCAAGATCACCAAGAAATTCGTCGAAATGATCCAAACTGACGAGGTACTTGCTAATACGTGCCTTAAAAATGCCGATCGGAGCATTTCGCAAATTCATGGGAAGGGCGTTGAAAAATTTAAAACCCCACCAGGTGTTACCATTACCTGTAGTAGCAAGTCGATGGAACGGGATACAAAGATTATTTTTGCTACGAGTGGAGTAACCGTGATCTGAAGTATGGAAAGACCCAATATTCTTCCTTGCATAACATAGGTAGGCTTTCAAGAATGTAGACAGCGGGGATAGTTAGAATTTCCAGTTCTTTATAAGCTGATCTACAATCCTCCTGGTAACTCATACCAGCTACGACTCGCACAGCACAAACCAAAGAAAGAATGAAGCTAGAAAAAATGAATGCTAGAAAAAATGACGGAGGAAGCTGCAGAATGCCCCCAACTGAGGATGACATATACAGCTCTGCTCTGGAAGCAGGCATGAAAAGCTGCCAGAACGGCTAACCTTGTCAGTTTGTTTATAGTTGTTTATAGGTTTGTACTAAAAGTTCATGAACTGGAAGCACTGAAACGCGGTTTATGTTTGCAAGTTCATGAACTCTACATGCGCGCGGGTTGTGCGGAAGATGGGTGTAAAAAGTTCATGAACTGAGAGGAGCTGGAACAAACCTATAATTATAGGTTTGTTTGTACAGGCAGTCCTGAACGGTTTGGAACTGGCCACGCCCCTTTTGAGGCGTATGGACAGCGCCAAAACCAGTTCAGGATTTTTAGTTCGGTGACCAGTCCAGGACTGTTTCGAACTGGTTCTGACGGTTCAAGATTTCTTTCAGAACCACTAGTCCAGAACTTTCCCCCACTACTTTTTTTAGCCTCCTCTTATGGATTTCTCACTTGGCCTTGTCAATTACTTGGTGTTTATAGGTTTGTTCCAGCGCCTCTCAGTTCATGAACTTTCTTACACCGAACCTGCGCACAACTGCGCATGTTGAGTTCATGAACTGATGCGTTCCAGCGGCGTCGAGTTCGAGAACTCGCAAACATAAACCGCGTTCCAGCGCTTCCAGTTCATGAACTTTTTGTACTCATCGAAGGCAGGGTTGTGAACTCGAACTGAAGGGTAACCTGTGCCGTTCGCGTGAAACCTACTAATTTTTCATTTGTTGACCAGTTTTCACGCTAATCACTTGGATCCATTCTCAAACTTTCTTTTTGCTGTGCTGAGCCCCTCTTTCTCGAAGAGCGAGTCGTCTCTAGGAATGAAGTGTTTTTCGAATGAAGTGTACATTTTTGGAAATTACTTATGTTCTAACAGAAGCCATTTTCGATAGACCCTTTCTTTTTTCAGAAATACACGATTATTCCATCACTGCAGTGAGCTTTGCCTATTTATTCGTAGAATGTGTCAAGGAAGTTCACAACATCCCTCTCTTCTGCAAACTATTTACCGTAAAATGGGGTGATTGATTACTCATGTGACATGGGCAAAAGTTGATTTGTTGACTACAATAGTGGGTTGCTGCGTTTGAATTGAAAGCTTTTTCGAGAAAATTGAAGCATTTTACAAGAAAATTGAATGTTTTACGCAGAGTCCGGTCACCTGTCGATCTCAATATGACTTCGCGATTTCGGTATCATTTCTTCAGTAGTTTTTCACGCTGAACTCAATGGCGATACTTCCGAGTAATTCTGACTGCTAGAAAGTGAATTTTTGAAGAAATGGTGGAAGCTGATCAATGAAATGAACCTCCGAACTCCAGGTATGAACTCTGCAATGTTTTTTCTACTGAAACAATGTTGTTTGAGTCCCATAAGATTGCATTTTAATGTAACACAAATAAGATGATGTTGCTATTGAGTAGAAAGGTGTTACTTTATGCTCAGTATCTTATCTACGAATAATGCGTATTTTTTTAACGAAAAATAGAGAGTTCCCAGTAGGGTCGATCAGGCGCGCCGGAACCGGATCGTCCGCCGGATTGCCTCCTAGTGACGTATTCGACCGTAACAATACGGCGCCATATCGGATACGGCGTGTTCTTATCACAATTCGGCGCGGGATTGAGAGCATGGAAGAAGTATATTCTTCCATGTGTGTAATACGTCACGCCGTATCAAAAACCACTAGGAACTCTCTATTGAAGGATTTCATCGAAATAACCACTATTTTGCAGTCAAGAAGTATCACCATTGGATTCAGCATGAAATTACATGTAATTCCTATGCATAGGAAATTAATGATACCAAAAACTTGTCAATTCATCTTGAGATCGAGGGTGACCATGATAAACCACGTATAACACTCGATTTTTTAGTAAAACGCACGTTTTTTGGCACTAAAACTTGATTTAGGTACCTACTCTTCCAATATGAATTTTAAAAAGAAAAATTGATAGATCGTTGGAAAACTGACAATTTGAGCATGTTTTTTCGAAGAGCGCCCATCGAAATAGGCAGGGATTCAGAGTAAAAACTCGTAGTTTGCTTTTTGACTTGATTTTTTCAAACATGTATTATTTCTAAAATAGGTATTTTGGTTTCGCACTTGTTAGCTTGGAAATGTAACGCTCTTTTCAACAATATCCCCAAACTTGAGTTTACTTGGTAAATATCAGGAGTTACAACAGTTTTAATGTAATAAGTCAGTAAACACGAAAAAATTCTTTAAATTGAGAAAACTTGAAAAAACAAGGGGTTGAAACAAAATAGCTAGGAGACATTGTTTGTTAAAAATTGCGAAGAATCGTTCAATCTTAAACTTGAAAAATCCCGCTAAAGATTGAGATGAGAGGAGGTTATTCAAGGTTTGTTGAAAGCCTAGTTGCGCGCTCCCTGCCGAATTTCATGTTAACTACTAAAAACGTTCCAGCGCAGAGGTTCCTGAACCTAAAAAGTTCATGAACTCTTCAACTTTTTCAGGTTCTCACACCCAGCGGGTTCATGAACTTGAGTTCATGAACTTTTTGCGCTGGAACAAACCTTATACGTGGTGAGTTCAGTCGAATTATGGATACTATAAATTCATTTCTGTTTCAGGTATGTGTTTGGCCTCATTTCTCAACCCAGTTTTACTTTGGTACGTAGTTTTTATTTTTTAGTCTCTTGTTTGTTTCTACCGTCACGGTAGTACCGTGTTCACAAGGTTTGATTTCATAGGAGAAAAAGTGAATGTGATTTATGCGCCTCCACGTCTTTAACATAAATGGCCAACTTTGCCCCTGCTCAAAGTTGCCCTGATTTTACCTCATTTTGGAGGTGGCTTCAAAGTTTCGTGATTAGTTCGCTTGGAACATGAAAATGAAATCTACTCGCAAGTAATCCCAAAACTAGAAATACAAATAGTAACCATGGAATCAAAATGTTACACATGAGGGATGGGTATCGATACTCGATTTTTAGTAGGGGAGACCGGGGCGGGTTGGCATAGATTTTCGTTTTTTATGTTTCCTAGGAGTTGTGATCAGTCAATCATCAAAGTTAAACTACCCAGTGAAAGTATAACTCATGGGCTACAAAAATCCCCTCATCCTCGATGTTCATAATGAACTACAAAAAGGCTCAGATCGATTCAAATAGAGCTAGTCAATCTATGCCAACCTGCCCCCCTTATGGGGCGGGTTGGCATGGCCCTTGGGGCGGGTTGGCATAAGTATTTTTAGGTTGGACCTCAATGAAAACAGAACAGTGGTGAAAACAAAACAGAAAACAGTGGTCCTTTTCCAAGTTCGCATCCCTGTGACAAGCAATAGAGCTCTTAAAATAAGTTATATGAAATTTTTGTTCATTAGGTGTCAATGATAAACCTGGGAGGGGCGGGTTGGCATAAGAAAAACAAAAAATTGGCTTATGCCAACCCGCCCCTCCCAAAAAATGCCATCCCACCCCGACAGGGCTCACTGACAACAGTGGCCACCATTAGCTTCACCAACAGTGGTTTCCAAACGTTCACTAGCGGAATCTGTTCATTAAATGCAGTAAAATAGGTCTACACTTTCAAACTTACAAAAACTTCAACACACAATGCGCTCAAAACCAAATAGTAGGAGTGTGAAAAGTTACTTACTTGTCGTAAAATCTGAAATTTGTAATTCTTTCTTCGAGCTAAGGACCAACCTCCTTGAAACTTTGTTGAGGACTGGGGACCCAACAGGAGATCACGTGACCGAGAGGGAAGGTTTCGCCGCCATTCGGTTTTCATTTTAAAAGCACTGTGCCAACCCGCCCCGGTCTCCCCTATCGATACTGCACTATCCGATATTTTTGGATATCGATACTTTGGATCCGATATTTCTAAATATCGATACTGTTCTTGCTGAACATTCAACATAAGGGGCAGTGGCGGTTCCTGCCCCGAAACTCAGGGGGTGCACAGAGATCAGGAGAGGCTATCGAGAAGAGACAGAATAAGTGATTATCTCTGCCAAATAGAAATTTCAACGATATGCAAATGGGATAAATCTTGGTAACTTTTTAATCTTAAAATTGCATACGGTACTAAATACTTAGGTGCAAGACACGAAACATGTTCTCTACTGGTTAACAGAAATTCTGAAATACTTAATCATCAAAGGTCGAAACCCAAGAAATTCATCCATCTAATTGCAATAGCTGAAATGTATATTTGCCCTGACGATTTAAAACATCGTCCAATTCGGAAGAAAAATTAACGAGCCCCTTGAAAACTCCGAGATTCGAAGAATCTTCCCTCTTATCATGCCCACGCATGGCTATTTTTCTAACCGTTTCGTTTTTTTTTTGTATCAGATTATGACGATGTGCACTGTCGAGTTGTTGCATTATATTTTGACGACACACTATACGCAAATCTACCAGAGCGTTCTTATGGGAGACAGCCAATGCGTTTGCAATTTTTTGGCTAAATGGGAGATCACTTATGCCGTCTTTAACTCGAGCCTCATTTTGGTAGAACAAAGTAGGCAAAATTGTCAGTTACTCACACCCACAAAGCCAATCTACCTTCTTATAATTGTCGACATTAAAACTTACGGTACGAATCTGCACGGTTTCTGAAATCTGATCGGCAAATTTCAACGCCTGCTGGAGTCCAGATAGAGACAGCAAAGGGCTGCCAGTTTCTCGAATGTCGCACTTTTCCACAATCGACAAACGCAAATAGTTTACTTTACTTTAATGTAAACTACTCATCGTACCTACAACACTCTAAGTAGGTACTCACAATACTTTGAACAAAACGGTGTGTACCTACTGAAACAGTAGTAAACCGAAAACGTAAAACGGAATTCCCTTATCAGGTTTGTTTGTTTATGGATGGACGGATGCTCTATTTAGGTTGCCAAGGAATTCCGTGATAGGCAATAACGAGAGGGGGGAGTCCCATTAGTTTGTTTGTTTACTTATTTCTCCACAAGGAAATCCGGATTGCAGAGCTCTCTGACGGGGGAGCAACGAACCAATTCTGCTCAAGACGACAAAATGTCCTGCTCTCTGGTTGGTCAATCTCACGTGCCTGCCTCCCTCGAATGACGTCACCCTCCCCAGAAATGGTGCAAAGGAAAGGTGATGCTCTAAACGGGTGTGATTGGTCAGAAAAGAGGGAGCTCCCCGCCACAGTTTTCGCGCGTAGATTCAACTAGCACAGTGCCTGCGATCGAGTCTTCTGTCACTAGCCAACTTACTCTTGAAACGAAGAGGAACGAACTTTGAATTTTTTTTTCTTTTTTAATTGGCTGGGGGTGCACATGCGCCTATGCTCCTATCAGTAGCCGCCCCTGATAAGGGGTATTCATGGTCTGATTCGATCGTCGAATCGTCGTAAACTCGAGGGTCTCATGAGGCTCCCACATTTTCTCCCGTCGAATCGTCGAAAATCGAATTGTGCGTAGCGCTCCTTGCGGCATCAGACGACAACCAAGTCAGCGTCAAAAGAACCGCATGTTCATTAATTTCCTTTTAGCTAAAAAGTGAGAATACCCCAGAGGTTCCTAATAAAATCATTAACAAAGTTCCTAGTTCACGAACGAAAAAATCTACGGCTAGAATTAAAACATATTGTTTAGTAATGCATGCATTCCAGGGGACGTCCCATTGGATAAGCATTAGATCAATTAGTACCAGTTGGTGAGCGATAAAACTGTTTCACTCGATGTAATTCATTTATTACTTTAGGCAAGAAATACTGACCCCCCCCCCTCACCATTATCCACCTTAACATTTCTAGCGGCATGGGAGCCTCGAATCTGAAGAGCATTTTAAAATCCATGATCTACGATACCCAACATGCGAATTCGAGTTTCCCCCCCCCCCCCCTCCACCAATGGTGCCGGTCTGGCACCGTTTTGGTAGGCAGTCCGTCGAAGTTCACATTCGTATTCAAGATGAAACACAAAAAAAAAAAAAAAAAAAAAAAAAAACACGAAATAAGAGGTTTATGGCATCATGGCACCATGTCCTGGCACCATGGTGGCACCACTATTAGTTCCATGGTGGTACAGAGAATAATTCATGAAAATCCGGAGGTATAATGAGAATTTTTCCTTAATTTTAAAGCTTGGGTACAATTAGTAAGCAGTAATGGAACCGAAATATTGAAAAATCGGATATTTTGTGAATATTATTCCCCACTCACCCCCTCCCCTTGCGAATTTTGGTACTCTGGTGAAATCATGTACAACTCGGAAGTTATTTGAGTCAAACAAAAAAAGAAACACGCAAATCGGTTGGAAATTGAGGCCTGGGCACAGTTTACAAGATTATGCCCGCAAACGCACGTTTTTTAAGCATTAACCCCCCCTTTCCCCCTCTTAAAAAGCAAAATCCAAAATTCCGGCGCCGTAGTGCACAACTAGATAGTATTTTGCGTCAAACGAAAAAGAACCACGAAAATCGTTTGAGAACTAAGGCCTCGGCAGAGTACACAAGATTATGCCCAAAAACGCACGTTTTTCGAGCATTAACCCCCCCTTTCCCCCCCTTAAAAGGCAAAATTCGAAATTCCGGCGACGTAGTGCACAACTAGATAGTTTTCCGCGACGAACAAAAAGAGAACCAGGAAAATCGGTTGAGAACTAAGGCCTGTGCAGACGACACAAGATTTTGTTACACACACACACACAGACATACACCTATGGTTTTTTTCGCGGATTTGGATTCAGAATGGTCTAAAACGGATTACTGTGTGGTTATTTTTTTTTCTGTTGAGTGTTGTCCTCCTTCACCCCAGATCGATCGCATAAGGACGCCCAAGTCTTACTGTGGGACGTCCTAAAAAGGATCATGCTTCAGACTTCTGAATGGGTACCTACCGATGAGGAGTCTTGCCTCGAAGAAAAACCCTTGCTACTTCCGTCAAACAATTTTGAATGCATTTTGGTACATTTCTCATGGCTGAAACATTTTCGATGCTAGAAAGGAGAATGTGCTAGGCTCGCTTTAATGCCAGCAAGCAACATTTTTCCACTTCTCCAGCAGACCATCAGATGGTCGCGTTTTTCCTTGGCCGCTTGGGTGGCTCAGCTCCACTCATTTAATCGAGAAAAAACCCACTTCGAACAGAATAAAAAAGAAATAAACGAACGGAAAAACAGAATAAAAATTAAAAAAGGTGTTGTTAAAAGAAAAACTCAAAATGAAAGGACGAGAAGATCTGTTTGTTGTTGTTATGATAGTTGCTTCGCACAACGGCCGCTAGCGCTAGGGTTTGTAATTCGACGTCGAATCTCGTAATTCAACGCCTTCAGCCAGTCGTAAATCGAATCGTCGTATTTGCCGGTGCGCATGCGCATTGACTCCCGTCGAATCTCCAAATTCGAATATTCGACGTCGAATCTCCCGGACCATGAATACCCCTATTATGGCTAAAAAATGAAGAAGATAGAGAGGCTTTTGGGTCATTACTCTTTGGTTGCACAAATAACGTTTATATCATGGAAAAAATCACTCTGCTTGGACTCTACATTATGAAAAATGAATAAAAGTTGTTGAAAAAATTATTTTTCTTGAGAAAATTGGATGATATTGATAGTTTGTGACACTAAAGTATCGATACTCATGCCCAACAATACTTGGGATATCGATACTCGGATATCGATACAGAATGTCGATACTTTTATAACGATACCCATCCCTATTACACACACCTAAGGAGCAGATATTCTTAATAACGAAACGAAAACTGGCTATCAAAACTGGGCACTGATAATCACTTGGAAAGATGAATATTGTTGTTCGCACGCGGTGCACGTTTTCTCCTTTCCAGATGTTTTGGCAAATATATGAAGGTCTCATCTTGCTTTTAATTATTCAGCTTAGGAACTACACATTTTTTATAAAATTGTAAGCGCTAAATGAAGTGAAAAAAGTAAAGTGGTTCAGAGTTACCCCAATATTTAAACAATAACGGAAGTAGAAAAAAAAAGATAGGTTAAACAGGTAATGTGAAGTAACAGTAAAGTAAACAACCATTTCAGGTTGGATTTTCGTCCGACTGCCGTTCCTGGCGTCGCGGACGTCATCAGCTGTCTTGCACAGGGAAGATCAGAATTTGTTCTGACGATTTCGCTTATGGCTTCCCATTGCCTCACTTCCCTGGGTTTTGACAAGGGGGGGGGGGGGGGATGAGAGCAAGGGCACCGAAAAACGCACGCTGCCGGCGATGAACCTTGAACCCACGATCCCCGCAGAGGTCGGTCCAAAGTCCACCGCCAAAGTCCCGCACGACGCCCCAACGACCGTAGTAAAATAGGTAATGGTAGGTAGAAAATAATATAATAGGATAAATAAGTTCTAACAATAGCAACATTAATAACAATAATAGTAATATTCTTCGGAAAAACGCTGCAAATTATTACACAATGGTTTATTATTTTTCTATATAGATCACTCGTCTACAAAATCACCACCATTGATCGCATTTCGGTCAGCTAAAATTGGAACGGAGATTAGGCCTCTTTTGCGATTCACACTCGTGTTTGGATTTTTATATATATATATATTTCAATATAAACCCTTGAATTTTCGTAGGGAGCGAACGGTTTGTCCTACAGAGCTCCGCGTGGTCTCCAAAAATTCTAAAAATTCCATAGAATCTAAAATTGAAGGAAAAACAATACCTTTATATCGAAATTTTTTGAGTTGGGCGTTTTCAAAATTTCAAAATTGATTTTGGAACCCTTAGGAGTGACCTACATCAACCAAAAGCTTCGGGCACAACTAGACCCCAAATGGAGCCTACATACCAAATTTCATCAAAATCGGTCAATGCTAAGTGGCAAAAGTGCCGCGTACGGCGGACGGACGGCCAAATTTTTGTTCGATTTTTGGATTCTACGTACCTTGAAACGTAAACCATCAAATTTTGAGGGGGTGTTGAAATTTTTTTTTCTTGGTCGATTCCAAAGGTTCATTACCTATTGAAAATAATAAACCAAAATAACAACCTAACTAATCAGTGATAACGTGAGGAGAGAATAATCGTTACAAATTAATCGATTACCCGATTAATCGAACCCAATAGACATCGATTATTTTACCAATTAATCGATACCCATCCCTAATTCTTATGAAGTCATATTTTTTAGAGAACCCGTTACGTTGATACCTCATGCCGCCGTGAACAGTTGCCGCTACGTTTAAAATTTCGGTGATCCTTCAATTCTATAAATTTTTGGATGCTTTTGGAATTTTTATTTTTGGATGGCGTGGCGCTCCAAAGTTGCTGTGTGAACGGGGAAAACCACCGCGATTTCGATGGAGCCGTCGGCTGACCCAGCCGGGCTGGGTCGGATATCCGGGCCGGCCAAAATCCACCGCGCCGCGCCATTTGGAGTGGTAGTGGATGGCCACCTTTAGGCCTGTGCAGACGACACAAGATTTTGTCACACACACGCAGTCATTCACCTATGATTTTTTCGCGGATTTGGATTCAGAATGGTCCAAAACGGATTACTGTGTGGTTTTTTTTTTTTTTTTTTTTATTTGCTGTTGAGTGTTGTCCTCCTTCACCCCAGATCGATCGCATAAGGACCGCCAAGTTTTACTGTGGGACGTGCTAAAAATGTGGTTTTCGTACTTCGGGAAGATTGTTCCGTATCCTCCCCCCCCCCCCCCCCCCCCCGCCGCACGACTCCTCGAAGCCACCCGCCCGTCCCCTCCGGCATATTCTCTGACGCCTGCCGCCCCTCAACAAATTCTTGGGGGACCACCCTCTCATTCATTGGGGACCATCCTCCCTATTTAGAGAGGAACGCTCATTTCTTCAAAATAAACTTGATTGTGAAGCAAAAATTTAATTTCAAAATATTATACTGAACTCAATTAGCGAATTTTCGAAGAAAATGATGCTATTGCAATGGCCTTTTAGAATCGACTTTTTCGAAAAAAATTTTTCACTGAAATCCGTTTTGGAACATTCTGAAACGATCCCTGAAGTTTCGCCAAAAATCGTGTGTGTGTGTGTGTCATTCCGCACGATAACTTGAGTAATTATTTGAATTTTTTTTAGTTTTCGCCAAAATGTTCGTAACAACAAACGAAAGGTCAAGTTCGTTAGCCAGAAATTATGGACAATCCAAATCGGTCCAAATTTCAAAAAAAGTACAAAAAACGAGTTTTTTCCGTTTTTAGTGGTTAATACCTTCACAATCATCATAGTAAATGGTATATTCGTATTCAGCACAAAATTTCTGTAATAATGCGTTTTTTAAAAATGAAAATTGTCCAAAAATTAAGAAAATTATGGATATATTCATATACATAATGAAAACGCGCGTATATTTGTCGTACCCAGAAATAGAGTAGCCGTGTGGGTACTCTATGAGTTCGTAGAGACGAGTAGAACATGAATATGGACTCCTAAGATCTTCAAAGCATACCCAGTGCATACAGTATGTTGGTATAGTATACCTACTGAAAATAGAAAAAAACCAACAATAGGATGTGGTGTTGACATGGAGTGGAGTGGTCAATGCAGTGGTTAAGATCTTAACCATAGCTTCAACTGAGAGATTTCTTTGAAAATTCGCTCATTAATTCATGCTGCATGAATGGACTTTTTGAAATCAACTTTAACATTTCAAATTTGAAAAAAATTTAGATTTTAAAATTAATCGAAAGACGGGTTTCCCGACTGATTGATTGACGGTCCGTTTGCGTACATTCAAATTAAGGTCCGATTCTAAGCTTCACGAAAAGAGATGCTTTGTGAGGGGGGTTCCGATAACCAGCGAATCCCGGTAGACTACCAAGAGGGTCTAGCACATAGCCTTCTCGTCATCCAAAACATGTTGCAGCGGGCTAAACTACGAATTTCTGGTCCCATTTTGATGACAGTTTCAGAGATTGTACGAGTTGGCGTGTAGATGGTCCCCTATGAAAATCATTGCCCTCGGACTGATAGCCGCTGCGCATGTGCATACGATGATTTCCAATCAGCCATCATTTCCACATTTTCCATCCGATTTCAATGAAATTTTCAGGGATGTTACTGATTAACTTGTTTTGATGGCCGACTTTTATACGCCTAGAAGGGCACTGATCAGCTGAGTGAGCTCCGAAGCCATTTTCAATCCTATTGAATGGAAGTGCTCTTCTAGGCGTCTCCAGCATCGAGGAGATCTTCTTCACTCTTCAGAGCACTGATCAGCTGAGTGAGCTCCGAAGCCATTTTCAATCCTATTGAATGGAACTGCTCTTCTAGGCGTCTCCAGCGTTCGAGGAGATCTTCTTCACTCTTCAGAGCACTGATCAGCTGAGTGAGCTCCGAAGCCATTTTCAATGCTATTGAACGCAGGAAGCTGAAATTTGAGAGGGAAGGTCAAGGGAGAATACAGATGGTGGTAGGTGCTATTGATGGAGAACCAGTGATTTACACAGAAGGGTGATCTATACAGAAAATAATAAACTTTCGGGCAATGATTTGCAGCGTTTTGAGTACTGGTTGCTAAGGACGCAAAACTGAAGACAATAAAAAAGTCTGCCATCAAAACAAGTTAATCAGTAACATCCCTGAAAATTTCATTGAAATCGGATGGAAAATGTGGAAATGATGGCTGCTACAAGGAAATCATCGTTTGCACATGCGCAGCTTCTATCAGTCCGAGGGCAATGATTTTCATAGGGGACCATCTGCACGCCAACTCGTACAATCTCTGAAAATTTCATCTAAATCGGACTAGAACTTCATATTTTAGCCCGCTGCAACATGTTTTGGATGACGAGGAGGCTATGTGCTAGACCCACTTGGTAGTCTACCGGGATTCGCTGGTTATCGGAACCCCCCTCACAAAGCATCTCTTTTCGTGAAGCTTAGAATCTATTTAATTTGAATGTACACAAACGGTCTAAAATATTTTCAAATTTGAAATGTTAAAGTTGATTTCAAAATTGAGTTCAGTATAATTTTTTGAAATTAAATTTTTGCTTCACAATCAAGTTTATTTTTAAGAAATGAGCGTTCCTCTCTAAATAGGGAGGATGGTCCCCCAAGAATTTGTTGAGGGGCGGCAGGCGTCAGAGAATATGCCGGAGGGGACGGGGGGGTGGCTTCGAGGAGACTAGGGGGGGAGGGGGGGGAGAGAAGATACGGAACAATCTTTCCGGGGTACGAAAACCACATTTTTAGGACGTCCCACAGTAAGACTTGGGCGTCCTTATGCGATCGATCTGGGGTGAAGTTGGACAACACTCAACAGAAAAAAAAATAACCACACAGTGATCCGTTTTAGACCATTCTGAATCCAAATCCGCGAAAAAATCATAGGTGTATGTCTGTGTGTGTGTGACAAAATCTTGTGTACTCTGCCCAGGCCTTAGTTCTCAACCGATTTTCCTGTTTTTTTTTTTTTTTTTTTTTTTTTTTTTTTTTTGTTCGACGCGGAAAACTATCTAGTTGTGCACTACGTCGCCGGAATTTCGAATTTTGCATTTTAAGAGGAGGAAAGGGGGGGGTTAATGCTTAAAAAACGTGCGTTTGCGGGCATAATCTTGTAAACTCTGCCCAGGCCTCAATTTCCAACAGATTTGCGTGTTTATTTTTTTGTTTCACTCAAATAACTTCCGAGTTGTACATGATTTCACCAGAGTACCGAAATTCGCAAGAGGAGGGGGTAAGTGGGGAATAATATTCACGAAATTTCCGATTTTTCAATATTTCGGTTCCTTTACTGCTTACTGATTGTACCCAACCTTTGAAATTGAGGAAAAATTCTCATTATACCTCCGGATTTCCAAGAACTATTCTCTATTCCACCATGGAACTAATAGTGGTGCCACCATGGTGCCATGATGCCATAAACCGCATATTTCGTGGGTTTTTTGTTGTGTTTTACCTTCAATACGGATGTGAACCTCGACGGACTGCCTACCAAAACTAATAGATGGAAGTTCAATGTTACGACGTATTTCCGCTTTGGTGCCAGACTGGCACCATTGGTGAAGGGGGGGGGGGTATCGTATATCCCATGTTGGGTATCGTAGATCATGGATTTTAGAATGCTTTTCAGATTCGAAGCTCCCATGCCAGTAGAAACGTTACGGTGACTTATGGTTGGCAATTTTCCTGGATTTGAGGAAAGCTTTTGATTGTGTTTCTCACAAGAAGTTAGTAGAAAGTGTACGCGTACTAATGGGTGATAGCATTGCTGTTTGGGTACAGAGTTATTTACGTGGGCGATGTCAGAAAGTGAAAATAAACGCAATTTTGAGTGAGGGGTCTTCCTTCTCCTATGGAATTCCGCAGGGCACAGTTCTTGGACCTCTTTTATTTATCTGTTTCATGAATAATCTGTTTGGCGTTCTACTTGAAGGAGACATATTTACCTATGCTGATGATACAGCTGTAGTGGTCTCGCGAAATACTTGGGGTGCATCCTTGCAAGCGGCGTCTGCTTGCTTGCTTGTGGTCAGGGACTGGCTGGATGGAGTCGGCTTAAAGCTAAATTTTAGCAAATCCAATTTTGTTACTTTTTCCTTGCGTAATGCCTCTATCCCTGCTCTAGGAAATATCAAATGCCATATTGAGTCAACCTGTACTGCAAGTGATTGCGGTTGCCCAAGTATCAAGCAGATCCCACAAACTAAGTATTTGGGGGTGGTTGTGGACCAATGTTTGTCCTGGAAATACCATATTGACAATATATGCAACAGATTTTGCAAAGTCATACCCTTCTGCCTTGAAATCCGAAATTTTATGTCTATGGGCACACTTAAAATGTTTTATCATGCTCTAGTGCAATCCGTGATATCCTACTGTATTCTTGTGTGGGGATCGGCATACCTAACTTACCTAGAGCCTTTGCATATAACTCAGAAAAAAATTATCAAAATTTTGCTACGTAAAAAAATGAGATTCTCCTCCTCTGCGGTTTTTAAGACTTTCGAGGTTTTGGATGTCTTTCACATTTTTTTTTTCACTTATCGAGGGGTGAACGCATTATGAAGTATTGTGTTTCTTATGTATATTTTTGTAATTTTTCTTAAATAAATGCATTATAAAAAAAAAGTGAGGGGGGGGGGGAGATATCACAATTTCTTGCCTAAAGTAATAAATAAATTACATCGAGTGAAACAGTTTTATTGCTTAACAACTGGTTAAACTGACCTAATGCTTATCCAATGGGACGTCCCCTGGAATGCATGCATTACTAAACAATATGTTTTGAACTATTTTTACAAATTTTTGCAAAGCAAAGCAAAATGAAATCCGATTGTAACGGGACCACTGTGGATACTTGTAGAACACATTTCAAAAAGAATCACGCAGATTGGTGCCCGAATAAGAAAATGCCAGTGGTACAAACATGGAAGAAAAAAAATCGTTCCATGACACACCGAACTGTAAACCTCCTTCCTTCTGCGCGACTCCGCCGCGATTGAAGTCGGTCAAAAACACTTGCTTAGCGTGCTCGGTCAAAAACACTTGCTTAGCGTGCTCGGTCAAAAACACGTTACGATAGAACGTACGACCCTCTCACCCCACCTACCTTCGAAAGAGGCTCGTCGGGAGGTTCTTTACTCTGTAAGTTAGACGAGTGATGAATCAGAAACACGAATGTCAATCTTTTCTCTTTCTTTCGGTTTATTATCTATCTATCTATATACATGAAACGCCAACCCTATGTACGTAAGTATGCACGTCGCCGATCAGGAGGGGTTGGAGGGGTCTTGGGAGTGAGGAGAGTTGGAGGCTGGAGGAGTCGAAGGAGTTGGGGCGGGAGGAGTCTGAGAAATCGGAGGCGGGAGGAGTCGGAGGGAGTGGGTGGAGGACAGAGTCGGCGGAATCGTTTTTGCCTGCTTTTAGTAGGCTTTTCAGCTAGTTTTCAATAATAAGTAAGCCTTTGGAAACGAGCAAGAAGAAAACGTCTGCCAAGTGGGTGTGGCACATAGCTTCCTCGTATCCATAACCCGATTATATAGATGATCCGATGCATAGTAGTTAATCTGAAAACACCAATCTCTAATTACCTTTCACTACCCTCATAGGGGACCATCTACACGATAATCTGGACAATCCTAGAAAATATCATTAAATTCGGATGAAAAATGTGAGTAGATGTATGTGATTGGATCAAAAAAATGCTTAGCTTTGGCTGGGATTCGAACCCTGGACCCCTGGGGGATATTTCTACGCTTTACCCTCTGAGCTATTGAGGCCTGGTGATGCAATGAATAGGATTTGAGATTCTCACAGGGGACCATCCCTCTATGAATGGATCCCTCTATGATGGGCATTCTCTATGATTTTCATAGGGGCCCATCTAAACACCAGTCTGTAACATCCCTGAAAATGTCATTGAAATCGGATGGAAAATGTAAAAGTTATGGACGTGACAAGGAATTCACGTCTGCGCATGCGCAGCGACTACTATCTGTCCGCAGATTTTCATAGGGGACCATCTACACACCAACCCGCACAATCCCTGGAAATTTCATAGAAATCGGACAATAACTTCGTACAGTTATGCGCGTTACAAGGAATTCATGACAGACACACAGACAGACAGACACACAGGTACGGAACCAAAATTGTTCAGAAAGGTCTAAAACGCAGAACGCGAGTGAAAATTTTGATTTTGATTTTTTTTTTTTTTTTTTTTTTTTTTTTCCTTATTTTTCGTCCTTGAAAAGTGAAAACAGTTTCCGCTACCTTGGTAGACTTGGAAGCAAAAATTAACCCCCTCAAAATTTGATGTCTTACACTATTTGCACTGAAAATTATAAAATAAATTATGATTTTTACCGGAATTTTTGTCGTATTTATTCCCTAAAATTGTCAAAATAATTTATAAAAATTCGAAATGCTCACAAATTCTAATCGGATTTTTCACGCAGAATCGAATGAGACCAATACCAGGTCGTTACAACCAACTGAATAGAAGTACGACGAAATTTCCGGTAAAAATCATAATTTTTTAATGATTTTTAGTGCAAATTGTTGAAAGAGAAAGATTATTAGCGGGAATGTCGTCATACTTTCGATTCGGTTGGTCTCATTCGATTCTGCGTGAAAAATGCGATAAGAATTTGTGAGCGTTTCGAATTTTGATTGATTGTTTTGACAATGATAGGTCATAAATATGTCGAGAGTTCGGGAAAAAATCATTTTAAAAAAGTGTGATTTTCTGGGAAAATTGTTTAAAAAAATCAATTTCTAGAGAAATCATAGAAAAAAAACGCTGCAAATTATTACACAATGGTTTATTATTTTTCTAAGTAGATCACTCGTCTGCAAAGCCACCTACCATCCAACATGAAGAAAAACATCGATCATATTTCAGTCAGCTAAAATGTGAACGGAGATTAGGCTTCTTCTGCGATTCACACTCGTGTTTCTGATTTATCGTACCTACGTAAAACCCTTTTCTCGTAGGGAGCGAGCGGTTTGTCCTACAGAGCTCCGCGTGGTCTCAAAACATTCTAAAAATTCTATAGAATCTTAAATTGAAGGCAAAACAATACCTTTATATCAAAATTTTTTGAGTTAGGGCGTTTTCAAAATTTCAAAATTCATTTTTGACTACATCAACCAAAAGCTTCGGTGCACAACTAGACCCCGAATGGAGCCTACATACCAAATTTCATCAAAATCGTTCAATGCTAAGTGGGGAAAGTGCCGCGTACGGCGGATGGACGGCCAAATTTTTATTCGATTTTTGGATTCTACGTACCTTGAAACGTAAACCATCAAATTTTGAGGGGGTGTTGAAACATTTTTTTCTTGGTCGATTCCAAAGGTTCAATATTGAAAATAATAACCAAAAGTATGATTTTCTGGGAAAATCGTAAAAAAATTCAATGTTTAGGGAAATCGTCGAAAAAATCATAAAATCGTATCCAAAATACGAATACGGGGGAAAATCGTATTCAAAGTGTGAATACGATTGTATTGATGCTCGTATTCATAATCATAAAATCGCAGATATGATTTGTATACATAATCGTATTTATGAATAAGAATTCGCCCATCTCTGATGACCAGATAGTACTAGATAGATGATCCTACCTATAGATCGTGAGGGACCAACCTGTGAGTCAGTGAGTTGTGTGAGTTGGACGCGGGGGCTGCGGTGGGAGCGGCACAACGGAGGGAACATTGATTACCGCGTGACGTCACCGAGGCGCCGCCGCTCCCGACATCTACCGGAGCCCTGCCGCACCACCGGCGGCACTCGCCTCCCGCGCATGCCCCGGCCCAGTCCGCAGCGCCAGAGTCCTCTCAAGCCCCCGATGGTTCACATTGGCTAAGCTGTGGGCGTGTTGTCAACTTGCCCTTTTCTCAAGTTGGTCCTTCAAGGCCCTTTTTCTGAATTGAAAATCTCTAAGGGAAAAAAACCCTCTCCAAACTCGCTCGTTTCACGAAAACTCGTCGCGGTTTCGGGATTTCCTCCGTTTTTGTCCCTCGTCTCCCACGTCGGATCAGTGTTTTTACTCGTTTCTTGCCGCCTGTGTTTTTGACCTGGGTCGAAGGAGATGTCCGCCTGCAGGGTAGCCGCTCTCCTTGCTTGCCTCATCGCCTCCGTTCAGGTACGTCCTTCCATCAATCTCCACCTGATTGCCTGCTCGGCCGATTTCTCCTGATATCAGTCGGGAGTGACGCCGCTGAGTCTGTCTCCGCCAATCCTGATAACCATGCAGATGGCTCGGAGCTCCCCCTCCACCCTCCGTCACCCCCCTCTGGATTTCACCCCCACCCCTGTCCCATCATTCCTCCATCCAAATACAGTAAAACCATCATACATGGATCAGAGTTGAGATGTAATCATTACGCTGACAGATGATTACTTTCATCATAATGAAGTGTATTTGAATCAGAGTTGAGTTGTAATCATTAATTTGAGGAATGATTAATGATTACTTTTCCGATTATGTACTTTCATCATAATGAAGTATATTTGAATCATAGTTGAGGTGTTCATTACTTTGGATTAATGATTACTTTTCCGGTTAATTTCGTCATAATGAAGTATTTTTGAATCAGAGTTGAGATGTAATCATTACTTTGAGGAATGATTACTTTCGTCATAATGAAGTATATTTGAATCAGAGTTGAGGTGTTCATTACTTTGGATTAATGATTACTTTTCCGATTACTTTCGTCATAATGAAGTATATTTGAATCAGAGTTGTGGTGCAGTCAATACTTTGAGGAATGATTAATGATTACTTTTCCGATTACTTTCGTCATAATGAAGTATATTTGAATCAGAGTTGTGGTGCAGTCAATACTTTGAGGAATGATTAATGATTACTTTTCCGATTACTTTCGTCATAATGAAGTATATTTGAATCAGAGTTGTGGTGCAGTCAATACTTTGAGGAATGATTAATGATTACTTTTCCGATTACTTTCGTCATAATGAAGTATATTTGAATCAGAGTTGTGGTGTAATCAATACTTTGAGGAATGATTAATGAATACTTTTCTGATTACTTTCGTCATAATGAAGTATATTTGAATCAGAGTTGAGATGTAATCATTACTTTGAGGAATGATTACTTTCGTCATAATGAAGTATATTTGAATCAGAGTTGTGGTGCAGTCAATACTTTGAGGAATGATTAATGATTACTTTTCCGATTACTTTCGTCATATTGAAGTATATTTGAATCAGAGTTGTGGTGCAGTCAATACTTTGAGGAATGATTAATGATTACTTTTCCGATTACTTTCGTCATAATGAAGTATATTTGAATCAGAGTTGTGGTGCAGTCAATACTTTGAGGAATGATTAATGATTACTTTTCCGATTACTTTCGTCATAATGAAGTATATTTGAATCAGAGTTGTGGTGCAGTCAATACTTTGAGGAATGATTAATGATTACTTTTCCGATTACTTTCGTCATAATGAAGTATATTTGAATCAGAGTTGTGGTGCAGTCAATACTTTGAGGAATGATTAATGATTACTTTTCCGATTACTTTCGTCATAATGAAGTATATTTGAATCAGAGTTGTGGTGCAGTCAATACTTTGAGGAATGATTAATGATTACTTTTCCGATTACTTTCGTCATAATGAAGTATATTTGAATCAGAGTTGAGGTGTTCATTAATTTGGATTAATGATTACTTTTCCGGTTACTTTCATCATAATGAAGTATATTTGAATCAGAGTTGAGGTGTTATTACTTTGGATTAATGATTACTTTTCCGATTACTTTCGTCATAATGAAGTATATTTGAATCAGAGTTGAGGTGTTCATTAATTTTGATTAATGATTACTTTTCCGGTTACTTTCATCATAATGAAGTATATTTGAATCAGAGTTGAGGTGTTCATTACTTTGGATTAATGATTACTTTTCCGATTACTTTCGTCATAATGAAGTATATTTGAATCAGAGTTGTGGTGTAATCGTTACTTTGGATTAATGATTACTTTTCCGATTACTTTCATCATAATGAAGTATATTTGAATCAGAGTTGAGATGGAATCGTTACTTTAGATTAATGATTACTTTTCCGATTACTTTCGTCATAATGAAGTATATTTGAATCAGAGTTGTGGTGTAATCGTTACTTTGGATTAATGATTACTTTTCCGATTACTTTCGCCATAATGAAGTATATTAGTCTAGTGAAAATTCCAGTAAAAAGGAGATTGAAAATTCGAAGTTTTGGCGTTGTAATTACTCTAGAAGTAATCGCGAGTACCATTCTGATTACTGTAGTTTTAATCGAAATTTCAATAACTTTTTCCGATTACGAGTAATGGTAATCGAAAAACCAATTGAGGAGCTTGATTCCAAAAGGTTATACCGTCGCTTTTGATGCATCGTGGCACATCTAACTTTTGCGTACTTTTCAGGAGAGCAAAAAAACCGATATGGTCGATAAAATTTATTTTTATAGTTTTTAAAATTTGTATTCATCGGTCTATCTTTATTTACAGTCTGCTAACTTGAATTGCATTTAACGGTACAGTAAACATTATATGTCAAAAAATCTCGTAGATGTGCCATGCTGTTGAAATGTTGACATTTTATGTCTTTACTATGGCACATAAATGAAAAATCGTCACGCGGGGAGCGTTACGCGGAAATTTCTGATGATTTTCACGTACAACCAATCGTTCCTAGGGAAAACTAACTTCCTCATTTTCCACCCCACAAAAATCGTTCACCAATCATTGGAAAGCTCTCAATTTATTAAACATAAAATGTCTCTCGTGGTTGCGTACTTGTACGAAAGCTGTATCCACCGTTTGTTTTGTGTTTGGATTTTTTTTTAATGGAAATTGAGATTCCAAAGTTTTTTTTTTTTTCATTTTTTTTATTAAATCACTAAATCACCCGTTTGTGTCATCCGTTTTTCAATTCGACTGGAATTTTTCTAAATGATGGCCAAAAATTCGGTTGTTATTAGAGAAAAAATCGCTCTTTTTAAATCGTTATGAGTTTTTAGGCAATTTTATTTCCTCTCACTTGTGCTATGATGTACCATATTTTCAAGGTGAAACGACAATACTCTGTAGCTGGCAGTGATGCAGTTTACTGAAAAACTAAGAAATTTATCCTTCTCCAAGTAAAAGCACGAATACGAGAATTAAAAAAGAGAAATCATTGCAATTCTGCAAATCCGCAAAATCTCTGAAAATTTCATCGAAATTGATCAATAACTTCGATAGTTTTATGTCAGACAGACACGGAACCAAAATTGTCCAGGAAGACTCTAAACATAAAAAGCGAGTGGAAATTCTGATTTTGGAGAACATTTTTTTCAACCACAAAAAGTGAAAAACGTCTGCCAAGTGGGTGTGGCACATAGCTTCCTCGTACTCATAACCCGATTGTATAGATGATCCGATGCATAGTAGTTCATCTCAAAACACCAATTTCTAAGTACCTTTCACTACTCTCATAGGGGACCATCTACACGCTAATCTGGACAATCCTAGAAAATTTCATCAAATTCGGATGAAAAATTAAGTGAGTAGATGTATGTGATTGGATCAAAAAAATACTTAGCCTCGGCTGGGATTCGAACCCGCGACCCCTGGGGGACAGTTGAAGTTACGGCTGTTACAAGTAATTCACGTTTGCGCATGCGCAGTCGCTTCTATCAGTCCGGGGATGATGATTTTCATAGGGGACTATCTTCAACCTAATCCACATAATCCCTGAAAATTTCATCGAAATCGGGTGGAAAATGTGGAAGTTATGGCCGTTACAAGGGAATTCACGTTTGCGCATGCGCAGTGGCTACTATCAGTCCGAAGGTGATGATTTTCATATGGGACCATCTAAATACTAGTCTGTAACATTCCTGAAAATTTCATTGGAATCGGATGGAAATTGTTCAAGTTACAAGGAAGCCGCCGGCTGCCGGTTTTTTCGCATTGTTGTAGCCGTTACAAGGAATTCACGTTTGCGCATGCGCAGTCGCTTCTATCAGTCCGGGGATGATGATTTTCGTAGGGGACCGTCTACACACCAACCCGCACAATCCCTGAAAATTTCATCGAAATCGGACAATAACTTCGTATAGTTATGCGCGTTACAAGGAATTCATGACAGACAGACAGACACACAGACACGGAACCAAAATTGTTCAGAAAGGTCTAAAACGCAAAACGCGAGTGAAAATTTTGATTTTGGAGAACTTTTTTTCTTCATCCTTGAAAAGTGAAAACAAAGCTTCCGCTACCTTGGTAGACTCGGAAGCAAAATGTAATAGGTTATTGTTAGTGATTTACAAAATGTAATTTTACGTAAAACTTCAATTTGTTGTATAAAACCCTTAATTGACGTTGAATTAATGATTCAAAAGATTAACCTGATTCTTGGTTCGTGGACTAGTTTTCCATGAGGTTTCAATTCGAAAAGGAGCGAAAGGAATCCGAGATACGAAGAAATGTAATGTTGGGCGGCGATATTATATTATCCTATAACCATAGCGACCTGAAAAACGTGCTCTAAGCCAATGTTGTTATTTTGTTATAATATAGTTGAGGGCTGCCTGGCAGGAGTGACTGAGTGACAAAACAAAATTTTTCAGGACAGCGTTTCAAAGATTCTGTACTTCTCTTTTGGTTTATTATTCTCAATAATGAACCTTTGGAATCGACCAAGAACAAATTTTTTTTTATAGGTATATGCAATAAAGAATCACTACAAATTCAGGCTGCTGCTTTCATAGGTGATTCACAGTGTTCAAGCAAAGTTGACTACCTAGGGGTCCGGACATGGCAGATTACTGGACATTTGGCAGTTTAAACTTTAATTTCTATATTTTAGCGTGAATAAGTGCATATTTTATTGATTGCCCGAAGTAGAACTAAGTTGATAGTTTATGAAGAGTTTTTTTTAAACGCCTAAATCATAAATGGGCATTCGGAATCTTCTCTGGACAACGATTGGCCCTTTCTGGGAAAATGACCCAGAAATCGGGAAAATCGGGGGAATCGGGTTATGGATACGAGGAAGCTATGTGCCACACCCACTTGGCAGACGTTTTTTTCTGGAGGGTTGCACAACTTTACCCCAGATTAATCGCATAAGGACGCCCAAGTCTTACTGTGGGACGTCCTAAAAAGTCGAGAATGAACGTTGAAATCATCGGAAGTCGTTGGTTTAAAAGTCGAGAATGAACTTTTTGGTTTATTATTTTCAATAATGAACCTTTGGAATCGACCAAGAAAACAAATTTTTTAACACCCCCTCAAAATTTGATGGTTTACGTTTCAAGGTACGTAGAATCCAAAAATCGAATAAAAATTTGGCCGTCTGTCCGCCGTACGCGGCACTTTCCCCACTTGGCATTGACCAATTTTGATGAAATTTGGTATGTAGGCACCATTTGGGGTCTAGTTGTGTGCCCCGAAGCTTTTGGTTGATGTAAGTCACTTCTAAGGGTCAAACAATTATTTTAAAATTTTGAAAACGCCCTAACTCAAAAAATTTTGATATAAAGATATTGTTTTTCCTTCAATTTAAGATACTATAGAATTTTAAAATTTTTTTGAGACCACACTGAGCTCTGTAGGACAAACCGTTTGCTCACTACGAGAATTTAAGGTTTGGACGTGCGATAAATCAGAAACACGAGTGTGAATCGCAAAAGAGGCCTAATCTCCGTTCAAATTATCACTGACCGAAATACGCTCGATGTTTGGTGGCTTTGCAGACGAGAGATCTATAGAAAAATAATAAACCATTGTGTATTAATTTGCAGCGTTTTTTGAGTTGGCTGGCAAAAGTGACCAAGTGCGCTGTTCTCCTAAAATTCACTGTTTTGTTCTGATTTATGAGTTTTATTCCTCTCGATTTCACCTCTTAAAAGGACGAAATTATAATCATAAAGATACGTGAAGTACCTCAGGTACTGATAAAGCATTGATAATCAAACAAAATTCGTAGGTATCATTAGAAAAAACATATTTGACGAAGAAATATTATTTATTAGAAGGAAATGAAATTGAAAAAGAAATGATAGGATTGTCAGTAATTTAACAATTGCCACTGTGAAATTGTCTCTGCTTCAGTAAATTTACGGTTTCGGGTCGGATTTTTTATCATCTTTTTTCCCTCTACCCAGTTGATATCGGTTCGACGCCCGGGCTAACGAAATTACATCAAATTCTCTCCCCTCTAACTACCCTGGGGTAACTCCCAAGGTAAAATCAGTATAAACAAGAAAGTTTACTAGAGTTTGTTATTCCAAAGTATCACCATTGGATTCGTCGTTAACAATTACACAGGAAATGATACCAAACTCGTCAAGTCATCTTGAGATCGAGATTTTCTAGTAGAACTCACGTTTTCTTGCATTCAAAGTTGATTTACTCATCCAATTTGAATTATAGAAAGAAAATTTGATAGACCGTTGGAAAGCTGACAATTTGAGCAAGTTTTTCCCGAAGAGCCCCCATCGAAATGGGCAGGCGTTCAATGTGAAAACTTCGAAAAGAAAAAATTTAAAATTTGCTTTTTGGCTTGATTTGAAAAAATGGTTTATTGCTAAAGAATTTTGGTTTTTACAGTAGGTAGCTTGAAAATTTAACGCTCTTTCCAACGATATCCTCAAATTTGAATTTACTTACTTGGCAAATAACAGGAGTTATGACAGTGTTAAAGTTCGTAGAATCGAACCCTGAAGTTATGCCAACCTTGAATGTAGACACTCTGTATATATGAATGGAAAAAACCTCAATTTTTCAAATTAATGTATATTTATACCATTCACTACACCATTTTTCTATGAAAATTCGCACATTAACTCATGCTGCATGAACGGACTTTTCAGGTAAACCGCAATAAATTTACATAAAATTGAACAAATAAAATCTCCTATTTCTGGTGTCCAGTTGGTTCTAACATCTAGCCTGCCTGATCCCCCAACATGGTGGTGGGGGGGGGGGGGTATATGCGGGGAAAAGGTGGTAAATATGGGGATTTTCGATGTTTTTGTGTATGTGGTCGTGTGTAGTATCGTTTTTAAAGTAATTTTTGCCGCTGTATCGATTACAATGGGTCTCAGATCGATCAAAGTGCACCAGAACGAAAAAATCCCAGTTTTGAGGTTAAAAGATGAAAAATTGCAATATCAGAATTATCCGAATAATCGGAATCAGAAAAGTGATCGAATTACCATGACTCCATTCCGATTCTGAAATGGTAATCGGACAATCGTAATCTTATCTAAATCGTAATCTCGATTACCATTACAGTAATTGGAATAATAATCGCCGATACCTTCTTGAAAAGTAATTGGGATTTGTAAATAAGTAACCGAATTTCTTCTCTAACGACTCTGATATCGATACCGCGATGTCCAAAAACGGACTTTTGAGGAAAACGCAAATTAAGTTTCACCTGCACAATTCCAAACCACTCCACTTGAATCATTAATTTCTTGTAAGCTATAATCTTCAGAAGATCTTCCAATAGTAGATTTGTTAAATTTAAGTTTTCTGAAATAAAAGGTCTAAAACGCAAAACGCGAGTGAAAATTTTGATTTTAGAGACTTTTTTTTCATCCTTGAAAAGTGAAAACAAAGCTTCCGCTTTGTGGAAGATGGGTGGATTTCCGGCCAAGTAGGATGGTGGACTTGACCCCTTGGGTTGAGAAATTTACCACCCTCTTGATCATAATTTGGCGTCACCATGATTCGGGAAGATGGTCCCCTATAACTGGAGACTATTCTCCCAATTCGTAGGGGATCGTCCCCCAATTCATAAAGGACCATCTTCCCATTCGTAGGGGACCATTCATATTAATCCTACCAATTCATGGGGTACCATCCTCCAATTCATAGGGGACTATCTACAGTGAACGTATCTTAACAATCTTCATTTTGAAATGGAAGACCTTTATTTTGAAATAGAATAAATAAAACCTTTATTTTGTTTTGGAAAACCTTTAACTTGTTTCGGAAAACCTATAATTTGACGCGGAAAAGCTGTAGTATAGAAATAATGAACCTTTGTGTAATAATTTGCAGCGTTTTTTCACGTGCGATATTGAGGAAGCAAAACTTGAAACGCCAAATTCAAATATGTTACTCAGAAACACTCACGAGGAATATTTTGTTGCTAGTTGGTTGTGTAGAATCGATTTCCTGTTCGGAGAATCCTGATTCATCCTATAAATGTATATTTCACGAATGTACGCCTGTCATTTAGTAACTCAATCACGGGAGGACGAATAACCTATCATCTGGTTCGGATCATTTTACAGAAACCCCTGTCGAAAAGACCTCTAAAGCCGTGAAAAGCGAACCGACTGATTAATACGGATTATACAGATTTCTCTGTTCTGCGAGTTCACTGCTCTCCGACCTGACTCACAGTCGCACTGTCTGCCGCTTCCATCGATTTTTCGCCCAACTCTGACGAGAAGCCCCCGTTTTCTCCTCTTTCCATGACTCATCTATTTATTGATTCGCCCAGGGAAACCCCCCTCCAGTTCACCATAACCCCATTTCTACTTTATAACATTTTCCCCCTGGTCTTAAGACCATACCTTCTCAATGTATTTCCTTTTGTGTGAGCGTTTTTTTCTCCTCATTCCTTTTCTTTTTGTCCACCTCCTCATCCTTTTGTGTCTTTTGCAGAAACAGTCTGGGGTCTCTCTATTTTCTTCCTCTCCAGCTTATTCGCTATCTCTTCTCTATGTTACCTCGGCCGAGTTTCTTTTTTTTCTGAATCTAACAAAGCCGCGGCGGTCTTTTACCTCCTTTAATTGGTCCGAAGCCTCCTTCCCTTTTCACTTTGACTATTTTTCCCCTTTTCCTCGGCCTAGGCCATAATCAGAGTCACCCGTCAACCACCACCCTTTGAAAACAAACCCCACACGCAACTAACGTGCGCCGCAGGGCCTTTACTCGCCTCTAAACCCCACAATAAAGTTACTTCTTTCTCTTCCCTCTTCCTACCTTATACCTTAGCTCTGCTGATTAAAGTTTCCTGCTACCGAGCAATTCATTTTGCTGCTTCTATTCTTCCTCTTCTTATTCCACTCTTCACAGTAGTAGCCATTTCCTCTGCTACAGTAACTACTGAAAATGTAATCATTTTGTATAATTAACCCTAGAATGCAACCCCATTTTTCTTGTGCTTATTGCAACTCATTCGTCGATGTGACGAATACCAGTAAAAAATCGTGTTAAATGGATCAAAACAAAGGTCGTTTTCGGAAAATTGGGGAATGAAATGATTGAATTCCACATCGGTAATAGTTATTGGATTTATTCGATGAAAAAAATCCCAAAAATAATCACCATTGAGGTCATTAGGAACATTAGTACTTTTAGTACCTAAATCATTATAAAACAAGACTCATTTTCCGGGTGGAAAAAAATTCCTGGACAGTCTAAAAAAAATTTCATTACTACAAAACGATGTCTGTCTTACAGTACATGAATATAGGAACAAACGAGTCGGCCTAGACGTTTCACAGTATCAATATGACAGTTCAGGGGAACTTGGTTACAATGTCTATAATTCACAATTTCCCTCTAATTACGAAAACCTTTGGGCAATGATTTGCAGCGTTTTTTACCTACTAACTATTGGTAGGTACTACCTGCCAAAGAACTAAACGCTTCACACTCGATTCGAAAGTTTATTGAGTCATCTAATGGCGTACGGGAATAGACAAACGCCCCTTTCACTGGTCCAGGTGGGCATAAGGGTCCGACGAAATAATCCTCTCTCCTCAGCGAGAGATGCAGTGTATTCGTGTAACTTGTTATTTGAGGTGTAATGTCAAACTAAAACTTTTTCATGGGCTTGTCAAGGGTTTGCTCGCTTCTCATGGACTTAGTGGTTGAACTCAGCTTATTGAAGGAAAGAATTTTGAGTAGTCTAGCTTGAAAAAACTATGAAAACACCTTCACAATCAAGTCTATTAGAAAGAACTAAATGCTTCACACTCAATTCAAAATCATAAACTCAATTTTAAATGCTTGCATACGAGTCTGCAACACATTGGGACATTTTCATGTCAACCACTACACAACAAGGTAGTGAAGTAAGGTTGTTAGTTCATGTACCCAAGCATCAAAGTTTTCGTGACGATTTTTCAGTTCATGTGCCAAAGCAAAGACATGAAAATGTCAAAAATAAGGCATCACTACAATGGTATCGTAGTTATGTCAAGAAAAACTGGCACAGAAGGAAAATACAGTGTAGTGAATTACATACCTACTGAACAGTAACTTTCATATCACCTTTGAATGAACTACAATCCAAAAATCAATAAGATGAACTTGAACATCTATAATTCAGACTTTTGTCTCAATATATCACAAAATATCACAAAGCTTATGATAAACATCAAAAGTCTTGTATTCTAATGTATGAAAATCGAATTAGGTATTGTTTATTATCATTTATCTGATATGGATATGCTGTTTGGTGTATAATACTAGATTTACTTATTAAAACATATTGGTAAGTAATTCATGTATTTCAACGACTTCCCTAAGTCTGGTTTTTATAAGATCACACTTATGAATGAATGATGATAGATGAACAAAAAAGGACCAAGAGCCTTGCTTCAGAGGGGGGAATTAAATAAAATAGTATTCTATTGCAACTCATTCGTCTCTGTGACGTTCAAAAAATTAATGTCTATTGCAACTCATTCGTCTGATCGACGTACAAAATTTTTCTATGATTACAACTCATTCGTCGCATCGAAGACGTGACCTGCCTTTAACACAAAAAAAACTTACCGAAGGGTAAGTAATATAATAATATTTCTTTGCCGTCTCAAGGCCAACTAATCTGTGGAAGCATAGGTGGGCGCTAAGGTGGCGCCGCCACGCCCATGTTGTATTATCATTGGAAACATTTCGGAAATTCGTCGCTTCGACTAACAGTTGCATTCTAGAGTTAACCACCCGTAACTTTGAGATTATGATACTGAGATACTGAAAACACTCACCCTACTGGTGAGAATATGAGTGTACGGTGTGAATGTTCTGAAATTACTTATATCTAGAAATACTTGGTGGTAATCTCTGGTATCAACGGTCTCGAACGTTGAGGCGTTACTCAAATTGAGAAAAGCCTGAAGGGCCTAGTCGTCAGAGCGTTTCCCGCACATTTACTGTAACTAACTCGTTGAGTGGCAACCGTATTAGTGCCAGAAGTTGATTGGGAAAAATTGGGGAAAATAGGGTAAAACACCCAATTGTCGGCACCCTTAAGGAAATTTTTGAGGGAATTTGTCGTGCCATAAATTTACAAAGCCTCTCTCAACTTTATCTCCGCTACGGTTTTACTCTTCAGGGTCCTTGGATGCGTTATTAATAAGTTAATTCCAGATAATAAACTCAATCATTTTGTTAATAATGAAAACGTTTGAAAAAGCTGCACAATCCAGTTTTAGGCACCATTTTTCATGTTTTCGGCACCCCAAAGAGCCAGTTCTTGGCATCTCTCAATTGAGTTTTCGGCACCTCAAGGGACGAGTATTCGGCATCTCATGAATATTGATGTTAGACAGGTATGTTAAGAATCGACCAATTCAAATAATCAAGAAGCATTATTACAACAACAACAATTGTTATAACAACTACCTCCGTGCACAAGCACCCCACAAAATTAAATTGGATACTGCTCATGGCATGGCGAGCAAATAAAAAAATCGTCATCATTAAATGTTTCACCTGGATGGGAACATTTTATGTGGAAAATCTTCTCAAAGAATTTGCATTTGTTGCTCTCGCCAGTCTTGGCTGTTCCTCCACATTCAAAACACAAATTTACTCCGTTATCTCTCGAAGTCTTTTGAATCTGAGACATCTTAGTGGTGGGTTCCGAAAGCTTTGGATTATGGGAAGTTCCAGGAATGGGTTCCTGAGGCGCTTTTGGCTTTCTTTTACTATCTTTTGCTGCCTCTTCTATTTTTTTCTTCTCACTTTTTTCGTAATACAACTCCCTCCGCAGTTTGCTGAGACGTCATAAGGCATTCTCTCCGTCACTCGTTTTCCTTTCCTTTTCGGCGTGGTCGGCCAGTGCAACACTCTCTCAGGATGGCTAAGAACTTCGGAACAGCCCTCCTCCTCCAAATGGTCTTCTACTATCTGGAACCACTTTTTAAGATCATTCGAACTTACGTTTGAGCTGGCTTCTGTCACCGTCTCAGGGGTCCTGTATGAGATTTCTGGATGACGACTAAGGAATCCCTTCATCCAAGACTTCCAAGAATCATCCAAGAATCAATATTCGGCACCCCCTTAAATCGATAAAATAGTGACATTTTATAGTTCCTTTCATTACTAAAGTGAACAGAAATACGGAAACATTGTAATGAAATCTCGAAAACACGGAAATCACAAACTTGGGATGATATTTCACGTAAACAGAAGATGAGGGTTGCTTACCAAAAACGTAAGAAACGTATACTTCGGGCGGTCGGCTGGAGGGCGACTTACCTCTACTTTCGTTGCTTCAAAAAACTTGAAGAAAGGGTGAACTATGCTAAATGCACATGCGCAGGAGGGTTTCTCCCGTCTAATGAGCGCCTCTAGACGCCTCCGCGTCTAGACGCTTGTTATTCACGAAAAACCGCGAGGGTGTGCCGAAAACTGGGTGTTTTACCCTACCAACGCTTTACGGTGTTACATTGTGACATGAGTAAGTCTTTTTTGCAGCGACTCATGGCGAGACCCTATGGAAACTCGCTTCCAACTATACTGCAGAAACGCACGCAATACTTTCAGCCCTCAAATACGCAATAAACACCGACTCCACTAACCGCCAGGTAGTGATCTTAACAGACTCACTAAGCATAATAACCAAATTCCAAAACCTAAACCTATCAACTAAACTTACTTCAATTGAGAAAGATATCATACTTGAAATCAATAGGTCGGAAAAAACCGGTGATACTGTATTGGATAAACGGCCAAATAGGAATCCCAGGGATCGAAACTGCCGACAGAGAAGCAAACGAAGCCACCACAAGAAATGAGCCCACACCCACACCTTCTTACCCTCATACGGACCCTGGTCTTTCTCTACCTTATGGGCAGAATGGAAGAGAGAATTTCGGTCTTACCATGCAGGGAACCGCTACAAATCAATGTTCCCATCTCCCAAAACAAAACCATGGTTTTGCAACGTGCCTGGCATCAAAGGGAAAAAGTTGTATACCACCCTGATAAGATTGAGATGTGGACTCTCTAACACAAATGCCTACCTGCACCGGATAGATTCGAACATCTCACCGATGTGGCGGAGATGCAACATTCACGAAGAAACGGCCGAGCATAATAAACGCCAAGCTTTACCTCAAAAGGCTTTCTACACTCGCAACGAATCCCTACAACCTTGACTCAATCATTTCAGAAGACAACGTAGAAACGTATGAAGTTCTATACGAACTCATTGATAACTTACAATATAGTTTGTAACAAAATCAAAAATTATTATCAAGTACCCTTTTTTACTGTGAAAAATTTAAGAAGCACATTAGTATGTTTGAATTACCTACAAGCACGGCTGTATGTTTGTAAGTAACGAAGCCAATACTAATGTTAAAAAAAGCTTTAATTTAGACGCAATGCGGAGTCTGTATGCCTAATAGTGTACTCACAATGCTACAAAGTCTGAAATATGGGGAAATTGCATTTTTGTCGAATTTAATCTCCTGAGTTGACACAAAGGTGTGAAGGAAGTAGGGTTCTCTTGAAAATTAAGACAGAGCACTCGATACTCAAGAAGTCGCAGAGGAGAGGTAGAGTCGTGCTGCTCTACCGTTCTCTCTTCTCTCCAGCTATTCCAAGTCTCGGGTAGCCACTCATCTCTTGGTGCATTTTATTAAAAAAGAGGGGAGATAGATGAGTCTAAAACACCGGTTAGAATGTTTGTTTGAGTTGAACTGACTCTAAGATTTTGGAATTCATGACGAATTGGAATTGAACTGACGTAAGAATTTGGAATTCATGGCCCCTATAAAAAGTCAAAAACATTGTTCAATATTTTGCTGCACAACTTATGAAAATCATTCTTCCGCTGTACTCTTTTTTCATAAATTGTATGAAACCAAAGCAATTATAAATGGTTGCATACGAGTCTGGCAACACATTGGGACATTTTCATGTCAACCACTACACAACAAGGTAGTGAAGTAAGGTTGTTAGTTCATGTACCCAAGCATCCAAATAAGAAAACAGTTGATTGTTCTTTACGCAACACAGTGAGTCTATTTTATTTATTGGTCGCGTGAGCAAGATTTGCTTAGTTTTCTTGACGATTTTTCTGTTCATGTGCCAAAGCAAAGACATGAAAATGTCAAAACTCTTTGAAGTTAGTCAACTTTAGAAAATGTCAAAACTCTTCTCAAAAGTCTGATGGTTTACGCTACAAGGTATGTAGGAATGGCAAATCGAGTGAAATGTATCGGAAGATCTACTTGGAAAATCTTACTGAAGCAAGTAGGTAGGTGAATTGAATCGTTACTAATATCATTATGGAAGAAATACATCGATATACTCGACATATCGGAAGATCTACTTGGAAAAACGGCAAGTGAGCAAGTTCTCAGTTTATTTGCCAAAGCAGATATGAAAATGTCAAAAAAAGTCTTTTCGCACTGAGTGGGCATTAACTTGTTTCCAGTACTCAGTGTGAGTAGGTATTAGTGGCATCGCTGCGGTCACATAACAATACAAAACGTCATAAAAGTATTCACAAAATTTAGGTTTGAACCGTTGCTATCTATTACACAAAGGTTTATTATTTTTCTGTATAGATCACCCGCCCGCGAATAACAAAGCTTTGCCATTGCCACTACCTACCAACCAAAATTAAATTTTTTGCTTCAGAATCATGTTCATTTTGAAGAAATAAACGCTTCCGGTCAATTCGAGAAAATAAGTAGTTAAATAGGGTGCCTTCATTAGAAATTTGAATACTGGTTGCTAAGAGCGCAAAACTGATCTTGACTCGGAGAATCGAACAGCAATCGCATTAATATTTAATATTATTTTTTTGTGAATCGCAAGAAGCCCTCAAATTTTGAACGATGATAAGAGCTTCTTGCGATTCACACTCGTGTTTCGGATTTATTGTAAGTCCAACCCCATCATAGGGAGTGAACAATCGATTCTATAAATTCAATGCTATTTTAAATGGATGACAAAACAATACCTTCATATCGAAATTTTTTGAGCTAGGGCGCTTTTGAAAATTATAACCCTAATTTTTCACCCCTTAGAAGTGATTGACTTTAACTAAAAGCTTCGAGGCACAACTAGACCCCAAATGGAGCCCAAATGCCAAATTTCATCAAAATCGGTCCATGGTAACTAAGGAAAGTGTTCCGGACGGCGAACGGCAAAATTTGCATTCCATTTTTGGATTCCACGTACTTTGAAACGCGAACCATAAAATTTTGAAGGGTGGTTAAAATGCCTATATTAAATCATTATTGAAAATATTGAACCAAAATGCGCTGTTCGAACATTTAAAAAATATATGTCGTCCTTGATCATCCTCCTTGATGCCTACAGCTGTTTTGAAGTCTGTCAAAAATTTAGCTCGCAGATCATCTGAGGCGAAAATTAGGCTTGCAGAGCAGGTTGGCAGTTTTTTACCTTTGAATTATTTTCGCGGAACGGTTTGCCGAGTTGAGGGCGGTTGCAGGTTCTACATTCGACATCTTCATTTCTCCAGTTTACTGAAATATTTAGGCTCGTCTTTGTTCGCTTGGGGATCAATAAAGGGGGATTTTCTTACCTCCGACAAAGCCTGGTATTTATTCCGTTCCCTCCGCAGACGGAAAATGCCAAGATTTATCCAATTAGGCGTATTCAGTGATAATGAACGGAGGAAGGGAGCGAGAAGGGTCTGAATGGAGTTGAAACCAGATGACATCCATTGTGAACGACTGAGCCTGACACTCAAAAGACGCCGAGAGCGAGATCAAAGGAGTAATTAGTGGGTTTAGGGGCTAATGGGGGAACACTTATTTTGTGAGAGTAAGGTGGATTAATTTGTGAGCCCGAGACTAGAGGAAGGGAAAAGTGCAACCCAGAGATGAAAAAAAGCTAACTTGCTGAATATATACTGTTAACTAGGTGCAGAAAACAAGTACGAGGTACGGATTACAGAAACTGGGACATTTTTAATAGTATCGAACACAACACAGGAGACAGCTAGGGATGGCTGCGATATATCGATATATGAAATATATCGATATATTACGTTTGATATATCCATATAGAGAACCGATATTATCGGTCATTATCGATATATTTACCGATATATCGCGACCTGTTTTCAATTAATTTTTTTTTTTTAAGTAAAAATTAAATATTGAAATGAATGGACGAGAAGGGACGCTTATACCTGTAAAAACATCAAGTAATTTTATTCCAAATTTTGTAGGTACCTAGTGATGGGTTGATTTCAGACTGTTGACTTCAGCTCAAACATGATTGTGTACATGAATGTTTATGTACACCTACAGTGGCTATCAAGGCTCAGTAAATTACTTGACTTGAATCAAAAGTAATAGAGGCTCGTCTAGATTAAAACTACTTACTATACGAAGTGAAGCAGGTTTTCACATCAATTATTTTCAATTTTGAAGGATCATGATTGTCTACAGTACCTATACCTACCCCTGTCAATTTATAAATTAATTTAACATTGCAATGACGTTTTCGCACTTTTTTCCAGTTTTAAACAATGAATTTCAATCAGTCATGCCCAGTAACTTTTGAAAGTAGGTTAATATTTATTTCACCAGGTTTTTTCAAATATAACTTCCGATATGTTGAGTATATCGATAATATTTCTTCCAAAATGATGTTAGTTACTTTTCAATTCACCTACCTACTTACTTCTTCAAGTTTTTCCAAGTAGATACTCCGATATGTCCATAAATGTCATCCTAAATGAATTTTATATTGTTTTAGAACGATTAAATTTACCTACCTATTTGACACGTTTTTAAACTAGATCGTCCAATATATCGAAATATCGATATATTTTTTCCGATATATCGAAGGTATCGATACCTCATTGACGATATATCGTTTGATCGATATATCGATATATTTCATTCGATATGCCATCCCTAGAGACAGCACCTTACAAGACAATCCATTTTTTCCCATTCGATTTTCCAAATATATGACCGTCATACGTTCAATATCAACGTTCATAATGTTTATTGGAGAACTTCTCAACACATTTCCCTTCTCTTCGAAAAGTCCAGGACCTTAACTACCCAACACTGTAACTATCCAGGTTTTGCCTTATCCCTGTCCGGCGGAATGCCCCCAGGAGTTATATTGGTGGAGAACCTTGACTAGAGTTCTGCCTGACATTTACAACCTCTTGAGCTCCATGCGAGGGTACTTGTTGGAATACTGTTGCTAGGTTCATAATTTCGAATGGGTTTTACAAATTCTGGGGAACCCGGTTCTTGGTCATCCTTATTTTCTTCCCTGGATGAACTTTTCTCCGAAGACCTTTCTTCGTTGTCTTTGGATTTCTTCCTGATGATTCTTTTCAAGTTTGATGCTCCAGCACTTCGATTCATCTTCTCATCATTTGACCCTAACCATCCAATGTTTTTTGTTCGATTTTCCCTCTTAATCTCTCCCGTTGTAACCCAGCTATTGAACTGGTTGCAGTAGATATCTTCTTCAGCAGTTTCCGATGTGTTCCGATAATCTCTCTTCTTATCCCGATCAAAATAAGAACGATGATGGCCTCTTCTACCGCACGACCAACATCTCCACCTGTGGGAAGAAGGCCTCTTCGTTTGTTTCGAAAGGGAGACACTAGTCAAGGGGACTGTAGATGTCGAACTTCTTCCCGTGCAAGAGTCCTCAATCGTTCCAGCTCGTATCAACCTAGCTTCAACCTTCAGAGCATAGTTCAGGGCTTGACATAACGATCGTGGTTGATTCCTCAAAACATCTTCAAGTATTCTACGGCTTTCCATCCCCTCATAGAACTGCTGAAGAGCTTCTGCACCCACTGTTTCTTCGACAGCATTTGGTAATGCCCTACGATTAAGAACTTCTACGTCTACTGCAAAGTTATTGAGGCTTTCATTGGGCCTTTGGTATCGATTTCGTGGGCGATTCATAAACAAATATTCTTGCCCATCACACCCAATTCACTGCTGCAGAAACGTAACAATTCAATCTTCAAAGGTGGAAGTTTCGATAACCGAAACACTCACTGGAGACAGTTGCCGCCCTCTCAATGACACGAGAAACCCAGCCTTTTGATCATCTGACCACCCATTAGCTTTTGCAAACCAGCGGAATTGAAAAATAAATTCTTCCCAAGAATCTCGACCGTCAAAAGTTCTCAGCGGTCCATTTCCAACACCAGCCAACCCAATACCATCTTCCATACTGCACCTGGGACTCCTTACACCACGATCAGTCGCTTTCACTCGCGAATCTCACTTCTGACACCAATGTTAACTAGGTGCAGAAAACAAGTTCGAGGTACGGATTACAGAAACTGGGACATTTTTAATAGTATTGAACACAACACAGGAGATAGCACCTTACAAGGCAATCCATTTTTTTCCATTCGATTTTCCAAACATATGACCGTCATACGTTCAATACCAACGTTCATAATGTTTATTGGAGAACTTCTCAACAATACCTTTAAAAAAAACCAACTGGTTTTTAACTGGTGGAATTTTAATAAAACTACCCCAAATCAATTGCATAAGGACGCCCAAGTCTTACTGTGGGACGTCCTAAAAATTAGTACGAAACCCAACTGGAGAAAGGTTGAAGGTCGGTTGTACTAATCCAGGATCAGGAGCAAGATTTACAAACCTGACTGAACTAAGGTTATACCCGATGTGTTTTGACAGAAGATATTCCCCGTCAGGAGTCTCACCTCGTGGATGGTCAAGTACCATCGTCCCCAGGTGGGCACCCGTTACCACGGGTTAGCCAATGGCAAACTCCATCCGACTCCTGGCCACTGAAGGAAAGCACTATGAGCATTTTTTTTTAATTAATGACAATTTTTCTGTTCAAAGAACAATACAATTATGACAATATTTAGGTAAATAATTATGATGATATTAACTTCTTATTGTTGATATTTCTTCTTATTGATATTCTTCTAGCAAGTCCTCAGGTCTTTTTCTTTTTAGCCTCCCTGAGTTCCTGGTTGGTGGAGGATTGCTAACAGTTTCCGCGGCTAGTGGGTTTCCACGGTATGCCATACTCTCATGAAGCGACGTGTAGCTTTTTTTAATTACCTCGTTCACTGTCGCTATGTCAAGATCGCGGTGAAGAGTACGGCGAGGAGCATCCTTGATCATTCTCAAGACTCTCTTTTGGGCCACTTGTACTCTTTTGACCTGTGATGACGATGCAGCCCTCCATAATCCACATGAATATTGCCATATTGGTCTCACGAGCATAAAATAGATATGACGTTTGGTGTTAAGGCTCAGAGGTGAATTGTGAGATAGTAGATGTTTTAGTTGATGGATCCTATTCCTGATTTTTCCCACTAAATACTTGATATGAGAATTCCACGTCAATTTTCTATCGAGATGAAGCCCGAGGTACCGTACCACTCCGGTTTCTGGTGTGGGGTCTCCAAGAAGCTCCACTCTTGGTGTGCTGACTTTACGAAGGTAGGTAAATAGGACCTGGTTGGATTTTTGCGGATTCATTCTTATCTTCCATTTTGAACACCAGTTCTCCAGTTCATTCATATGTAGCTGCAAGGTCGTTTGTGCTTCACTGATGGTTTGTGCCTCACAGAGGGCAGCTGAATCATCAGCAAACTGGGCTGTGACCAATTGGTCATTTCTTGGCATGTCGCTGACGTATAATAGATACAAAAAAGACCCTAGCACGCTGCCTTGAGGTACACCTGCGCTTATGGGCTTGGAAGCTGATGAATGTTGGCCTATTCTTACAGAAAACGTTTGTGTACTTAAACATGATATCATCAAGCGGTAGTGGGTGTCTGGCAGATGTGGTTTCAGCTTGTACAGTAGACCTTTATGCCAAACTTTATCAAAGGCCATCTCTGTGTCAAGGTACACTCCAAGACAGACCTTCTTTTCCTCGTAGGTGTCAAGGATCGTTTGTACAACTCGATAGAGCTGCTGGGGACAGGAGTGTCCAGGTCTGAAGCCGAATTGGGTATCAGGTAGGAGTGGGGCCAGATAACTCAATAGCCTAGGCAGGAGGAGGTGTTCAAACATTTTCGAGAAGATTGACAGGAGACTAATTGGTCTATAACTATGAGGGTCGTCTCTGCGTTTATTGGGTTTCTTAATTAGGATTATCTGAGCGTGTTTCCACTTTGGAGGAAAGTGCGTGGTTCGCAATATTGCGTTATATATCTGGGTTAAGAAGACAACCCGCCTCCTGGGAAGAGCTTTAACAAGTTGTGTGATTAGATCTGCTCCGGGAGCCTTTTTTGAGTTGGAACGAGCATTGTGCAATGAGCATTGTGAAAGTTGTTGAAGTCAAGGAAGTGTCCTTGCCTCAGTCTACAAACACCTCAATACCAAGTGTTTGGAAGTACTCAACTGTCCAATCTAGTTCCGCGGCTCCTCTCCCTCAGCCTGGCGAATAGCCTCGTTGGCGAATCCCTGCAGAAGAGAGCGTCTCAGAGGATCCGACAATATTCTCTACAGGGAGGTTCTTCAGACTCCAGTGCTTCCTAATGTCGGCGAAACCAGGGCAATCCAGCAGAACATAAAGATCGAGTAAAGCAGATTGAGTCACAGTACTATAATAATGCCTTTCTGAACATTTTGCATCAAGGTTGTTGTGGAAGAATAAGATACCGGACTACAGAATTTGGAAAGGCAGCAAGGATGTTGAATGATGGCGTACAGTTATCTGCCAACCTAGTAGTTAGAGAAGCTACCCCTCTGCCAAACATTTGATAAAACCTAACATCAGTTTTACGCGTTTTATAGATGTGTGCCTCTAAGAGCTGTCACTTCAACTGAATCTCGTTGAACGAAGATAATAACAGGGCAGAGAAAGGCCTAACCTTCAAACAACGGCCCAGCGGAGGGCTGACGGGAGAAAATCGTCGGCTATTGAGAACAATCGTGAAGTAGAAGGGGAAAATTGAAGGCTGACAATAATCGGTGAGCCAGCGGGAAACCTTCGGACTGGGAATCAATAATCAATAAACCTTGAACGAACCAACGGCCCCGCCAAAGTGCCATCCGAATCTGAGGGAGTCACGAAGGTGTACGTACGAGTACTTCAAACATGCTAGTGAAATAAGCATTTTGGGAGCGTAGGGAACGGGATTATCGAGTGAAATGGCAGGAATATCACATAACCCTACAGTTGGTTCACCGTATGAGATTCATTACCATCCACCTTATATTTGTTGAACATTTTCTTGATTCTCCTAAATGATGTTTTATCGCAGGTTACCTCTTAAAAGCTCATTTCCTCTTCCTCTTGATTTCTTTTTGAGGTAATTCTGAATTGAAACGTTCAACAAATATATCGCACTAGTCCTGCAACACTGCCCCAAATGCAGTATTACGAGAAAGAACACGGTTTTACCATTCTCAAAACTCGTACCTATTGGAACTTTTTCTCTAAGTCCTCAAACCTCAAATGCCTATTATTTGGATATTTTCTGTCTATTCAAAAAACTACGGAATCAGAAGACGTTTATTGCACTCGCAAAACTTAACTTTCTTTTTTTATTTCAATGATGTCGACAAATCGATAAATATACCAACTGGTTAAATTAGAACATATGGAAAGAGATGGTAAGAGTGGAGTTGATATTCCACAACCATCAATAGTACCTACCTATCGAGCACAATATTGGCCATAGTATACAATCAAGACTACTTTGTCAAAAAGTTCCTACCAGCAAAACATCGTTATCCTAAAGTTATGGGTGCCTTTTATTCGAAATTTGATTCTTGGTTGTTGAGCAGGGACAAGTGACATGTAATTCTGTTCTAAGAAAGAGAAAACATCGCATTTGATCAGCTGAGATTTTGGCTCACTTCCATAAGCGAACGTTCATGTGTGATTCGCTCTCGTGTTTCTGACTCATCGTTCGTCCATAACCATAATAGGAGGGGGGTTCGAGTTTGGGTGAAGAAGAAGGTTGAAGGGTTGAGTTCGGAAAGCCCACGTGATTTGTTAATTGATTAATTGATAATTATTGTTCGAAACGAACAATGATCGCAGTTGATTATATGAAAATTGAACTCAGAAATATCAGCCACATTTCAGGGAGTGCAGAGTCCAGTTTATTCACACTCGTGTTTCCTCATAGGGACTCATTTAAGTTCTCATAGGGAGCGAACGGTTGGTCCTACAGAGCTCTGGGTGGTCTCATTCGATTCTTAAAATTAATTCGATTTTAAATTGTTGAAAAAAAAGTCTGCCAAGTGGGTGTGGCACATAGCTTCCTCGTATCCATAACCCGATTATACAGGGTGTCTACCATTTGGACGGACCAAACTTCAAGGATCGATTCTACAACTAATTTGCAACAAAAAATGTCTCATAGCAATTTCTTCTTAACCCACTCAAAATTATTTTTTTTCCACTTTAAAGTTTTTATTCGTATTTTCGACCTTGCAGCACTAAAATGGTCATAACATCCTTAAATTCTCATGCTACTTCAAATCTGAGTACACCGTTGGACAGAGCGTTGAATTTTCTATCGATTTAGTGGGAAAACCAGTTTCTTAAAGCTATTTGTGAAAGCAAAAAATAAATCAAAGTCAACATTTATAATTTTTTTCGAAAAACGAAATTTTTTAGGCTAACGATTCCCCGGTAAAAAATACCGCTATCGTGGTGCACTCAACGGGAAAAACTACCCCAAGATCTCACCTTTCCAACAGTATGTCAGTTTCAAGGTCTAGGAGGAAAGTTTCCTTGAAAAAATTGAGTTTTATGCGAAAAAACGTGCTTCTTTAGGCATATTCCGCAAGAGAGCCCACCAAGTATTATTGCCTTCACTTTTCAAGGATTGCAATAAAAAGTCCACCAAATTACATTACTACTCGTATTTTACGTTTTGGACCTTCCTGAACAATTTTGGTACCGTGTCTGTCTATCTGACAGTCTGTCTGTCTGAAAGTCCTTGTAGATGGCAAAAGCAATACGAAGCTACTGTCCGATTTCGATGTAATTTTCGGCGATGTTCTCCATGTAAATCAAAGTCAAGGCATTACATTTTCAAAATCAAATTCAAAAATTTTAATTTTTTTCTTCTTTTTTTTTTAATTACTTTTTAAAAAATTATTTTCTATAACAAGCCTTTGGAATCGAGCAAGAAAAAAAGTTAACTCCCTCTCAAAATTGTTTTATTGTTCGCCCGTAATAAGTAGCGCTATCGCGGGGCCAGTCAACGGCCAAAACTACCCGACATCACATCTTTTCTACGTTAAGAATAAGTTTTTCGTTTAATTAGAATAAATATCATGAAATTGACTTTTTGTAGCAGAAGAATACTTGAAGTGTTTCATTGATAATAATACTTTTTCTTTACAATAAAAATCATTGTACCTACCAACACTTTCTACCAACGTTACAATGACAATTTTTTTCAACTAATTGTTCTTTAATTTTATTTTAGTTCCATTTTTAAAATCAAAATGAACGGGGTTTCCGTTGAGTGGCCCACGGTAGCACAACGTATTCCAGGTTAACAATAAACCTAAAAAATGGTAATTTCTAAAAAAATTAAAATTTTTGAATTTGATTTTGGAAATTTAATGTTTTGACTTTGATTTTCATGGAGAACATCGCCGAAAATTACATTAAAATCGGACAGTAGCTTCGTATTGCTTTTGCCATCTACAAGGACTTTCAGACAGACAGACCGACTGTCAGATGGACAGACACGGTACCAAAATTGTTCAGGAAGGTCCAAAACGTAAAATAAGAGTAGAAATGTAATTTGGTGGACTTTTTATTGCAATCCTTGAAAAGTGAAGGCAATAATACTTGGTGGGCTCTCTTGCGGAATATGCCTAAAGAAGCACGTTTTTTCGCATAAAACTCAATTTTTTCAAGGAAACTTTCCTCTTAGACCTTGAAACTGACATACCGTTGGAAAGGTGAGATCTTGGGGTAGTTTTTCCCGTTGAGTGCACCACGATAGCGGTATTTTTTACCGGGGAATCGTTAGCCTGAAAAATTTCGATTTTCGAAAAAAATTATAAATGTTGACTTTGATTTATTTTTTTTAATTTTACAAATAGCTTTAAGAAACTTGTTTTCCCACTAAATCGATAGAAAATTCAACGCTCTGTCCAACGGTGTACTCAGATTTGAAGTAGCATGAGAATTTAAGGAAGTTATGACCATTTTAGTGCTGCAAGGTCGAAAATACGAATAAAAACTTTAAAGTGGAAAAAAAATAATTTTGAGTTGGTTACGAATTGGTTGCAAATTAGTTGTAGAATCGATCCTTGAAGTTTGGTCCATCCAAGTTTGGTCCATCCAATCTCCAAGTACCTTTCACTACCCTCATAGGGGACCATCTACACGCTTATCTGGACAATCCTAGAAAATTTCATCAAATTCTGATGAAAAATGTAAATGTTATGGCTGTTACAAGGATTTTACGTATGCGCATGCGCAGAGGCTTCTGTAAATTTTAAGGCCTTGATTTTCATTGGGGACCATCTACATATATGAAAAAACTACTATACTTTTTTAAATTTTTGGACAATTTTTATTTTTGGAAAGTGCATAGTTTGCAGAAATTTTGTGCTGAATCCGAATATACCATATATTACCATGAATGTGAAGGTAATAACCACAAAAAACCGGGGAAATCGGAACCCCTTAGGGTTGTCCAAAATTTCTGGCTAACGAACTCGTCCTTTTGTTTGTTCTTACGAACATTTTGACGTTGATAATTTTTTTTATACACAAAGATTTTTGGAAAAACTTTGGGGATCGTTACAAAATGTTCCAAAACGGATTTCAGTATAGAATGTTTTCGAAAAAGTCCATTCTAAAAATTTTGAGGCATCGCAATAGCATCATTTTTCTTGAAAATTAAGATGTGTTGCGGACTCGTATGCAAGCGGGGTTTTTTGTGGTTGGTTAATGCCGTCCAATTATTGATTCTCCAATTTAGGTAAATTCGAATCCGGTACCAAATTTTTCGACACGTAGCTTTTCTGCGACTCCGAATCCAGAAATCTTGTTTTTAGACAGCTAATCCGTTTAGGGAAAGCAACCATTTTGTTTTCTATTCTAGTAGACCCGTCAAAATGGTCAACACCACATCGATAAACGAGGTTTCTGTTAACATGATGCAGTACACTAATTCACAATAGACTGGCGAAGGAAAATAGGCTGATGATGGAGGAGACACCCCGATAACATTAACCCCCTCGGATCGATCATGCTCATTCAGGCCCGTCGATAACAAATCAACTGAGCGAATCATCATTGTTCGGCGGGGGGTTTATTAACAATTATGGAATCTTGGGTGGGGGTGTCTGGCCGAGGGGGGGGATGTTATCACATTGCGAAGCCGAGAGGAGGCTGGCCTGCTAGTAATCAGATGTCCACTGGTAATCACTCCCACTACACGCAATTATGGCGCTTTGTAATAACCTTGCCCGGTTATTGCTTTAATCCTGATTAGAATATCTGTTTCGTTTTGTGTCCTGAACACAGTTGTGATAGGGTTGGCAACCAATCACCAAAGATTTAGGAACAGTCTGTTGCACTGCACAGGTGTTCAATTGGGGAGTTTGAATCCAAAACGTCGGCAAATTGACAAAGGGACGTATCTGCAAATTTGTAGTTCCGAGATATTATCGATCAAAGGTTCTCAGCTGTCCTAAAAATCACCTGACGGAAATTTTAAACCGCTCGTCGACTAATTCAACTCGGGTTGCTTCATTTTAGGCCTTGACACCTAAAACCCTTCAACGGTGCTTCAAAAACACTTACGTCTTTCTGTCAGAGCCCCTTTTGCTATCATTACAGTTACGATCCCTGGTGATTTCACTGTTCTATTGCATCCAGTGAGTAAATTTCATTGCAACAATTTTATTCATCGTATTTCATGATTACTGACCCACTGACTAATTGTTAAGAGCTGTGGTAGTTTGAGAAACAACTGGAAAAACGCCATAAGCCGTTGGTGTATTGATGAAACTAGAAAGTTTTATGACTGTGTTGAGAAAGCAATCGCTCATCCACTACATTCGTAGTACCATAAAAATATTCCTGTGTAAAGATTATACCTACTCCCTTACCTTTTATTCATTCGAATGCTTTTTTTTTTGTTTCTTTAGCGACCGGTAAATTACTGAGCTCTCAATTCTGCTGTACAGAATAATTGTTGAAAAGCGAAGAAACCAAAGAGAAAATAGAATGAATAATTGTTTTATTCGAGAAACTAACTAAAACTAGGTACCAAGTAGTTGAAAGTATCACGGAAAAATTAATAAAGATAGGAACTATTGAAATCATTGCCAATAATCTTTGTTTGAAACTCTCATTTAACCACTAAAAGCTGGCCAGGCCACTGCACTTTCACTCTTCTTCCTCTTCGTACTCTGAGTCTTCATCCTGGTCAGGTTCAGGCAACCTGTCCTCAACTTCAGCAGAAGGTTGAAGACTTAGGTAGTAAGGGTGGTATTCTGCCGGAACTATACCATCCAAACACATTTTCTTGAGGTCTCTGAACTTGACGTCGGAAATTTGCAGTTTTTGTCGATACGCTCTTGGCAGAGAGTCGTTGCTGGTCCGGCGTCGACCTTTGGGAGACTGGTAATTTACCGTCTTGAATTCTCCCTCGTAGTCCTCTTTGTATTTTATTTCCACTGAGCCTGCGTCAGATTTTGAGTACACAATCATGTAGACCTTCCGCCAAGGTGACTAAAGAGTGTATAATAACCCAATAACTCATCAAGGGGCCTCTCAAGAGTTCGTTGAAAAGGGACGCAATTGGCACGCGCCCGTCACAGAAACATGACAGAGGGGCCTATCTGCCGCTTACGTCTTTTTGTCAGACCAGGGATTCAGATACCTCCCTTGGTTACGGTTTTTTTCTTGGGTTTCGAAGGACTTGAACGCCTGGAGGTCATCATAACTTGATAGAGACAAGTGTTCTGGTAGGTATCTGAAATGAAGTTAACTCAAAATGTCAAAATTTGCAGATACGTCCCTTTGTCAATTTGCCGACGGAAAGATACTATAATGTAGTATAATATAGTAAACTAATAATATGGTATAATATAGTAAATTGATATTATCAGTATTGGTCAAATGTCAGAAAAACGCGAAAAACCATAGAGACCTGAAAAACGTGCTATAAGCCAATATGTTATTTTTGATTATTCCTAAATTTTAATAAATATCTTTGGAAAAAACGTAAACGAGTTCAAAGTTTAAAATAATTTTGAACGAGATTGTATTATCAGATTTATAGTTATTAGTACTTTTTGAAATCAAACGAAGTGGATTGAAATGAATTTGGAACTATATCTTGTTCCCAAACAACAGTAGGCTGTTCTGGCATCTGTAATAAAAAATTACCTGCTTATTTTAGTTCGCTAGAATCGTTAAAATAAAGTACCAATAAAAACACTGGAAATTAATTTCAAAATATTATAATTAATTAAAAATGGCAATCTCTCAAATTAAAAGAACTACATAAGTGTCTACGCCAGACAATAAAGAATAAAGCTCCTAGTTTTAACCATATTATGGTTAAAACTAGGAGCTTTATTCTTTATTGTCTGGCGTAGAATGGTTCTCCGACTGGTGTTATGGGCAAAGGCAGGTTTTGCATGAAATAGAGGTTAATGGTAGGTAATGTTACTTTCCGGGTGGGAATATAAGTTTCCAAAGAACATTTTTACCCTCCAGTTGTGAACAGGATGCGCCAAAATGAGAGGCTTTTTTTGTCTCTTACGAGGAAACGGCCCACCTCTTCTTTCCACCATTACTTCATCAGATTCTAAAATTGCTTTAGCTGCATTTTCTATTTTTCTTCTTTCCACCACCGGAATAAATTCGAAAACACAGTTTTCTTTATATCTCTTATCCTGAAATAATTATTATTATTTTTAATTTTAATTATTTTTCCAGGTTGTGGAGATAGCCCAGTAAATAGAGGGGTCCGAGCTTGCAAAAAAATGGAACAAGGGATATTTTTTTCTAGGATCTTTTGGTACTGTGTGAGTATGGAGAAACCAAGTTTTCCAATTTGAAGTTTGATCAGCTCATTCTACGCAGAATTTGATGATCTTTCATTGTGAATATAGTCAATATTTCGTTAGGATGCGTCGTAAAAAGAGAAAAACTGAAAAAAGTTCGAAAATTTCGTGGTTTTTAGCCCACCAAACGTTTTTCCAAGGGCTTTTAAGGTCGAAAACTTGGTTACTCCATACTCACGCAATACTTAACGATCCTAGAAAAAATATTTCTTGTTCCATTTTTTGCTCGACCTCGCTTTGGATCCTCTATTTACTGGGCTAAGAGGTTTTTACCGCCTCCAACTGCGTCTATCTGCTTTCTGCAGGGAGAAAAATTATTATTAGTCACTTTCCAACAACTTTTGAAGCATTGCATGCGTTGAAATTAGTTTAATAAACGTAAACACTCACCAAGTAGTGTTGAGTGTGATTGACAGTCGATTTTTCAGGTTTCAAACGTTTCGTAAGGTCGAAATAACCGCAAAAGAAGTTTCACCAGTGCTATCAACACATCTTCTGTTGAAATTATTCGGAAAACTTGAAAAATTATAGCTAACAAAAACGTCTAAAAGTATCTTGAAGTGTCGATATCTTAAATCATAGACAGTATTGAATATAGTGTCGTTTGCTCGAAACAGCAAAACCTGTATGGCACCTTACACTGGATTTAGTACCTACTTTTTGAAACAAAACGGATAAATGTCTGCCATTGTGCTGGATTTTGAAATCATATGGAATATTCACCGTCGTTTTTCAAGGGGATAGAATATCTTTTGCTCCAAAACGGTGGCATTCTTGTGAAGAACTTAAAACCTGAAAAGAACCCCATGACGTTGGTGACGAAAATAACTTTTGAAACTGTTGTATCTTTGAACAATGCTAATTTTAATTTGAAGTTACAGAGAAAATTAGGTAAATACGGACCAATGTTTCTGAAATCCGTTTGAGACGGGACCACCACGGATTTTGGTGAAACACATTTCAAAAAGAAAAAATCGTCGTCCCGTGACACTGAATTGGATCCCTTCTCCTTCGGGCCAACGACCGTTTTGAAAACAGTAAAAAAAGAGCCAAGAGACACTCGATTTGCTCCACATGAGTAGTAGAATTTTTTTGGGCGTTTTGAAAATTTCAACCCTTAGAAGTGATAAAAATCAATCTAATGCTTCACGGCACTACTAGACCCCAAATAGAGCCTTAATACCAAATATCATCAAAATGGTCCATGGAAAGTGCGGCGCACGGCGGACGGAGTGCAAAATTTTTATTCAATTTTCGAATTTTTTCGGAAGCCAACAAGTTTTGAGGGTTGGGGAGGTGTTAAACATTTTTCTTGGTCGATTCCATACATATTGAAAATAATAAACCAAGAGACACTTTTTGCCCAATCATCTAACCCTTTTTCCTGTCAACTATGTAAGGTCAACACCCTGCAGAACATTTTTCAATGATCAAGTATGCTCTAGTTTAGAGTCTCATTTTGACTGTTTTCTTTGTTTAAAATTAGAGGTTTTCTTTCGCTCGCTCGCTATCGAAAATTAAGATGGTTTGTACTCGAGCAGCAGCTCTGGAGAAATGTTGGTCCTCCAAACTTTTCTTAATCAACTTTGGTTCCATGTCTGTCGGTCTTCCTGTGGCCCTATCTTAGTCAGGTTAACTACTCTGAAATCACGGCCTACATAATACATGCAATACATTTTTAGGTTTGAAGCGAGTTATGATCGATCCCCTATGGATTTCATCGACATTCAAGTCGAGGTTGCTGAAAAGGGAGTCTAGCAATCTCAGAAATCATTTTATCTGTATTTGGAAGTGGATAAGTCTCTAAAATCGAAAATGTATTTATAAATGGTGAATAGTCAATCACCATGATTTTTTTATGGTGTTCATGTTAATTAGTAACAATTAGAACGTGGGCTCGTTACGGCTATTTATACTCCATAATACAAAATACCTATTACCATTGTTAAATTCTTTCCACTCAGTTTGTCTAGGCCTTAGCTACCAGTTATCACATTTCCTTAATAACCAGGGCAGGTGGTAGTGACAATGGCAAATCTGTGTTCTCTACAGGCGAGTGATCTATACAGAAAAATAATCAACCTTTGTGTAATAATTTGCGTAGGTTTTCATATATTTTCTGAACCACGTACCAGTTGCACTTACATGGGAAATAATCCCAAGTGGGAATTGGGAGATTAGTGCAAGTTTATTAGGAGGTACATAATATGTTGAGATTAATTTCCTACTTAACTAACCGGTTCAAGTTACTCATCAATGAGTATTAGGAGAACTCATTTCCTCCAGCTAGTGTGAAATTGGCGTTGGGAGCTCCCGGGAGTGGATTAGAAGTGCTTATCACGGACTCGCTTTCCCTCACATAGCGATATTGCTGGAAAACCTTCTTGAAAATGCCGTTTATCTTTACTGTTACGGCCGCCAGGGGACTAATCGCTAAGTGGCTTCTCTGGCAGAACGCGGAGCCAACGATTGTAATCAGTCTCCGATCGTTATTTCGTCTTAATATCTCGGAAGGAGATTCCTTGGGGCTCTCAAGTCTCTGAATTGGTTCAGGCGTGCCTTCTTAATCAGCACGGACGTACTCATTCGTTATTCTCCTAGCGCTGGAGTCTTCCGACGTGGTTCAAGTGAACATCAAACTCGTTTGAACTGCCGTGCTGGATTCTTGTTAATGATATTCTCTATCAGTACAGAAAATATTAGTGGTATCGGATTAATCATTATATAATTATCATGTACAACGTAGGGTCGATTTATGAAAAAATTAACCCCAGGATTCAAGTTTACCATTGCCATTCCCCAGGGTTGAAAATCTGCGTTAAACAACCCTGAATCATCGAATTTGGTTTATTAATTACCTATCGATTTATTATTTCTAACTATAGACCTTTGGAATCGACAAAGAAAAACAATTTTTAACCCCCCTCCAAATTTGTTGGTTTGCGTTTCAAGGTACGTAGAATCCAAAAATCGAATAAAAATAGGCTGTCCGTCCGCCGAAAGTGCCGCTTACGGATTTTGATGAAATTTGGTATAATATACAATATTATGGGCTCCATTTGGGGTCTAGTAACACTTACATTTGCCATCCGAATTTAATGAAATTTTCTAGGATTGTTCAGATTGGTGTGCTGATGGTCCCCCTATGAAGGTAGTGGAAGGTACTTAGAGATTGTTGTTTTGAGATTATCTACTATGCATCGGATCATCTATACAGTCGGGTTGTGGATAGGAGGAAGCTATGTGCCACACCTTCTTGGCAGAAGTTTTGCATTTAGACTCGAATGAGACGACCCAAAGCTCTGTAGGACCAATCGTTCGTTCCCTATGAGAACTTAGAGGTTGGACTTACGAAAATCAGAAACACGAGTGTGAATCGCAAAAGAGGCCTAATTACCGTTCAAATTTTAACCGAAATGTGATTTTCGTTCGTTTCTTCAAGTTGTACTCAGCAGGGTGCCCGCTATTTTGAGAAAGGTGGAATTTATTGTCCTCTATTTAAAATTTGGTTTAAAATGAAAAAAAATCATACTACGATAATATTTATCATAATATGATTTATGATAACATTTCTCATGGTATAATAATTATACCATGAGAAATATTATCATAAATCATATTATGATAAATATTATCATAGTAAAATTTTTTTTCATTTTAAACCAAATTTTAAATAGAGGACAATAAATTCCAACTTTCTCAAAATAGCGGGCACCCTGCTTTAAAATATGCTATTAATGCTTTAAAATTATAATTATTATAATTTCTTTCTTCTCACGATGAATTTTCAACACCGAATTTGAGTTTAGTTTATATTAAATACCAATGAAATAAAAACAAAAAATTCAATATTAATAATTTGCTTTTCTTTAATTTAATGAAAATTCAAAAAGAAAGAAGTATAAATTCAAAATTTCATATTTTTACAATGAATTTTGAAACATTGTCATTTTTGACGATTTTGAGATACCAAACTGTCAAAAGTTGTTGCTGTCTACTTGTTTTGACTGCATATTCGGGTTCAACGACCCCAAAAACGTAAGTATACGAAGTTTCACAATTTTACATAGAACATGGTAAAAGTTATATTCAAAAGTCTGACATTGGCGAAAAAAAGCGTATTTGAAAACCCAAAATCAAGCTACCGGCGTAGGCTTTTGTTATGCAAAAAAACCTGAAAAAATTCAGGGGTCTTTTTTTGACATTTTAAACCAAATTTAGGTTGGAGGTCATCAAAATTCCGCCTTTCTCGGGAGCGGGCACCCTAGAAAACACTCATAAAATGGTTTTTATTCATTTTATTTCCTTTTTCTCGTTTCTCTTCGTTCTGTGAAAGTAGGAGGAATCAGTGTCAAACGCGATGTCGAAAATGAGGATTTTGTGGATCAATTGAGAGGACACACTATTTTGATCTCGCAAAACCTCTTCTCCTGTTTTCCCCAGACTGAGTCATCCTCTTTTCTTACACCCTCCAAATTGCGCAGCAGTTGAGAATTTTTTTGTTCTTTTTGAACCGCTTGTTTCTAATACCGCCCTCATTACTGGTTTACGCCCTCTATTTGCATTTCTTCCTCGAGAATATCTCGATTTAGCGGCAGGTTTTTACCGAGCCACCCGTGCCCCTTTATTTAATGTATCCTCGGGTTTAAGTCTTCTTTATGAAGAAGGCCATATTGAGCGCAATTAATTAAAAACGACTCTTCCTCCTCAGCATTTTTAATTTAGCGAATTTTTATCGAGAACGAGGAAATTTCAGCATTTGCATTATTAGGTTCAGAACATAAATAATCTCGAGGGGGATCGTTCGAAATTTTCTCGGCATGAACAAAGACGAAGAACTTCCTTTGAAATTATAAACAAACTTGATAGTTCAAATGACAACTCATCAACTATTTCTTATGAAAAAGAAGTAGAACTAGTTTGAGAACCAGAATCTTTTCTAGTTGCACCTACCTACCCAGTTTCTCAAGTTCCATAACAGAACCAACTGAAATTGATTAGGCCGCTGTATCCAAAAAGTTTTGGATATCCTTCCTTTTGCCTATCTTATAATTTAATTAATCTGTTTAATGTTCGATAACTATCCCGGAAAAGTACCAAATTGACAACTGGGAGGTTTTCGGATTATGGTTTGGAATTCGTGGGACTGCTTCCCCACTGCAAATTTTATCAAGAAATTCAAGTTAAACCACCTTACCGAGTTATGTTTGACCATCATGAGAGACACTCCACTTTATTAATCGTTTCATTATTATTTTTTATTTTTCATTCATTTATTTTTGTAGTTGTTATCGACAATTGTGAATTTGCTTCAAATATTGATAATTATTGTTTTGAAGTATCTTATTATAAACGTAATTGTTATGATTTTTTTTTTGTTTTGATTATACGGAAGTGGGGAAACTTTCTAAGAGCGAAGGGGAAGTTCACCCCAACAGTGTTGGACTCCCCATGAATTGGGCCTACCAACTAAAACCCCACTCCCTCTGCTTAGGACTCACCCCGGAACCACTTGTACAGTATTACTTCAGGGAGAGCCCTTTTTTGTGCCAAAAGACTGCTCCTATTTTTGGTCTCTCCTTCAACTCTATTCCTCATCTTCTTCCTCCCATCTTCCATCTAGCTTTTTTGCTTTGAGGACTGCTGTGACAAATACTGCCATTGCTTAAGAGAGAATGTTTCATCTTTTCTTCTTGGACCAACCACTGCAAATGTAATGTAGCAGTTTAAATTTTTTGTTCCAGGTACGTTGATGATCCTTGTTTGAAGGCTGGCAGAATTCGGTTTATGGTGAGCTTGTTTGAGTTCTGTGTTCAATTTTATGAATGAAATTCCATTTAGCGGGATGGCAAGAGTAATACTCGTACATTGTGCGACTGGGATTTTATCCCTTTATTACTCTTCACAGTCATTACAGCGATCTAGCAGCTGTGATAGATAGATATGTTCATTTTAAATATATTAATACCTACATAACAGTAATAAGTAAATTACTAAACAATGCATAATTGGACTGAAGAATGGACGCTATTTGATAATCTCTAATCATGTACATACCTATATGCTGTTTAATAACCTCTCGCATCTAAAGCCCCCTTCTATAACTAGCCAACTCAACACTTGCTTTTTGTATTTTGGTCTAGTGAAGTTCTGGGGACTTTTCATGCTACAAACAATTTCTCTATGTAACATATAATGTAGAATGAAAGTGCGTTGTCAGAGTCAGTCTAGGTCTAAAGCACATTCCCTGCGGCGGCATATCTAGTATCGTATTCCGGATCCCTCCGAGAAACTTGAAATATGTTGGGTGTCCTAAAGAATTGCAATAGGTAGTACTTTTTCACATGAAGTTGTCTAATAGTAAATACCTTAGCAATATCAAATAGGTCTATGGATGGGGTCCTACGCGGTAATGACAACATCATTTTTATGATAATTTTCTGCCGAACATGTAACTTATTTATAGCATTTTCCAGTTGAATTAAACCTTTTTCCAAATGAATTAAACCTTTCCCCAATACAATTAAACTTTTTTCCAAAATAATTAAACATTTTTCCGAAACAATTAAACCTTTAGCCGGAAAATAAGGAATTGCAAGTATATGAATCGCGAAACAGTTCAATCATGAATTAGGTTGAATGAATTGCAGAAAAGTGAACAAATAACGAAGGGTCAATGAATAATAAAAACACAAACAGAAATTTACAGTCGTTGATGCAGCATTCTGACTAGCGATAGTAGATTCTGATGAACTTGATTCACTTTCGATTACAGCTTCGCGCCTTCGCTCAACAACAATAATTGAACTTGAGCTAGAATCGCTAGTACTCATGATCATTCGTTCGAACAGAACCGTAGGTACAGCAGAAAGTGGTATGCGGCTAGGAGAAACTGTGGTCAAACGACGTTGGGTCATTAAGGAGGAATAGACGACGCATACCTACGAAGGAATCCCTTCCAAGTGGTATCACTCGAAAGGGATTCAACAGTGGTGTCATCTTCATGCTCACTGACATTTCACTGGTCACTACGTCGTTTATTTATTTTCTATTACATCCCCTTCTTTTGAGAGGTTTAATTGTTTCGGAAAAAGGTTTAATTCATTTTGAAAAAGGTTTAATTCTTTTGAAAAAAAGTTTAATTCAACTGGAAAATGCTATATATGGGTGGAATACGTTCTTACCCAAGCTATTATGCCATACTGCAATACAGATTGCAACTTGGTATAATATGTAAGTTTTATTGTTTGCTTCGGGAGCGTGTGTCTCACACTGTAGAATACATTTACAAATTTCCTAATCTTATCGCGTGTATATTCTATATGGAACTTCCACTTGAACTCTTCATCCAGAACTAGCCCCAGTTACTTACGCCTTGCAACTCTTTCTATCGATTCGCATGAGCATCTGTGATCTTCTACACAAGAGTGTAGGGTGATTTTCAAGCGTTTTTCCTCAATTAGTGACTTACACCTCCGTAAACTATCAATTTGGTTAGCATTCAATGTGAGATAACTCTTGAGAAACCATTTACCTACTTGATTTATTACCTGATTGGCGTTGCTGAAAACGTTCTCCCTAGTGTCACCTTCCTACCTACCTACCAACCATTGGTAGGTACTACCTACCACACCACACTGCCTTCACACCTTCACAATCAAGTTTATTAGAAAGAACTAAACGCTTCAAACTCGGTTCGAAAAATAGAATCTTCATATGAAAATTTGATTACTGGTTGCTCAGAAAGCAAAACTGAATACAAATCGAAGAAATGAACGGCGATCGCATTTTAGTCAGATGAAATTTGAACGGAGATTAGACCAATTTTGTGATTCGCACTCGTGATTTTGTTTTATCGAAGGAAAACCCTTAAGTACTCGTAGGGACCGAACGGTTTGTCCTACAGAGCTCCGGGTGGTCTCAAAATTTTTTTAAAAATTCAATACTATTTAAAATTGGTGAAAAAACGATACCTTTATTTCGAGAGTTTTCGAGCTAGGGCACTCTTGAAAATTTCAACCCCTAATTTTCACCAATTTTTTTTTTGGTTGACTGACATCAACCAAAAGCTTCGCGGCACAACTAGACCCCGAATGTAGAAATGGAGCCCATATACTAAATTTGAACCAAATCGGCCCAGTGTTGAACATTTTTCATTTGATTTTCGGTTTCAACGTACCTTGAAACGTAAAACATCAAATTTTGAGGGGGGGGGTTAAACTTTTTTTTTCTTGCTCGATTCTAAAGGCTTATTATTGAAAATAATAACCAAAAAACGCTGCAAAGCATTGCTCAAAGGTTTATTATTTTCTGTATAGATCATCCTTCTGTATAGATCACTGGTTCTCCATCAATAGCACCTACCACCATCTGTATTCTCCCTTGACCTTCCCTCTCAAATTTCAGCTCCTGCGTTCAATAGGATTAAAAATGGCTTCGGAGCTCACTCAGCTGATCAGTGATCAGAAGAGTGAAGAAGATCTCCTCGAATGCTGGAGACGCCTGGAAGAGCACTTCCATTCAATATGAAAATGGCTTTCGAGCTCACTCAGCTGATCAGTGATGTGAGGAGTGAAGAAGATCTCCTCGAATGCTGGAGACGCCTGGAAGAGCACCTCCATTCAATAGGATTGAAAATGGCTTTGGAGCTCACTCAGCTGATCAGTGATGTGAGGAGTGAAGAAGATATCCTCGAATGCTGGAGACGCCTGGAAGAGCACTTCCATTCAATAGGATTGAAAATGGCTTCGGAGCTCACTCAGCTGATCAGTGATCTGATCAGTGAGCAATGATTTGCAGCGTTTTTTACCTACAAACATTGTTTTACCTACCAATTTTTTTTTACCTACCACACCTACCTATTGGTAGGTACTACCTACCACACTATAATGGCTTCACACCTTCACAATCAAGTTTATTAGAAAGAACTAAACGCTTCAACTCGATTCGAAAAATAGAAAGCTTGATATGGAAATTTGATTACTGGTTACGCAGAAGGCAAAACTGTATACAAATCGAAGAAATGAACAGCGATCGCATTTTAGTCAGATAAAATTTGAACGGCGATTAGACCTCTTTTGCGATTCACACTCATGATTCTGTTTTATCGAAGGAAAACCTTCAAATACTCGTAGGGACCGAACGGTTTGTCCTACAGAGCTCCGGGTGGTCTCAAATTTTTTTAAAAATTCTGTACTATTTAAAATTGGTGAAAAAACGATACCTTTATTTCGAGAGTTTTCGAGCTAGGGCACTCTTGAAAATTTCAACCCTTAATTTTCACCTCTTAGAAGTGACCTACATCAACCAAAAGCTTCGCGGCACAACTAGACCCCAAATGGAGCCCATATACCAAATTTGAACCAAATCGGTCCAGTGTTGCTAAGAAAAGTGCCGCGTACGGCGGACGGACGGAAATTTTTTTATTCGATTTTCGGATTCTACGTACCTTGAAACGTAAAACATCAAATTTTGAGGGGGGGTTAAAATTTTTTTTTTCTTGCTCGATTCCAAAGGCTTATTATTGAAAATAATAAACCAAAATGTGCAAAACTCGTCAGAGTGAGTATCAGTTTTTCGAGTGTATTTTTTTAAAAATTATTTATTTTTTATTGGCATAAGAGCCATTCAACCATACAATAGTTCGTAGTAGTGTTGATAAGTAAGTACATAATATTACCTGTTCTTTATAAATTCATATTAATGTTAGTAAAATAACTATATATAGCGTCGTATATTTCAATTTTCTCTAGGCTGAGTGTTTATTTCTTCCGGGCATGCTCGGCATCCCGCGCTTTGGCTTCTTCCGATCATGTGTAAATATTTCCTTGTCAAGCAGTGGCCGGTCCTTATCCTGGATATGACTTTGAAGTACTTCCTTGGTTTCGGGGTTTCGATTTTGCTGAACCATGCGCGGTGGTTAACTTTTTGGAACATAAAAGCGTACTTTTTCCACTTAGGGTAATTGACGTGAAAATCTTGCCATTCGTGCTTATGTTGGCTTTCTATGCTCCTATATAGGTCTGTGTAGGGATATAGTCCAGCAGGGGCAGGGAGATCTGTGGCTCGTCTAGCGGCCGTATCCGCCGTCTCATTTCCCGGTACACCAATATGTGATTGTATCCAGATAAAGTGTATCTGCTTTCCACTGTCGCGAAGTAAACTCATTTGTCGTAGGATGTCAGCTTCCAGTTTCGTTATCTTGCTGCTTACATTGATGTTTTTTAGTTTCAACAATGCACTTTGGGAGTCTGAGATTATGATTATTTGACGCTTTTCGTTCATTGTTTCTCTTGCATACACTAGGCTCTGCAGTATAGCGTACAGCTCTGCTGTGTAGATTGAGCTCTTGTCCCAGAGTCTGAGTGTTTTCTGCTGATGCATCAACTGCACTTTTAGGGGCAATCTTTTAGTTTGTCAATTCCCTAGGTAGTAGCTCCAATGATTTTCAAAAATCCTTGAAAACTTCATATTTAAATACAATTCTTGACTTTTGTTTTTACTTTTGTAATTTTACTTTTAGGATTAAATAAGTTCTAGGGTGTAGAGATTATAAAAAAATATGAGAAGAATGTCACAAGAAACGTGGAAATTGGATTATTATTTCCTAAGAAAACTGGGAAAAACTGTTGAAATTGATGAAAACTGAGCAGCCATGAGAAGGCTGAGTGATGGGGGTGGTGGGTGGCAACGTTGCTCTTTCAGGTGGATGGGAAGGGGCAACCGAGCGCAGGTTCGTAGGAGATTAGACTAACCCGGAACGAGGAAGGAACGGCGATCGACTGAGACCCCCTTAAATGCTGCGCCATAGATGTAGATTCTTGATTGTCCCTTGAAAATTCAAATTTACTTCAAATTAGGTGTTGGGGTTTTTTTTCTAGCCAGGATTCAGACCTGAGGCAGTCTAAGTGCCCCCCTCTGAGCTGTAGACATGAATTCTATACTATGGACGTGCAGTGAATTCCCTGAGTCTAATGATAGCCTCGTCGACGAGCTCGACCCTTGCCTGCCTCGGACGTTTGATTGTCGTGTCGGTCATGTTTCTAGTCACTCGAGTCTGATGTGTGATCCTGCAAGGGTTGACTGATCACAGGTTGTTCGCCTTGACACCCGAAGCCCCATCTAGCGGAAGTGGAGATACTAATGGGAGCTGTGTTCTGTTAGCAATGCACTCCCCACAATTCTCCCATGCGTTTTCAAATAACGAATTTACCATTGATTCTTTACGAAAATTGGGCTAGTTTTGTCGACGACTCACAGGACTTCTTGATTAAAAAAAAAACGAACTGTAGATCTACGATTCCACAGTCGGATCATTCAATAGTGATTAATTTTACGCCATATTTTTTACCAAAAACAGTTTTGAGTTTTCTCGCACTTTACTTGTATCTGCAGGCATGATTGAATTATTTTTCTAGCCTCTTTATTTATATCGTGATGTGACGCTCGCAAACATCATCGTGACGTGTCGTTCAGAAAACAAAATGTAAACGTCCTGTTAATCATTATTAAATCGTAAATTCCTATTAGATCTCATTAATAATAATCGGTTATTAACCCTTAATGTCCTGAAGTATCTTTTCGGAAGTCCGATTTTTTAAAATGTCTACAACACTGTTCAACCATTTTTAAGACAAAATCGATATTCTTGTGGCTACCTTGATACTTCAACTATTGTTTATACAATACACCATCCGACCCTCTGACTCTTCAGATATCCAAGAAGACACCATTGAAAAATCGAAATTTTCCGCTATTCTTGGGTGCTTCCAGTCTTACTTCATCAACATCTCGGGTTGTTTTTCTGTAAGATTTAAAATTAAATCTGTCAGAATAGTTGTTATATATCCGAACTAATTCATGAAACTGATCTTCACTGTCCCCCAGTTCAATGGTAGAGGTAGGTCTGATCTGAAGATACTACTGAAGGGGGAGGTCTTATTGGGCTAACAATTTTAGTTCATTTGTCATTTTAATTTTTATTTGTTTCAGAATAAAAAGCTGCTGGTTCCGTCCAGTCATATTTGAATAGAATGTCTTCTGAAGAAAATATTCTTCAGTTTTCATCAAATTAAGAAACTTCACATAAATCCCGATGAAAACAAGCAATTCTATGGCATTGGTTGGCCAAAATACACCAAAATTTCGAAAAACATCTTAAAATACAATTTTTTGAACAAGTGGGAAATTAAGGGTTAAGCGTTGGCCATTATTGACCAGTCTTTTATCCATGCCTAGTTTTTCAGCCTAGAAACGTTTGTTTAGTTTTAGTTCAGGTTCCTTGAAAATTAGCCAATCAACCTGTTGTAGGTCTTGAAGTGTAGTTGAAACCCCCTTGAATCATTTAAGGTATTTGAAAATTTCATCGAAATCGTAATCGACTGTAATTTCATAAAGTTTTACAAGGATTTTGTAGTGTGTTTTACACTTTTTTATAGTTTTAAAATTACTGTTACTTCTCTTTACATGGATTTGCAGTCACAGACCTAACTAAACCAATTAGAACCCCTGTTGAACAGAAGTGAGGAGAAGTGCTGAGTGATTTCATTGTAATATTGAGATCACACTGAAATAAGGCTGTAAGAACTGGTGAGAGAGAGAGGTATATTCAATTATTCAAGCACATGGATATTCTGACTCGTCACTAAAATCACCTATAAGATTTGGTGGTGGTTGTGATATATCTGATATATCTGATGGCTGAGCAATGGCGGTTACACTGACTGCTACCATGAGACTGAATGTGTCACACTCGGCGATATTTATCATACCGTAGTCCAAAAACCTATGTATTCTGTGGTTGTGGTGACGGTGGAATAATATATTATATTTATATGCTTCTCTTCCACTCATTGCTTAATCCGTCGATGGAGATTGTTTCATCTTCCTCGGGGTTGAGAAGATTTCAATGTACTCGGGCTGACGTCAAATCTACGGCTAGAACAACATGCTCAAGTTTTGTCCAAGAATGTTGACGCATTCCCACATCGAGGATTTTGAACAGTTTGCTTGGCAATGGTCACGATGACTACGCGTGAAGAAGTGTTATGGTCATCTAATTAATTACTTAGTACTGTCCACCAATGAAAAGAATGAACGCGAGGCCCGACAGGGAGTTGGGTATCCTCAACGTAGATCTACACCCTTTTCCACAAATATACGTTCACTGGTAGTAACACAGTGCAGTTCACATGCAGGTTTGGCAGATAAAGTTCTTCAAACTAATATTTCGATTTTTGGTGATTTTTTAAACTTCTTTCCACTTTTATTGATTTTGCCGTCCACTTGCCGTGCGTGGCACTCCACCAATAATCATTCTCAATCTTCTTGATGTGGCCCACTTAGGATTTCCAGTCTATTCCACAGCTTACATTGTAAATTCCTGAAGGCGTTCAAGTGATAAATCACCACCCGTATTCCTTCGCTTTATGAATTCTCACCCAAGCCTACCTAGTGAAAAGTCAGGTAAAGGATTTGAGCGGAAGTGACCGAAAATGGGATTTCCCTGGACAAGTGACAAGCTCGGAGGAGGTTGAACGGATGTTTTCAGTTTAGGATTTGGTAGGGTCCTCGCGTTCTTTCTTTTCATCGGTGGACAGTAGATAGGTACTGTTAGCAGATTGAAAGAATGCGACTGGCCTATTTCCCGAAGGGCATTCCTGCTAACATAGACGACTACCTGTTCCAAAATCTTAGGTAGTCTGGTGAGTCGGGCTCCATATCCGAGCCTCCATATCTCACCCCTTTCGTAATGCCGGCATAGAGCATACGCGAGTCATAATTCGGTAGATGACGTAGATAATTCATAATGATAGTGGATAATTGATTGAATTTGACGCCCGTTCCCACAGTGCCCTTATTTTTACGGTAAATTAAGGTAGTTTGGTGATGTTAGTGACAGGGTCAAAAACACGAATTGAGATTGAAAAAAACTTGGAATGGTTAACAAAATTGCTAAGAGACATTTTCATACTCAAATTATTTGTACAGTCGATTTTTGAAGTTTGGCCCATCTCAATAGTATATACCCTGTATAGAATCGGGAACCATCGCTTTTAGGTCAAACACCGAAGGCCTGTAATAAACCAACCATTTCACTTCATCATTGGTCGGTAGTCAACAACCCTCGGTCTCATTTTTCCTGGCTTGAGTGGAAGGTAGAAGAAGGACGATGTTTTTGGGACTGTAATACTCATGGACACCTCATCAAACCATCCGCATTCTTTCAATCTGCAAACAGTACTGCTATTCTACAAACACACTTCATTCTTGCCAACACCTTTTTACTACCTGCTGCAAGTGAGCTCCCACTTAAATTCCTCTAGAAGATTTTCAAGTGGAAGAGCGCTCTTTTTCTTTACCGCCTCATTAATTTTACGCAATTCTACTAGGTAATACTGATGAAGCTGTAATTAAATTTTAAATTCTGATGAACTGATTGTGGTTGTCATACCTTTCTTCAATTCCCTTAATGCGGGTTTTTTCCGAAATTTCGCCTCAAATCTGGTTTATTTGAATTATTGTTACTCAAAATTCATGGAACAATTTTCAACCATAATTAACCAACATTTTAATTGCTCTCTAAATGAGTCTATGTCAGCAGTTTTAAAATATTCCATTTTGTTTACAAATGAAAAGCTATTTAAGTTTCTCCTCAAAAGTGCTGCCATCTATCAAAACAAAAAAAAAAACCTTATTAAAATCGAGGACACAGCCTTTATGCTAATACTAGCTGAAAAGCCTACTGAAACAGGCAAAAACGATTCCTCCGACTCTTCCCGCCCCTGATTCCTCGAACTCATACGAACGGTTGGGGTTTTATGTTTTAGGATGTTGTACAGCGCCAATTACAGTCCCAACTCTGAAGTTTCATTTGAAAAAAACTAACCCAAAGTACAAGTAGATTCTGCGGTTGGTTTTTATGCTTTAATAACCAAAATGTGAACAAAAATGTGCGGAAGATCCAAAATATGTTCCAGAAACCATGTACGGAGATACTTTATAAAACTCTTAATTATGAAATTGGACTCTTTAGAGTCAAAATATGGGGGTTTCGGGATCTTGACTTCTTTCTCCAGTTCATCATGGAGCGCTGAAATTCGGTCCACAGCCTGATTTTCCGCATCAATTGGAACGGATTTCGAGTTTTGTGGTGTTGGATGGCGATTTCAAAACCATTTAGGTAAACGTCAAAATCCGCGTTTCCTGGGTATTCGTATCGAAATATTGTTGGTTATCACCCTCCGTTCATCTCGAACTGCCTTTCGACCGAGATGGACGAGGAGGTGTTAAATTAGGTTCGCTAATCCTGATCCATTCAAGTCAAGTTCTGTTGGAGGTCCCATCAATAAGTTAACACTCGTCGGTCCGACCGCTGAAATCTCCTGGGGGAAATGGCCGCCAGGGGACCTCAGCCACAACCCTGAATTCCCAGCTCTGAATCGATAGCCGTCGACAGCCCTTCACGGCTTCTCAGTCTCTGCCTCCACACAAGGAAGTTAGAATTGTTAGAATTCCATTCATTCTATAAAGCCAAATGACCAATTTTCAGGTCGAAACCCTCAAACTACACGGTTTTTGGTGTGCTGATTACAGAAAATTCCAGTAATTTAATGTTTAACAGCAAAACATGGCTATTTTATGTTTAGTTATTTTACAAGTCGTAAACTTAATACTTCTATAAGTTGAACTGTTGAGCAAACACACCTTATTTTGTCTAAAAATTTGAATAATTCTCACTAGTTTTCATTCTTTGATGGAATGTGTATTAAGGAAAATTAGTAAAAATAATGCTTGTCCCAGCTAAGACGCTCTGCTCCTGTGCTGCATTCTGAGAACACAGAAATTTGAGGGCGTTTTTATTACAATGGAAATGTTCGAGACGCTCTTGGATTGTCCGGGTTGCATTTTATAGGTTTTCCAAAATAAAATTGAGAACTTTTCAAATCAAATTGAGAATTTTTTATTTTTATTGACAATTATCCGTCATGTTTCATCAAAGAAATCGAAAGACACGTAACATCATCATAACATCAACCGAACCGCCAGCTCCTTCCCTCACATTGCCGCTACCTACCTTCTTCCAGAAGGATGGAAACAATAAGGCAACTGCTGGAATTCCTCTAAAAGTGCTGTTCTTTGACTCACAGGTGGAGTTTGAACTAGAAAGATTACTGAAGGGTTCGCTTCTTCAGGTGTTGTGAAAGTCAAGTCCACTGAAAAAAACTCCTCCTTTCCTCCCACGCTGCAACTCAGCCCGGAACTGTTTAACACATTTTTTCAGGATGAGCTCTTTGGTGCATTGTCAGTTCTAGGTAAGGTGACGGACCAGATGCTCCCTTCTTTCTCTCTTTGTTTTCTGGAAGCTCTCCTGTTCTCTTCACATTCCAGCTGCCAATTCAGCTTCTATTGATGAACATTGTGGCGTTAACTCCAGTTCTGCTTGTAGCTGATTTTGTTTGTAACCGCCCATTTTGTTCATTCAAAGGAATCAACAGTACGGGTGTGCCGGTCCAGGTATTTCCTTGGAACGGTTCCAACGGTTACAGTGACAAAGATGTAACCGTTCCAAATTACCGGTACATTTCTATTACTGGTACTTCCTACCAAGGGCGATCATAGCCCACTCTCATGACGTGGATGAATCAGGCAGTCAAATCTCCATCTTCTTTCTTCCATGCTTATGATCTCAACTTGCAATTCAAAAGGAAGGAATTCGAAGAAGTATTACAAAAGAGACAATTAACAATGATAGAGACCAAACAATTCGAGGAAAGAATAATTTCGTTGCAGTTTAAGAACTTAACATGACAATAACAAAATAATAATACTGGAGACAACTTCCATGCTAATCAGTCCAGGGGATTCCTTCTCGCTCGTGAGCCATTCCATGACAATATTATATTCTCAGTCCATAGAAATAGTAAGGGCGCTTCCAGCTACAACATGGAACAAAACTGAGAACAAGATCCATCCTTACCGGTCCAAAACCCTTCCCGGTCCAGAGCCATTCTCCATGATATCTGATCGGTCCGTGGAATCAGCGAGGGCGCTTCCCAGTACATGGAACTGAACTGTAGACAAGTTCCATCCTTACCAGTCCGAAAGATCCCTTCCCGGTCCAGACTCTGGACTCCAGAGCCATTCCAAGATATCTTATAGTGGAACTGGACCGGTAGAACTGAACCGGTAAGGGCTGAGTTTTTGTCACTGCATGGAACCGTTACAAGTTGATAATCGGTTCCACAGTCCCGGTACAGCTGTACCGACACACTTCTAATCAGCAGTTCTGAATGGATGACGTTTCTGTTGTTGACATGGTGTACTGATTATCAGTCCGTGTGGGTTGTGGTTGTTTTTGTTTCGTTACCTTGTTGCTGTTGTTCCTGAAAGCGCTCTCCCAGGCAAATCAAATTCGAAACCTCGTCGTTGACTTTCTATTCCAACCCATTCATCGTCTATTTGCTGATGCTGATCAGTAGGATTTGTGTAGCGAACGCAAAGTTGACGTCATCAGCTGAATCCTTCCTCTCCCCGCCGTATAAACTGGCGCCGAGTTAACCAAGATAGTTACAACTTTGTTACGACCCAGAGTTAGACAAGTTTGTTAATTACGACCATAACAAACAGGGGCTACCTGTAAGTTACGGCCATGTCCTCCGAAAATTTATCGCGTCTACACTACACTTGAACAGTCCTGAGGGAGTTATAATTCCGCCGTCTGGAATATTACTTCCCATAATTACTTCTTTAAGTTACCTAATCAAATAACAGCGTTGTGCAGTAGTTGAAACTATTCTGCGTTTGCTATGGCCTTTCTGGCGTATCAAACTGGATCCTGCAGTTTTCAAAATTTGCATAAGTAGCGAGTGGGAGGGTAAACTGGTTTGAAATTGGTTGCTACTTGAATTAAGCCAATCCAGTATTTTCACCCAGGAAAGTACGTTGTAGAGAACTGCACTAGAGGACTGGTGATTCACGAATGTTTATCCAAGAAGGAGAAATTAACAATCTTTCTACCATCATCTGTTGGGTGGTTTTTGTGGTACCTACCAAGTTAGCATCTCAGCCTGTTCCAAGCGAATGACAACTTTCCTCAGGTACCATGGTGCACTGTACTTCTTGGTATTTTATTTAGGGAGGTTTGGATTTTGTTAATGATTGATTTTTTTGGCACTGCCCCATAACTGAATTCCGTATGTCCAGGTAGGGCGAAGGATCTGCTCATAAATAAGCAGTTTATTGTGGAGAGAGAGAGAGACGAACATTCCTTCTCATCAACCAATACATCCTTCTGAATTTGATTTTTATTTTCTATTCTTTCTTCTCTATGTGTTTTTTTCCAGTTTAATTTGGAGTCGAGGGTCATACCCAAGTATTTAACTGTGCATCAGTATGGGGTATTTTATTTGAATTGATCTCAACATCCATGACTGGAATTTTTCGGTTTGTAAAGTTGATGTTGATATTAAGGACGATTAATAAGGATTCGGATAGAAGAGAACTCACTGTATAATGGACGACTCACGAATAGCATTTTATTGAGAACAGCTGACATCACCTCTAGTCACTGCCTTCTAATATTATATAAATAAGGCATTGGATTAATTCCAAATCTAAATGAACTAATAAAATAATATTTAATTAAATTCAGATAATAAATTATAAAATAATCAAATCATACAACAACCCCTTTTTTTTAATAAAAAAAAACAATACACTTTCAAAATGTGTACGTGAAGATAGCATGACAACATGGCTAATTCTTAATTGTAACATTATACATAAAATTCTTAATTGTATATTATACAAAAAATTCAGATGAGGGTTTTTAAAGTAACTTTAGTATACTTCTTATTTGTTTCTGTTAAACTCTGAGAATGTAAAGCGTTTAGGTTTAACTACTCGTCTACCACGTTGAGTTGTATAATAATTCTCCTTATGATTTGGTACATTACTTGTTGGTTTCACAATGTCATTATGAGGAGTAATATAATTTCCTAAGTTTGTAGGCGTCGAGAAACGAATTGACTGTGGTATATGCGTATGGTTCTCAATTGGATTTTTCTTGAGGATAGGCAATGGTTTTTCTAAAATAAATTTGCGATCTCTTCTAAAAATGGTTCCATCTTCGTTCTCAAGAAAGTAGGTACGAGAATCGAGGACTTTCGAAAATTTTCCAGGAGACCATTGACTAGTTGGGGTCTTCCTGAAAAAAATATTTTGACCGGTTGTCAATTTTGATAGAGGCTTCACTTTTTTATCGTATTGCTTTTTGTAAGAAGCCTGACGTTCTATAAGCATTTTATGTTGTTCGTTATGGTTGGCTATCTTAGGAGCTAATAGTGTCGGGCTTATGGGAAGTACGCACTTTAGTCTTCTTGACATTAGTAAAATTGACGGCGGTTCTAAATTTTCTTTAGGTGTATTATGATAGTGGAGAAGGGCTAAATAATGATCAGTTCCTGAATCGTTGCATTTTCTTAGTATGTTTTTGCAAATTTTGACTGCTGATTATTTCAGCTGATGATTTCAGCTTGACCATTACTTTGACTATGGTATGGGCTCGACTTGGTATGATGGAATTGCCAGTTTTCAGCAAATTCAGCGAAAGCATTAGAATCCCATGGAGGGGCCTGTTACGAGCTCATTTGGTATGCCATGGCGACAGAATATGGATTTTAAATAATTAATGACTGCAGCAGCTGTGAATGAACTGATTCCTATCAACTCAATGAATTTGGAATAATAGTCCATGACGACCAAATATTTCTTTCTTTCGTAATCGAAAAAGTCGGCACTGAGTTTATACCACGGTAGGGGTGGGATTTCATGTGGTAAAAGAGGCTCACTGGCATTTCGACGTCTAAACATGAGACATGATTGACAGGACTCGATTAGATTTTTTAAATCAGCATTAATGGAAGGCCAAAAAAGAACACCTCTTATGAGACCTTTCGCTTTTTCCAAACTCATGTGATTGGTATGAATTTGGCCAAGTATCGAACGTCTTAGACTAGTTGGGACGAGTACGCTAGTGTTTTTAAAAATTATTCCATTATTTGTATATAAATCGGCTTGATAGTTCCAGTATACTTTGACTTGATCAATGACTGACGTCGAACTGATTTTGACTCGTTTAACTTTATTCTCCACATCTTGGTCCACTTGAAAACCTCAAAAATTAACGTCTTTAGATCAATTATTGCAGCTTCGATATCATCTGCAATGGTGACAACAGTTGTACCTTCTTGTTGGGGTAAGTCCCGTGTACGTACCAAAAATAAAGGAGTAAGAAACTCCCTTGCGGGACCCCGCTTTTGTTGGCTTCAAGCCAGAGTATCAGTCATCCTGCTTCACGCTGAAATGTCTGTTTTGAAGGTAGGATTTTAGAGTAGTACTGTTTTGGGAGATCTCGGTGCAGTTTGTACTCCAATCCCTTCCATCGATATGAGATACAGAAAGGAGGAGTGTTTGAACCTCCCGCCCATTCCCGGACAGGTAGTTCAAAGATAGGAGCCTTATTATAAGGAATGAACTATAATAGTTCACGCACCCACCACTAGAGGCGCCCAGTTTAGTTCTTTCCTCGATTACCGATGCAAATTAGGATCATTTGCAAACCGGAGTATAAGAACCAGTACGAGTAATTTAAGTTGCAATAGAAAAACATAATAAGTATGATAAATAAGTAAATTTCCCCGAAAGTACTAAATCACTGTGGCCTAGAAATCACAACTCCCCGGGATCCAATCCACGGTCCGCCATTACTAGCTCGGATGTACACCCGCTATCTTTTCGTCCTGCTCTGCGCTAACTTAAATGCTATTACTTACTACCCGTTTTCTGTTCAATACAGCTCAAGTTCAATTCCGTTTAGTTAATTTAATGCCCTTTCTAGAGGTATTAACAGAGCAGCTCCTAAAATTAGTTTTTTTTCGTCCTCAGAAAAATTTATATTTTCGGACTTGAAGGATTTACACTTTTACTAACGATTTGTTGTTCTTAAATATCCATAAAAACCCCAAAATTACCATCGTTGGAGGTTTAGAAAAGTAGTGAGGGGGAAATTCTGGATCGAATTGGGCGGTCGGGTCGGATATTCGCTCGTCGTTCATCTTTTTAATGACTTCTCACTCTGGCTAATTGGACCCACGAGCGAGCCACCTGCTCCCGCACGCTACCGACTTAACGATCTCACGACTCCAACTAACGACTACATCAACTAACACCGACGAACGGACCGCAAAGTCCTCTTCTTCCACAACGCTTCCGAGCAGAACAAGTTCTAACAGGTTCACTTCGAGTTAAGTTGGTTTTGGGCATTTGTGGTTGTTGCGGGCTGTGACAGACGCCGCAACACAAACATACTCACTTCTTCTTGGTAAGGAGCGAGCTGAGTACGTAGCTTCCAGTTGAGACGAGCTAAAATAAAATTACGAATTTCATTCTCAGTCCAATGGTACTGCAATTATGGCGACTTGGGAAACAAACAGTGAATCAGTTACCAAGCTGAGGGCGTCGGTGGTCTAGTGGACAGTGTACCCGACTGCGGTGATAAGATAAGAACCGTCTTGCTGGGGATGCGAGTTCGAATCTGGTCGCTAGCAGAAAGTTTTCTGTCTATTAGACGATCGGCAATCTCTCGTTCCAACCCAGGGCGGTGATGTTTGGGAAGCCATGAGCGAAATCATCATAACAAATTCTGATCTCCCCTTAGGGAGACAGCTGATTACGTCCGCGACGCCAAGAATGGCAGTCGGACGAAAATTCAACCTGAAATGGTTGCTTACTTTACTTTACTTACTTTTACAGTTACCAAGCTAAATTTTTGTATTTCCCGCATTCATGATTGGACAGTGAGATGGAGAGTTAGACTGAATGAGACTAAGTCAGTGCACGTTGATTTCACAAATATCTTGGAATGACGCTGGATGCCTAACTAAGGTGGAAGTCTCACGTTAAGAAGAAAAAAGCCGAGCTTTTGATTAAATTCAGAAAAATATACTGGCTGATGGGCCGAAGGTCAAAATTGTCTGTCCACAATAAGCTTATACTGTACAAGCAAGTCCTAAAGCCCGTCTGGACTTACGGTGCACAACTGTGGGGGTGCACAGCCCAGAGCAATCGAGACATAATTCAGCGCTTCTAGAATAATGTACTGCGATGCTGCGTTGATGCATACAGATACTTTGGAAATGAAAGACTTCACTTCGAGCTGAAGATTGAATCTGTCAATGAGGTCATTCGCAGCCAAGCCATGAAACACCTTTTGAGGCTCCAAGATCATACAAATGAGAATGTCATCCAGCTAATCAACACAGATGATCTGCTTAGAAGACTTGAGAGAACCAAGCCACACGATCTAATCCACTTTAGTGTGACCATCATGAAGTGCAAATTTCAGGACAATAAGAACTAAGCGAACTATCTTAGTTTTATTAACGTACACCACTATGTATCAGAAGACTGTTGCTTATAAGTTAAGTGCAATAAAACAAGTAAAAAAATAAGTCCAATGGTCCTTAGTAACGAGGAATTTCACCGAATTCTGTTTGCATTTTTCCTGAATAGTTAATGGTGTGGGATAGATGAAAATCGGGCTGATTTCGGAAAATAAGTCTCCTGTTATTTTTGGGAGACAATCACAATTTTTGATTTCAAAACTAACCGGGAAAACGGACGTGAAGCGGGAACGCTCGCTAATTGGGCTGTTCGGATCGCCGTCTCCTCCCAGTGTTGCCCATTGGGACGACGAAATCGTGTTTTCTAAGAGAAAAGTTATCAAACAAAAACAGGGGAAACCTAATTTTCCCCATCTTGCTTTTCCTATTTTTTTCTTCAGTTTTTCGATTTCGAACTTTACAGTTTCATGAAATTTTGCATCTGGGGACTATGGATTTCTCGATCTCAGCGCTTCAAGCGGCCATAAAGGAACTATTCCAGCATGACGTCATTTTCCCCGGTTGTTTTTAAACATTCGTATTTTCTACACTGTTTAGTTTATTCGTAAATTAGGAAGTACGGGCTGAAAGTTTGCTGTAGGGGTTTTTTCGAGGTGCTGAATCCGATTTTGGGGTCAAAAATAGGAAATTCCGACATGGTGAAATTCCTGATTGTAGTTGTTCCATATTCTTCCCTCCTTGATAGCCATAGGTCCCGTTATCGACTTGGCTTGGCAGTTGGAAGTAGGTACTTGTTCAGGTTGTCTCACTGGCCTCTACAGGGGAGAAACTGCATGTGCCATTTTATGTGCTTAATGAGAACAATTGAAATTTGAAGCTGAATGAATCGTTGGCTCTTCTGGGACTCTGAGTCTGTGAGGTTATCTTCTGCGAGGCCCATTTGCCGTTAACCGCTAAAGGTCCGGTTATCGACTGGGCTTGGCAGTTGGAAGTAGGTACTTGATCAGATTGTCTCACTGGCCTCTACAGGGGAGAAACTGCATGTGCCATTTTATGTGCTTAATGAGAACAATTGAAATTTGAAGCTGAATGAATCGTTGGCTCTTCTGGGACTCTGAGTCTGTGAGGTTATCTTCTGCGAGGCCCATTTGCCGTTAACCGCTAAAGGTCCGGTTATCGACTGGGCTTGGCAGTTGGAAGTAGGTACTTGATCAGATTGTCTCACTGGCCTCTACAGGGGAGAAGCTGCATGTGCCATTTTGTGTGCTTGAAGAGAACAATAGATATGTGTAGCTAAATGAATCGTTGGCTCTCCTGGGGTCAAAATGGTTGAATAGCAAGGTCGTGCGGTATTGATTTGCTTTATTGGAAACGCTTAATCCCTGCCATTTTATAACACGTGTTGTGGTAAGGATGGAAGAGCTCGTTCAAAACTCCTCCCGAAAAGGCTCCACTTGAGGAAATTATTCGAAAAGCTGTTAAAAGCGCCCTAAACATGCGAAGTAAACGGCCGACGTTTTATGGAAAAGGGGTCGACCAACCCATAAAAGATGTCAACTGGTGCTGGTTTGACCCTTCACGGGGGGTGTCCGATGAGTGAGGGAAGGGAGAAGAAGGGTTATGAATTAATGAATTTACGATACCGATCCACTCGAAAGGGCATTTCTGAGGGGGATGAAGGCAAAGTAAGGGCGATCGGGGAAGCAATTAGGGTTGTTGCAGGACGAGTGGCTGTGCCAGGGGGACGTCACCCTCTATAAATAAAGTTGTCGATTTCAAGTGGGCAGAGAGTTGGTGTCAGGAGGCGAGCACAATGGTGTGGGTGTCGTTGATCAGTGTTTTACAGTTTTCAGGGGACGTCCCTCGGCAGCGAGATGTCCTCGTTTTCTATTCCAGTCGAATTTCTACCAGTTTCACGTCAAATTGGAGGTTCAACACATCCGCCTTCGTTTAAACTTGATTTGGAACGCCCTCCAATTTGAAATAAATAAACCTCCAATTCGGTGTGTGAAACCTCCAATTTTACGTGTAAAGCTATAAACCAACAATCTGCGGAGAGAAATTTTGGAAATTAACGGCTATTGCCTTCAATTCTTTTCTTCTTATCATCTTGGGTCTTTAAAGGGTTACATTTTTCCCCGCGTCGATTGGAAAATCCTCGGGATTTTTTATATTATTGATTTCACTTGCTTGCGGTGGTGGCAACTCTGTTCTACGTAAAGGGAAATCACAAGAGGGTTTAAATTGACGTCTGTCGGAACCAAACTTGTTCAGGAAAGTCCAAAATGTAAAACGCGAGAGGAAATTATGATTTTGGAAAACCTCATCCTTTTATCCTTGAAAAATGAGAATAATACTTCCTCTTCCTTGGTTTACTCGGAAGCAAAATTTACCCTTGAGCTCCAGTATCCGTGTTTAGCGTTCAGAGAACAGCAGTTTAGTAGTAAAACGTAGATAAGCCCAGTTCAGAGAACAGTTCTACAGCCTGGGATGACAGTAGATCGCAGCACTGCTTTACTTCTATTGCTTCCGAGTATATTAAGGTAGCGGAAGCATTGTTTTCACTTTTAAGGGTTAAAAAAAAACAATTCTCCAAAATCGAAATTTCCTGAACAATTTTGGTTGCGTGTCTGTCCGTGAGTGTGTCACGAAATCCTTGTAACGGACAAAACTATACAAAGTTGTAGTTCGATTCCAATGAAATTCTTAGGGATTGTGTGGATTGGCGTCCCCTTTGAAAATCATCATTCTCGGATCAATAGTAGCCTGAAATCCTAGTGACAGCCATAACTTCCACATTTTTCATTCGTATTTGGTGACATTTTCAGGGTAGGTCCCCTATGACGGTAGTGCAAGGTACTTAAAGTTAGATGTTGTGTAATTAGGTACAATGATCCAGATCATCTATACAATCGAGTTATGGGTACGAGGAAGCTATGTGCCACACCCACTTGGCAGACGTTTTTTGGTTTTTACGATGTCTGAGGAGACTTTCATTTTTTCGGTTTCGGTTTTAAGCTGTTCCGAGTGCTTAATGTTGTTTTTAATTACAACAGTTGACCCTACTCGAGCCCGTTTTACGATGTGAATATCTCTCTCTCTCTCTCTCTCTCTCTCTCTCTCTCTCTCTCTCTCTCTCTCTCTCTCTCTCTCTCTCTCTCTCTTCAAAAACCTTGGTATTTTAGTTACTAATACTTTGAACTGGAATTCTCAGGTGGCTGAAATTTCAAAAAAAAGTCTACAAGGGCCTTTACCAGATTCGTCGAGTAGCGTTCGACTTCCCTAAACACATTAGGGCACAGTTAGCATCATCGCTACTGCTGCCAAGTTTTGAATATGCACCTCTGGCATTTTGTGACCTAAGTGGGGAGCAAGTGCACACTCTGCAAAAAGCGCTCAACAGTGTTGTGCGGTTTGTGTGCAGATTGAGGCTAGATGCTCACGTGACACCATCTTTTGTTGAGCTTGGGTGGCTTAAAATAGCTGAAAGAAAAAATTTGGACCACAATGCTTTTCAAAATTCTCAAATTTCAGAAACCCGCATACCTCTATAAACATTTCATTCATTTCTCCGATATCCACTCTAAATCAACACGTAAAGCTTCTACTACATTACAGATTCCAAAACACAATACAATCTTATTCAGTAAATCCTTTCTCCTGCAATCTATTAATTTATACAATTTAAATACCGATCTATTTGATTTAAGCAAAAACGTACCATCCTTCCGCAATACCTACAAAAACATGTTAATTAATAATTATAAATTTAATGATGATGTCCCCTTGAGCTTTTAAGTGACATTTGATTTCAGCAATAGTTTTTGACAATAGTTTTTATTTGTAAGAAGAGACATTATTATGTTTATAAATGTATTTAATTTAATTTGTACCCATTTCGATTGAATCGAGGATAATTGTAAGAATTGTTTCCAGGGGAGATGGAAGAGAGGACCAGATGGTCCTAATCTCCCCCTGGTTTGTTAAATAAAATCAATCAATCAATCTCTCTACTCAATCCTTTATTTATTTATTTGGCAATCAAAAATACACCATAGATACAAATAATAGGAAAGAAAACAATGACTTATGAAAAAAGAAAACAAATTAGCTCAATACCTTGCCCACCAAGGCCAACCAACCAATAAAAATACCAAAAATAATTATGTATACCCACTCTCTTTAAAACAATAAATTTAAATCATACGCACCACAAACATCTAACTCGAAAAAACTACCGACAAATACCTATCTACTTCTTTAATCCAAAAACACTACAAAAACTAGACGCTCTTGTGGTGGTTAAAAAAGTTCACCGCAGCAGTATAAGAATTCCATCGATGAAATTCAGTACGGAAGCCAAAACAGTTCTGCCAGAGGCAATGTCACCAGCGTGTTCAGACCTAATGCCCGTTTTGTAAACAAGAATACAAGATTGAAGCAAAAACTCATTTTTCACAGTAATACATTGAATTCAGCATAATGTCTGGCAGTGGGGTACCGGTAGGGTAGGGATGGGTATCGATGATCGGTATTTCAAAATATCGATACTTTCGTACCAGTACTTGATATTTTAGTATCGATACTGCACTATCCGATATAGTTGGATATCGATACTTTGGATCCGATATTTCTAAAGATTGAATATCGATACAGTTCTCGCGGAAAATCCAACATAATAGCTAAGAGAAAATACCATCAATCAATCTACTCTCTAAAATTTGCTATTACACAAAAAACCACTACGCGAGAGGTGGAAAAAACAATCGTATGCCAGTCTGGATGATATTTGATAGATGCAAGGTTGGTTGGGGGGGGGGGGGGTGTCAGTCGGTGGCCGTTCCTTCCTCGTTACGGTTTAGTCTAATCTCATACCAACCGGCGCTCGGTTGCCCCTCCCCTCACCGTCTGAAAGTGCAACATTGCCCCCCCCCGCGCCCCACATCATCACTTCTCATGGCTGGTCAGTTTTCATAAACAGTTTTTCATCACTCGCCTTTACCATTGTTACTCGCCTACCTAACATATTTTCGCTTCACAAGTTCATTTTGACGAACTAAACGCTTCACACTCAATTCGAAGAAATAAAGAGTTTTGGGTGCCTTCATTAGGAAAGTTAACTACTGGTTGCTCAGGACGCAAAACTGAGTACAACACGAAGAAATAAACAGCGATCGCATTTTGGTCAGCTAAAATTTGAACGGAGACGAGGCTTCTTTTGAGTTACACATTCGTGCATCTGAGTTATCAAATAAATGGGGATTTTTCCGACAATGAAAGTTTTTTGTCGTTTCCAATCACTTTATTGCTAGAGAGCTTTCGAACCCTCTGGTTGTCATTTTCGATCCTAGAAAGACTGAGTGGAAACAATTTAACAATGGTAATAGGTATTTTAAATTATGGAGTATAAATAGCCGTAACGAGCCCAGGTTCTAACACGAAGAAATGAACAGCGATTGAATTTTGGTCAGCTAACATTTGAACGGAGATTAGGCCTCTTTTGCGATTCTCACACGTGTTTTTGATTTTTCGAAACACTAACCCTCAAGTATTCATAGGGAGCGAATGGTTGGTCCTGCAGAGCTCTGGGTGGTCCCATTCGATTCTAAAAATTCAGTACTATTTTTAAATGAAGAAAAAACCTTTATATCAAAAGCTTTTGGGTTAGGGCGTTTCGAAAATTTCAGTCCTTATTTCTCAACCCGTATAAGTGACCGACATCACCCAAAAGCTTTGGGGCACAACTAGACCCCAAATGGAGCCTACATACCGAATTTCATCAAAATCGGTCCATGGGAACTAAGGAAAGTACGGCGGACGGACGGCCAAATTTTTATTCGATTTTTGGATTCCACGTAGCTTGAAACGTAAACCAACCAATTTTGAGGGGGGGGACAAAAATTTTGTTCTTGGTCAGTTCCAAAAATTCATAATTGAAAATAATAAACCAAAAATTGTACCTAAATTTGATATTTTCAAGGATTTTTGAAATTCTTTATTGCATGTACCTAGGAAATGTAAAAACTATCGATTTCCGCAGGAATCATCAACAGGAGTCTTATGCTTTCATGCAGGAGGGGCCGTTTGCTGGTTGAGCCAAAGACAACCATCTATTGCTATTTCAACAACTGAGGCTGCAAGTGAAGCAGCCAGAGAGTTGGTGTGGTTGAAGCCACTACTTTCGGGAATTACCGAACTCAACAGGCTTCCAGTATTGAAAGTCGACAACGAAGCTGCTACAACTTTAGCTCAGAATCCTGAGTACCACCGCAGAACCAAACATATTAGTATCCGCCACTTTTACATTCGGGAGTTGGTCACTAATGGAGAACTCGGTATCGAGAGAGTTGCAACTGAAAATTAAGTAGCAGATCTACTGACCAAACCACTTCACAAACTAAGGCTTACTAGTTTGAGTGCCAGACTGGGACTTGCGACTTCATCATCAAGAATGCAAGAATGTTTGAAACTACCCAATGAGGGAAAGTGTTGAAGTCTCTGCATTAGATAGTTTTAACACGTGTTCTTAAATTACCAAGTTACCAAGAAAACGAACTTGCAAGAAAATTTCCATTCATTGCTTTCCTGAAAGTTGAGTTTAGTATTGTCATAATATATTTTTCTATAAAAGATTTCACACGCGTGAAGTTCTAAACTTGCGTCTCGGTGCACCGCCCTGAGGGATTCCAATGCACTCTTGCGGGACTGCGAGGAAGTTCTCCTCAACTCAAACTCTTCTAATTTTAATGTCTTGGCTGAAGCTATGCCAGACATTTAATGATTACTTTGGTGAAGTAGTGGATGATGTTGCGAGAGTCAAAGTTGATAACTTTTGTATTATTTACGATGTGATAGAAAAATGAATCGTAATCGTTTGTGATTTGCGGGAATTACTAGGTGTGAGTAAAGGAATGAGACGTATGTAAATCTTTAAGGGGTATGAGAGTGATAGTGGTCAGAATGACAATTGACAATCTTTAGCAAACTGACATAGCTTTTCCATTGCGGTACAATCGAAATTGATTTTGAGACGGCTCAGAATGGTTTCTATCATATTCCTTCAAGCAATACTCTCCGTTGTGAGGAAAGTTTCGTTCATATCATCTACTTACCCCTTGAACATTGTGGCAGTGATTACAATAAGGTGAATCAATTTTTCCCATGAGGCACCGAAAGACTGGAATATTTCCAAGTACAATCATTATTTCATCAATGGTAGAGAAAAAAAGCCCAACTCAAGGTCTCAACTTCCTGTCCTAATATTTAATCACGAAGATTCATTCTGGCTCAAATAGATGTCAAAAAGAGAGTAGAAAGTAACGACAATAAAGGAGCACAGTTTTGAGGCAACATAAATATTGATTTCCTTCTTTTCAAAATGTTTTGACATTTTTCCAAGTTTTCTAAATTTATTCTTCGTAACCCCAACGTCTCCTTACTTCCCTCGTTCTAATATAGGTGTAACAGCCTAGTTATCACTTCATATTACCGATTCAGATCAATAGAATGTATTCAGAGAGCTCTTCCTAAATGAGCTACTGCCAGAAGGAACTTAATTATTAAAGACAAAAATATCCAATCCACTGTCTTGTATTATAGGACACAAGATAATATAAATACCTACACCAAACCTTATTTGCTCCCGCTCACCAAAAACATTGTAAAGCGAAAGTTAGAAGAATGTAGGAATACAAAAACTAATAATACGAATACAAGCAATGTAAAAAAAGTGTCTTTATTTTTAGTGATTTGACTAGGTAGACCTCCAAAGTATAATATCACAACATTTAAATTAGTTGATTAAAAATTCAATAAAATCAGTAAATTTCGACTGTAGATTCATGATGTAAGAAAATTATCGTGAATTAGCGTGAAAATTATCGCACAACGATTTACATTTTCTTTACTCACGTAACTGACACAAGGATTCTACGACTGAAGTTGAGATTCTACGACTCATGCAAAAAGTGACCCTTATTTCACTTGCACAGAACAGAGAGCCAGAAAGGAATCAGAGAACGAGCCGGATGAATAAAGCAATGAGAAGATGGAATTATTTGAAACGGGACAGCACAAATCGCAAACGGAACGACACAACAAAAATTAAAATTAATAATCAAACAGTTATCACTGTTATCTAAGTCTCGATTCACAAAACTGCCGTCAGAGTGCATTCGGAATCCCTCAGAAAGACACGGAGACGCAAGTGTCTTTCTAACATCATTAAATGATATTATTAAATTTTAATAAACTAAAAAAAAAACATAACCTGATAATTCATAAACGATCCTTCTTCTTCTTCGAGTTTTACCATTGTTACAGGTACGGTAGATATGCTGGATATAGTAGTTTGGGCTTATAATTAGGAAGAATCAGGGTTTGAAGTTATGGGCTGCCCGCGACCCACGGCACCTGAAGGGGTTAAGAATAACAAAAAACAGTTTTTCCGACCCCATTCACCTTCTGCACAAATTATCTACAAAAATGTCAGGCAAGATTTGAAACAACAACTTCAAAAAGAATTGATGAACTGCGCGATTCTAGCGGGTCCGGGAATTTAATTCACTCGAAACCTCTACAAAATCCCCTATTCAATGTGGGGAAAAGACGTCTGTGGCAAAGCAGGTCCTTAACTGAGATGCCCTAAATTAATCACTCGCTCCACGGCAAACCTTTCTGTTCTCCGTCCCATTGTTTTACTTGCTACTCAAAAGATCGTAACAATGACTATTGTGCCGTCGAGGGAAGAACAGCAGCCCCACAAGAGCTCGCTTTTCTTCCTGAAAAACCCCTCTTTTCTGCAGTTGAGTTCAAAAAAAGAGGGGGAAAGAAGTTGGAAGGTTGAAAAGACGTGGATGGTTTGTCGCATTACCTATCGAAAATTGGAGGTTCATTTGGGGGAAGTGGGAGTTTGGAACCTCTCTAACCAGTAAGGAAGAGGACGTCAGCCAAGTCTGATGGGCAGTAAAGCTTCCTCGTGAAGAATTAGTTGATCAGTCCACCATATCACAGGAGAACGTCTCCAGCTATCAATGCATCGAACAAAATATCCTATGAGATATTACAGTACCTATACAGTAAAATGCCGAGGCGAAGAAAAAGTTTGCAAATTTTATGTCATTATTTGAGACTGAGGACTTGGGTAATTTTATGAGGCGGGGTTACAAGATTTGGTGTTAAATAAGATATAATTATGCAGGGTGTCCCATCATGGATTGGAAAACTTCGGGGACCGATTCTACAACTTATTTAAGTAAGAAAATGTATCTTAGCTTTGTTTTAACCCCTTGTTTTCCTAGGTTTTTTTTTCAATTTTAAGATTGTTTTCGTGTTTTTGACCTTACGTCACTGAAATTACGATAACCTCCTTGATTTACCGTAAAAGTGTAAGAATGTAAAAATGAGGGCACCGATGGTAAGGGCATAAAACTGTCCATCTTTCTCGAGCGTACAAAAAAACCTGTTTGTGGGGTCTTGATGAGTAAAATTATCACACAAAGGTTTATTATTTATCTACATAGATCAACTTAAAAAAACTTAAAAACATCAACATTCCAGCTGATTGATGTTTTTATTGTGTAGAAAGGTGTTACTTATGCTCGCTACCATATTTACGAATAATGTGTATTTCATGTACGAAAAACGAAGGTTTTCTTCGAAAAATCCACTTTCTAGCAGTCGGAAGTATCACCATTGGATTCAGCGTAAAAAAATACATGGGAAATGACACCAAACTCGTCAAGTTATCTTGAGATCGAGGGTTACCATGCACCGCTTAAAACACCCGATTTTCTAGTTAAACTCACGTTTTTTGGCATTGAACCTTGATTTACTCTTCCAATTTGAATTTTAAAAAGAAAATTTGATAGACTGTTGGAAAGCTGACAATTTGAACCTGTTTTTCCGTGAAATAGCAAGAGATTCAGAGTAAAAACTTCGATTTAAAAAGAGACATATTTCGAAAAAAATTTGAAGTTTGTTATTTGAGTTGATTGTTTAGAAATCGTTTATTGCTAAAAGATTTTGGTTTTACATTAGATAGCTCGGAAATTTAACGCTCTTTCCAACGATATCCTCAAATTAGAATTTACTTGGTAAATATTAGGTTTTATGACAGTTTTAATGACGTAAGGTCTGAAACACGACAAGAAACTTGTGTGTTTTCACTTGAAGTGAAAAAAAAGGCATTTTGAGTGGGTTAAGAAAAATTGCTAAGAGAAATTTTTTGTAGGAAATACCTTGTAGAATCGAACCCTGAAGTTATGCCCATCTTAAGTGTAGACACCCTGTATAGCGTCCTCCTTGTCCCATTACGCCGTCAGAAATCGGCTTTTAGTGTCTCTCGAAAATTAAAAAAAAAATAAGGACGCCCAAGTCTTACTGTGGGACGTTCTAATGAGTTAGGTCATGTTGCCGCAGCACCCTTTTTCTGTGATTTCAGAAAATGTTCAAAATTCAAACAATACCAATTTGAACACCTTGGGACGATTTTTTTCAAAACCAAATCGAGTTTAGCTAAACCAAAGTTTGATGACATCATTAACAAAAACCATTACAGAATCAAAATTCTTTTTCACGCGAACATTCAGCTTGGAACATACCTTTTGAGAGGGTACTTTGGTAGATAGTAAAGGAACGAACTTGTGGATAATTCAAGAGATACCTACTCGAGAAAAAAAATGGAGAAAAACCTCCCTTAAGTAGGAAAGCAACCGACAACTAATTCATGAGTCACCTGGAAATTCCCCCCCCCCTTTCTCAGTAGTTTCTACATCAAAAGCTTTACGTCCGCTCCTCAATAATTGAAGAGGTCAGTCGATCAGGAGGTTCCTATCTCCTAAGAAAGGATTCCAAACTAGCGAAATACCTCAAGACAGCCTAAAAACACGCAATTAGAATATGAAAGAAATGATGTTAGGTGGTCTCAGTCAGTGAATAAACGGATTTTCTCCGGGAATTATTGTGCTTGCGTCTCCACCATGGTCTGCATCACTAAATGTTTCCAACACTCCAGGTTTATAATTCCGTCTGTACGTTATCCCATAATCAACGGTTCCTTTTAAATATCGGAATATTCTCTTCACCACAGATTCGGATTCAGCGCACCAAATACCATAAGAAAAGTGGTGAAAGAACGAGGCAGCCAGACCACCCCTAAATTTTGTAATCTAGTGTTATAGGACCTACTTCGTTGCAATTAGCCTTGTTAAACTTTTCGAGCACTTTCCTTGCGTTACCCCTCTTGACTAATCGTGATTGAACCATCCGATTGTTGTTTTAATTGCAGGCCTATTATTTGGGACGGAACCGCCGAAAATGAATCGAAGCTGTAACCATCCAAGAATTTTATTATTTTCCATGGAATATTGTTGATGAATCAAGTGAAACTAAATATAATTTGTGTAATCTAAGCACTATGAAGCTTGAAAAATCGTTTCTATGGCCTGGAGTCATCATTGTGAGTCATTGTCAAAGTAATGGGTCGAACGCAACCTAAGGAGACTGGATGTAACCTGGAAATGTCTGCTAATCGGTTCTGTGCGACCCTTGCATTTTTTTTGGCCAAGTTACTTTCGTACTTGTTCCATCACTTTTGTGTAACTGCCGGCTTATAGGTAATTATTGCTTCCAATTTTTTATTGCAGTAAAGCAATTCTTCAATTTGGAAGATGAGAATGATCAATGATGTCGACCTTTTGGGGAATATTTTTGCGGATCTCTCGGATCACATGATTTCTGTACATCAAGTACTTTGATGTGGAGTTCTCTCTTTTGGTTTATTATTTTCAATAATAAGCCTTTGTAATCGAGCAAGAAAAAAAAATGTTAACCCTCCCCCTCATAATTTGAAGTTTTACGTTTCAAAGTAAGTTGAAACCGAAAATCGAATAAAAAATTTTCCGTCCGTCCGCCGTACGCGGCACTTTTCTTAACAACCCTGGACCGATTTGGTTCAAATTTGGTATATGGGCTCCATTTGGGGTCTAGTTGTGCCGCGAAGCTTTTGGTTGATGTCAGTCACTTCTAAGGGGTGAAAATTGAGGGTTGAAATTTTCAAGAGTGCCCTAGCTCGAAAACTCTCGAAATAAAGGTGTAGTTTTTTCACCAATTTTAAATAGTATTGAATTTTTAAAATTTTTTGAGACCACCCGGAGCTCTGTAGGACAAACCGTTCGGTCCCTACGAGTACTTGAAGGTTTTCCTTCGATAAAACAGAATCATGAGTGTGAATCGCAAAAGAGGTCTAATCTCCTCTCAAATTTTATCTGACTAAAATGCGATCGCTGTTCATTTCTTCGATTTGTATATAGTTTTGCCTTCTGCGTAACCAGTAATCAAATTTCCATATGAAGCTGTCTATTTAACATGTTTAATGTTTTAGGGCTGGGGGTCATTCTGTGAATTCCGACACGCAAATCTGCAACGCTTTTTTTTCTTAGTTACCACGGACCGATTTCTTAGTTACCACGTTATATCGGCTCCATTTGGGGTCTAGTTGTACCAAGATGGTCACTGATCAGCTGAGTGAGCTCCAAGGCCATTTTCTCTCCTGTTGAACGCAGGAAGCTGAAATTTGAGAAGCAGGGTCAATGGAGAATGCTGAAGGCGCCTGAGTGGTCACTGATCAGCTGAGTGATCGGAAACAAAACATTAAACATGATTTAATGTTTTTCCCTCGCAAGGGAGAAATTATGATGGATATGTCTATTTTTTTCGAATCGAGTGTGAAGCGTTCAGTTCTTTCTAATAAACTTGATTGTGAAGGTGTGAAGTCAGTATGGTGAGGTAGGTAGTACCTAGCTGGTAGGTGAAAAAAAAGTTGGTAGGTAAAAAAAAATGTTGGTAGGAAAAAACGCTGCAAATCATTGCCCAAAGGTTTATTATTTTCTGTATAGATCACCCTTCTGTATAGATCACTGGTTCTCCATCAATAGCACCTACCACCATCTGTATTCTCCCTTGACCTTCCCTCTCAAATTTCAGCTTCCTGCGTTCAATAGGATTGAAAATGGCTTCGGAGCTCACTCAGCTGATCAGTGCTTTTCCAGGCGTCTCCAGCATTCGAGGAGATCTTCTTCACTCGTCAGATCACTGATCAGCTGAGTGAGCTCCGAAGCCATTTTTAATCCTATTGAACGCAGGAAGCTGAAATTTGAGAGGGAAGGTCAAGGGAGAATACAGATGGTGGTAGGTGCTATTGATGGAGAACCAGTGATCTATACAGAAGGGTGATCTATACAGAAAGTAATGAACCTTTGGGCAATGATTTGCAGCGTTTTCGGATTCTACGTACCTTGAAACTTAAACCCAATAAATTTTGAGGGGGTGTTAATACTTTTTTTTTCTTGGTCGATTCCAAAGGTTCACCATTGAAAATAATAAACCAAAATGGGGATTGCCATTTGAAAAAAATATCCTGACCATAGTTGCGCGCAGCGCAATTTTGTTATTTTTAAATTCTACGCAAAAAATTATGAAGAATAGCATAGTCGGATTTTTTTCGTACTCAATGAGGAATTTCACCATGTCGGAATTTCCTATTTTTGACCCCAAAATCGGATTCAGCACCTCGAAAAACCTTCTAAGGCAAACTTTCAGCCCGAAATTCCTAATTTACGAATGAACAAAGTAGTGTAGAAAATACGAACGTTTAAGAAAACCGGGAAAATGACGTCATCCTGGAATAGTTCATTTATGGCCGCTTGAAGCGCTGAGATCGAGAAATCTATAGTCCCCAGATGCAAAATTTCATGAAACAGTAAAGTTCGAAATCGAAAAACTGAAGAAAAAAATAGAAAAAGCAAGATGGGGAAAATTAGGTTTCCCCTGTTTTCGTTTGATAACTTTTCTCTTAGAAAACACGATTTCGTCGTCCCAATGGGCAACACTGGGAGGAGACGGCGATCCAAACAGCCCAATCAGCGAGCGTTCCCGCTGCACGTCTGTTTCCCCGGTTAGTTTTGAAATTTAAAATTCTGACTGTCTCTCAAAAATAACAGGAGACTTATTTTCCGAAATCAGCCCGATTTTCATCTATCCCACACCATTAACTATTCAGGAAAAATGCAAACAGAATTCGGTGAAATTCCTCATTATAGTAAACTAGCTGAAAAGCCTACTAAAAGTAGGCAAAAACGATTCCTCCGACTCTCTCCTCCACCCACTCCCTCCGGCTCCTCCCGTCTCCGATTCCCCCGACTCTCCCCACTCCCTCATTCCCCTCCAACCCCTCTGTGCATACCTACGTATGGTTGGCGTTTACTGTTGGTTTATTATTTTCAATAATGAACCTTTGGAATCGACCAAGAAAATTTTTTCAACACCCCCTCAAAATGTGATGGTCTACGTTTCAAGGTACGTAGAATCCAAAAATCGAACAAAAATTTGGCCGTCCGTCCGCCGTACGCGGCACTTTTGCCACTTAGCATTGACCGATTTTGATGAAATTTGGTATGTAGGCTCCATTTGGGGTCTGGTTGTGCCCCGAAGATTTTAGTTAATGTAGGTCACTTTTAAGGGTTCAAAATTGAATTTTTGAGACCACATAGAGCTCTGTAGGACAAACCATTCGCTCACTACGAGAATTTGAGGGTTGGACGTTCGATAAATCAGAAACACGAGTGTGAATCGCAAAAGAGGCCTAATCTCCGTTCAAATCAAAGCTGACTGAAATACGATCGATGTTTTTTTTTTTTTCATGTTGGATGGTTGGTGGCTTTGCAGACGAGTGATCTATAGAAAAATAATAAACTATTGTGTAATAATTTGCAGCGTTTTTGTTTATAGATATGTGGGAGGAGCTTAGTTACTTGGACACCCTGTGTAAATAGGAATAAATGAATGACGTCATGAGTTCCGTCAGGATAGGTCAGGTGGGGGAGGTGTTTTCCATTTTCCGGCCATTAGGTTGTAGCAATAATCTTCTTAAATTTTCATTCCCCTTTGTGGATGCGGTGGTTATTGGTTATTGTGATTGTTATTGATGATGGTTTATTTCCCTCAAACAGCTAATGAGAAGAATCGGATCGATTCTCCGATTCTTCACGGAACAATAAATCATTTAAAAATATCGATAGTTTTGGTTTATTATAATGAACCTTTGGAATCGACCAAGAAAATTTTTTTCAACACCCCCTCAAAATGTGATGGTTTACGTTTCAAGGTACGTAGAATCCAAAAATCGAATAAAAATTTGGCCGTCCGTCCGCCGAACGCGGCACTTTCCCCACTTAGCATTGACCGATTTTGATGAAATTTGGTATGTAGGCTCCATTTCAGGTCTAGTTGTGCCCGAAGATTTTGGTTGATGTAGGTCACTTCTAAGGGTTCAAAATAGAATTTTGAAATTTTGAAAACGCCCTAACTCAAAAGATTTTGATATAAAGGTATTCTTTTTCCTTCAATTTAAGATTCTATAGCATTTTTTGAGACCACGTGGAGCTCTGTAGGACAAATCGTTCGCTCCCTACGAGAATTTAAAGTTTGGACGTACGATAAATCAGAAAGAGGCCTAATCTCCGTTCAAATCAAAGCTGACCGAAATGCGATCGATGTTTTCTTCATGTTGGATGGTTGGTGGCTTTGCAGACTTGTGATCTATAGGTTTTCCAAATCAAATTGAGAATTGTCCAGATCAAATTTAGAATCTTCCAAATCAAATTGAGAACTTTCCAAATCAAATTGAGAACTCAGAATTTTTTGACACAGGTATAATATTTTGTAGAAGAGACGAAAAAGATGAGTAATTCAAGATGGAAAGGATTCATTTATTTTTTCAAGTTCATATTTAAATTATGAAGTAACTGTAAATTCAAACTCATCCTTAAAAAAATTGAAGATGAAATTGAAGAACGGCACTTTTAGTGAAGTGGAATTCCAGCAGCTGCCTTTGGAAGTTGAACCATCATATCCATGACCCAATTTGAGCAGTAGGTGGTTCTGATAGTTCCGACACCGTCAGATATGACATCTGACAGGATAACCTACATGTGGGTACCAATTTAAGGCCTAGACGGCTGGACGGATTTTTAAAAAAAATGTTTTAATTGTTCAGCAACTTTTGGATTGTGCTACACTAACGGATAATCACTGTTCGTAGTTTCGTCGTTAGAAATGGAAAATTCTCAATTTGATTTGGAAAATTCTCAATTTGATTTGGAAAGTTCTCATTTTGCTTTGGAAGATTCACAATCTGACTTGGAAAACCTATATATAGAAAAATAATACACCATTGTGTAATAATTTGCAGCGTAGAATCGATTCCTGGCCTCTGACCGTCCCTGTGTAAGTTAAGTCCTCGTGTTGAATGATGACACATGACAAGTTTGAACAGCTGAGAACTAATTTTGTGGGTTTTGCTTCGCTTCATTCCATCGAAAATTCGTTAAAATCTAGAATTTCACTTGGAAATGTTGTAAGATTAATCTAGGAGGCGGTGGAAGAAGGCGGTGGAGGCGGTAACGACGGCCTGATGATGAGTGAACTGGGTGGGGGGAGGGGGAGTGAGCGCACCCACCGATAAGCACTCGCACTCGTGGAATCACCATCACAAAGTTGGGCAACGCACAATCAGTGCTCCCTCCCCCTCCACCTTCTCCTCCTCCTCCTCCAGGCTTCACCGGCCCTCGGTTTATCGATTTCCGCTCTCTCCTGAGCGCTTCAACCGCCTCCCCCGACTGTCCCGCCGACGGCCTCTCCTGGGCCTCGTGTTTTCTGAATTCCCTTCGGAAGGATGAACCGCCTCACGCATTGATCCACCTCGCGAACGGGACAGGTGGACACGTGGCCCGCGCCACACGTGGAGTCCACGTTCCATAGTGGACCCTCAGGTATGCGGGAGTCCCTTGTGGAGGTCGCTAACACCTCGGAAGTGGATTCTACGAGGCACCGACTACAAAAACCGATGCAAATTATTACACAACGGTTTATCACCTTTCTGTGTAGATCAGTAACCTGCTAGAGATTGCCACCTCCTACCAACCATATATTGTCGCTTCACAACCAAGTTTATTGCGAAAAATAAACAAAACTCTTCACATTCAGTTCGAAAATAGATGTGGGTGCCTTCATATGCAAATTTGATTACTGGTAGGGATGGCAACGATAATATCGATATATTATATCGATATCTATCTATCTATATACGGGGTGTTTCACGAAGAGGTTACACCCCCCTTCATTTCCGCAAAGTACAGCGAAAAAAATTCTGACTAACGCAATTCTTCATGATTTTTTGTGAGGATCTCAAGAAAAATACTTTTGCGCAAAAAAGTTGCGCGCAATCGTGCGCAATTGACACTAACTTCATTTTTTCAAATGGAACCCCCCCCCCCCTTTTTCATTACAGATTCGGATTCTCCGTCAAATTTCATGAAAAATTCATACCCGGATCGATTTGTTTTATTGCGCGCAACCTGGCTTTTTGAACGCTCTAAGTTGCGCAACTCCACAATTGCACAAAAATTAGGTTTTGGAGAACCCTGAGTGTGGCACATGTTTTTTCATTTTTTTTAACGCTAAATCATAGGGTGTCATCCGTTTGTCAATTTGACTGGAATTTTTTTAAATGGCGGCCAAAAATTCGGTTGTTATTTGTGAAAAAATCGCTCTTTTTAAATCGTTATGAGTTTTTAGGCAATTTTATTCAGTTCAAGCATGATCTTCTGCTAGGTTTTTATTTTTAACTCCACCGTAGACGGCCCCAAGCCCGTGGTTCAAAAGGAGGTGAGAAAATAAAAAATAAACATGATTTCGACCACAAAACTGTTGTTTTCGTGAAAGAAAAGCTAATTTTTCCCGTTGAAATCTTGGTCTTCCTCAATACGGATGACACCCTGCGATTCAGCGTCAAAAAATGATGAAAAAACATGTGCCACACTAAGGGTTCTCCAAAACCTAATTTTTGTGAAATTGTGGAGTTGCGCAACTTAGAGAGTTCAAAAAGCCAGGTTGCGCGCTATAAAACCCTTCGGGTATGAATTTTTCATGAAATTTGACGTAGAATCCGAATCTGTAAGAAAAAAAAAGGGGGGGGGGGGTTCTATTTGAAAAAATGAAGTTAGTGTCAATTGCGTGCAACTTTTTTGCGCAGAAGTATTTTTCCTGAGATCCTCACAAAAAATCAGGAAGAATTGCGTTGATCGTAATTTTTTACGCTGTATTTTGCGGAAATGAAGGTGGGTGTGACCTTTTCGTGAAACACCCTGTACATAAAACGCCAACCATACGTACGTAAGTATGCACGGAGGGGTTGTAGGGGTCTTGGAAGTGGGGAGAGTTGGGGGAATCGGAGACGGGAGGAGCTGGGGCGGGATGAGTCGGAGGAGTTGGGGGCGGGAGGAGTTGGGGGCGGGAGGAGTCGGAGGAGCCTGGGCGAGATGAGTCGGAGGAGCTAGGGGGCGAGATGAGTCGGAAGAGTTGGGGAGAGATGAGTCGGAGGAGCTGGACGGGATGAGTCGGAAGAGTTGGGGGCGGGAGGAGTCGGAGGAGCTTGGGCGGGATGAGTCGGAAGAGGGGGGCGAGATGAGTCGGAAGAGTTGGGGGCGAGATAAGTCGGAGGAGCTGGGGCGGGATGAGTCGGAAGAGTTGGGGGAGAGATGAGTCGGAAGAGTTTGGGGCGAGATGAGTCGGAAGAGTTGGGGGCGAGATGAGTCGGAGAGTTTGGGGCGGGATGAGTCACAGGAGTTGGGGGCGGGATGAGTCGGATCATTTTTGCCTACTTGTAGTAGGCTTTTCAGCTAGAATGTAATATATCGATATATTACGTTTGTTACATCGACCTAGAGAACCGATATTATCGGTCAATATAGGTGAGGGGGTTAAAAAAATGTTTTCGTGGTCGATTCCAAATGTTCATTATTGAAAATAAAAACCAAAATTTGGCCGTCTATCCGCCGTATGCGGCACTTTTCTCAGTTACCATTTGGGGTCTAGTTTTGCCCCGAAGCTTTTGGTTGATGTCAGTCACTTCCAAGGGTTGAAGGGCTTACATTTTCAAAACTTTCAATATAAAGGTTTTTTTTTCTCCAATTTAAAACATAATGTTTGGTAATGCTGGCACCCCAGGGGATAGATGTGACGTGGAGTAGTTTTTCCGTTGAGTGCCCCAGAATAACGCTACTTATTTTCGAGATAAATTTAAAAACGTCTGCCAAGTAGGTGTGGCACATAGCTTCCTCGTATCCATAACCGGATTATATAGATGATCCGATGCATAGTAGTTAATCTCAATACACCAATCTCTAATGTAATAATTTGCATCGTTTTCTTCTCCCTGTGGCCCTAACTAAAACCAATGTCAGCTATTTTAAATGCATATAATTTTCTAAGTGATAATTTCAAAGGTTTTTTTGTGGTGGCCCTCAAACATCGCTACACTGAAGAGGGGTTGTTCTTCTGAAATGGGCCGCGGATTTATTCTTCGTCTCATCCATAAAGCAGAGCGCGGGGCCGCATTGCGTCGCCAAGAGGCCGTCGGTCCGACCTCCGCCATCGTTATTGAGCGATTTACTTAGTTCTTATTTTCCTTGTACTGCTGGACCGACTCGCCTCGTTTCTCCTTTTTAGCGTACTTTCAAGGAAATTGAATCTATTGGAAATATCAAAACTAGTTGGTTCACTCGAGAGACAAGAACCTGCGGAGTTCGACCTTCTTTTTCGACTTCTGTTTGAAGAAGCCCGAGGACCTTGCGAAGTTGCGTAGACGTGGAAATCGGCGCAGTTTACCCAACGTGGCTCATGATTTAGCAGTGTTGTTCGTAGCTGAGTCACGTGTTGATATCCGTTTTGGTTTATTATTTTCAAAAATAAGCCTTTGGAATCGAGCAAGAAGAAAAAAATTGTAACCCCCCCTCAAAATTTGATGTTTTACGTTTCAAGGTACGTAGAATGCGAAAATCGAATAAAAAAATTTCCGTCCGTCCGCCGTACGCGGCACTTTTTTTAGGAACACTGGACCGATTTGGTTCAAATTTGGTGCATGGGCTCCATTTGGGGTCCAGTTGTGCCGCGAAGCTTTTGGTTGATATCAGTCACTTCTAAGGGGTGAAAACTAAGGGTTGAAATTTTCAAGAGTGCCCTAGCTCGAAAACTCTCGAAATGAAGGTACCGTTTTTTCACCAATTTTAAATAGTATTGAATTTTCAAAAATTTTTGAGACCACCCGGAGCTCTGTAGGACAAACCGTTCGGTCCCTACGAGTACTTGAAGGTTTTCCTTCGATAAAACAGAATCATGAGTGTGAATCGCAAAAGGTCTAATCGCCTTTCAAATTCACCACCATCTGTATTCTCCCTTGACCTTCCCTCTCAAATTTCAACTTCCCGCGTTCAATAGGATTGAAAATGGCTTCGGAGCTCACTCAGCTGATCAGTGCTCTTCCAGGCGTCTCCAGCATTCGAGGAGATCTTCTTCACTCTTCAGACCACTGATCAGCTGAGTGAGCTCCGAAGCCATTTTCAATCCTATTGAACGCAGGAAATTGAAATTTGAGAGGGAAGGTCAAGGGAGAATACAGATGGTGGTAGGTGCTATTGATGGAAAACCAGTGATCTATACAGAAGGGTGATCTATACAGAAAATATTAATCCTTTGAGCAATGATTTGCAGCGTTTTTCAATAATGAACCTTTGGAATCGACCAAGAAAGAAAAATTTTAATCCCCCCTCTAAATTTGATGTTTTACGTTTCAAGGTACGTAGAATCCGAAAATCGAATAAAAATTTTCCGTCCGTCTGCCGTACGCGGCACATTCCTCAGTTAGCATCGACCGTTTTTTATGAAATTTGGCATATGGGCTCCATTCGGGGTCTAGTTGTGTCTCGAAGCTTTTGGTTGATATCTGTTACTCGTACTTCTAAGGGTTGAAATTCTGAAAACGCCCTAGCTCAAAAAATTGTGATATAAAAAGGTATTTATTTGTCCATAAATTTAAGATAGTATTGCATTTTTAGAGATCACGCGGAGCCCTGTAGGACAAACCATTCGCTCCCTACGAGAACTCAGAGGTTCGACTTAAGCTTGGTTCACATAGGTGCGTAATGTCCGTAATCCGTAATGCGTAAAATAGGTATCTAATTTTACAAAACGATACACTCCGCTCCAAAAGTCTTCGTCCGCAAAGATTGCTCGCGCCCCTAATTGAGGGACTATTCGCTCCAGCCAATAGCATCCAATTACGCACTAAGGATTACGGACATTACGCACCTATGTGAACCAAGCTTTACGGTGAGTCAAAAACACGAGTGTGAATCGCAAAAGAGGCCTAATCTCCGTTCAAATTTTAGCTGTCCAAAATGCGATCGCTGTTGGTACGTGGTAGGTAGGTAGTATCTACGGTTGGTGCCTGCGGCAAAGCCGAGTTCTTTGCAGACGAGTGATCTATATAGAAAAATAATAAACCTTTGTGTAATAATTTTCAGCGTGTTCTCTGGCAATTATTGTTCGATTTTGATGATTCAATGATTCAAGCGGCAATCTTTTAGTTTTTCAGTTCCCTAGACTTCAGCACTGATTAATTCCAGAAATCCTTTAAAATGTCAAATTTTGGTACAATTTTTAAAATTTGACCGCTTGTAATTTACGGAAATACTAACCCGGAACGAGGAACGAACGTCGACAGACTGAGACCCCCTTAATACTACATGAATTTTGCTTCCGAGTCTGCCAAGGTAGCAGAAGCTTTGTTTTCACTAATTAAAAATAAAATTTCTCCTAAATCTGTCTGTCTGTCACGAAATCCTTGTCACATCCATAACTTCTACATTTCTCATCCAATTTCGACGATATCTTCAGGGATTGTGCGGGTTTTTGTCTAGATGGTCCTCTATGAAAATCATTGCCCCCAGACTGATAGTAGCTACTGATACAGCCATAACTACTACATTTCGCTTCTGATTTCGATTACATTTTCAGGAATCATGCGAGTTGGGGTGGAGATGGTCCCCTATGAAAATCATTGCCCCCAGACTGATAGTAGCTACTGCTACAGCCATAACTACTTCATTTCGCTTCTGATTTCGTTTTAATTTTCAGGAATCATGCGAGTTGGGGTGGAGATGGTTGAAATTGAAAGTATTTTGTGCTATAACTTCAATATATTCCAACAATATTCAGAGATTGTCCAGATTAGCGTGTAGATGGTCCACTATGAAGGTAGTGGAATGTACTTAGAGATAGAAGTTTGAGATTAGCTACTATGCATCGGATCATCATACAATTGGGTTATGGATAGAGGAAGCTATGTGCCACACCCACTTGCTGATTTTAAAAAAATTGTTTGTCTTCTACGTCTGGTTTTCCCCGTGTTTTGGGAAGGATTCAAAGGAATTCTTCAGTTCTGGGTGAACTGATCTTTTCTGATGGGATTTCAAAGAGTAGATCCCCAACCCCTCTTAAATGTTTACCTATTACGTGTACCTCTTGAATGTGTAATATTTAGTTTCTAAAACTAATGATTGGAAGTGATAGAATAATTTCATTTTTTGCATATTGCTCGTTACGTTGTTATTACTTGAATTTTATTCTTGTTACAGGTGAGCTGGTTTCATCTTCAGGCAAACTGTGTGGTAAAAGTAGTCAGTAAGTGCTTGAGAGTACACATTACCGTCTTTTCAGTTAAGCACAGGCAACTAAATCATAATTTCATCAGATCCTATATATTTTCGATACATTTGGAGTAGAGCAAGAAAACAATTAATATCAATTCCCTCAGAATTTGATGGTTTACGTTTCAAGGTACGTATAATCCATAAATGGAATAAACATTTTCCAATCGTCAGCCGTACGCAGCACTTTCCTTAGTTCCCTTGAAGAAGGAACCGATTTTGATGAACTTTGTTATATTGGTTCCATTCGCGGTCTAGTTGTGCCCTGGAACTTTTCGTTATCATCAGTCACTTCTAAAGGGCCAAAAGTGGGGTTGGCAATTTTTGAAAACTGTCAATGTGAAGGTTTTTCGTTAATTTCGGAGTCGCGATTTTAGAGCGGAATGAGACCATCTACAGCTCAATAGGACCAATTTTTTGCTGTCTAAGAGGAAAAAAGGTTCGGATGTAATGAATTAATTGATGAATGTTCACTAATGAGGAATTTCACCATGTCGGACTTTCTGATTCTTGACTCCAAAATCGGATTCAGCACCTTGAAAAACCTCCTACGGCAAACTTTTAGCCCGTACTTCCTAATTTACGAATAAACAAAACAGTGTAGAAAATATGAACGTTTAAAAAAACCGGGAGGATGACGTCATCCTGGAAGAGTTCATTTAAGGGCCGCTTGAAGCGCTGAGATCGAGAAATCTATAGTCCTCAGATACAACATTCCACTTGGTTTCTCCAGTTCAAATGGTTTCTCATCAATTTCATCTCAATCAGATTATGTGCCATACGCCATCGCGAAATCCTTGAGTATTGTTATTCTCTATGTGTCGTGACCTTCCTCCTTCCTTCTCACCGCCAGATGTGCCGACCCCTGTGTCCTCTTGGTCTAGCTCAATCTCACAGTCTTTATGTGAAATAAATACTTTATTATGATTAGCAAGGGGTTTTTATTATTTCTCTGGCGGTCATTTTTGACCGTCAGGGTTGATATCGCTCCTTAGCGACTGATCGTCTCGTCACAACTCAAGAAAGCCGTGTTCATGTTACCAAATATGAACATTAAAAAAATTTTCATGGTGGAGAAAATGGCGCATACTTATTTATGGCGTATACTCTCAAATGATCTGAATTTAGAACTGTAGGTCGGGAGAGTCTGGCCACTGATCTGTCGGACGCGCGACTGCAGCGCCCCTACCGAGAATACCAGGACACTCTTATCAAGTACCTTACCTTACCTTACCGTGTCTGGCGCCTGGTCAGTGACAAAATTTGCATTTCTTCAAATTACTTATTATGGCCGTTCGAATATTTATCGCCGGAAGCTCCTGGGAAAACAATATTATTGTTGTCAATTTGTCTCTCGATTATAGAAACCAACGACGGAGGGTTCAGGAATAAATTTTTCCAGTTATGAACTACTTATTCTTTTCTTTATTAGAAAATACGAGAACACTCTTCCTCCTCCTACGGAAAATTATTGCTTTAAATCTCAACTTACGTTCACTAAAATTTATATGTAGAATCTCCCGTATTATGAAGGTCCTCTATTTCCCCTTCTTCTATTTCCTCCATGGTGATGTATGTGGGCGTCAACAATCAGCAACACAAGCACTTAGAAAATGTCCGGTTCATTGAAAAATTTGAAATGGTTTAATTGAAGAATTCAATTACGGATGGAATGGCAATATGAATCTGAATTATGATGGTACATTATCAAAATGGCACAACTCTAACTATGGGCACGCTACTGACAAATATATCGAGATAGGTCTATCCCTTTCAAGGGCTCAAGCATAAAAGTAATGCTTGTTACAGTTAATGCAGTTACTTACATTAATTCAGTTAATTACAGTTACTGTCCTCAAGGGTGTTGAGGTAAGTCTTGGGTTTTGTTGGAAAACCCCTTCAGAGGGCGCTGTCAGTCTCGTGAGACCCGGGGGTGAGGGCCCCGTCCATGGTCCCGACATATATATACTCTCAATAAAGTGAGTACTTAACCAAAAGGTCAGAATTAGAAGGTACCAACCGCTAAAAAGGTTGGTACTTTGGTAGTTGAACTATATCATTTGTTCGTTTTATTTGTGCGAAAACAAAAAGTGCAACATTCAATTATTGTCTTTTCTATCCTAAAATAAATGGGAGGCAAAACAGACTTGGAAGCAGAAGTTCATTACTTAGATTGACTTAAACTTATAGAAAGGTGGCGACTTTGGCGTGCTTCAACTTCGCGTGCGAATGTGTTAACATTGATAACACTAGATTACAAAATTTAGGGGTGGTCTGGCTGCCTCGTTCTTTCACCACTTTTCTTAAGGTATTTGGTGCGCTGAATCCGAATCTGACGTTAGTTTTTTTTGTTTATGTCGGATTTTCAAGATATAGCTAGTTTTAAGATTTTTCTAGTTCTCACTTTTCTTCATTTTTTGATGAGAACTCATCTTGCTCAAATCTCCTCAAAAAGTACTCAGACTTATAGGAAATTTCATGTAGAATCCGAATATGTACTTAGTTTTTAAGTAAAGTTGTGTTAAACCCCCTATTTTCCACAAAACGTATCAAAAAACACCGGTTCTCGACGTTTTTTCTTCGGGTTTTCCCTTGCATTTTGCCACTTGAAAAAAAAAATTAATTAACGGTTTTTGTGAATTTTCATCTCAGTGCCATGAAAAAGCTCCTTCCTTCAATATTAATGGGTTTAGGAGGCTGCAATTGGTCTCATTCTCCTCTGGGGTGTCCCCCCTACAAAGTAAAAGCCCGAGAACATTTTTTTTAGCCTTAATTTTTTTTTCAAGTGGCAAAATGCAAGGGAAAACCCGAAGAAAAAACGTCGAGAACCGGTGTTTTTTGATACGTTTTGTGGAAAATAGGGGGTTCAACACAACTTTACTTAAAAACTAAGTACATATTCGGATTCTACATGAAATTTCCAATAAGTCTGAGTACTTTTTGAGGAGATTTGAGCAAGATGAGTTTTCACCAAAAAATGAAGAAAAGTGAGAACTAGAAAAATCTTAAAACTAGCTATATCTTGAAAATCCGACATAAACAAAAAAACTAACGTCAGATTCGGATTCAGCGCACCAAATACCTTAAGAAAAGTGATGAAAGAACGAGGCAGCCAGACCACCCCTAAATTTTGTAATCTAGTGTAACATTTACGATGATACCAGCCCACTCGCGGTGAGCAAGATGACAAAGATTTCTTAATAATCTCATTAGGAGAGCAGGAGTCGATCATATCGATACCTTAAAGCACAAAGGCGCTTTGTCCAAAAACGGAGTTTTGAGAAAAACGCAAAAGAAGTTTTCACGAGTGCACAATTCCTAAAATAATGGCTTATTCAACTAAACTCTTTAATTTCTTATAAGTTATATTCTTCAAGAAGATCTTCCAAAAATAGTTTTGTTGAATTTGAGATTTTCTGAAATAAAAAATGTGGGAGATGGATGGACTAGCTCTTTTGGCCAAGTAAGAATAGGGACATGGATCCTCTAGCCAAGTTCGATTGTGGACATGACTCCTTTGTGTAAGGGATTTCATCACGCTCTCGATAATAATTTGGTGGTGACGCCAGGCGGTTTCACGTGTTGAGTATAGTTGATCATGAATTTTGGGATGCTATTGGAATACTTAATACATGGATTATTAAACACCAATAATAATTTTTTTCAACTCTTATTCTCCTAGAAATCTCAAATAATTACAAAATCTTAATATTATATCAATTAGGAGCACAAAAATTGAAGGAACTTTTGGTTTCAAAGGATCACCAAAATCGTCTTCTTTCACTACCTATCTGATCGTAAGTTGCCTACTGTTTAATAAAATATCACGGAAATTCAACGTACCAAAAAAGCTATTCAAAAATGAACTATCATCAAATTTTGGTAGATTATTTTCAATAATCAACCTTTGGAATCGACCAAGAAAAAAAGTTTTCAGTTCCCACCATCCATAAACCTAGTGCTCAAAAGAGCTATGTCCGGACAAAGCTCGAGTGTCCTCAACACGATTGAATTTTATGGTTATCATAGTGGGATATATAACCATTGTGCATTCCTCCTCTGGACAAAGCACCGAATGCCATTAACGATTTTTCGAGAGGGGACATAGAACCCTTCCAATTTTTCCGTTTTTAAGGGAACCCAGCAGCTAGTACTAAAGTGGGTCGGCAGACCCATTTTTGTGCCCCTAGATCTTGAACACGGTTCAGTCTATTGAAATGAAATTTTTTTCCAGTGGTAGTACATATAGTCGTCTTCGCTTTAGTCTGATGGATTTTGAAAATTTCAATTTATAGCTTAGGTATGATTTTTCAAAATTTCCGTTTTTTATCTTCATTTTTTCAACTTCAAAAAAAATTTTTAAACCTTATAGTTGAAATTTTGAGAAACCATCCGACTAAAGTGGAGTTGAATAATAGCATTTTCGAGGAAAAATTGGGGGAACACGATAACTTCAACCATTGCAGAGAAACAGGGGCAAGAAGGTCGAAAAACGTGATTTTACAGGAGAGCACGTTTTCTGAAAACTTCGCAAAACGCATCTCAAACAAAGTAAAACGTAACTCCCAATGACAACAATGACTTCAAACATGCAAAAAATTATAGAAAGTGAAGAAGAATAAGAAAGAAGGTTATTTTCAATCAGGTTTGTTATCTTTTTTCGCCGTTTTTGTTAGTTGATTTTTTCTCCCAAGTTTCGTGTATTCAACGTATTAAATCCGCGCCGGCTAACACCTACTTTCCAACCTTTGAACTAATTTTTCTACCAGTTCTAATTGTGCAAAATTCAAAAATAATACACCATTTTGTCCGCATTTAAATAAAGAATTTTTTAATGTAAAAAACCGAAAATCGATTTTTTTTTCATTTTTTCCCTGCTGGGTTCCCTCAAGCCATTTTCAAAGTTTTTAGAGCTACAATCGTGTATCCTTATGAAAGAGTATGGTCCTATGATGTGACTGACCCATTTATCTCAAAAGTGACATTTTTGGACATAACGTCTTTGTGCTTCAAGGTATCGATATTATCGGTGGACAGACTCTCCTCCGCCGGTCTGTAGGTATTAGACTGGGGATCCTGATTCCAAAAGGGTTCTGGGCTCACTTGGATGGGTGGGGGGTGATTTATTTAATGACTGTATTGCCCTAGTGAAAAAAAACCTAGTTCGACGCAGATGGGTGTTCTATACTGAAAAATATCGAACCGTCATGTGATTAGGGTGATTCGCCCAATGAATGAACACTTAAGCTCTTAGCACACTAGTGACGAACTTAATGTATATAGTTCTTAAAGTTGCAGTACTACACTACTTGAATTTGCCTGATGTTGTTTAAAATTATATAAGGAACAAGAATAGCATGGGAGAAGACGAGAAAAGTTGATTTTTATAGCTAATTTTCCACAATAAAGGAGTTAATGTATTTCACCCCATGAATGAACACTATTTCCTAGTGAATGAACCCTGTAATTCCAGTGAATGAACATTATATTTCATATAGTTCATTCACTGGATAGGATAGTTATTTAAACAAGTTGAGGCAAAAAATCAGCAGTTTAGTTGTTTCTTCACTTGGGAAGCCTCCATTCGATTTAAAACCGTGAAATAACCCTCCAGCCAGTGAATGAACAGTCATTTTACTGTCATTCATTTACTGGTTGGAGGTCATATTTTAGCTCCCACAGTATGAACACCCAACAAAACATATCATAATCAAAAAAATTCCCTTCTACTCAATTAGTTCTCTCTAGAAAAACATATCAGCTACAATAATAAAGCATGACATTGACTGATTTAGCATTTTACTTTCCTCTAAACACTAATCCCCACGTAGTGGCCAACTCCATTTCTTACCCTCAGAGACGTTCTTGGAGACAGACCTGCTGATAACATCAAAACCGAAGAAGATGGCAGACTTTTTTTATCTACTGCTTCACCCTGCTATCTATTATATGTTGATGGAACTAATGAAAAACACCGTTATCACCAGGGTGCATCACAAGCCTTATTATTCCCAAATAACCTCGTACTGTTCATTCACTGGGCGAGTCACCCTATTCGCTGCGTTTTTTGGGAGTATTTAAAACTGCTGAGTAACAAACAAAATGTGGTTCAGATGGTGAATACTACATCAATGGAGTCAACTTTCTAGAATATGCGATGAGTGAGAAACCTTCTGTTCCCACAAGTTCCAAATCCTTCCTCAAAATCCATCTGTTCCCCTTCTTGGCTCACAGACCTCTGCTTTTTCCAGCAGAGATGAACGTCCGTGTTTTCATCTTTCCGCGTCCTTCTCTCTGGTTAAAAATGGGTTCGAAAAGAAGGGAAAACCTCGCGACCGGGAAGCTGTAATGAGAAAAAGTTTTTTTTTGAGCTCCGCTCTTTTCAAAAAAACCGCTTGCCTCCGTTCTGCAGGCTGGAAACCCTTTTCACTTACGATCCCACTACTTCCCTTCAACTCAAGGCTCACCTCTCATTTCCAACCCCTCCTTCCTTTCTCGATCTCATTTAACTTCCGCCAATTTGCTCGGTACCATTCACCCCCCCCCCCCCCTTAATCCCTGCAGAACACCAACTTTCATCCTTTATATCGAAGGTAAGGATTTGCAACAAATGTACAAAGTTTAGAGTCAACTCAGACTTGTACATCGACGGTGGATTTTCGCGTTTCACCTGCTGTAAAGAGTTAACGTTACTCTTAAACTTTCAACCAACCAGTAGAATTATTGTGGTTTGTGTTCCTAATTTCATAGAATTGACATTGAAATGAACGTTTAGAAGGTCAAGTTACATGTTTCTGGGCTGGAGGACAGTTCTAATTTGCGAGAACGGTTTTTAAGACTAAATTATCGTTATGTGATTTGGCGTACAAAAATTACAAATTATTACACAACGGTTTATTCTAGCATTTACAAGTCAAATTAATTCTTTTCCACAACACAACTATACAAATATTTCCGTAAGGTAGCTAATCTCATGAAGTAAGTATATCATCAGAACATCATCTTGGAAATCCAATTAAAATTCGTGTAAATTTTCAAGGAAAAAGGAGGTAAGGAAATGGCATTGGGAAGGAATACTCATTAGCCTCATCAGCCACATCTTCGGGAGCCTCCGAAGATATCGGACAGAAGAATCGTAACCCGATTGTATGGTTACCTTGAGACTGGTATTGAACAGATGTACATGTACACTTTCGATTTGTTCATGAAATACGTAGTGAACGTGCTTAACAGCTCAAACACAAGATATACGAAAATCGTAGCGCTAGAAGTTATGGAAAATAAAATTTCTTGGTACAAGGTATGTAAAAACCTAGCGGAGAAACGTGGCACTACTCTGGAATTTAATAATCCGAAGGGTATACTCCAGCAATGGGAGTGTTTAAAGGCAAAAATGAAGGACACTTTCGTAGGAAAATGTAGAGCGGATGCCTCAGATGCAGGTTTCCATTTGTTGTGTAAAGACTTGAGTCCCCCACCTACATGGGACAGCCGAATCTCAGTCATGTCATAGTGAAAATAATATGTAAAACCAGATGTGAAATGTTAAATCTTAATAGGGTGTGCGCCTGGGTAGGAAAAACTGTTTATTGTTATTTTTAATCCAAGGTAGACCTCATTCTGAGAATTTTGGTACCAACCGCGACCTTCTAGCGTGTGTAAATCTTTTCCTATGAATTTTTAAAGTTTCGACCGTTTATGACGTCACAGTGGGCTGGGGGGTCCCGCCCAGGCGTGAGGGGTCGAAACTTTGAAAAATCATAGAAACAGATCTACTCACTCTAGAAGGTTGAGGTCGGTGCCAAAATTCTCAGAATAAGGTCAACTTTCGATTAAAAATCTAACAAAAATCAGGGCGCACACCCCATTGCAAAAAGTGGATAGACAACAGAAACCATGCGTGCTCATTATGTAATTCTGGTGAAGATGAAAATTTGATCCATTTTTTGGCGAGATGCTGTAATTAATGTTGAAAAAGATTAATATCAAATATGAATGTGAATGTAAAGCATGAAATTGTAATCATCAAGTTTGAAATTGAAATTAGAAAATTGAGAAATTTGTGTAAGTATTATATTGGAAAATGTTTTTTGAAGTATTAGGTACCTCGGTAACGGGGTAAAAAGAAAACCGCGAACCCCGGCATACTCATAGCTTTATAGCTCAAGCCGTAAAATGTTTGTTGTTTTTTATTAGGCTGTGTTGTATTATTCAAATAAAGCATTTGAAAAATCAGAAATCAATCAGAAGAATCCTAAGTTCTTCAGATCTACAGCTAAAAACTTCTCACGTTTTTCTACAACGCCTCCAATTCGCAAAATTTTTCCGTGGGTTAATTCTTGTGAAAGGTTCAATTTGGTTTGGAAAAAAATTCTTGTGGTTTGGAAAAAGTTTACTTAATTTAGTATTGAAAAGGATTAATTTTGTTTGGGAAAGGATTTATTTGACATTAAAACGCTATATTTTTCTTTGTAGATCACTCGCCAGCAAAGAACACAGCTTTGCCACTGTCACTACCTACCAAACCATATTTTCGCTTCACAATCAAGTTTATTTTGAAGAAATGAACGCTGAAATTTGAATGCTAAGAACGCAAAACTGAGTATGGAGTGCGTAGTATGTAATGTCTGCAATGCCTAGTTCGTAATTGGATGCTATTGGCTGGAGCCAATTGATGGAGCGGGAGCGAGCTTCGTGGATGTCGACTTTTGGAGCAGACTGTATCGTTTTGAAAAATTGGATGTATTTATTTTGAATCGATCTCGCCGAAATCATTGTTTTGTTTTGGAAACAATCCTGCGCAGAACGTACTGCGCACTTCTGCGTAATCACGAAATCAATCGGCCATGTGAACACTTTTACGCACTTTCTGCATACAAAACACTTTTTTTTAGATCTAAAAACCAACCGTTTCGGTCGCTGTTTCTTCCTCGTTCCGGGTTAGTCTACTCCCTCACGAACCGGCGCTCGGTCCCCCCCTCCCTCTCTGAAGCACCAACATTGCCCTCCCTCCACCATTGCATCCTCCCATCCCCCAGCCTTTTCATAGCTGGTCAGTTTTCATCAACAGTTGTCTCGAGAAATAATTATCTAAATTCCATGTTTTGTGGCATTCTTCTTATTTTTATAACCTCTACACCCATGCAGTTATTTTAAATCCAAAAGTAAAAACGCTGCAAATTATTACACAAAGGTTTATTGTTTTTCTATATAGATCACTCGTCTGCAAAGAACTTGGCTTTGCTGTTGTTACCACCAACCAACTTGAAGAATATCATCGATCGCATTACGGTCAGCTAACATTTTTGAACGGAGATTAGGCCTCTTCTGCGATTCACACTCGTGTTTCTGATTTATCGTAAGTCCAACTCTTAAATTCTCGTTGGCAGCGAACGGTTTGTCCTACAGAGCTCCGTGTGGTCTCTAAAAATTCTATACTATCTTAAATTGTTGGAAAAACAATACCTTTACATCAAAATTGTTTGACTTAGGGTACAAAAACAAAGAAAACGCTGCGAATTATTTCACAAAGGTTTATTATTTTCCTGTATAGATCACTCGTCTGCAAAGATCGCAGCTTTGTGATTATATAAGATTCTGATTTAGTGGGAGGAAAGTAGCGAAATTATGTGAAACGCGTGAGCTAAAACACATTCTGTGTTTCAATAATTTCGTCCGAAGTATGTAAATAGAGGTAACCGGGGTTCCAGGGGGCTTGCCCCCTTGCGAGTTTTTTTTCTTGGTCGATTCCAAAGGTACGTTATTGAAAATAATAAACCAAAAGCACAAATAAGTAAAAAGTTGTCTCTAAATTTCAATTTTTCAAGGATTTTTGCATCTTTTTTGCATTTGGAATTGAAACTAATTTTGCCGCTGGGATCATCAAAATCGAACTATTATGCCAGAGGAAAAAGGGAAATTCACGGACTGAGACTCCCTTAAGTTCTCATAGGGAGCAAACGGTTGGTCCTAAAGAGCTTCAGTTGGTCTCATTTGATTCTAAAAATTCAGTATTATTTTAAATTTATATAAAAATACCTTGATATTGAAAGTTTTACAGCTAAAATCAAAATCAAGGCTTGAAAATTTCAGCCTTTATTGTTACTCGGATATTTACTCGGTTCTCCAATAGAGGGAACCCCTGAGTGTCTCATTGTGCCAAGTAGGTAGAGTGAGGTATGGGGTACAACACGTCACCCTCCACTCTCCCTTTTACCAATTAAAGTAGTATAAAAGGAGGACTCAGGGCTTCACCTTCATGCATTCGTCTACAACAATTTGACTTATTTCTTGCTCTCCTTCGTCACCTCTTGGAACCCCAAGTTCCTCGGAGGTATCGGTAAGCTCATCGCGCCGGCCTCTGCTCTCATTTCACCTAGAAGTTGTCTTCCCCAACTAGGCACTAGGTAAATGTACCGCCTCCCTCCGGTCGGCGAATATCGCGCCGAGGATCGCGGCTGAGCCAACTCTATGCACTCATGCAAACAGTAGGCGGAAATGCGCCGGGTAGACAGTGCTACTCCATCCTTCACCCTTGTTGAGTAGGGACCAATAAAAACCATCAAGCCATCGAGAAGGCCATCGCCTTCACTCGACGACACGCCGACATAACAATTGTTTAATAAATCCTCGTAGTACTTGAGAAAACCCCAGATCTAATTGTGGGATTTGAAGGTTTATTTACACCTCTCACACGCAAAAATATGAGCAAGGCTGTTAGCACCTATGTGCGGTCTTGAAAGATCACGAAAAATTTCCAATATTTACATTTAAAAAAGTCAAAAATGCACCTAGTTAATTTTTTCAACACATGACTGTAATTTTCTCCCTGACGTTTCTCGAGACAACTGACTTAGAGTAAACAAGTGCCTACCAGATTCTCCTCAAAACTTTTTTTTAAATAATTTTTATTGGCGTCGTATATTGATACATTCGGCCTTATGATAAATCGTGATTAATGAAATAATAAAATAATGTTCATCTACAGGAAAATATAAATAGTAACTTCACACTTTGTGGTTGATGTCGTGGAGATAACTGTAGAGAGCTAGATAAACTGTCCAGTTTTCTGATAGCTGTAGGGTGTCCAGGTTGAAGGGGGCTTGAACTTGGGGTGGGATTTTGTGTATCATCTCCTGTCGTTGGTCTTCGAATGAAGGGCATTTGAGAAATACATGTTCCATAGACCCTTCGCCGTCGCCGCACTCGTCACAGTTATTGCTTTCCACCACGTTCAGTTGAATCTTCAAAACGTTTATTTATTTTTTTTTTTTTTTCTAACTCCCCTCAAAGACAAAATGTCTTTTTTGACGGAGGGGGCACGCCATAAAATTAAAAAAAAATAAATAAATAATTAAATAATGGGGAGGACGCCCAGGACTCACCCGACGCCGGCCCTAGGGATGAGGGAAGATGAGGAAGGTGGTGGTGGGAGAGAGGGATGAAGGAAAGTGCCTCTATAAAACGACCACCAGTTCAAATATGAGCCGAGCAGGACACGGGTGGTGATACCACAGAGCACGCCTACTGAGATGCCCAACTCACGCAACTCCGTGGCACTTTTCCCGCACCACACCCCACGCCACGACAAGGTTGCAGCCATCACCCTGATGTTGTTGGGTGCCACTCCTTTTAGCTCCGACACCGCTTGCCGTAAATCATTTCTATCATACTTTCTTATCTTAGCCCGCCAAGTCTGCTCCATGTCCAAGCTGCCATTGACAACTTGGACATCCAGGATAATGCAAGACTGGTCGGGCTTGACGGCAACAATGTCGGGCTTCTTACCCTGGTCACTTGGCATATGATACAATTTCTCCCTCTCAACATCCCCGCCGCTAGATGACAAAGCACCAAACCAAACAAAAAAAACCGAATTTTCAAACTTTACCCCCACCTACCCTACATCTCGAGACTCCATGGCTTCGGGGTTGCAGTGCGCCTCACCCTTCTATTTTTGTCTTTTATCTGTAAGTAGTGAGTCGAGACAGTTACAAGATAGAACCAAGAAATTCGTATGTTTGATCTGCTTCATTCATCGACTCACGTTTCCCGGCATCAGTTCATCTCACTGTCAAATGGACAGGAAATTGCATAATTGCATCACACTGATTTTTGCATTTAATGATCTCTTCCTCGTTTCCACTCCACGCTTCTTTTCCAGCGTGATACTGTTTGTGGGAGTTCTCACGAATTATTCCGAACTTCTCCCTAGCAATAACAGATTTTGAACTAAGTTACCCAACAGGCGCGAAAAGGCTTCCACCTCGGTAGATTGATGCCTCTTCGGAACGGAGGGTCATCAATCTTCATCACTGTTTTTTCCTGCCAAGATAGCCAGGCGTTGTCTCCTTCGTTAGCTCCAACCTGCCGTTCGCCGCGGAGAAATCATATTTTCCGCCGAGTTGAATCGCTGAAACTCGTGTTTCAAGAAACACAGACGAAATCAAACATTTCGGAAAAGTAAACCACATCAGGCTTGTGGAAATTTTGATTTTGGAGGATTTTTTTTTGAATCCTCGAAAAGTAAAATCAATGCTTCCGTCCTTGGTGGAAGGAAGCGGAAGTAGCTTGGAATCAATATGAGATTTCAGTTATCTAATGATTTCGCTCAAATCCTAGAAGAGGGGTACACGTCCAAAAATGTCATTTTTGAGTTAGGAACAGTTTTGGGTAGTGGAAGTGCTGTTTTTCATCCCCAGAAGACGAACTTAAGCCCAGCTCATTCCCCCTCCGTCTGAATGCTGAAAGTTCTTTGTTCGATGGACGGGGCGAGCCACCTACGTTTGCAGAAGACAGGCACAAAGCCCAGTGCTACCCTCTAAAGTGGACGTGATTTCCTCAATTAATGAAACCTAGTGTTAATTTTTTGGAAACTACTATCACAATCAAGACGATCAACAATGATAAATGCATGTTTATTGTGCAATTTATCAGAACACTTCGTTCCCTCGAGCCTAGCCCAAAGGACCCCCCTCCTGTCCCAAGAAGGTAGTTGACTGGTGATCTTTACAGAAAAATAATAATTGCAATAATAATCACAATTATAATATTTTACACGGTTTCCTAATTATTTCATCCATCATGCCTGTGGCTATTTAACAGCAGGTAGGTAGATGGTTACCTACTTGTGTTTCTAGAACGTTGTAAGACTTGGGCATCCTTGAATATACGATTAATCTGGGTTGAAGGTGCACAACACTCGACTGAAAACAAGATAACCAGATACTAATCCGTTTTAGTCCCTTTAAAACCCAAATCCACGGAAGAAAATCCATCAGTCGGTGTCTCTTGTGTTTGTCCAGGCCTTATTCCCCAACCGATTCGCGTAGTTCCTCCATTGTTCAACGCTAAAATTTATCTAGCGCTGTGGACTACGTCATCCACATTAAATTTTGCCTTTAAGAAGGGGGAGTAGAAACTTTAAAATTTGTTTTTTTTTAAGCATAATCTTGTGTATTTCACCCAAACCTCAATTTCCCACTGATTTGAGTGTTTCTTATTTGTTCGACGTGGAAATCTATCTAGTTTTGCACTACATTGCTGGAATTTTAAGATTAGAGTAAACGGAGGATGAACGAGGGGTTATTTAGTGAAAGTAAGGCTCATTATGACAGCAGCTTGAGCGCGCTACCTACTCCTCAATTTCAACCGATTCGTGTGTTTCTTTTTTTCGACTCAAATAACTAACTGACTAACATTAAGTCGCCAGAGTACTGAAATTCTCATTAGGAAGAGGTAAGTAAATAAAATAAAGTAAATAAAGAGGAATAATATTCACAAAATTGCGATTTTTCGATATTTTGTTTCATTTAGGGCTTTTTAATGGTACCCAAGCTTTGAATCTTTATGAATAAACCTTTCTATTTTCATGAACTATAAATTTTGACACCATAGAACAAATTAGTGGTGCCACTGGTGTGTTTCACCTTGAATGTCTACTCCTACGGACTACCTACCGAAACTACCGATGAAAGTTGTACTGGTTGTACTGAAACCGTTGAAGAAGGAATGGAGTGAGGGAGGGGGGGGATTGAACTCGAAATCACACTTTGGTTATCTTTGATTATAGATTTTAAGAAGCTGTTTCAATTAATTAAGAATATCTTTGGAGACAGAATTATAAATATCTTCCGTTTTCAATCTGTATTATTTTTCCGACAACTCCCAATCTAATAAATTCTCGTTTTATACACCTCAAGTCATGATTATTCTCATTTAAAACCAAATTAATCATTTGGGAAAGAATAGAATTCGTCCATGAAAAAAAGTGACATCTCTGAAATAAAGAAATATTGTCCACGAAAAAAGGGAACAACACCAAAAATCGAAGAAATTTGACAAAAACATTCCCCCCACTCCTTCCTCACTAGCGAAAAGAATAATTTCGGTCCATGAGCTGTAGAAGCATTAGTACGGGAACGTTTCCCTCAAATATCATTAACATTAAACGTGTTGTCATGGAGATATAGCTATTTGTTTGAGTGTAAAACTTTGAAAGCGATTTCCCGAAAATCACATTTTTGGACTTGTACCCCTCTTCTAGGATATGAGCGATTTACAGATTAGCAAAACATATCTATTTGTTACGAGAATAAAGTTTTGTAATTTTCTCGCCGAGTTTACTATTAGGGGTGAGAACTTCGCTCAGTTTACATGAGAGAGTTAGTCTGCCTCCGAAGCTGTTCGCCAAGTTTACTTCGAGGGGCTGGAATTTATAATCCGATCGGCTCAGTTATCCCCAAGGCAGGACACACTTTTGATCAGGGGTTTAGATGAAAACAACCTTTCGAACATTGCACTAATTCCTGCGTGGATCCTGCTGGCGAGGTGACTTATTTCCTTCAAAGCTAATCTAGAAGAAGGTGTAGTAACGCTCAGGTGGAAACAGTGAAATTTACTCACTTAACACATGATTGACTGTTAATGAGGGAGCAGTTCAGCAACGCCCGGCTTGCTTGTCGTAGAATTACTTGTTGGAAATGGGTTTCTTTGTTGTTTTTGTTGAAATATGAACATGTAGTACTTCCATGTACATCCACCCGCTATGTTCTGTTTCCCCCGCTTTTCCGTTATCACACTGTTTCTAGTGTGTCAACCGTTTTTCGTTCTTTCGCCCAATAAACTTATTGAAGTGTTTCATTATAAATAATGATAAAATAACAGATTATGGGCCCTGTTCGCGTTCAGTAATCGAAAGAAATCGAAAAATAGTACATTCTGTAGATTTGTTTAGTGACTAGAGTGGGACAAACTCGACCTGGAAGTGTTCTTCGTGTTCATCGTGTGTTCGCGAAGTTTATAAGTGTAAAATGAGTTCCTCAACGACAACTGGATCAGTACCAATTTTGGACAGCGGTTCCAACTTTGCGAATTGGGAGTTTAGAATGAAATCGTTGCTAGAAAGGGAACAACTACATGCGTTCTCGACACGGACGTTCTAGGAGATAACGAGGATGAGGTACTCAAGAAAAACGCTGCAAATTATTACACAATGGTTTATTATTTTCTATATAGATCACTTGTCTAGAAATATTACCATCCATCCAATATTTAAAAAAAAAAAATCAAAAAATAAATATCAAAAAAAAAATCGAAAAAAAAAATCAAAAAAAAAATTCCAAATTACCAACCATTGATCGCATTTCGGTCAGCTCTAATTTGAACGGAGATTAGGCCTCTTTTGCGATTCACACTCGTGTTTTGATTTATATATATATATATTCTAATTTAAATCCTTAAATTTTCGTAGGGAGCGAACGGTTTGTCCTACAGAGCTCCGCGTGGTCTCAAAAAATTCTAAAAATTCTATAGAATATTAAATTGAAGGAAAAGCAATACCTTTATATCAAAATTTTTTGACTTAGGGCGTTTTCAAAATTTCAGAATTGATTTTGGAACCCTTAGAAGTGACCTACATCAACCAAAAGCTTCGGGGCACAATTAGACCCCAAATGGAGCCTACATACCAAATTTCATCAAAATCGGTCAATGCTAAGTGGCAAAAGTGCCGCGTACGGCGGACGGACGACCAAATTTTTATTCGATTTTTGGATTCTACGTACCTTGAAACGTAAACCATCAAATTTTGAGGGGGTGTTAAAAATTTTTTTTCTTGGTCGATTCCAAAGGTTCATTATTGAAAATAATAAACCAAAATTTACTCATCCAAGACGCTAAAGCTAGAGCTTTAATATTTAATAATACAAGGTACTTCTGATAAATGTTTAGACGTAATTAAAGATAGTCGAACTGCTAAGGAAATGTTGGAAGTTCTCAAACATGTTTTTGTGAGATCCATTACATTCTCCAAATTGACTCTGTCGAGCCAGTTATTGACATTGAAATGCGAATCATCAAATGCTTTGGACGAACATTTCTTCAAATTTGATTCGATCTGCCGTGATTCAAAGGAAATGAAAACGAAGCTGGATGAGAGTGATAAAATTTGCTTGCTTTTATAGTTGGTTAAAATTGGATTTCGTTAAGGCAAGATTATTCGATGAGGAAGCAAAATTAAAAGATCGAAACAAAGAATTTACAGATGAGGTTGGACTGCAAGCGAAAACTTTTGAAAATCGGTGTTTTATTTGTAAATCGCCCCAACATTATAAATCCCAGTGCCCTCAAAATCCTAATCGAGGACGGGGATTTGGCAGAGGTTACAAACATGGTTTTCACAAAAACCATTTTGGTTCAATAGGAAAGGAAAGTCAGCCAGAAAAGGCTAAGGAAATCAGTGAAAAGGGTATGGTTAGCTCTTCAGCCGTTTCTCTCGTTGCACTTGATTGTGTCACTAAGCTTAATTTGAGCGATGACATGTTCATTGTAGTCAGTGGTGCAAGTGTGACGCTCATGAAGGCTGGGCTGGAGCCACTGATGTCCTCTGTCACCAAGCTGGAACGGAAAATTGTCATTCACATTGCAAATGGCGAAAAAATGATTGCTGAGAAGAAAAGGATCCTTAGTGGTACTTGTCAGGGTAAGCCTGTAAATGTGGATGGACTAATCGTTGATGGGCTGAAGCATAATTTACTGTGAGCAAACTCCCTGACAGCCAAAGGCCAACACATGATTTTTGAGAAGAATAAAATGACCATTGGAGGTAAGGATTTTGAATTCAATGGGGTGTGCGCCTAGGTAGGAAAAACTGTTTATTGTTATTTTTAATCTAAGGTAGACCTCATTCTGAGAATTTTGGTACCAACCGCGACCTTCTAGCGTGTGTGGATCTTTTCCTATGAATTTTTGAAGTTCCGACCGTTTATGACGTCACAGTGGGCTGGGGGGTCCCGCCCAGGCGAGAGGGGCGCGTGACGTCATAATCGGTCGTAACTTTGAAAAATCATAGTAACAGATCTACTCATCCAATAAGAGAACGGTTGGTGTCAAAACTCTCAGGATGAGGTCTACTTTCGATTAAAAATCTAAAAAAAATCAAGGCGCATCCCCCATTGTGAAAATCATCATGGTCTTTTCACATTGAAAGTTGACTTATTAAAATCAGACGAATCGTGCAGTGCAGCTGGTGTTGCTGACCAAAATTTATGGCATCGACGCTTAGGTCATACCAGCAACTCAATCTACCTACTATTTCGGGTCCGTGTGAAGCTTGCATTGAAGGAAAGGCAACTCGCTTATCATTTGTGACCAAAGAAAAACGGTCTACGCAAATTGGTGAAAAAAATTGGTCAGATGTGTGCGGCCCAATCACACCTGCTAGTCGAGAGGGATTTAAATATTTCCAGATAATTTTGGACAATTTTAGTCACTTTGTGGTGGTGAAGCTGCTACGGTCAAAAGATGAAGCTGAAGACAATTAAATTGTCTTCAAATAATCAAATTTTGATTACTTACTTATGTCATAAATGTTGAACGACATGGCCGCAATGAACTCTCAAAGTCTCTTATACTCTTTTATACTTTTATACTCTCTTATACTCTTAAACTCTTTTATATAAAATATGTGATAAAATAACAGTTTTCCCATAATACAAGCTTCACTAATACAGTCTTCCGTCTTCTATAACCTTGGTGTTGTTCATTTTTAGATATTTCTCTTCTCATTTTTCTTTTTTTCAGAATTTCACATTTTTAAATGCATTTTCCGCATAAATCTAATAATTTCGCTAAGCGGTTGAGGAGTCTAAATGACCCAATTATTCGTGTCTCCGACGGGCTGCTTAACTACCGGATAATCAGACGGGGTTCTGAGAACGATTTAGGTCGTCCCTTATAATGTAACTCAGATGTTTACATTGGGAACTTGTCCAAACCCGTGCTCCGTCCCAAGGTAGAGGACGTCTAATGAAGGGCGGGAGAAAGGGACGGCTCTTGGGACAGTCAGGGACAAAGAGGTTGTAGCTATCGAGCCAAGAGAAGCGGGACACGAGGATCGGAGGCCGTCGGGACACATCTCCGGGACGTTTAGGCTGACAAAGACAAAAGGGCCGGGACAACAAAGGGCGGTCGTGACGGGCACAGAAGGGACATGAGGCCTTAATTTGCATCTGTCTTTGTAAGGGCGAGGGAGTTACAAAAGGGCGAAGGGCTCATCTAGCGGTTAACCGCGAGTTACCATTCACGAAGCTCTTCTCTCCTCCACGGTTTGTTAGGAGCCAAAGCGGTTTAACTTTCCCAAATACTACATCGGCGACTTGTCAAGACAAGCGCACTAACCGGAACCTTCCATCCTCTCATTACTTGAGTTTAACTCAATGCTTCCCAATCAAAACGCTGCAAATTATTACAGAATGGTTTATAATTTCTCTATATTGATCACTGGTCTGCAAAGCCACCAACCATCCAACATGAAGAAAAACATCGATCGCATTTCGCTCAGTTAAAATTTGAACGGAGATTAGGCCTCCTTTGCGACTCACACTCGTGTTTCTGGTTTATCGTACGTAAAACCCTTAAATTGTCGTAGGGAGCGAACGGTTTGGCCTACAGAGCTCCGCGTGGTCTCAAAAAATTCTATAGAATCTTAAATTGAAGGAAAAACAATACCTTTATATCGAAATTTTTCGAGTTAGGGCGTTTTCAAAATTTTTTTAACCCATTTTAGCCCAGTGTTGCCATATGGCAACAGTGAACATCTCTGCACTCTGCATTTAATAGATCATCCTCATGACCTTTTAAATGATTTGCAACGCTGTCCACTCTCTCCCCAGACAGTGGCGCAAAAGATTTGGTGAATTACAGGTTTCTGAAATCAATCTCTTATCAGTTCATTGTTAAACAAGTTTGGGGCGATGGAAGAATTGCAAAATCTCTTACAGTAAGTAGTGTAAATCATACAATTTTATATTTATGATTGAGCCCATTGTTTTATTTTAATCTAGATAGATGTAGTTTCAGTATTATATACCAAAATTGTGGAAATATAATTTTTTCATGCTGCATTGTAGGTAATTTCCGAACATTGCCATATGGCAACGCTGGGCAGTGTGAGTACTAAACTAACAATATATAAAATGACTGTTTTGCTGGCCAGCAGCTATTCAGCAGCTCAGCGTTATTCGACACAACTGAAGAGAAATGTTACCATGAAAAAACCTGCCTTGATTAAAAAAAAAAAAAAAATAGAGCAACGAAAACAAGGGAGGATCAGACATCATGGATGCTGACTTGAACCACTGCAGGATTGGAATGAAAGGAAAAAAATGGTGGTGGCCAATATTCACATGGCTACTTGACAATTGTATGATCAATGCATGCTCACTTACAGAAACCCAAATCCAAGAATTCAGTTACACTTTCCTAGCAATCGTGCAAACATACTTGATAAACTGTGGAGTGGCAAAGAAAGTAGTGAACGCAGTTCGATTTGATGGACAATATCATTTCGTGTGTAACACAAGAGGAAAAAAAAGAAGGAAAGGTGCCAATCGGAGAACAGCAAATCAATTTCAAAACAATTTGCATGAAGAAAATGCTTTGTCAATTTTCAAGAAATAATCTAAAATACAGATTGAAAAAGACCAAATTATTCATCACTAAAAGAGATGAAGATTTTAATATTTCTTTTTTAATAATTCTTATTTTTTGGTCAAAGTTCTTGTGATTTAAGTAACAAAATGTAATTACTTAAATGAATTCTGTGAACTTTTATATTATGTAGTACAATATTTTTGTACTTGTGTCTTTTTGTACTTGATGTTTTTAAAACTTGTAATACTGACAATGTAAAGAAATTTATTCATGAACCTATTGACTTTTTGAACTAATCACACAACTGCAGAGTAGGTATGTAATACTTGCCATACGGGGTAGTGGATGTGCCCAGCGTTGCCATATGGCAACGGCTCAAAAATTCATGAAAATCAACAAATATAATTTTTTAAACATTTTTCTGTTTTAAAACAAAGCAAATTGAAGTAGAATCACGAACTGTTCATTCAAAACACGGTTCAAAATAGTTCTGGGATAATAGGGGTTAACAACCAAAATCTTCGGGGCACAACTGGACCCCAAATGGAGCCTACATACCAAATTTCATCAAAATCGGTCAATGCTAAGTGGGAAAAGTGCCGCGTACGGCGGACGGACGGCCAAATTTTTATTCGATTTTTGGATTCTACGTACCTTGAAACGTAAACCATCAAATTTTGAGGGGGTGTTGAAATTTTTTTTTCTTGGTCGATTCCAAAGGTTCATTATTGAAAATAATAAACCAAAAGGGTTACTGAAAAATAATTGTTTGCATGTTTTCGCACGAAACACCGTCTCTTTCTCCTTGTTAGAGCGCTCTATTTAATAATCTTGGATCTAGTTTGGAGCAGTCGTGGTAACTTGCTGAGACGGCTGTTCGTTTGGTATTCACCCTTTGCGTGAAAGACAGAAATGAAATAATAAGAATCCCCGCCCTCCAATTTTCTTCCGACTGATGAATTGTTCTCTCAGAATGAATAATAACTTCGATCTAGCGCTCGGATATAATTTCCTTATTCGACACGTTCGGTCCCTGGTGCTAGAATCGATTCTTGAAAGTCTTGGAATGAATGCTGGATTGCGTTCATTCCGTTCAATCAGGATGTGCGGCGGGACCCTTTGTTCTCTACTTGTGTTCGACTCTAGTCATTCTATGTAGATGTCGTGTGGTCTTCTCACGGATTGTGGTGTGGAAGTAGGCTTCTTGTGGAGAATGAACTCTGAGTTGTTCAGCATTAGAGCAGTTTAGAAATAGTTGGTGTCAAAGTCACTGAACATTGAAAATTGAGTAGTACCTCTGATGAATTCCCTAGTACACCTCAAGATTACCTTCCAGTACTTAGACGAGCATTGCTTGATACTTATTGGATTTTTCAAAGTTATTTATCAGCCAGATCCTTTGCTGTCCATTCAGGTGTCCGTCAGGGAAGTGTCCTTGGACCTGTCCTGTACACATATAACCTATGAAGTACTGATCGCACACTTTGCTGACGATCAGGCTATTTTGTTCCAGCTGCTATAGGGGAGGAAGCTCATTGGAAGTTACAGATCAACCTAGTCTGCATATGGACTAACCAGTGGAGAACAATACTAAATCCAGAAAAATCTGTCCTTCACTCTAAAACGCAACGTCAACATTCCAACCTTTTATCTCCAAGGCCAGGAAGTCGATCCAAAAGACTCTGTGAGATACCTAGGACTTACCTTGGACCCAATGGTCATCTGAATCCCTTATTGCGACGTAGGAACTAAATTCGGGGATTAACCCACTAAATATGACTTTCAAACCTTCAGACAGATATTTAGAAGGGAAAATTAAAATGAGGAAATAAAACAATATTTGCGAGTAGAATCTTTTACTCGTGCAAAGAGCAAACAGTCTCAAAAATTTCAATTTTTAAATTAAATTTAACATAAATGAAAGTGGGATCAACATAATAGTCGAGATAGAAGATTAAATGAAATTGCACTATTATGTTATTGAAAACACAAACGGTGGATACAGCTTTCGTACAAGTACGCAACCACGAGAGACATTTTATGTTTAATAAATTGAGAGCTTTCCAATGATTGGTGAACGATTTTTGTGGGGTGGAAAATGAGGAAGTTAGTTTTCCCTAGGAACGATTGGTTGTACGTGAAAATCATCAGAAAATTTCCGCGTGACGCTCCCCTCATAACGCTCCCCGCGTGACGATTTTTCATTTATGTGCCATAGTAAAGACATAAAATGTCAATTAAAATTGAAATTTTTGAGACTGTTTGCTTTTTGCACGAGTAAAAGATTTACAAATTTTGTAAACGTAATTCTCAGGGGACGTCACAGGTATAATCAAGGTACAAGAATGAGATACCAAAAATAGGTAGAAGCTGTAACATAGGTACGAAAGCGAACAGGTAGGTAGGTATCAACCACCTTAAAGCATTAACCCGTGCCCGTACCGTGTTTATCCCCAAGAAAGGGGGAAGTGGGCCTGGAGGCTATCGACCGATCTCTGTGTCCTCGGTAGTCTTCCGCCACTTCCAAAAAGTACTGGCATCTCGCCTCCAGGTGGCTGGTGTCATTGGTGATGTCCAGAGAGCGTTTCGGCCAGCGGATGGCACAGTGGAGAACCTTACAGTTCTCCAAACTGTCGTCTCGCTGGCCCGTATTAAACGCCGGCAACTCCACCTCGCCGCTCTGGACGTCGCTAAGGCCTTTGACACAGTCAGTCACCTTGCCCTGACCGATTGCCTTCGTGGTGTCGGGGCCCCATCTCGGTTAATTGAGTATGTGGCCTGTCTGTACCAGGAAGGCGTGACGGTCCTCGAGGCAGGAGGTGAGGTGTCAGGGGATGTACGGATTGGGCGAGGGGTACGCCAGGGGGATCCCCTATCGCCACTCCTCTTCAACCTGGTCGTGGATACGGCCTTGGGTAAGCTGCCTACAGAAGTAGGGTTTGATCTCGCCCCTGGGGTGCGAGTAGGAGCATTGGCCTTTGCCGATGATGTTATCCTGCTCGCAGAAACCCGTGAGGGCTTGCAGATCGCCCTCAATGCATTTGCTAAGCAGCTAGCCAGGTGTGGACTTGTGGTTAACCCCGATAAGTGTGGGTCGGTCTCCTTGGTCCCGTCGGGTCGCCAGCATAAGGTGAAAGTTGTGGATGGGGGTTTTGTCGTAGGACAATCCCCCATTCCGGCTCGATCCGTGCTGGAGGTTTGGCGGTACCTTGGAGTCGACTTCATGGGGGTGGCCACCATTACTGCCAGCCGTGTGGACCTTGGTAGAGCGCTAGCTCGTGTTACCAAGGCTCCATTGAAGCCACAGCAGAAGCTGCGCCTCCTCCGCACGTACTTACTGCCAAAGCTGACCTATGGGTTAGTCTTTGGCAGGCTTACGGCGGGGAGGCTGCAAGAATTAGATCGAGAAGTTCGCTCTGCTGTGCGCTCTTGGCTGAGGTTCCCACCTGGTGTCCCAAGTGCCTATGTTCACGCACCGGTCAAATCCGGTGGGCTTGGCATTGTGTCTCTCTCAGCATGTATCCCTTCCCTGCGCTGCCAGCGCCTGCTAGCCCTTCAAGGGTCGAGCTGGGAGGTCGCCCGTGCGGCTGCTGATCTTGATTTTGTCAGGCAGCAGTTAGCATGGTGCGACCGAGCAACACCATCTGCTCCAAAACCCAGTTCGTCTGCTGAGTTTGCTGCTGCGCTGCATGAGTCAGTGGATGGAAAAGAACTCCGACAGTGCTCCGAAAGCCTTCTCTCATCCCAATGGGTAGATTGGGCTTCGGAGGGCATTGGGGCCCGTGACTACAGACACTTTCACGCCGTCCGCGTGGCAACTCTGCCAACTGCGGTACGGTGTTCGAGAGGTAGTCGCGGGACAACCCTACCCCTTTGCCGTGCCTGTCGGAGTGGAAATGAACATCTTTATCATGTAGTGCAGCAGTGTCCTCGGACTCATGGGGGCCGCATTCTACGTCATGATGCGGTCGCCAAGCAGATAGCAGGTGCTTTGTCATCTAGCGGCTGGGATGTTGAGAGGGAGAGATTGTATCACATGCCAAGTGACCAGGGTAAGAAGCCCGACATCGTTGCCGTCAAGCCCGACCAGTCTTGCATTATCCTGGATGTCCAAGTTGTCAATGGCAGCTTGGACATGGAGCAGACTTGGCGGGCTAAGATAAGAAAGTATGATAGAGATGATTTACGGCAAGCGGTGTCGGAGCTAAAAGGAGTGGCACCCAACAACATCAGGGTGATGGCTGCAACATTTTCATGGCGCGGGGTGTGGTGCGGGAAAAGTGCCACGGAGTTGCGCGAGTTGGGCATCTCGGTAGGCGTACTCCGTGGTATCACCACCCGTGTCCTGCTCGGCTCATATTTGAACTGGTGGTCGTTTTATAGAGGCACTTCCCTTCATCCCTCTCTCCCACCCCCACCTTCCTCATCTTCCCTCATCCCTAGGGCCGGCGTCGGGTGAGTCCTGGGCGTCCTCCCCATTATATTTGATTTATTTATTTATTTTTATTTATGGCGTGCCCCCTCCGTCAAAAAAGACATTTTGTCTTTGAGGGGAGTTTCATAAAAAAAAAAAATAAAAATAAAAAATAAAAAATAAAAAACCTACCTCTAGCTCTAAATTTTAGGTTACCTGTGTTAAATTTTACGGCCGTCATGCAGAAATAAATCAATTCAATCTAGTGGCTTGGTAATAAACAAAAATAAATGCGTCACCATCAACTTCACCCATTCAAAACAAGGTATGTCAAGTCTATCAAGCGATTATAACCTACTAAAATCCCATAAATTCCTAGGGGTGGTTCTGGACAGCGCATGTAGAATACCTTGCTGGTAAGTTGAATAGTGCAGCATTTTGTATAAGACGTTTGAGGAACTTCCTAGATGACGACAATCTGAAATCAGTGTACTATGCCTAGTTTCACTCCCACTTGGATTGTCATTTCGATTTTTCACGGTGGTTTGGTTAATTTTAATATGGTTGATCAGGCGTTTTAGAGTACGACTTCTTCGGCTGCCTCAGGCCATATATTCGCTCTCAGCCGTTGACCGTGCAACAGTTTTCAAGATTCCCAACTGATCTCTGAGCCATTGTAGTTGAAGCAATATCCAGTGTAAGAATAACCATTTATGCAGCACCCCCAATTCGCACCTGCCAAGCCAGTCTATTCTTAAAAAATCCTGTTTTGCGGAAATACAGTGCACAGGTTCTTTTGAGGTATTGCAATACACGTTTTGCTGCGGCCCAACGATCGTTTCTGTAACATGCATTGAATTGGGATAAGTAGCTGACCGAGCTCATCATGTCGGGTCTTGTTGCTGTCGCCAATGGGGAATTTGCCTCACATTTTTTTTTTTTTTTTTTCTTTCGGATGAGGGTTTATTTTGGTTTATTATTTCTAATAATAAGCCTATGTGATCGTATCGCAAAAAATTTTTATAACCCCCCCTCAAACTTTGTCACTTTACGTTTCAAGGTGCGTAGAATCCAAATTTGCCAAATTTGCCAAATGTCCGTCCGCCGTCCGGGCCATAAAAGGCCTTAGAATCGGTCTAAAAAACCCGATCTTTTGCACATAGACTCCATTTGGGGTCCAGTTGGTCCTAACGTCGAACTATTCCGATCGCTTAATTCGTATAGAAGTTATGGGCAAATAACCGGCCAAAAAAGAGGTTTTTGCTTAAATATGCGTGGGGTGACATTTTCCAAGTATTTTTCTTCATGTTGGATGGTTGGTGGCTTTATAGACGATTGTATAGAAAAATAATAAACCATTAAAAACCAATAAACCATAAAAATAATAAACGTACGATAAATCAGAAACACGAGTGTGAATCGCAAAAGAGGCATAATCTCCGTTCAAATTAAAGCTGACCGAAATGCCATCGATGTTTCTCTTCATGTTGGATGGTCGGTGGCTTTATAGACGATTATATAGAAAAATAATAAACCATTAAAATAATAATAATAAATAATAAAATAATAAACCATAAATCAATCAATCAATCAATCAATCATTTTATTTGCTATAAACATAACATGTATGAGCAATGGTCGGTAACTTATTCTAAATACAATAAAAGAAGAAAACAAAACATAGAAAAGAGAACAACAAACAAAGTAATGAACAAAACAAGTAGCGGAACTAGCGAAATTCAAAATTACCAACATCCTGCAAAAACTCACCAAAAGTATAAGGAGCTAGCTGGATCAAGTATTTTTTAAGCTGTGACCTGAATGATCCAAGAGCAGTCTTTCGAAATTTTAATGGAAGGGCATTATAAAATTTAATTCCCCACCAGGTGTTGCCATTACAAGTAGTCTTAATTCTATGAAAAGGAAGACAGAGGTCTTGCTTATGCCGTGTAGGGTAAACATGAGCGGGGATATGGTAGTCATTGACATTATTCCTAACGTAACAGAGGCTATCTAAAATGTAGGCAGCTGGGATTGTTAAAACTCCTAGTTGCTTGTAAGCTGGCCTACAGTCATCCTGGTAATTCAAGTTAGCGACGACTCTAACCGCTTTCCTTTGGCACCCAAAGATGGCAGATGACGAAGCAGAATGGCCCCAACTCAGTATAGCATAAACCGCCCTACTCTGGAAACATGCGTGAAAGGCTGCAAGCACAGCAGATTCTGAGATCCTTTCAGAAAGGCGCCTCAAGAGAAAAATGTACTTGTTGAGGCAAGCTTCGAGTTGCGCGCAATGGGGTTTCCAGTTCAGCTTTGGGTCAAGAACTACACCAAGAAACTTCACTTCCTCTAGGTTTTTGTGTAGACTGGATAAATCCCTTAATCCGAAGTGCATGACATAAGTTTTGTCCTCATTTATCGAGAGTCTGTTTGCTGAAAACCAGTTAGACACTGCATCAAGAGATGCCTTTTCATCTTCACACAGTGACGAAAGCTGTGTACCCCTTGACAGCAGAGAAGTGTCATCTGCGAACAATATAGGAGGAGTTTGGAGGCTTTGTGGCAGGTCATTTATAAAAATAAGGAATAATATTGGCCCCAAAACAGATCCTTGTGGAACACCATACGTGACAGGGAGGAAATTAGACAAATCTCCTGCGTGACGCACTGCCTGGAATCGATCCGTAAGATAACTATCTATCATAGAAATGGCATTGACAGAAAAATTATACTTTGAAAGTTTTTCTAAAAGAATTGGGTGGGAAATGCAATCAAAGCATTTAGCAACATCAACAAAAGTTGCTGAAGAAAATTCACCACATTCAAACGAGGCCGTTACAAAATCAGTTAGCTTCAGAATGGCATCATTTGTGGACCGACCATTTCGAAAACCAAACTGAACCGAACTGAATAAGTCGTACCTTTCAAAATATCTGTTAAGTTCCAGTTTTAGAGACTTTTCAAATACTTTTGACAGTGCTGGGAGTTTTGAAATAGGTCTATGGTTCGACGGTAAGTCACGTTCACCTTTTTTGAAGAGTGGAATCACCTCAGAGACCTTCAGTACCGAAGGAAAGTGCCCGTTATAAATAGACTCGTTGATGAGGTGGGTGAGAGGAAACACCAGCCCAAGTGCAGCCTGTTTCAACATGTTGGTTGAGATACCATATATATCAATGCCATTAGAGTTTTTGAGACTTTTAATGGTATTTAAAATCATTTGAGGTTCAACGTATGAGAATTCGAATGGCGGAGCTGCTGATGAAAAGGGCACAGAAAAACCTGATGGGTTGCCTGTACAGTTAGGTAGCGTATCTACAATCTCTGCAGCAACATTTACAAAATAATAATTAAATTTGTCAGCCGAAATACGGTCAGAAGCAGATTTTGAACCTTTTTCGTTTGATCTGTTTTTATTAATTTCGTCCCACATAGCTTTAACAGGATTTTTTGAGGAAAAAATATACTTCTCTCGGTCAGTTTCTTTAGCCCTTTTAAGCTTAACCCTATAGATGGATTTTAATTTCTTAAAAGCATTTTCTGAGCAGGGGTCATTTGTACTTTTCCACTCAGCAAATAAAACATTGAGTTCAGTTTTCATTGCCTGGAATTCGTCATTATACCAATTTGTGCGCTTACGTTTGTTCATATTGGAGGCCTTTATGGTCTTCTTAGGGAAAACGTTAGTTGCAACCTTAGAGATATGCTGCACAAATATTGACCAACGGGCATCAATTTCGATTTGCGGATCATAAACAAATTCCCCGTCCGTCATAAAAAGATTAATAAATAATAATAATATAAAAATAAAATAATATAAAAATAATAATCGTGTGATAAATCAGAAACACGAGTGTGAATCGCAAAAGAGGCCTAATCTCCGTTCAAATTAAAGCTGACCCAAATGCCATCGATGTTTCTCTTCATGTTGGATGGTCGGTGGCTTTATAGACGATTATATATAATCGTGTATATATAATCGTGTAATAATTTCTATATATAGAAAAATAATAAACCATTGTGTAATAATTTGCAGCGTTTTTATGGAATAAAACCATAGTGAGCTGCTCGAAAACGCATCCAAAAAATTTAGAGAATTTAAGGAAGATGGAAATTTTAAATGTGGTGGCAATGAGTAAGAGGCAGCCATGTTTGAAACGTAACGGATAATCTACCAATCTGACTTCAAAGGAGGTTCTGTGGCGCTTACCACAGAAGCGGAACATACACGAACTCTTAGCTTACAAGTAGTGCGCACAAGAGTGCGCCGCGAACTGGCAGGAAGAACCCAGACACAAAAGTGACCAAAAGAAACAATATTACTCAATTTTTTACAATACGATTCTACCTACTAGTTTATCAAGCATTATTAGTCTTCATCTTCTCTTATTTAGTTTCAAGATTTGAATCACATTATTCGAATAGCCATTTCACTGGATCGTTTTGTGTAGGGATGCTAGAACTCTGTCTGTTGTCGGAGTTGTTTTCGCGTCGTTTTTTTTTCGTATGACGTCAACAATATTCCTCGATTTTCGCGGTGTTTTGTAACAGAGGCTTCACTTGTTTAGGCATTTTCTCCTACGGTAATTTTTTCCCCTTGGTTATTCCTAGTGTTAAACGTTATTCTAGGGCCCTATTATAGGATTTGATTTGAAATTCCAGAATCTAAATTGAGGCAAATTCCCCATTACCAATCAAACTCTGGTATGGTACGTCAGGGCATTCTCCATCAAGGGATTTTTCAAGTTTCAGATTCACTTCGATTGGGGCTTTCAAGGTTTTTGATTTTTGCATCCTGAAATTTTACAATAGTTTGTTAATGTATTTTTCTCGGCTCATCATCACTCCACGGTTTTCATCTCTCGGGAATTCAATTCGGAGACTTTCCCTATGTCTCGAACGTTTTAATGAGATCTTGATTCAGTTTGTTTATTTCCTTCTCGTTATATTCTTGATCATAACAATAACGATCCGGAGGTTATCCCCAGGTTTCATTACCTTAATGTCATCATGAATTGATACCACTGGCGGCTAGACACCCCAACGGCTACTTTTTTGACATTTTCATGTCTTTGCTTTGGCACATGAACTGAAAAATCGTCACGAAAACTTTGATGCTTCGGTACATGAACTAACAACCTTACTTCACTACCTTGTTGTGTAGTGGTTGACATGAAAATGTCCCAATGTGTTGCAGACTCGTATGCAAGCATTTCTGAACTTCAAATTAATTCATATTTTCATTTTCATAAGCACTGTTTATATCAATATCAGGAGTTTCCATGGCAAATTCACGACCAGCGAGAAATTTCTTATTTTATCTCGAAGTAAAGATACTGTAATTCTGGGGTCTCCCTGTTTCGTTTGATTCTCCACCCTCCAGGCACGTCCACCTTCGAATCGATGATCGTTGGTTTCCAAAATCAACATCGAAGGTCGGAGAGTAATTCGGGGAAAATTGAGCGGTGATTATTTGGATGGGAACTTGAGCTCACAGCGCGGTCAGGAGTTGTACTCGGCTGAGCTGGGCTTGAGGTCTTGTTCGTCTCATCGCTAACCGCATTTACCATCGAGGCCCTGAGGGGGCGCCATCGCCGTTCCCGAGTTTCGACTGATTTAACTCGCTTACGAAGCAAACATTGGCGTTGTCTGGGTACGTGATCCGCGTTCCAGTTTTGCCGATTGGATTAACCAAATCAAAAGCAAGTCACAGTGCGAAGAATACGCGCTTCTAACTGAGTTAAGGTCGGGTGGCTGCTCAGTGTAAGCGAGATGGAATGTTCCTGGACTTGACAATTATTGGAAATCTTGAGCTAATTCCGAATACACTGCAAGATCGTATGACCCTTGTTCCACTCCATCATTAGAAGGAAAAAGACTCAAGTTCAGCGAGAAATCAATTTTTCTTTTTAAAGTTTAAATTGGAAGAGTTTATCAAGTTTGAATGCAAGAAATTCGCTCATTCATTCATGCTGCATGAATGGACTTTTTTTGTTCGACGCGGAAAACTAACGTCGCCTGAATTTCAAATTTTGCCTTTTAAGGGGTGAAAGGGGGGGGGGTTAAAGCTCAAAATTGCATTTTTAGAATCAATTGAGACCACCCATAGATCTGGAGGACCAACCATTCTCTCCTATGTAGTCTTTCAAATCTTAGACGAACGATTAAGCAGAAACTTCATGTGGAAATTTGATTACTGGTTAAGCAGAAGGCAAAACTATATACAAAATTATTGTAAATGCTTGCATACGAGTCTGCAACACATTGGGACATTTTCATGTGTGTTTTCTTATTGTATTTATTACTAGGCAGATCTCACCCGTGCATTGCACGGCGGGGCGTACAGATCAATTAAATGGGCCATAAGAGAAACCACCCACCCGTGGGTACTTAATTGAATTCGCGATCGTGTTGACTCATTGTTCCGACACCCGTGGGTACACAAAATGTCAACCTCGGTCGGTTGTTAGTTCATGTACCAAAGTATCAAAATAAGAAAACAGTCAATTGTTCTCTACGCAACACAGTGAGTCTATTTTATTTATTGGTATCGCGTGAGCAAGTTTTCGTGACGATTTTTCAGTTTATGTGCCAAAGCAAAGACATTAAAATGTCATAAGTTTTACAAGAAAATCGAGTGTTTTACGCGGTGTATGGTCACCTTCGATCTCAAGATGACTTGACGAGTTCGGTATCATTTCCTATGTAATGTTTCACGCTGAATCCAATGGTGTTACTTCAGAATAATGCTGACTGCTAGAAAGTGGATTTTTCGAAGAAAACCTTCGTTTTTAGGACGTCCCACAGTAAGACTTGGGCGTCCTTATGCGATCGATCTGGGGTAAAGTTGGACAACACTCAACAGAAAAAAAAATAACCACACAGTAATCCGTTTTAGACCATTCTGAATCCAAATCCGCGAAAAAAAACCATAGGTGTATAAGATCCAGGGACCATTGGATGAAGTAAGGAAAACGAACTTCGAGAAATGCATTTTATTGAAAAAAACGAATTTTAAAACGAAGTCGCTTTACACACTAGGAACGCGCACTACGTAGAAAGGCACACAATTATACAAGGCAGGGCGACACGTGCTGTTAGTTCGGTTGAATATTCACTACTGAACTATGAAAAGAAACATCGATGCGAATCCAACAGTACAAGAGTGCAAAAGGCGATGAGACAGAGCGACTAAATGGAGGGGAAGGCGCGTGCGAGATTACGAGGGATTAACGAGAGATAAAGGGAGAAGCGAGGAATCTTACATCCCCCCCTCCCCTCTCATTTAGGAGCGATAGGATATTTCTAGGGAATTTCTAGGATATTTCTAGGACATTTCTAGGGAATATCTAGGATATTTCTAGGGAATTTCTAGGACATTTCTAGGGAATTTCTAGGATATTTCTAGAGAATATCTAGGAAATTTCTAGGGATATTTCAAGGGGACATTTCTAGGATATTGTCTCATCTGCTGGACAGCGTATTAACTTGCTTGCGTGATACAAGCGTTTGCCTGAAGGGCCTTGGTTGACAATGATTTCGAACACGTTGTTGGAGATTACTCTAGAAATCGGGAACGGTCCGATACGTAAATTATCAAGTTTATTACGATTAAGTTTGTTGCCGTTTTCGACGTAAACAGAGTCTCCAATGGCAAAGTTGACATCACATTTATTCTTATCATATAAATGTTTGTTATACATGTGGTATTTAAGCGTATTTTCGAGCGCAGTCCTCCTATCCTCGTGTAAGTCTGCAGGAGCGGATATGGTTGTGGGGATGATGGAAACGGGTCGACCGGTTAGCAGATACGAGGGAGCGAATTTGGTGACCGAATGTGGAGAGTCGTTGTATTGTTTCACGCACTCGTTAGCGATAGCCGACCAACTCTTTTTTTGGGGGGTGGACTCATCATGCTTCAAGCAACGCATGCGATTCACCAACGTTTGATTGAGACGCTCATTCAAGCCATTCGAAAATGCGCTGTCGACCGCTGTAAAAACATGGCGAATGCCGGAGCGGGAGCAATATGTAGTGAATTCGTCGGAGGATAAGCCGCCATATTGGTCTGTGAGAAGGATCCCAATCTGGTTTTCCTTCTGTACTGAGTCAATGAGCCGAATTATGTTCTTGGCCGATTGACCCTTGGAAGGAAGGATATACGCATATCGCGTGAAGTGATCGACGAGCAGGTGTAGATAACGGAGAGAGGAGTGATAGGGGCCGAATCCGCCAACCGTATCGAGGGACATGACTTCGAAAGGAACTTTAGCTGGGCCGAGGAAACCCATTCGGGCACTGCGGCGTGGACAACGGGATTTGTTCATGATACAGATTTTACACGAGTTACAAAATTTATGAATAGAGTTGTACATTTTTGGAAATGTAAAGTGTTTTGAGATAACAGATATGACATGTTTTGGCCCGATATGGCCGTACTTTGCGTGAACCATGCTAATCAGGTCTTCACCCGCCTGGCTATCTAGTGAAATTCGAGGATTGCCGTTTACAGTACGATAAATGATACCTTGCTTGGTGAAATCCAAACTCGATACTTCTACGTTACGTTGTAGTTGTTTGATTTCATCGAGGGAGAGGAAATTGAATGTGGGTAATATCGGTTCGCTATCCGTGGAGTCAGACTGAGGTTTTAGTACGGGGTTGCGGGATAGGCAGTCGGCCTCATGATTCGATGTGCCAGGACGGTAAAGAATTTTGAAGTCGAACTGAAGGAGTTCGTTGGCAAGATCACCAAGTTCCTCATCGGTTCGAGCTTTCAGATTCAGACCCTCTAGGGGTTTATGGTCAGTGACGACCGTGAAGTGGCGCCCTATTAACCAATAGCGCCAATAGCGGATGGCTTCTCGGATAGCTATGCTTTCGATATAAATGGCCTTCTTCCTTTTTTGGGCATCCGTCAACTTCCTAGAGAAGTAGGCGACAGGTTTTTGTGAACCGTCCGACTGTGTCTGCTTAAGCACCGCACCGATACCTACTCCACTGGCGTCGGTATAAACAAATATCGGTTTGGTGCGATCAAAAATTGCTAGAACAGGTACGGAAGTTAGGTGGTCCTTTATTTTATCAAAGCTACTTTGGCATTCGTTTGACCAGGAGAATGGAATGTTTTTCCGTAGGAGGTTGTGGAAGGGTTCGAGGATAGAGACGGAGTCTGGGATGAATTTTCTATAGAAGTTCACTTTGCCGAGGAACTGACGAATGTTTTTCCTGGAGGAAGGAGTTGGAAAGCTTTTGATAGCTATCAAATTATCGTGGAGTGGCTTAACAGTGTCAGGTCCCAGGATATGACCTAAGTATTGGATTGAGGAAGCGGCGAAAGTACACTTCTTAAAGTTGAAGCGGAAACCGTCCTCAAAAACAGCTGTAATTAATTGTTGAACGTGAACCAAGTGTTCGTCAAAAGTTCGGGAGAAAATTAATAAATCATCTAGGTAATTTGCGGTATTTTCAGAAAGTCCGTTACGTTGAATAATACCAGAAATTGCATTTTGGAAGACGGCTGGAGCTACTTTTATTCCGAAAGGCATGGAACGCCACTCGTAGTGTCCGCGCTGGGTGATGAAGGCGGACTTATGTCTGTCCTGAGCACGAATGGGTATCGACCAGAATGCCGAATTGATGTCCAGCGCGGAAAACCACGAGCAGCCCCGCGTTTTCACAAGAATTTCATCGATGAGCGGGAAAGGTTGACTTTCTGGTATGATCAACTTATTCAATTCGCGGTAATCGACACACATGCGAGTTTTTGTTTTCGTGTTGCTCAAGCCGTCCTTCTTAAATTGCATTGTAACGGGGGATGCAAAGGGTGATTTGGATTCGGTGATCATGCCGAATTTTAAAAGTTCGCGGCACTGCCGTTCAATCTCCTCCTGGTCATCGAATGTGCAGCGGTATGGTTTCTTTGCCACGTACGTATTTTTCGAGAGATTGATTGAACATTCGTATTTAGTGACGTTGCCAACGTCGAAAGAGTGCTTTGCAAAAGCAGGGAAATTTCGTAAAATTAGCGAAGTAATTTCACCTTTTTCGTTAGCAGCTAGATGCGATATTTTAGTTTTAAATAACTCTTCAGATAAGTAGTCGTTCCAAATGACTACGTTGTTTATTGAAATTTCAGGAGGGGTGTTTTTTCTACAAATAAGTTTACATTGCTTTAACATTAAATTATGATCAAGTGCGAGGCGAAACTCCGGGATTAAATCGAGGGCGATAATAAAATCGAAACCAAAGGTGCTTGAGTCGAGAACGTATAACAGTACTCTCTTTTGGATATCAAAAATCTTGATGTCAAGCATCGTGATTCCTAATGTGGAGCCCGGGCAGCTCGTGGTGTTATATGTTGATTTGATAGGTATAAACGGACAATTCTTTATTTTTTTGAGGGCGTTAAGCGAGATGACTGACGCGTTTGCGCCGGGGTCGTAAAGACCTTTACCTATTACAGAGCCATATTCAACGTTAACAACCACGAACGCGGGCTTCACGCGTTTTTTTGTACGGTTTCGATTTCCTGTTGTAAGCTCTCAAGGTCGAAGGAGTGGATCGCCTTGTTTACATTAGTGTAATTAGGATTGTTGTTACCTGGGTTCGCGGAATTTCTAGTATACCTGGCGTCACTGACTTTTGTAAGGCAATCCTTTTCGAAGTGGTAGCGTTCGTAGCCTTTCCTCTTGCAGTAGGGACACGGATGTTGAGAGCGCGGAGATGAGAATGGTGTGGGCTTGGCCGGGTTCAGAGCATTGGTAGAGGAAGATTGCGGCGGGCGGGTAGAGTCGAGACAGTTGATTGTCGAAAGCATCTTTCCAAGCGTCGTTGTTTCTGCGAGGTTAATTCGATCTTGGAGGTGGCGGGGGAGTCCGAGAGCGAGCTGTGTGATTCGGTCAAGCTCATGCATTTTTGGGTTGTAGGTTGCTAGTAGGTTCAGCTTGTGTTGGGCGTAATCGGAGAGTGATCCGGAGGTGTATTTAAAGTAGAAAGCTGAACGGGCTGCTGCGAGACTTTGAGTTCCGAAATTTTCAAGGAATGATTGTCGCCAGAAATTCCACGTAGTGGTGGTGGACGATAGACGTGTGGTGTTATACCACTTCTCGGCACTTTCCTCTAAAAACAGACGAACAGCTTCCCAGTATCGGTCTTCATCAATGAGTAAACGTCTGCATTCCGATTCGAATATATCCAACCAAGCGCCTGCATTGGACGAGTAGGTTTTGTTCCCAAATTTCGGTACTACTGCATCCTTCACAATTGAGGCCAGAGACTTAAGGGGGGCGGAGGAGGGGGCGGAGGCTGCAGGTTGCGAGTGTTGGGATCGCGAGTCCTCCTGATCGAGTTCATTCAAGAGGATTCCGTTAAAAATTGGATTGTCGCACTCGTCAAAATACAATTTTTCGAGGTCGGCGTCCAGGATGCATTTGAACGATCTTCGGGTCCATCTTGGTGCTAGGTCCTTTTTTGCTGCTTTCGCGACCGGTAGAAGCATCAGCTTATCGTGTAGAGTGAGAGAACGTAATTCGGGTGGAAAGGTATATATGGACTCTTCGTCGAGGCGTTGTATGGAAATTACGTGTGTAACGGTGGTGGCGGCGTTCGTGAGCGATGGCTCAGCACAGAAAGTGAACCTGACCTTGACCATGGCGAGAGAAACGACGAGTTTTAAAATTTATAAGATCCAGGGACCATTGGATGAAGTAAGGAAAACGAACTTCGAGAAATGCATTTTATTGAAAAAAACGAATTTTAAAACGAAGTCGCTTTACACACTAGGAACGCGCACTACGTAGAAAGGCACACAATTATACAAGGCAGGGCGACACGTGCTGTTAGTTCGGTTGAATATTCACTACTGAACTATGAAAAGAAACATCGATGCGAATCCAACAGTACAAGAGTGCAAAAGGCGATGAGACAGAGCGACTAAATGGAGGGGAAGGCGCGTGCGAGATTACGAGGGATTAACGAGAGATAAAGGGAGAAGCGAGGAATCTTACATGTATGTCTATGTGTGTGTGTGTGTGTGTGTGTGTGTGTGTGTGTGTGTGTGTGTGTGTATGTAACAAAATCTTGTGTACTCTGCACAGGCCTTAGTTCTCAACCGATTTTCCTGGTTTTTTTTTTGTTCGTCGCGGAAAACTATCTAGTTGTGTACTACGTCGCCGGAATTTCGAATTTTGCCTTTTAAGGGGGGGGGGGGGGTAAATGCTCGAAAAACGTGCGTTTTTGGGCATAATCTTGTGTACTCTGCCCAGGCCTTAGTTCTCAAACGATTTTCCTGGTTCTTTTTTCGTTTGACGCGAAATACTATCTAGTTGTGCACTACGGCGCCGGAATTTCGGATTTTGCTTTTTAAGAGGGGGAAAGGGGGGGTTAATGCTTAAAAAACGTGCGTTTGCGTGCATAATCTTGTAAACTCGACCCAGGCCTCAATTTCCAACCGATTTGCGTGTTTCTTTTTTTGTTTGACTCAAATAACTTCCGAGTTGTACGTGATTTTACCAGAGTATCAAAATTCGCAAGGGGAAGGGGTGAGTGGGGGAATAATATTCACAAAATATCCGAGTTTTCAATATTTCGGTTCCTTTACTGCTTACTAATTGTACCCAAGCTTTGAAATTGAGGAAAAATTCTCTTTATACCTCCTGATTTTCATGAATTATTCTCTGTACCACCATGGAACTTTTTTTTTTTTTTTTTGTGTGTTTCACCTTGAATACGGATGTGAACTTCGACGGACTGCCTACCAAAACTAACAGATGGAAGTTCAATGTTACGACGTATTTCGGCTTTGGTGCCACACTGGCACCATTGTTGGCGTTGATCATGGATTTTAAGATGCTCTTCAGATTCGAGGCTCCCATGCCGCTAGAAATGTTAAGGTGGATAATGGTGGGGGGGGTCAGCATTTCTTGCCTAAAGTAATAAATAAATTACATCGAGTGAAACAGTTTTTTCTCTTACCAACTGGTTAAACTGTTCTAATGCTTATCCAATGGGACGTCCCCTGGAATGCATGCATTACTAAACAATATGTTTCGTACATAAAATACGCCTATATTCATGGATACAGTAGTGAGCATAAAGTAACACCTTTCTACTCAATAACAACACACTTTCTACCTGATTAATGATTTCTATCGATTGATGTTATCGATTTTGTTGAAATCTATCAATGCTCAAATTGTCAGCTTTCTTACGGTCTATCAAAGATACCAAACTCAGCAAGTCATCTTGAGATCGAGGGTGACCATACACCGCTAAAAAACACTCGATTTTCTTGTAAAACTCACGTTTTCTTGCATTCAAACTTGCATTTAAACTTCAATAAGAAAAATTGAACAGGCATTTTGAGTGGGTTGAGAAAAAATTGCTAGGAGACATTTTTTGTTGGAAATATCTATCTTGTAGAATCGAACCCTGGGGTTTTGCCCAACTCAAGTGTAGACACCGTGTGTAGCAAAATAATAAACCTTTGTGTAATAATTTGCAGCTTTTTTGTTGTATCGGCCATTTTCAGAGCTTTGAGATTAATCTAAGAACTTTTTCCAGAATAGTTTTTACCCCAAAAAGCGAAATTTGAGGGAAAGTGTCAATTTATTTGGGTATTATCTGCCTTAATCAAAAAATAAGGGAGTAAGTTGTTGAAAAAAAAACTATAAATGTATTAAGAGTTTGTAGGTCATGCATGAGACTACTTGATGGTCCGGGACGCCTTTGGCGTCGCCGCCGCCTGCTTTTCAATAAGAGTTTTGGGGCTGGCAGGGCGCCATAGTCTGGCGAGGGGGGCAATAATCCACCATCGCCCCCCCATCCCTGACGTATCGTCCTAGGAGAGGGTGGAAGATTTAAAACCATTACCCTGGGGTACTCCGACAGTTCTAAACCCCAGTGGGACCTGTCCTGGAAAGTGCTAAATATATATTCCGTTGAATTTCCAGCGGAGGGTCGAAAACTTGCTCTGTGTGAAGAGCCAAGCCCCTGAAAACTGAATAAATTTACAAATGGCGTCTCTAATGTAATTTCAGGCACTATTATTTTTCTTCTACAACAATGTATTCTGTTTAGCACAAGTACGAAGTGTGCAATAACCATAAGAATGTTGAAATGAAATGATGATGAAATTCATCGCACACCAACCAGCTCGATTCACGTCAATTACATCATAATCATATAATAAATAATCAGACTTGAATAAATCTACGAATAAACAGAATTTTGGTTTATTATTTTCAACTAGCTGAAAAGCCTGCTAAAAGCAGGCTAAAAATTGTAGATATGTAAAACAAATTTTGATGTCGCGGCCTGGAATCGAACCCGGGACCCCCACGTTCGGGCGATATACGTACGTACGTACGGTTGGCGTTTTATGTATATAGATAGATAAGCCTTTTAGGAATCGAGCAAGAAAAAAAAAGTTTAACCCCCACTCAAAATGTGATGTTTTACGTTTCAAGGTACATCCGAAAATTGAATAAAAAAATTTCCGTCCGTCCGCCGTCCGCGGCACTTTTCTTAGCAACACTGGACCGATTTGGTTCAAATTTGGTATATGGGCTCCATTTGGGGTCTAGTTGTGCCGCGAAGCTTTTGGTTGATGTAGGTCACTTCTAAGGGGTGAAAATTAAGGGTTGAAATTTTCAAGAGTGCCCTAGCTCGAAAACTCTCGAAATAAAGGCATCGTTTTTTCACCAATTTTAAATAGTATTGAATTTTTAAAAAATTTTGAGACCACCCGGAGCTCTGTGGGACAAATTGTTCGGTCCCTACGAGTACTTAAGGGTTTTCCTTCGATAAAACAGAATCATGAGTGTGAATCGCGAAAGAGGTCTAATCTCCGTTCAAATTTTATCTGACTAAAATGCGATCGCTGTTCATTTCTTCGATTTGTATACAGTTTTGCCTTCTGCGTAACCAGTAATCAAATTTCCATATGAAGCTTTCTATTTTTCCAATCGAGTGTGAAGCGTTTAGTTCTTTCTAATAAACTTGATTGTGAAGGTGTGAAGGCAGTATGGTGTGGTAGGTAGTAGGTACCTACCACAATTGATCGGAGTTGTTTTTTTTAAAGAAAAAAACGCTGCAAATCATTGCCCAAAGGTTAATTATTTTCTGTATAGATCACCCTTCTGTATAGATCACTGTTTCTCCATCAATAGCACCTACCACCATCTGTATTCTCCCTTGACCTTCCCTCTCAAATTTCAGCTTCCTGCGTTCAATAGGATTGAGAATGGCTTCGGAGCTCACTCAGCTGATCAGTGATCTGAGGAGTGAAAATGATCTCCTCGAATGCTGGAGACGCCTGGAAGAGCACTGATCAGCAGAGTGAGCTCCGAAGCCATTCTCAATCCTATTGAACGCAGGAAGCTGAAATTTGAGAGGGAAGGTCGAGGGAGAATGCAGATGGCGGTAGGTGCTATTGATGGAGAACCAGTGATCTCTACAGAAGGGTGATCTATACATAAAATAATAAACCTTTGGGCAATGATTTGCAGCGTTTTTTTTTTTAAAACAACTCCGATCGCACTTACCTAATAGGGTGGAATGGGGCAAATGCGGAAATGGTTTTGAAAATGGCACCATTCGAGTGCCTTGCCTCGGAAACTTCTCAGTGTGTACCCAGTTATGTTGGTAACCTTGACCCTTACCTGTCGGAAAAGTCAGGTTCCTGCCAGTCACCTGCTTATTCCTGACTGAAATTATCCTGACCCGCTACTCACTAGTGATTAGCTTTGTGTACATTTCCCCAATTAATACTACTCAAGGTTTTTTTGGGTTTTCCATGCCGTTTACGCATTTACCCCGATTAGTGAGACAAATGGGGAAGTCAGCTGGAATTTTAAAAACCACAGTTTGGACTATGAGAAGTAAATCTTTTGTACAATTTGAAGAGTGCATCAAAATCTACTTTACATAAGCTACTCATTTAAAAACGTTTGCCAAGTGGGTGTGGCACATAGCTTCCTCGTATCCATAACCCGATTGTATAGATGATCCGATGCATAGTAGTTAATCTCAAAACACGAATCTCTAAGTACCTTTCACTACCCTCATAGGGGACCATCTACACGCTAATCCGGACAATCCTAGAAAATTTCATCAAATTTGGATGAAAAATTAAGTTAGTAGATGTACGTGATTGGATCAAAAATATTCTTAGCCTCGACTGGGATTCGAACCCGCGATCCTTGGAGCACAAATCAAGACTCTATCCTCTGTGCTATTGAAGCCTCGTCATGTATACGATTTGAGACTCTGACAGGAGTCCGTTCCTCTATGAATGAATCCCTCTATGAAAAACAATTCTCTATGATTTTTATAGGGGACCATCTAATCACTACTCTGTAACATCCCTGAATATTTCATTGAAATCGGGTAGAAAATGTCGAAGTTATGGCCGTTACAAGGAATTCACGTTTGCCCATGCGCAGTAGCTACTATCAGTCCGGGGATGATGATATTCATAGGGGACCATCTAAATACTAATCTGTAACATCCCTGAGAATTTCATCCAAATCGAATGGAAACTGTAGAAGTTATGGCTGTTACAAGGAATTCACGTTTGCGCATGCGCAGTCGCTTCTATCGGTGCGGGGATGATAATTTTCGTAGGGGACCGTCTACACACCAACCCGCATAATCCCTGAAAATTTCATCGAAATCGGACAATAAATTCGTATAGTTATGCGCGTTACAAGGAATTGATGACAGACGGACAGACACACAGACAGACACGGAACCAAAATTGTTCAGGAAGGTTTAAAATGCAAAACGCGAGTGAAAATTTTGATTTTGGAGAACTTTTTTTTTCATCCTTGAAAAGTGAAAACAAAGCTTCCGCTACCTTGGTAGACTCGGAAGCAAAAGTCAAAATAGCGTTTTCAAAGGAAAATTACAGAGGATCAAAGTTGAACTATTGAAATTTTGGATTACAATTGCCACATGCCACCCTATATTGCAGTATTGTAGGGAGCGACCGATATGTAGCTATGATTTTGTTTACTGGTATCGTGTTTCATTTTTTGTGGCAAAAAAAGTGTCGCGAAATATTGAAGATTTATTGAAATATTTTTGCATTTATTGAAGAAAACTAAAACTGCTATTCACACGAATATGTATAAAACAGCACTTTGATACACATTGGTGTACACTAGACTTTTAAAATAGGCGGTGGAGCTTTGAACACTTAAGTCTTAGTGAACTTAGAAATCAACACCCACCTCCTAAAGGGCGTATCATGGTGAATGGAGAGGAAAATGTTAGGGGAAAATCCCTGGTGGGAAAGAATATTCTGGCTGGTAAGAGGAGTTGAAAGAGCGAATTGACAAGAATGACATGTATTGTGAAGGGTCTACTGTTATGCGGATTCGGTGAAGGTTAAAACTGGAATGCATAGGAAAGAGTTGAGAGGATTTCTGAGCTGGAGTAGAAAGATTATTGGTATTCAAAGGTACGTTTTCAGCAACCAGGTAGTCGCAGGAAATCCCCAAGAACTATGAGTTCCTGTAGATATTTTCGAGCAGGTGCTCGAAACACGTCCATAGCAGACTATTTGCTTTATTGGAAGAGGTGGACTGGTTCCAAAGTCCATAAGGTGGGTCTGAGTTACAGGGAACCCTTCCTCACAATAACCCACGGTTTTTGTGCTGCAGAATGGGTTCAGTTCCCGACCATACGCTGAAGTTATCCCGACCTCTCCAATAGGAGGTAAGAAAGACATCATTGTTTGTATTTTGTCTTCCTTCTTCGGATTTGAGAAAGCAAAAAGATTCGTAAATTATAAAATACCCTCCAGCGTATTCGAAGGTTGGAGGTGGCTTGGCTAATATTTTCTATTGACCGTCTACCCCGACCACTCGACCCATTCCCTTCAAAATGGCTCGTTTCACCTTAGTTCCTCCCCGGGGAAATGATTTATTCACCAAAGTACGCACTTTTTTTGTGTTTTCTCCCTCCCTTTTGCTCTGAACACCATATGCCGGGAGAGTTTCGGCCCCCACGTATTGTGTTTCGACTGTTGTTTGGCGAAAGGGGAGTTTAGGGACCCCCGGGGTTCCCTGTCCCGTGGGAGAGGCATTTTATCAAGTTGGGTAGCGCGGAAAGACCTCATGTTTTCGAGGGGGGGGGGGGCATACTGAGGGATTGAGGATTGACGAAGCTTAGTCCCTCGTTTATATCATCCCGGACTGGGCTGACTAGTTAGCTTTCCAGAGGGTGGAGTTGGGTTAGTTTGCTTTGCATAATGGTCCTTCATTGTGGGAAGCCATTTACCATTTCGCTCAGAGCTCTGCCCGACCTCGTCGAGTCGTATTGAGGAATTCTCCGCGCCTGACTAATGTAGACGGTTGAATTATTCCGATGATTGATTGGCCTCGAATTCTTGCCGCCTTGCCATGGGAAGTGGAACATAAGAAATCAACACATTCAGACTCCACGTACAAATAAATTACAAACATATTGTTAGGTAATCCATCCATCTCAGGGGACCCCCATTTTATGAGCATCTGGTCAATTAGTACCCTGTTGGTGAAACTGAAACTCTACTAGTTTCAAGTACCAATTTTATGTGATTGTTTACGCCCGAGTTCAGGGTTTTGCTTTCATCTTGAGTGTTTTGTTGATAGGTTTCAGAGTTGTTACATTCTGAATGAAGTGCCGTACTTACTACTCCTATTTCGGGCTTAAAACGATCTAGTGGTGCGGTTCGTGATCATTTTGCTTACAATTCGTGAGTTTTGTTTTTTTTTTTTTCTTTTTTATTGATGGCAATAGGTTCAACAGAAGTACCCATGTCGCCAGGTATTTACAATATAAGGTAATAAATATTCATTGTTTCAAAATATGTTCACACACCGGGTATGTATAAAAATTAATGCTTAACTTCTGTTATCAAAATGACACTGCTATGACTTGCAAGAACTCCAATAAATTGAGGTATCCTCGTCGATCCAAGTCCTTGAGTATGTCTGCGAAGGATGCTTGGCGGTTTAGCAGAACGCTGTAGTTTCATAATAATAATAATAATAAATCTTTATTGCTATCACATCAAATATAAAAATAAGATAGAGCAAACGTCGTCTATATTAATGTTTGTAGGTACACAGCATGACTAGATAAATGGACGTTAGGTAAAGAATTCTCTTAAGGAGTAAAGTTCTAAATTTATCAAGTATTTTTTTATGGCGTTTCGGAAGACTGGAACTGGAGAATCAATTTTGACAGTTTTCCTCTGGATGTGCAGAATGAAGTGATTGACGATGCTTATTATTTTGTATTTTGGGCATTTCTTAAAAAACTGAAGGCTGTGGAGAGGAACCTGATGAAGGTGATTTCCAGCTCTTGTAGCGTACTCATGGCATAGTCGGGATGGGTCGAAGCTGCTCTGATGTTTTTTGTAGTACATAAGTGCCTCAAGTACAAAAATACTTGGAAGTGTTAAAAATCCTTCCTTCTTGAAGCGGCCACGGCAGGAGGAACCCGAAGGTAGACCCAGCATTATCCGAAGAGATCTCTTTTGCACAACAAATACACTTTGGAGGTTTGAAAGTGAAGCCCAGGAAAGAATTCCGTATCGAGCTCTGGCTACAAAAAGACCGTAGTATGCGCATATTAAGACAGGCTTTGATGTAAGAGAGCGAAGCCTTCGTAAGCAATAGCATACCGAACTCAGCCGTTTAATCACGTCATCTATGTGCTCCCCAAAACTAAGATTTCGATCGATCGTGACGCCCAAAAACCTCGTCGAGTCCGATATTTCAACAGCGCAGTCACCCAAGGTTAGCATCTGAGGTGAGCAGCTTATGGAGCTTCTAGTAGAGAAATAAACCCAGCTAGTCTTACTCTCATTGAGAATAAGATGGTTTTCCTCTGTCCAACGCTTCAACTGCTCAAAGCGATTCTGCATACGTTCGAGACACACCTCTTTTGTGGGAGCAGACACTAAGAAATTTGTGTCGTCCGCAAAGTTTATTACACGAGTGTTATTGTTCTTCAGCGCTATAGGGAGGTCGTTTATAAGTACGAGGAAGAGAATTGGGGCAAGCAAAGTGCCCTGTGGTACAGATCTCAGAAGATGCTTTACCGAGGAATACTGAGGGCCCTCAATCCCGTCAATCTTTACTCTCCATGGTCGTTTGGTAAGATATGATCTAAACCATTCCTCCGCAACTCCACGAATCCCCAGTCTTTTTAGCTTGTGCAGCAGAATGTCGTGATGGGCTACGTCAAAAGCCTTGGCTAGATCAGCCATACAACCTGCTACACAGAGGCCCTGATCCAATGCTTCGCAAATTCCATTCGTTAAGTCAGCAAGAGCGGTCTCTGTAGACCGATTTTGAAGAAACCCATGCTGAGAATCATTAAAAAACTTGAATGAGTTTAAGTAATTCAAGAGGCGAAATTTCATGAGGCTCTCCAGAACTTTGGCTAAAAAACATACCAGGCTTATAGGTCTATAGTTGTTCACGTCAGACAAATCCCCTTTTTTTGGAATTGGGGTCACGATACTGCATTTAAGAGCTTCAGGGAATGTTCCAGTCTGAAAGGAGCAGTTGCATATATCAGCAATCACAGGAGCTACTAGGTGAATAACAGTTTTAAAGATTTTGGCAGGTATTCCATCAGGACTACCTACAGTGCTTTTCAGCTTCATAGTTGTATTGATCACCTCCTCTATTGAGACGGGTGTGATGAAGAAACTGTCGGTCCTCACATTCATCATCTGTGCTGCTTGAGTGACACTGACCATAGGTTGGGTATAAGTAGAGCTGAATTTTCCAAATTGTTCAGAAAAAAGTTCAGCTAGTTCAGCCGAATCATCAATGACCCGGCCATTATGCGAGATCTTGTGAGATCTTTTCTCCTCTCTTCATCATATTTGTGGCAGTCCATGAATAAATGTTCTGCATCCTCCAGTACATTGCAGTGGTCTCAAAGTTGGCTAAAGGCGTAGCCGTATAAATTTAAGATTTTATTTATTTTCCCTTGTCCCGTTCTGATTCGGATGAGAGTTACCAATTTTTCCCGAGATAATTTCCATTTTTTGAACCATGGATTTATTCTTATGCGTGGGCACACTCGGAAATGAAATTCGCCCACAGTTTCTGACCGGTGCTCATATACCATTTGCCACTTACGAAGCATCTCGTTGTTGCAGACGGATCTAGCCTCATGTACGGGGATTTTTATATTCGTGATAGTCCGTAACTGAACGGCTTCTTTGGCAATCTTATCTGCTCGCTCGTTCCCCACTAATCCACAGTAGCTAGGTACCCATTGTATATGGATATCGTCCCTATACCTGGTAAACCATGTAAGTCGGTATTTTTTCGAAAATAAGGTTTTGAGCTTTTCAGGTAAATTAGGGTCGCTTGATTCAATTAGTGAAGCCGTTTTCCAATCTGATGAATAGTTTTTCATCCAGAAGGAATAGAAAAAACGTCGGGTAACTATCTTTTCGCCGGAAAACCATGTAAGTCCTGTGTATGCCTTCATTAAAGTGAGCAGCTCACGCTGGTGGCAAGTTTCCATCAAAGATAGTCAGTTTTTTTCTTTTTTTTCATGTAAAAGTTTACAAAATTCATAAATGAAGTTCGGAGAAAGTGATCATAAATAGAAACCTTTTTATAAGTCTCAATTTCAGCAATAAATTCCACTCCTTGTGTTCTGCAGACACGTGATATACTATGGCCAACCTTAAGATCACGACCTACCTACGTGTTTTTTTTCCTACCTACCTAAGATCAAGTTTTTCCGCATTGTTTCTAAATTATTTTTACATTATTTAGGAGGATAATTTTAGATGAATTGATTGATTTTGTTGGCTGTTTGACCTAGCTGTAATGCTGATGTTAGAAAGAACAACAAGAGATTAGTAGTGTGCTATTGGTCTGCCTATGTTTTACAGGAAACTCTGTAAAATTAATGATAAAAGAGATAGTAATGAGATAATAATTAAGGAAATCCATCTCTGACCTATCCCTAACCCCTTACCCATCCCTAACCCATCCACAGCTCATCCCTAGTCCATCTCCAACCTATTCCTAACACATCCCATTCCTAACCCACCCCTCTTCCATTTCAAACCCAACCCAGCCCTGACCTGTCTCCAACCCCTAACCCATCCCAAGTTCATCCCCAACCTCTAACTTATACCCAGCCCACCCCTAACCCGTCCCTAGCTTATCTCCAACCTATCCCCAACCCCTATCCCATCCCTAACCCATCCTCAACCCATATCCAGTTCATCTCTAACCCGTCCCTAACTCATCCCTAGCTCATCCTCAACATATCCTTAACCCCTAACCCATACCTAACTCATCCCTTGTTTAAATGAAACAAAAGTATCTAGTTGCCTAACACTTCACATTGAATGCATACCTACCTAGTTACGGTTGTGACAGGTAAAGTGTTCCTTTAAGTAATGGTTGTAATTTAAGAAATGGTAATTGAGGAATATATTGGTAGTATATTGAATTGGTAGTAATATTTTAAACTGAAGACTATCGTTCTGACTCAAGGAGCCTTAAAGTTGGTCTGCGTATTAGTCAACGCCTATGAATTTTCATTTAAATATTTTCCTTTTGCATCGATTTGGGTATTTTGTGTAACCTTGAAACCTGGAGAAAAAAAATTGAATAATATTCCTAACTAGCTGAAAAGCCTGCTAAAAGCAGGCAAAAAAATTGTAGATATGTAAAAACTCGGCGCTGCGCGCCTCGGCGGGGGCTTCGCCTCCTGCACCCCCGGATGATTTCCGCTTAGAGCCTAATGGCTAAAATGTGACATACCTTGAAAAGGTTTTTGCTCCCTCTCCCTCTTTGTCTTTCTTCCACTGTAATATTTAAGATACCTCCTTATTCATAATGGCCTTGGAGCTCACTCAGCTGATCAGTGACCACTCAGGCACCTTCAGCATTCTCCATTGACCCTGCCTCTCAAATTTCAGCTTCCTGCGTTCAAGAATTTTTCGCCACGTTCGGGCGACATACGTACGTACGTACGGTTGGTGTTTTATGTATATAGATAATAAAATAACCCAAGCTGGGTATATTTTCATAAAAATCAAATTGAAAACCATGTAAGTCGGGTGTCAAAGGCTGGGTAAAAGCATGTAAGTCCATTTTTTCGTTTGCTGAAGTAAATTTTGATGAAATTAGTCTCAGGCTCTTTGAAATACTACTGTTACCACCAATTTTATGGAATGGAACGAAAAAACTTATTGTACATGGAATGAAAACTTAATGATTCAGTTTTTAGTGTCCCCTGTAAAATTTGATAAACTTACATGGTTGGTACGACTTACATGGTTTACCAGGTATAGGGACGATATTCTGCGTGGTTGCTATTAGTTGTCTTGCAATTTCGATCACCATGTAGTGACTCGCTCGTCCCTCTGAAACACCCTGGATACTCATACATGTAGATCGTGAATCGGTTATTATTACTGCATCTTCAACGTCTTTATTTCTTATTATTTTGACTGCAAACCAAATTGCTGCCGACTCCGAGCTCATTACGTTCATGATCAGGGGAAGCGCGTAACAATATTCCCGTTCGTCTTGTGGATCGTAAAGTCTAGGTGGTTTGTCCGGTGTTAGGGATGCGTCTGTGTATACTTAGTATACACCAACGAACTTGTTGGCCAGATGTTGTAAAGCTAGTTGTTGTAGTTCCCCAGTTTTGTGTTTGTGAGTGAACTATGTATCGGAAGCAAGGGGATACGGTCAGCTTCGAGCACTTTACTCAGGATGAAGGTTGATCACAGCTGGAGCGTCAAACATCACCAATATCATGAGATTGGGTATGTTCCTACCAAGGAAAATAGGGGACATAGGGACCATAGAGAACCATCAACAATCTGATTCGCATAGTCTCCGAAAAATGCCATCGAAATCGGATAGAAAATGAAGAAATTAAGTTTGGATGTTACAAGAAATTCTCGTTGGCGAATGAGCAGTGGCTACTATCAGTCGGAAGGCGATGATTTTCATAGGGAATCATCTGCATTTCGATCCGCATTATCCCTGAAAATTTCGTTGAAACTGGACTTTCATGACAGACACTATAACAGATTGACAGACACGGAACCAAAATTTTTCAGGAACCTCTAAAAATCTTGATCTTGGTGAATTTTCTTTTCAACTTTGAAAAGTGAAAACAATATTTCCGCTACCGGGGTTATGTGGTTTGGAGCGTAGGATGGTCCTATATGGAAGCCATTGCCCGCAGATGTACAGTAGCCTCTGTGCATGAGCAAACGTGTATTTCCTTACAACAGCCACAACTTCTACATTCTCAGTACGAATTCGGTGCAGTTCAGGAATTGTGTGAGTTGACGTGCAGATTGACCCCTACTAGGGCAGTGCAAGGTGCAGATGTTATGAGTTTAGCTTCAATGCATCGGATCATCTAAACAATCGGTTTATGGATACGAGGGAACCATGTTTCTCACCCACTTTGATTTTTCATTTCAAATTTCCTTAAAACCCGAAGTTTCAGAAATTATGGTCACATTATTCATTCTTTAGTTAATTTACAACACTTGAAAAATAAGAAAAATGACTCTGGAAAACTCAGGGAATTTATTTTCGGGGAATCGCTGGACACCCTGTATTAGTGCCACACCCACAAGGCTGACTACTCTCTCATATAGCTATTATTTCGATTTCACCATTTTTGAAAATTCGCTCATGAAAAGATGCTGGATGAATGGACTTTTATTTCTACCTATATCCATGGTTTCCGTTGTTTCCTGGCTTATTTCACGTCATATTCCCTTAGTTGTCATAATACTCCGTATATCCGTTGTTTGCATAGTTTCCTCTAGAATAGTTGTTTCTTCCTCTGTTGTGGAATCCACCTCTCTGGTTGTTAGCTCCTCTCCAATTTCTATTGTTATAAATCCATCCGTTTGTAATGTTTCCGATTCCTCTAGAATTGTAGTTTCTTCTTCCTCGATGGGAGTTGTTTTGGGCTCTCTTTTTCGAATTGAGTGTTTATTTCTTCAAAATAAACTTGATTGTGAAGCGAAAATATGTTTAGTAGGTGTTTGCTGCAGAGTGATCTCTACAGAAAAATAATACACCTTTGTGTAATAATTTGCAGCGTTTTGTCGCGGATTTGGATTCAGAATGGTCTAAAACGGATTAGTGTGTGTTAATTGTTTTTCTGTTGAGTGTTGTCCAACTGTACCCCAGATTAATCGTCTAATTAACTTCAATAAATCAATCTTCAATCTAATCAATTTAAAATAGTTTTGATTTTTTTTAGAATGAAAAGAGACCACCCAGAGGGCCAATCGTTAGCTCCCGTTAGCTATCTATTAGTTGGAGTGTGAATCTCAAAAGGCGGAATTCATAGACGCCGCTTGAGCGCAAGTCATAAACGTGTCTGGGAGATGCGCTTGAGCGTTCACTTGAGCGGTTGCTCGAGCGGTATTCATAAACAAAAAATGGCGTTGAGCGAATGGTGGGCCCTTACTCAACGCCGCAAAATCCCAAGCGCTGGTCTTGAAACGTAAACCAACAAGTTTTGACCAACAAATTTTTTTCTTGGTCGATCCCAAAGGTTATTATTGAAAATAGTATACCAAAATTGATTTGAGATTGGTAAACCACTGGTGTAAATGAGTAAACCAACCCCCGAGTTTTGAATGATTTCTAATTTTTCCTTTCTTTTTGTTTCAGGTATGTTGTGTGTTTGTCGCCTACCTCCTGGTAATTGGGTAACTATCTTTACATTATACAGTGTTTCGATTTTCAACAAATTTGGTATTCATAAATGTCAGCTGACTAACTTTGGTGCCTTTCATAAGGTCCTCATAATTCGAGTTTCTTAAAATTCTTCCGATTTCAATTTGCTAAATTCATACTCGTTAGGGAGTGGTAAATTACTGGCTATTCTTCTAACCGAAGGGTTGAAAGTTAAATGTCGTTTCCAGACAAGACTTGTCTGCTCACACGACTGACTACTTTTAATTTAGAGTTGGCGGTTGGTCAAAAACTGACAAAAATATGTAGCCAAAATCAGGAAAGCAATCTGAGCTAGTTTAGGATAGGTTTTTTGGGTCGTTTGAATAAAAGGCTTGTTAGAAGGTAAATATCCCACAAGAGCTTCCACCAGATTGCTTGACTTAGACTTGAGCCATCGGCCTTATATAAGGGGTCTTTCTTCCTACCGTCATGACGGGAAGGACCGTTTGGAGGGATCATTGACAATCTACTTGGGAAATCCCACTATAATAATTATAATATTATAATATAATAAATATAATAGTGTGCTGCCCTTATTAGATTTATATTGACTTTATTCGTACGAAATATTGTGGTTTCTCACAGATAGCAAATGAATTTGATCTTAAAAACATGTTCTTCACAGCAGAGCTTACTTTCCACGTCAAACAGATTGGGAAGGGGTCCACTGAATTATCAAATCCTTCTTCGCTGAGCTTTCGGTTAATTTATTTATTACCTTCTTCAGGGCTAATACCTAACAACAAAAACAAATTTCACCATTAAAATGGCCTTAAGTCTAATAGAGCTTACTTACTTACTGATCTCAGAAACGGTTTATTATCTTTCTCTATAAATCATCTGTCTGCTAAGGCCCTAACCATGATGTAAACCATCACATTTGGGTGGGTTTACTTTTTTTAAATAACTTGTCTCAGAACTCCTTCTTCTCCTTCTTAAACAACATTTTAGTCCCTCAAACAACTGTAGTTTCCTTTATCAATAGTAAAACTATGTGTCTCATTTTCTGAACTTTTACAATAATGTGAACCTCAATAACAATATGTAATGTGTGTTACCTCAAACGTCTTCTGTTGGTTTATTATTTTCAAAAATAAACCTTTGGAGTCGAAAAAAAATTTAACCCCTGTTCAAAATACATTGGTTTACGTTTCAAGGTACGTAGAATCGAAAATCGAAAGAAACGCCTGAACTATACTTCCCTTAGTTCCAATTGACCGATTTTGATGAAATTTGGTATGTGGGCTCCATTTGGAAGGAACTTCCAACATAACGCTCGCTATCCTTGAAAGAGACAGGACAAGCGCCAGAAATCGGTATATTCAATGAATTGAGAATGGCGGTCGTCACCTGAGTGATTTTATCTTCAAAATTTTTGTAGTGTACCTACTTTGAAAAAAACAAATTACCTACGAACTTTCTGATTCGTATAAAAAGGAAGGTTTTGAAAAAAGGAAGTTATGCAGCCGCACCCTGTACTTTCAAAGTTGTTCTACTGTAGAAAGTCAAAATTATTTCTTATCGTCTGATAAACTCAACGTGCAATTCAACGACCCGGAACCTCATCCTCTACTTGGTAGTTAACTGATGAAATTATTTCGGTGTAAACTTGGGTGCTGAAGGCCACAATCGGGCCTTTCCCCCAACTCTGGGCCCAATCACGCGGAGACGGGTAGTTACGGCAAGCTTGCCTTCCACCCGAGTTTAGCTGACCCAAATGTTTAATAGACTGACGAGCCTTTGAAGTCGGCTCACTCAGATCGAGCGGTTATCTCCTGGATGATAAGGACGCATCACAAGGTTTCAGTCTGCTCGGGTGAAGCGAGACTTCAAACTCGAGTGTATCCGAGCTGCTTCATCCTCGGAATGGACCTTCAAGGTTCGAAGAGGGGTGTTTGAATGGCGGGGATCGAGCCTGTCTTTGGGTCGAATGATGTGCGGATGACTGTAGCAGGAGCCCTGGCCTAGATAAGAGTTATTGCAGTCTTATTGTTCCGCCAGTCCCTTTTATAGACCGTGGAAGCGTGCTTATCAATCCATATTCACTGTCGCCTCAAGCGTCGATAAGATGGTGAAGGCGTTGAGTTCTCAAACACGTTAAAATGAGGCATTCCACTAATTTTTTTATTTCAACTGAATAAAAACTAGACATGAGGCGTCATACCGGCCCCACGGGGACCGCAGGATAATAAATTGGGATGAGTGATGTTACCAATAATTTGATGTTAATGAGTGATTAGCAAGACAGTCCCGAGAGAGCAGCAAAGGCAAATTATAGACATATTTTCTTATCTTGTTCTCAAACATATTTAACTGTAAAAGTTATCAGTTTTGTCGCTGTTGTTACAGTTGGGCTGTCTTGTTAATCACACTTTCATCAATTGGACCGAGTTATACAAAAATACCTCCCAAGGGCTTATTTTTCCGTTTCTTATTACTAATAAGAAACGGAAAAATAAGCCCTTGGGAAAAATAAGTTATTAGGTATTTTCGTAACTCTTTCGTTGAAACAGCTGAATGAATTCGCAGTGTAGCGGCAAGCTAAGCTCATTTTTCTTTTCCTTACTGATTACTGGTCTCTCGCATGTCAGTGTTTTCCTATTTTCTTTTCACCCAAAGTATTCATTCAAAAAGCTTTTGATTCTGAAAGCCTGTTCCCTTGATTAGTATGATTTCTAGGGATAAGAAGATCCTTGATCTCAGCAAGAAAGGGGTTTCTTAACCCTTAATATCCTGAGGTATCTTGTTGGAAGTTCGATTTTGATCTGCAATTGTTAATCCACTTTTAAACTAAAACTGATAGCCGTTGGCTTTCTTGATACTCGAACTATCGATTGAGTAAGAAAATGAATCAATAAGTACATACGACTCAAAGAAAAAACAAAATAATTCTCCAGTTGACAGACAGTGATAGGGCCTTCGAGGTACCTTTTACCCTCATTTTTCACTACACTTGTAGGTTTTTCCTCGTCAGAGATGGCGCCACTGTCTAAGACAGCCCAGATCCCTCTATGAAGTGAACCTTCTCCACCTTTCTTCCTTAGTTCTGTACTTTATGAAAATAACTGACCTCAACATTCCACCTAGGATTTCTTCAAGTTTCCTTCTTCTACTCCAAGAAAATTTGGTATATAGGCAAACTCTGCTGACGCAGATAGCGCTAGTGTGGCCCTTGGAAAGATCATTCTAGAGCTGACAGACTCTGATTGGGCCTTTGAGTTACTTTTATCTCAAAATATATAAAAATATGATTTACAGAATCCGATAAAACAATTTTTTTGAAAAAGTGGGGAATTAAGGGTTAATCCCGAGCCTCAAACATCAATTTATTTGGTTTGTCTCTCTACTACAAATACTTGTCACAACCCAAGCTGCATCTCATTCCCCAAGTAGACCAGCCATTTTATACATAATATGTATAATATACATAATATGTATAATCAAATATTATTTGATTTCCGGAGAAGATATAGAGGTCGATATAGATAGACTCAAAGGGTGGCTGGATTTTGAAATAGAAGAAGAGCAATGAAGGGTTTATTAACCATAGTCTTCGGCTATATTCATTAACCATAGCCTGACAAATTTGATACCCCACACATTCCTTTTTAATATTCTCCAGTGTTCATATTTTATTATAAAATTTATTAATTTAAAATGGGATATAAATTATGTTCGCAAGTGTTCATATTTATCACTCTTTATTATCTAATAAGCAGAGACCTTCAAAATGTGGCACTTATTTTTATAAAATGTGGCACTATAAAATGTGGCAATGTGGCACTTATTGTGGCCGAATGTGGCAATTATTGTGGCCGAATGTGGCATTTATTTCAGCTGATGTGGTATTTATTTTTTTCAACTTTCCACCCCCTCCCCACCATAAAAGGGATGTTAAACCATTAAATAATGAAACTGAAAGCATATCAACTACTGTATTATGTATATCAACTATTTACAAGTATTTCCAAAAAATTTACATGTATTTACAACATGTTAAATTCAATTATAAAACAATTTGCTGTCACCAGTAATCCACTTCTTATAAAGGGTCACGTTTAAACTAGAATCTCTAGGCATATTGAAGATTGAGGAAAAACGAAAATGAGCGTGATATTTACAGTAAGAAACTTCAGCTTGGTATGAAGGACGTGGGGAACGGAAATGATACCGAATGGTACTCCCCGACCCTAATGGATGTATCTACTCAGGTACACATGCACTTCCCATTATGATCCTGCATCGGACTTTCTAATCCGCATCCAGGAAAGTTAGTTTTGAACGGACATGAGACCCTAACAACAGCCGGAGACCCCCGTTGACCTGTGATGATAAGTTAATCTTAGCTGGTTTCAGCAAACATCCATTCGTCATATTTTTCTCGGCGTTCTCGGGAGTTAGTAAAAATAAGTATTAGTAAAATAAGGCAAAATGTGGCATTTTCAAAGAAATCAACGAAATATGGCATTTTACCGAAAAATGGGCCGAATGTGGCATTTTAGTGTGGCGCCGTGGCAATGTGGCATTTGAAGGTCTCTGCTAATAAGACAATCCAAAAGAACTACTTTACTCTGAACATTCCATCTCCATTATGTGGCCAATCAATTATGAAGTGTACAGGAAAAATATTTTTATATAAGAGTTAAGTAATAAAACGAAGATATCATTAGGTACAATGTGTAAAATTAATGACACGGAGGGCTGGCGCTTAGTCGTCTTGGTTTTTTATTATTTAGTTGAATATAGATTTATGCAATAACCTAATAAGCGACAAATTGGCGGTTGTTTGTCTTTTGCGCTCCAATTATCAGTCATCCCTATAGGGTGTGCGCCTGGGTAGGAAAAACTGTTTATTGTTATTGCTTCCGAGTCTACCAAGGTAGCGGAAGCTTTGTTTTCACTTTTCAAGGACGATAAAAAATGTTCTCCAAAATCAAAATTTTCATTCGCGTTTTGCGTTTTAGACCTTCCTGAACAATTTTGGTTCCGTGTCTGTCTGTCTGTGTGTCTGTCCGTCTGTCATCAATTCCTTGTAACGCGCATAACTATACGAAGTTATTGTCCGATTTCGATGAAATTCTCAGGGATTGTGCGGGTTGGTGTGTAGACGGTCCCCTATGAAAATCATCATCCCCGGACTGATAGAAGCGACTGCGCATGCGCAAACGTGAATTCCTTGTAACGGCCATAACTTACTTACTTACTTACTTACTTACTACATTTTCAATCCGATTTCAATGAAATTTTCAGGGATGTTACAGAGTAGTGTTTAGATGGTCCCCTATGAAAATCATAGAGAATTGTTTTTCATAGAGGGATTCATTCATAGAGGGTCTCCTGTGAGAATCTCAAATCTTATACATGACAAGGCTGCAATAGCTCAGAGGACAGAGTCTTGATTTGTGCTCCAGGGATCGCGGGTTCGAATCCCAGCCGAGGCTAAGAATTTTTTTGATCCAATCACATACATCTACTCACTTAATTTTTCATCCGAATTTGATGAAATTTTCTAGGATTGTCCAGATTAGCGTGTAGATGGTCCCCTATGAGGGTAGTGAAAGGTACTTAGAGATTGGTGTTTTGAGATTAACTACTATGGATCGGATCGTCTATACAATTGGGTTATGGATACGAGGAAGCTATGTGCCACACCCACTTGGCAGACGTTTTTTAATCTAAGGTAGACCTCATTCTGAGAATTTTGGTACCAACCGCGACCTTCTAACGTGTGTAAATTTGTTCCTTTGAATTTTTAAAGTTTCGGCCGTTTATGACGTCACAGTGGGCTGGGGGGTCCCGCCCACGCGAGAGGGGCGCGTGACGTCATAAACGGTCGAAACTTTGAAAAATCATAGAAACAGATCTACTCGAAGGTCGCGGTTGGTACCAAAATTCTCAGGATGTAGTCTACTTTCGATTAAAAATCTAAAGAAAATCAAGGCGCATCCCCCATTGTACTCACTCTCCAATATTTTGGAGAAATTGATTTCAGTTCTTCCTTGCTTATCATAGAGAGCGATAAAGCTGTCTTCTATTATGTTGAAATTTGGAACAGCTATACTTAAGGGGGTCCCATTTTTCTCTGGCAATTATTCTTCTATTTTGATGATTCCGGCGGTAATATTTCAGTTTTTCAATTCCCTAGGGCCGTGCACTAATGCATTTCTAAAATCCTTTAACCCTCCAGTGGTAGACCCCAGAGCGCGGCGCTCTCTTCGCCAATTTTTCGAATACTGTGGTTCACAGTGGCTATCCTGAGGGCTGTGATTCACTGTTCTCTCCTAGAAGTCACCTCCATGCAGGACCTTACTCTCCTCTCCGCCCCTCAACCCGCTCAGGGGTTAGTATGAGTCGCTTTCTTGCAAAAACCATGAAAGTATCGGATCGCTCCGACGTCTATCCTTTGTGTACTTTTTTTTCTTCTTAAATCTTGTATAAAATGACTGAGCGCTCTTCTGACCACAAATAATGGCTGCTGTTGCTTGAGGTCAAATTTGGAATATTCCAACCCAAATTCAGACTAAACCAAGTCAAGTTCGGACTTTTTCAATTCAGTGTGACTGTTTATCATTTCAATATCAAAATTCTTAAACTTTTGTACCACCTTCCTCACACAAGTAAATGCAACTCTGGGATAAAAAAAAAATGCAGTATTCGATGGGCACAGCAGGAGTATATTCTTTTGGGTTAAAAGACGTATTTTTACCATTACGTATTTCTGAATTAAAACAACTGTTTCTACCAATATATTTTTCATTGAGCACCTTTAGATACACCATGAGATGAGTTGAATATCACATTCAGATCGAAAATTATTTAAAAATATGATAAATGATGATTTATTCGGGAGGAAGTACCGAAAGAGCGCCGCGCTCCTGGGTCTACCAGTTGCGGAATGAGAAGAGGACTACCCACTGAATGGTTAAAATTTCAAATTTAGGTAGGTACAACTTTTTGAGTTGTTGCCCCTTCAATTTCGCGAAATACTGACCCAGAACGAGGAACGAACGGTGACCGACTGAGACCCCCTCAAGGGCAATTGGAAATGACTGAGAGGACATTACATCAGTTGTATAAGCGATTAAGCTATCTTCTCTCCTGTGTTTCAAAATTTGGAGGAGGAAGCCATGACGGATGTTTGAGGGACAAATCGGCATTGAAGAATACTTCCAGTTATTATTGATAAAATGCATATTGTGGACATGCATCGTTCAAGAAAGAAAAGTCTCTACAAAATGTCAAAATTAGGGAGGTTCAGCCTTTAGATGTCGATGAAATCTTGAAATTGAAGGAGATTCACAGCTATGTTGTAGTTTTTTTGAATTGTTTAGGCAGTAACATGGGCTTGAAGAGCACCTACATGAGAGAAGTCCACTTTCGATTAAAAATCTTCAAAAAATCAAGGCGCACCCCCATTATCCTGCGCTCCCCGTGGGGCCAGGGAGAACTAGCTCCGGTATGACGTCTAGTTTTAACCCTAGGATGACATCCCGGGGTCATTCGTGACCCCACGATTTACATTTGGCCGTGTATCTATAAAAAAAATTTTCTTCGAACAGGGATATTTTGTAAATAAAGTTGAAACTCCTTTTGAGCCCCTTTGTGAGTAGTTAAGGTCAGTCACTCGCTAGAGTTCGTGCAGTTAACTTGCAAACGTGCTATGGGCCACATCTGACCCCAGTGTGCTATAATCGGTTTACTTTTTTTGTGTGGGGGACTATTTGACCCCAGTGTGACTTTCTATTCATTCTTTTGCTTTTTAAATTTTGGGGTCAGAATTGACCCCAGTGTGCCATTTATGTATGCGAAAAATAGGTGTGCCAAGATTTATGCATACGTATATTGATTTCTAAATTTCTTGTTTTTACATTTACCGTGAGAAGCCCCTACTTTGAGCCAAAGCAAGTATACTATAAAAATTCACAATAATATAGGACTGATAATACAATTTTTTTGAAAAGCAGAGAAATAAAAATGCTGGTGAATGTCGTCAGTGAAACTCAAAAAAAGGCCATCTTTGAGCTGATCTAATAACGAAATTATTCCATAGAATTGAATGATTTTTTTAATATTTGATTCCAAATATTGTCAACTTGGAATGCTGATAGTGGAATTGATTAAGAAAACCCTTCAACAAAACATAATTTCAAATTTTAGAAATTTTATTTATTTCCATGTTTTTATTGACTTTTTACAAAACTATATTCAAAACCGAAATTTGTTCCTGGTTTAACTGTTTTTTTGTATATATTTCAACAAACAGGCTATCAATAGATTTTTACAACCTTAAAATAAATTTAAATTTCTGTCTTAAATTTAAATTAGAGGAATTTGAATTTTGGGGTCAGAATTGTCCCCTGTCGGCCGTTTATGTATGCGAAAAATAGGTGTGCCATCCTAGGGTAAAACAAAACTAAGGATGGTGGAACTCGATTTTGAAGTTACGATTCAAAACGAGAATCGATCTTCAAATGAATCTTGATTAAAATTGAAGTTGAAACATCAAAAATTAAAATGGTTACCAAAGTTAACACGTTCGACGAACAAGGCCGAACATTTCCGAGTCAAGCTGGGTTCACATGAGCGCGGTTGTGCGACGAGGCGGATACGCGCGGCACTTTTTCCGTTATCATGACGGTTTCCTGTTATCAATTTCGTCTCTCCTTTTCTCTCTCAATTTTGGATCTCCAAAGTTGTTTTATTTGTGAGCTTTCGTTTGTCAGTTTGTTCTTATTTTAGTTTAATTCACGGCGTGAGTTCGATATCTCGAAGGCGGAAAGATCCTTTGGCGATTGATAATTTGAAACTCTGGAATCTTGTTCTACTTATCAATATAATGAGATTGTCAGTATTCTGTTTTGGTTTTAATTTTCCCCTCAAGTTTGTATTTAACCTAGAACTTGTTTCGAAATGTATGAAAAATGCTCTTGTAACAATCACTTTTGACCGCATTTTACTATGACATCTCCAACAATTTCCCCCCTTATTTTCGAAAAGTAGTTTATAAACTATGTACAACCAAGAATCTTACTTCCATACTTTGTAAAATTATGAAAGTACTTTCATTCTAATTCAAAATGAGTTGCATTGGACTTGACCAGTGAACCTATAGCACACTCTACACTTTTCACTAACAATGTTAGGGCCTAAAACTAAAATCTGAACACATCTAATAACACCCCAATAACGTCTAGTAGTAATTTGCTTCGAGCCTAACTTTCGATGCGCCTCGTGAGCTAGTTGAGAACTCGGAGCGTCATACGACTCGTTTCGTATTGAATTTGTCCATAAAAATTGGTTGTTAAATCATAAACGTTTAAAAGTTAAGTGAAAATCATATACTTTTTGAATACTCGCTTCAGTAATATTAATTTGTTACCAGTAGATGTCTGAAGTAGTAAGTTGCATGGTTAAAATATTTCCCTCAATCGGGCAAAGCTCTGATAAATACCTCGGGTTGTGGAATTGAAATTTAATATTTTGAAAGCTCTAAAACGTTGAATTTCCTCATTTTGCTTCCAAGTCTACCAAGGTAGCGGAAGCTTTGTTTTCACTTTTCAAGGATGAAAAAAAACGTTCTCCAAAATCGAAATTTTCACTCGCGTTTTACGTTTCAGACCTTTCTGAACAATTTTGGTTCCGTGTCTGTCTGTGTGTCTGTCATGAAATCCTTGTAACGGGCATAACTATACGAAGTTATTGTCCGATTTCTATGAAGTTTTCAGGGATTGTGCGGGTTGGTGTGTAGAGGTCCCCTATGAAAATCATCATCCCCGGACTCATCAGCAAACTGCGCACGCGCAAACGTGAATTCCTTGTCACGGCCATAACTTCTACATTTTCCATCCGATTTCAATGAAATTTTCAGGGATGTTACAGATTAGTGTTTAGATGGTCCCCTATGAAAATCACTACCTTCGGACTGATAGTAGCCACTGCGCATGCGCAAACGTAAAATCCTTGTAACAGCCATAACACTTGAATTTTTCATCCGAATTCGATGAAATTTTCTAGGATTGTCCAGATTAGCGTGTTGATGGTCCCCTATGAGGGTAGTGAAAGTTATTTAGAGATTAGTATATCGAGATTAACTACTATGCATCGGATCATCTATACAGGGTGTCTACACTTTCGATGGGCATAACTTCAGGGTTCGATTCTACAAGGTATTTCCAACAAAAAATGTCTCTTAGCAATTTTCTTTTAACCCACTCAAAATTCTATTTTTTTCACTTTAAAGTTTTTTTTCGCGTCTTCGACCTCATGGTACTGATATGGTCATAACTCCCTCATTTCTCCTGAAAATTCAAATCTGATTACACTGTTAGAAAGAGCGTTAAATTCCTAAGCTATCTACTGCAAAATCAAAATTTTTTAGCAATAAAATAGTATCAACAAATCAAGTCAAAAATCGAACTTTAAAATGTTTTTTGAAACTTGACTTTCTTCGACCAAAGTTTTCACTCTAAATCCCTGCCCATTTCGATGGGCGCTCTTCGGAAAAAACATGCTCAAATTGTCAGCTTTCCAACGGTCTATAAATTTTTCTGTTCAACATTCAAAAAGAAAGAGTAAATGAAGTTTGAATGTCAAAAAACGTGTGTTTTACAAGCAAATCCAGTGTTTCAAGCCGGTTTATGGTCCCCCTCGATCTCAAAATGGCTTGACGATTTTGGTATCATTTTCTATGTAATTATTTACGCTGAATCCAATGGTGATACTTCCGAATGATTCCGACTGCTAGAAAGTGAATTTTTCGAAGAAAACCTTCGGTTTTCGTACATAAAATTCGCATCGTACATAAAGTAACACCTTTCTTCTCAATAAAAACACCGAATTTCTAGCTGATTGACGTTTTTGTTTAGTAGAAAGGTATTACTTTATGATATCTTCCATATCTACGAATAATGCGAATTTTATGTACGAAAACCGAAGGTTTTCTTCGAAAAATCCACTTTCTAGCGGTCGGAATCATTCGGAAGTATCACTATTGGATTCAGCGTAAATAATTACATAGGAAATGATACCAAAATCGTCAAGCCATTTTGAGATCGAGGGGGACCATAAACCGGCTTGAAACACTGGATTTGCTTGTAAAACACACGTTTTTTGACATTCAAACTTCATTTACTCTTTCTTTTTGAATGTTGAACAGAAAAATTTATAGACCGTTGGAAAGCTGACAATTTGAGCAGGTATTCTCCGAAGAGCGCCCATCGAAATGGGCAGGGATTAAGAGTGAAAACGTTGGTCGAAGAAAGTCAAATTTCAAAGAACATTTTAAAGTTCGCTTTTTGACTTGATTTTTTGATACTATTTTATTGCTAAAAAATTTTGATTTTGCAGTAGATAGCTTAGGAATTTAACGCTCTTTCTAACAGTGTAATCAGATTTGAATTTTCAGGAGAAATAAGGGAGTTATGACCATATCAGTACCATGAGGTCGAAGACGCGAAAAAAAACTTTAAAGTGAAAAAAATAGAATTTTGAATGGGTTAAAAGAAAATTGCTAAGAGACATTTTTTGTTGGAAATACCTTGTAGAATCGAACCCTGAAGTTATGCCCATCGAAAGTGTAGACACCCTGTATAATCGGGTATGTGCCACACCCACTTGGCAGACCTTTTCTGATGTGAGGCTCGAAAACAAAGCTTCTTCATCTTCGATAATATCACTAGCCGTTCACAATTGTGTTTTTGATCTTTCTTCCGTTCAACGCTCAAGTCCTTATTCCACGGAGGTCGTGTTAAAATATGTAACTTCATACTGTCTGAAGCAAGTAATCTAAGAAGGAAAATTATTAAGTCTCGACTAATTGGGGTGGGGTTTTGAGTTGAGAGTAGCAAAGTTAGCCTTGAGAGGAAAAAACAGTCCTGGAAAGTACAATCTAATCTAAACGTCTCCGTTCAATCTAGAATCTCAACCGATTGATTGTCCGAATACTCCCTTTAAGATAATGAGTAATCTCACGATGGATGAAATTATGAAAAAAGGAAAAAAATTGAAAGGAAAGGGACAGAAAAAAATTTCCGGAAAGGTCGAAATAACCTCTCAAAGGAGCCGCTCTCGCTTTCGAATCCCGAATTTTCCATTTCCCTTTACATCTGAACTCGCTCATCTTCTGAGGGGTGAGCTCTCTCTCTTTCTCTTGAGGAGGGAAAGGAGAAGAAGGCAAGGTGAAGGGGAAGGAGGGAGGCTGGCGTAAGAGGAATGGAAGGAGTTGAAAGGGGCGCACTTCGCCTTTATCCTTACCCGCAAAACCAGCAAGAGCCTTCCTCTTCTACCTCCTCCTTCTCGACTTCTCCATCCAGTTCCCTTTTAGTGTTTGAATCAATAATTTGGTTAGGGAGAGTTTCCGGAGTTATGATGGAAAAATGGGTGGAGTTTCCGGTACTGGAGTTTCTCAACCCCCCCTACCCATCCGTTATGATGAGGGGAGGCTCTTCATATAGACTGGTCTACAATGGAGATTGTCCTTCAATATTCTTCTGAGTTTGGACAGTGCGATCGAGCTGGAAGCCTGTAGGTATTTTTTTTTTAACTTACACAATGTGTTTTTGAATACGTGCTTGTCATTAGGCTTTACGAATTACATCATTGGGTGAACCCTCAGGTTCTGTGAAAGGATGAACAGCCTAATTAAACTATGAAATACTCGTATTCTCAAACAAAGCATAAATTCAGTAACTTTTCACTGAAACCACTGATGATTGGAAATAACTTTCAAATAATTAGTTCACTGAAAGGAAAAAAATACGTGTCTCCAAACTGCCCTTGAGTTTCTATTATTAAAGTGCTATGGGTTTTTGCTCCAAAAAATAATATTCTGTTTCATAATGTAAGTATGAAGGAAACCAATTATTTAGGTAAAAGGTAGGCTTCACATTTCCTCTTATGATGTGTTCCAGTACTCTACATGTTGAACACAATTCCTTACATGATGGATCCCTATTACCTACATGGGGTATCACACTTACGTACATGATGGGTCCTCATTCTCCACATGATGGATACCAGTTACATACATGGTGGTTCCCAGTCCCATACAAGGTGGATCTCAGTTGCCTAAATTATGGATCCACAACTTTGGTCTCCATTCCCCGCATTATGGATCCCAGTTACTTACATTGTGGATCCCAGTACCATACATGGTGAGTTTCAGTTACCTTCATGATGGATCCACACCCTGGGTCCCCATTCCCCACATGATGGATCCCAGTTCCAGATGATGTATCTAAGTTACCCACATGGTGGAGTGGGTAACTTACATGATGGATCGCATTTACCTCCGTGATAGATCCCTGTCCTTACATGGTGGATCTCAGTTACCTACATGGATGATCCTAGACCTTACGTGATGGATCCCATTTACCTCCATGATGGATCCCAGTCCTCACATGATGGATCCCATTTACTTCTATAGTGGAGCCCAGCCTTACATGATGGATCCCAGTCCTTACATGATGGATCCCAGTCCTTACATAATGAATCTCAGTTACCTACATGGTGGATCCTAGACCTTACAAGATGGATCCCATTTAACTCCATGATGGAACCCAGTCCTTACATGATGGATCCCATTTACCTCCATGATGGATCCCAGTCCTTACATGATGGATCTCAGTTACCTAAATGTTGGATCCAAGACCTCACATGATGGATCCCATTTACCTCTATAGTGGAGCCCAGCCTTACATGATGGATCCCATTTACCTCCATGATGGATCCCAGTCATTACATGATGGATCCTATTTACCTCCATGATGGAGCCCAGCCTTACATGATGGATCCACGACCTTCATGATGGATCCCATTTACCTTTATGATGGAACAAAGTCCTTACATGATTGATCCCATTTACCTTCATGATGGATCCCAGCCCTTACATGATGGGTCCGAGTTACTTACATTGTGGATCCCATTTCCATACATGGTGAATTTCAGTTACCTACATGATGGATCCACACCCTGGGTCCCCATTCCCCACATGATGGATCCCAGTTCTAGATGATGCATCTCAGTTACCCACATGATGGAGTGGGTAACTTACATGATGGATCGCATTTACCTCCATGATGGATCCCAATCCTCACATGATGGATCCCATTTATCTTCAAGATGGATCCCATTTACCTCCATGGTGGAGCTCAGTCCTCACATGATGGATCCCATTTACCTCTATTATAGAGGTAAATGGGATCCATCATGTGAGGACTGCTCCACTATAATAGTGGAGCTCAGTCCTTACATGATGGATCCCATTTACCTCCATGGTGGAGCTCAGTCCTCAAATGATGGATCCCATTTACCTCTATAGTGGAGCTCAGTCCTCACATGATGGATCCCATTTACCTCTATAGTGGAGCTCAGTCCTTACATGATGGATCCCATTCACCTCGATGGTGGAGCCCAGTCCTCACATGATGGATACCAGACCTTACATGATGGATCCCATTTACCTCCATGATGGAGGTAAATTCACCTCCACCTCCATAGTGGGGCCAAGTCCTTACATGATGGATCCCATTTACTTCCGTAATGGATCCCAGACCTTACATGATGGATCCCATTTACATCCCTCCATGATGGATTCCTGTCCTTACATGAAAGATCCCAATTGCCCCCTTCAATAGGGTTCTCCCATTTTAATGCTCGCAACATTTCATTGAAATAGGACAGCAAAAATGTATGGGAGTACAACACTTTTCTCTATGGAGTTTTTCAAAAAAGAGCAAATAACTCCTGACCATTAAGCTAGAACGAGATTCATTGGAGAAAAATTGAAACAAGTACGACTAATTGTTGATATAGGGAGTAAATAAAAACGGGGGGCCTAATAAAGTCTTTTGAATTGCATGAAAATAGTAAGATGAAAACATTGATGACATCAAGATCTGATTAGTGAGCATCACACCTATTCTTGGGCTTATAAAATGCTTTAATTAATTTATACTCTTATAGGAGGTTAAATTTGTACTTAGGCTTCTTGTGAGTTCATAATTACATGGATACTGCCTTATGTGAAGAACTTCTAAACAGCTATTCAAAAAGCAAGTGAATAAATAAATTTAAAAAATGAATATCTGGTGCGAGGTTTTACACTACTTTTCTCACCCGTGGAAAGAAAAAGTGGTTATTTTAAGGTGGCTGATTTATGCTCCCGGGCTATTTTTCAGAAGCTCTGGAGTGCCTACTCTGTACTAAAAAAAAACTAGCCATGGAAAACCTCAACGCTATTTACGGGGAAAAGTTACACTTAATTCTTTGATAAAATACTAAAGAATAATAAGTTTGAACTCTGAGAAAAACAGGTGAGGGCTTGTGAAACAGTATAATATTTTTATTCGATAAAAAGAGTATTCCTGGTCACCCTAGCTTCAGAAGTCGATGTTGGGAACGTAATCATATCGAGTGTCAACCAGTCGTCAGACGGATCATTTAACTGAGAAACCGCGAAGTTGAAATCTGAACCTCCACAACTCTGTGAAGACCTACCAAATCACAATTTATCTTGACCTCTACTTTGCATCTGCACAAGAAGTGTTCAGCTGTGTCCTCTTCTTGTTCGCATGGACACATTGGGGAAATACGACTCTCGATGATATTCAGCATTCTTCGGAAGTCGTGATGTCCCGTCAGAATGCCTATCATTAGCCTGATGATATTTCGACTTTTTGAGGTCAACCATAGGGCCTGTTTTGCATAATAATAATAATAATATCTTTATTCAAAATCCTTTTTACAAGGCAAGAATGCGTCTAAATAGCTCGCTTCAACACTTCAATCTCTCATCTAACGTCAAAAAAAATCTTATTAATAGTCACATAATAACAAGGTTCAAAAGTCAGCCCTTCAATTACACAGAATTATAGGCAATAGTCAACGTCATAAAATAACCAATTATACAGAGTGTCTACAGAACAGCTGTAAGGAATTCAAGGGGTCGATTCTACAACTAATTTCCAACAAAAAGGGTCTCATAGAATTTTTTTTAAACGCCTCTTTAACCGACTTTTTTCATTTTTAAGTTTTTTTCGTGTTTTCGACCTTACACCATTAAAACCGTCATAACTCTCTTAAATTACACTCAAAAATTAATAATAAGGATACCGTTGGAAAGAGCGTCAAATTTCCTATCTCCCTGATACCAAATAACAAATTTTTAGTTGAATTACACGAGGAATGAAGCAACCTAAAAAGTGAACTTAGTAAATTTTCGAAAAATTCCCGTTTTTCAACGCCTATAAATCTAAATATTACCAGGTAAAGTTCTGTTGCCGGAAAGCCTAAAAACTGCGCCAGAATCTCAGCTTTCCAATGGTATAATCTAAACATATTCTACAACCGTATTTAGGGGAGAAATTCGTGTTAGAACGCGGAAAAACGTGCATTTTTTCAACGAAGTCGGCGCTCTGGCCTCCTGTTTCCGGAGGCCTCGCGGTCTACTGCGGCGCCCGCCGACCCAATGCTGTCGTCCGACCCCTCAAATCGACTAGGCGGAGCGCCGATTTCGTTGAAAAACTGCACGTTTTTCCGCGTTCAAACACGAATTTCTCCCCTAAATACGGTCGTAGAGTATGTTTTGATTATACCATTGGAAAGCTGAGGTTCTGGCGCAGTTTTTAGGCTTTCCGGCAACAGAACTTTACCTGGTAATGTTTAGATTTATAGGCGTTGAAAAACGGGAATTTTTCGAAAATTTACTAAGTTCACTTTTGGTTTATTATTTTCAATAATGAACCTTTGGAATCGACCAAGAAAAAAAAATTTTAACACCCCCTCAAAATTTGATGGTTTACGTTTCAAGGTACGTAGAATCAAAAAATCGAATAAAAATTTGGCCGGCCGTCCGCCGTACGCCGTCCGCCGTACGCGGCACTTTTGCCACTTAGCATTGACCGATTTTGATGAAATTTGGTATGTAGGCTCCATTTGGGGTCTAGTTGTGCCCCGAAGATTTTGGTTGATGTAGGTCAGTTCTAAGGGTACCAAAATGAATTTTGAAATTTTGAAAACGCCCTAACTCAAAAAATTTCGATATAAAGGTATTGCTTTTCCTTCAATTTAAGATTCTATAGAATTTTTAGAATTTTTTGAGACCACGCGGAGCTCTGTAGGACAAACCGTTCGCTCCCTACGAAAATTTAAGGGTTTATATATATATATATATAAATAAAAATTTAAGAAAATTTAAGAAGGATTTAAGGAAATTTAAGAAAATTTAAGGGTTTATATATATATAAATCAAAACACGAGTGTGAATCGCAAAAGAGGCCTAATGTCCGTTCAAATTAGAGCTGACCGAAATGCGATCAATGGTTGGTGATTTTGATTTTTTTTTTTTGATTTTTAATTTTTTTTTTTTTTTTCTTTCTTCATATTGGATGGTTTGTGATTTTGTAGACGAGTGATCTATATAGAAAAATAATAAACCATTGTGTAATAATTTGCAGCGTTTTAGGTTGCTTCATTGCTCATGTAATTCGACTGAAAAATTGTTATTTGGTATCAGGGAGATAGGGAATTTGACGCTCTTTCCAACGGTATCCTTATTTTTAATTTTTGAGTGTAATTTAAGAGAGTTATGACGGTTTTAATGGTGTAAGGTCGAAAACACGAAAAAAAACTTAAAAGTGAAAAAAGTCGGTTAAAGAGGCGTTTTAAAAAAAAATTCTATGAGACACTTTTTGTTGGAACTTAGTTGTAGAATCGACCCCTTGAATTCCTTACAGCTGTTTTGTAGACACCCTGTATAGAATAAAAACAAATAGTGACTAGATTGTGACTTTTCTCATAATGACTAGATAATTTAAAATTAACCTCAGATAAACTAAGTGACTAGATAATTGACTTACAGACTAGCGTATCATTCTTGCTTACACATATTCCAGAGCACCTCATATCTATCTAGTTTATAAAAGCAAGCGTGAGTACTGTTATACTTTTACTCATACTTACTTGACTAAACTACATCTACTTAAATACGATTATAACACCCATGTCACACAGTTTAACAGTTTACATGTTCTCTCATATCACTTTCCAAGTATTCTTTGATGCTGTAGAAAGGATTCAACGTCAGGAATTTCTTGAGCACTCGTTCAAATTACATGTATTTCAACTCCCTGATCTTCAATGGGATTGCGTTGTTGAGCTTTAAAGATCTGCGGTGATACTGGTTCTGTGTTAGAAATAGTCTATTAGAAGGCAGGTCCTTCAGATTCTTACTTCTAACATCATATGAGTGGGAGTCACCTCTGACAGGAAAGTCACTGAGCTTGACATACTTGACGGAGATGAAGATGTAATGATTTATTACTGTCATGATTTTAAGCTGCTTGAAGAGTGGCCTACAATGCTCATAATAACTTGAGTTACTGATTATACGTATGGATTTTTTTGTACCCGCAGTATACGCATTATTGAGTTGCAGTTCCCCCAGACATGTAGAGCATAAGTACACTTTGCGTGGAACATTCCAAAATATTACTGTCTGACTGTACCGGGTGGTAGAATCTTCACACCTTGTCTGAGAGCGAAAACTACTCCATTTAGCTGCTTCACAAGGGCTTCGGTGTGGGCACTCCAGTTAAGACTTCTATCAATTATGACGCCTACTAGTTATGCATTTTCCACCGTTTGCAGTTCAGACGTATCGATGTTGGACTTGGAGGTGCTAACAATGATGCTTTTTGACTTTTCTGGGTTAAGAATTAATTCGTTTATTGAGAACCACTCTTGGAGCTTATTGAAATCTGTGAGGTCTGATGATTACTTCGGATCGGTTTTCACCTCTGCTTATCATTGTTGTATCATCAGCATACTGAGTAATACTTGCATTGGTACAGAGGTACATATCACTAACCTGGAGTACAAAAATCTGAGGCCCCAAAATTGATCCCTGCGGCACACCTATTCCTGATTCTTTCACCAAGACACTCTTAGTTCTTGTTGCATCATACGAGGTGATGAGGTCTGTCTGTATCTATCAGTTTCTTTAGGCCATAGGATATTAAATTAAGGTCTTGGGATTCCCATTTTTACCTTTTCTTAACAAACAATGGGTTTGATCTTATCACGATATCAGTCCCTCCCTAAATTTCGGTCAATTATTAACCTTAAAGAATTTTTTTAATTTTCAAATTAATTTCGCTGAATAAAGCGTTTTACGTTAATTTGTTTTGTTTCTATACTCTACGTACTAGCGTCTGCTGTTCTTCTCTTTCGTTTTATTCGGGTTCATCCCCACTTTGATACAATTTTAGTACTTTTACGTTACATTCTGCCTTTTTAAGTGAATAGATCGATTAGTGGGTGAATTAGTAAATTGAAAAGATTAACACAATTCAACCACTAGAGGAATCCAAAAGAAACGGTTTTGGAAAATCACTTTGTGTCCCCATTTTAGTTCTTTTTTGCTATTCGGGGATCTATGGAAGGAAAGTAAAAAACAGGAAAATTTAATTTCGGGTTACTCGGGCGGATAGAGTTGGTAGAGAAGGAAAGGTCTGAAATCTGATTAGTCAAGTCCGAACGGAGAATGGAGGTTGACTTAATTGTGTAATGGGAAGTCGGTGGTCGGGAGGGGGCGAACCACAATTAAGACTAAATCTGTTAAGCCTCCACAGAGGATGAAATATGAGGTGAAAATACCGTCTTTCGGGGTCATTTCATTATGAACGTAATCGTTTTTCGCTATCAACAAAATGCTCAATAGCGATTCGTTCGTATTGTTGGCAGGAGCCTAACAAGTGAGTGTTGTTTTGATGGGAGTGAAAGCGAATCATGCAAGTTAGTTATTTATTGATTCTCCATAATTTTCTACGAACGCTGTAGAAAAAGTCCTCGATAGTAGGTGCAAGCATTTTCTTGGATTGATTGATTGATTAAGCTTTTTATTTACATAACCATCGATGGATAGGGCCAAGTGGCCCTCTCTTACTCCGTCCCTGGCAACAATTATTTACACCTCCTCGCTAGGTACTTAATCATAATTACATTGTTGTTATTTTAAAATTAAAAGTCTATTAAATATTTTAAAATAAAGTGTGTCTTCTCATTAAATGATGGTTACATGTACTTTGAATAATGTCTACAATTTCGCATAAACATCACATTCATCTATATGAATTTATAACCACTATACTGCTTATTTATACTACTATACTATTTATTCTTAAGTTTCCAAAAACTCCTTTTTAGGACGTCCCACAGTAAGACTTGGGCGTCCTTATGCGATCGATCTGGGGTGAAGTTGGACAACACTCAACAGAAAAAAAAAATAACCACACAGTAATCCGTTTTAGACCATTCTGAATCCAAATCCGCGAAAAAAACCATAGGTGTATGTCTGTGTGTGTGTGTGTATATGTGTGTGTGTGTATGTGTGTATGTGTGTGTGTAACAAAATCTTGTGTACTCTGCCCAGGCCTTAGTTCTCAAACGATTTTCGTGGTTCTTTTTTTGTTTGACGCGGAATACTATCTAGTTGTGCACTACGGCGCCGGAATTTCGGATTTTGCTTTTTAAGAGGGGGAAAGGGGGGGTTAATGCTTAAAAAACGTGCGTTTGCGTGCATAATCTTGTAAACTCTGCCCAGGCCTCAATTTCCAACCGATTTGCGTGTTTCTTTTTTTGTTTGACTCAAATAACTTCCGAGTTGTACATGATTTTACCAGAGTACCAAAATTCGCAAGGGGAGGGGCTGAGTGGGGGGATAATATTCACAAAATATCCGATTTTTCAATATTTTGGTTTCTTTACTGCTTACTAATTGTACCCAAGCTTTGAAATTGAGGAAAAATTCTCATTATACCTCCGGATTTTCATGAATTATTCTCTGTACCACCATGGAACTAATAGTGGTGCCACCATGGTGCCAGGACATGGTGCCATGATGCCATAAACCGCTTATTTCGTGTTTTTTTTTTTTTTTTTTTTGTGTTTCACCTTGAATACGGATGTGAACTTCGACGGACTGCCTATTAAAACTAACACATGAAAGTTCAATGTCACGACGTATTTCCGCTTTTGGTGCCAGACTGGCACCATTGTTGGCGTTGGGTTGGTGGGGGGGGGGGGTGAACCCGAATTCGCATGTTGGGTATCGTAGATCATGGATTTTAAAATGCTCTTCAGATTCGAGGCTTCCATGCCGCTAGAAATGTTAAGGTGGATAATGGTGGGGGGGGGGGGGGTCAGTATTTCTTGCCTAAAGTAATAAATAAATTACATCGAGTGAAACAGTTTTATCACTTAACAACTGGTTAAACTGATCTAATGCTTATCCAATGGGACGTCCCCTGGAATGCATGCATTACTAAACAATATGTTTAAGGTTGGTCTTGAAACCACTTACGGACATTGTGGTGTCGAATTTGTCAATGTGCATGTTATACATTCTAACAGCGTGAACAAGGAAGGATCTCTCGTAAATCGTTGTTCTATGCATTGGACAAAGGAGCGTTTTGCTTGCATGCCTTGTGCTTCTTTCGTGTATATGGTCAACGACCTTCAACTTTTCATATAAATAAGAAGGAGTTTTGAATTTTAGAATTTTGAAAATCATTGTTGCCATTGCTACTTTTTTTCTGTCATTAAATTTCAACATACCTAACTTCACTAACACTATAGCCTAAAGATGAATCTGATAGCAGCGTTTTGAGTTTTTTGGATCCTAGATAACTGTAATCCAAATTTGGCAGTAACAAAGATTGAACCAGCTGCAGTCGTACATGTTGTGGAAAATCTATTGCCATTCGACGCAGTTGATATATTCCCCTAAACATTTTACCACAAACTGACTCCGTTTGTTTATCCCACGAGGGTGTGTCTTGGATCACCACTCCAAGATTCTTAAACTCATGTTCATATTCCAAAAACTCTCCCTCTATTTCTACTTTAGGGATTCATTGCGATTAAGTTTGAGCAACTGTGCTTTGTAGCCTATCACCAGTGCCTTACTTTTGCTCGGATTAATGGCCAATCCATGCTCGCGACACCAGGATATCATCCGCTCAATGTCATAATTCAATTTCTGAACAGTTTGATCAACATTTTCTTTGCCACAAGATAAATAAAGCTGAAGGTCATCTGGAAGTTGCTCAGGATGGAGTATACGTTGATTTCCACAGAGATTTCCCAGGGTAGTGTTGTTGTGATCAGCCATCACTTCGAAATTTCCCTCGTGAAAAGGATGAAGAGTTAATTAATGCTAATTTTAAGACGAAAAATGAGAACTCCTATCAAACTTCAGATCTGGATGTGTATTTGTATTAATTTAATGCAATATATCAATAGAATTATAGTATAAATTGATGATGTTGAATCAAAGGGGTCTCGTTGGGCATTGAAGTCCATTGATGGAATTTGAATTAGAGTAATTCTAAGTATGCTCCACTCACTGGAAGTTGTTTTTCAGTATTCCTCACCAGTTACAGCTTTCAAAGGCTACAATCAATGTACGAAATAAGGATTGTTTTTAATAATGTGCCATTTTGAGCTGATTCCTAATTTTTTTTAAAATTAACTCACCTCAAGACAAAATGTCTCTTGTGACGGAGGGGGCACACCATAAATGAAAATAAATGAATGAATCAAATATAGTGGGGAGGACGCCCAGGACTCACCCGACGCCGGCCCTAGGGATGAGGGATGATGAGGAAGGTGGGGGTGGGAGAGAGGGATGAAGGGAAGTGCCTCTATAAAACGACCACCAGTTCAAATATGAGCCGAGCAGGACACGGGTGGTGATACCACGGAGTACGCCTACTGAGATGCCCAACTCGCGCAACTCCTTTACTCTCGTAAAGTAAGTTAGCTCCCTGGCTAAGACGAACAGAAAAAAGTATAATTTCCTTTTCAGAGGGTTTTTTCATGTCTCAAAACTTGACTCACAGGAAAAGGTCAGGCATCTAATCGATAGGAAATTCAATGTGCTTCCAACGGTTTCCTCAGATTTGAATTTATACAGCAAATTAAGAGTGTTACGACCAATTTAGTAACTTAAGGTCAAAATCACGAGAAAAAAAATCTTAAAATTGAAAAAAGATTGGAAAAACTAAGGGTTGAAAAAATCTCTTAAGACTTTTAGATGTAGAATCGGCCCCTGAAGTTATGCGGACTTGAGTTGGGCCTCCCTGTATATAATTTTCACCGACCGAAAAATTCGTGTGCAGCAACTGTTGGTGACAATCTTAATTGTTTACCTGGGTATCAAGTAAGGGTAGTAGGAGGGGGCTCTCCCTACCAGTTCATAGGACTAGTCAGCCATACTGTTTTCAACAAGGCGTGTAGATAGTGCGTCCGTTTCTATACTTAATTGTATAATAAAATCCTCGACAAATTTATCACGCGTTATTTATTTATTTCTGCCTTGAGGTTATGGGCCCAGGCAGGTGGAGTTGATAGTAAATTTGTGAAAGTCAAAGTGAAGTTTGAAGTTGAGTAGGTGAGAACGTGGTCCGCGGTCGGTTCGGTTCGGTCCTTCGTGAAGTCGTTCACGTTGCCGGTTTCGTTTCACCTGTTAACGATATGATGGCCAATATGTCTCAACTTGTCAATATCAAACTCTTTGATGGATCAGGGTTTGAAAACATGAGCTATCGAGTGGAACGCTTGCTCGAGAAAAATGAGTGTTTAAACGTGATGAACACGCCAAAACCCGAAGATAACCCCGGCGAGTGGGAATAGCAGGATGCAAAATCGAAATACCTATTGGTTCAATGCATCGCTGATAATGTACTAGACTTGTTTAAAAAGAAGGACACGGCAAGGGAAATGATGGATAGTCTGAAAAGTACTTTAGTCCAATCCTTATGTATTTCAACTACCGAGTTCCTTTGTAGGCACATGAATGTGAAAAGTTGAATGAATTGCGAACACTTGATGATAACCCCTATGTTGAGGTTTCAAGTGTAACATTAATCAGGTATGAGATTGGAGGGGTTTTTGGAGAAGACTCTTCAGAGAGCTTTCGAAACTTTTGGTTCGGTTTTCACCCGCAAACTCTTAGAGAAAGGGGGCGCCAGCTCTGTCTAGTTAACGCGGAGGAAAGGGGCTCTGTCTCATTAGAACACCAAACATCGAAACAGCGGTTTAATTAAACAAGATCTCTTCAGAACTTAACTCGAACCCACGCGACAGTCTCGTTGGGGTTCTTAGGAGCGTTTTCGCTTCCTTTGTGGAAAATTTGTGATTGCCACACGTCTCTCTCCTCCTTTAGCGTGTACTAACATGCTCAAACCCTGTAAACTGATGAAAAAACGGTGGATACAGCTTTCGTACAAGTACGCAACCACGAGAGACATTTTATGTCTTATGTTTAATAAATTGAGAGCTTTCCAATGAGTGGTGAACGATTTTTGTGGGGTGGAAAATGAGGAAGTTAGTTTTCCCTTGGAACGATTGGTTGTACGTAAAAATCATCAGAAATTTCCGCGTAACGCTCCCCGCGTAACGATCCCCGCGTGACGATTTTTCATTTATGTGCCATAGTAAAGACATAAAATGTCAAAAACTAATTAATCAACTGAAAATGATTGTTTGGAACACCAGAGGCAAGAAATTTATTGCAAAATCCCATTACTCCTGGCATCAACTTTATAATGAGAATAAATTGGCAAAAATTTTAAATCGAATAATAAATGAAGGTGCTCTTTGTTGTAATTCAAATTCGAAGAAAGGGATTTTTCTTGGTTAAGCCTCAGTTAAGAGTTCTTAGTTTAACTTGTGGGTACAAATTGTCTGACCGTGATGGTGAAGATGGGAAGCACCTGCTTGGGAATCGGTCTGGCAAGTACTCGAAGCTCCTGGCTTCTCACTGGTTCTTTTATGCTGAAATCAGTAGGGCCATATTCTACTCGTATTCAGAAGACGAACCAAATGTCTTGTTTCCCTTCTGCTGAATTACGACACGCCATTATCTTTTCAATCAAAATCGGTGACTCCTGTGGTTCTTTTTTGAGAAACAGATAGGACCATACTGTATTCAGTAACTTTTCTCATCAAAATTTCGGAGGGAAAGCCTCATCAAAACACTCGTTTCTTTTTTTTGAAAGCGTAGACTGACCTAGCCCCTATATCATAGTCTCTAAATCATTTTGCCATTTTTTGTGGTTGGTTCCCTTCTGGTTAATGCCGTCTATTCAATAGTCTCTAGTTCTATACATAATATGCGCTGTTTAATGGCCTCTCGCATCTGAAGCCCCTTCTGTAACCAGCCAACTTAACTCTATGGTGATATAGTTAACAGTGAAGAATTTGACTTGTTCATGTTTCATATCAAACTATCGGCTGTAAGCTTCAACGAGTGAATCTAAATATTTGAGATCACCAAACTTGAGTGCAAACGGAAAATACCAATATATCATGCATTGTACATTAAGTAACAAACTCACCGTTAAACGAAGGTCTGGAATCGGGGATTCGAAAAGATTTAGACGAAACAGTGACTTTATGATTGATACTAGTTTATTGAATAAATATTGAATGACTCGAATTATGACTCAAAAAGGCAAAAGCAGTAAGAGAACGAAACCAAGCAAGTCGTAAGACGGTTGGTGACGGAATGGGGAGCAAGCCTAGCGGGAACAGCGCAATCTGATGACCTCGTACAATGTTACCAACCACTTGATTCTCCTTAAGCTAATCTTCATTGAATCTACATACTTAATTCAAAGCTTATAAGCAAGAACACGTTATTAGAATGGGTACATTGAATTGTATTAATATTTTCTAAATAGAAAATATTCAGAGTCAAGATACAACAGTCATAATATGATGACGTATCCATACCATCGTATGACGTATCTCATATTATGAGAATGCAATGATATTCCATGTGGTATGGATACTCGGTACATGACTACATGAACCGTATGACGTCACAGGGTAAGAGTCAATCATTGACGACCTCTTATTTCCAGCACAAACAATTGTGATCAATTCAATAATTTTCGAACCAGTAGATTCTCTGTATCATTGTTAGTCTATGTGAATACACAGAGGAGAGTCTAGCCCCCAGAAAGTGTTGTTGGGTTTCAGCGCTACCTACCGCCACTTCAATGAACTACCATTTCTAATATCTTATCGGGTGATCACACTCGCGACCGCATTACCGTCGCTCCTCTAACTTAGGATAACTAAGATTACGAAACACAAAAATGCAATAACAAGTTCCTTTTCCTCGCAATTTAAAAAGGCATTATTATTATTACGAAACACAAAAATGCAATAACAAGTTCCTTTTCCTCGCAATTTAAAAAGGCAGGGAAGTAAAGCTGCCAAACTTAGAAATTAGAGTGGTAAAATTGAGGAAAGCCTACTTTTCAGAAATGCCGCTTGACCAAGCTCACATCGAGCTGAAAAGGATAATAGTTCGCTGAAGTGGCGGTAGGTAACGCTGAAACCCGACAGTACTTTCTGGGGGCTAGACTCTCCTAATACACAGTAATGTGACTTGAACTTGTTGATTCTTCGCCAGGAAGGGTTACTCGAGTGTATTTGAGGTGAACTGAATGTGCTGAAGTGAAGCGAACTAATGTTCGTCGCTAGACTGATGGCTGTGACCTGTTGAGGAGGAGGCTCTCTAAGAATTTCCCTCAAGCACTCCTAGGACGAAATGAGTTTCGTACTCCCATCACACAGAACAACCGGAAGGTAGGAAAACCCGCCCTTTATATGGATGGAGATAGTGACAGGGTAAAGAGGACCTCCCCTCCCCGAGAAATACTCGTATTCCCGTTGAGTTTATTGCGTCACATTTTTCTCCCAGCGTTCATTACTGGGCTTCGCGAGATATTGGCTGGCCTGAGGCCAAACGGCGGGTTCTTGATGAATGCGGCTGTGGCGGGCTTCGGGGTCGCCAAAACAGGGTGAACGGTCGTAGAGGGGGTATCGGATGAGAGAGAAGAGGGGTAATGGGGTAAAAGGATAAGATACACTACGTCACACCGGACCCAGTAATTATCTTCAGCTAACCACAGTCCCGGGCTCCTCCTCCCACAGTAATTTACAAAACTGGGGTTACCTTCTGTGGAAGCTGAAATTTCTGAAAACCAGAAGTTTTTGCGTTACTTGAAAAACTAATAACTGATAAAGTAACTAATGATGGTTTCTTCTCATAGAATAACGAAATAATCATGACTTCTCCCCCATTCGTTGTGTCTGAGGAATGGTTTTTAGTAAAAATAAGGAGATTTGTAGAAACATGAGTGAACTGATGAGGTGCCTGCATGGACGGTGTTACACAAACCTATTCCTAACCTAAACTTATTCCGGTGTTTTTCTAATCCTTATTGTGATAAAAACTCGGTCTTTCACGTTTCTTGATGCCAAAAATCTATTGGTGATGTCAAAACAAGAGTAACTTGGGTAGTTTTAGAGTTTAGGCGCATACCTGTTTGTGTAAATCAAAAATATCAACTAATATACATTTTGACGAGCGTCTAAACCATACCTACAGCATTAGTTCATGTTCCCTCCGCTAGGGATAATAAAGGGTTTGTGTTATGGTTGTTGAGTTTATACGTAAATATATCTTTTGACTAAAAAAAAGCGTTTTTCCTTTGAATCATATGAGATAAGCTTAGTTACCTATTTTGGTAAAGCTTGAGATAATGCGATGCAGGTGATTCAAAGGAGCATCTAGGGAAAGAAAGTGGTGAAACGGTCCGAGCGCTATCTAGCGACGATTAGATGAACCTTCTCTCCTTTTTTGGCAAGATGGATGCACCTCTGTTATCGGCCGCTGGTAATGTCTGTAGATCCCTGCTTAATCTATATGAAACCAAAAATTTTCCCTCAATGAAAAGGCAATCAAATCTGTTTGAGGCATCAATAAGAAAGGCATCAGTCTAAAAAAAAATCTATGTACTCGTAGGTAAACCACATTGATTTTTAAAGCATTATAATATTTACGAAAGGATTAGAAACACGACACACGATACCTACATTACATAAGCCAGCTGATAAGAGAGATAATCTACGTTTTTGTGCTCAGGAAGGTTCATCTTATCTTCGCTAGGCAGCGCTCACCACTTTCTTCCCCTAGATACTCCTCAAGGGAAAAAATGCTTTACTATCCCTAGCGGAGGATACATGAGCTAAAATTTGAACGAAGATTAGACCTTTCTTAAAGTAAATTAGTAGCCGAATCGATTTCTGGAGTCAAAATTAAATATTTTAATTATACCGTTGGAAAAATGCGATTTTGAGGATGGGTTTTCTAAAAACCGCATCGATTTTGTTCCAATCTATCGTTGCTTGTTCGACAGGAAAAAAGGGAGAAAACATGGAACGTCAGGATATTCTACTTTAATGTAATGTTTAGTAGAATCTTGCCCAGTACTCACTCTTATCCCAGTCTTCGATGTACGTTCTGAAACTTTGAGATAGGTTAGGCAGCGCAAAAATATTAGACAATGATACCTCAAGTACGTAGAAAATTTGCGCTCCTTATTCACTTTGGCCCCAATTTTGTGAAAACTGTCCACTGGGCATAGCAACAGCAAAACCAACTACAAAACTAGTACTCTTGGATAGAAAAAACTTGGAAGAATAAAACCGTCGAATTTCCATGAAACAGGTTTGGATGCCGGTTTTTTAGAACTAGGAAATTGCCAAAAGTGAGTGCCAAACAAAAGAGTGCAAACTTGTTAATAATTTAAAAAAGAAAAAAATATTGAGAGTACCAGCAACATTTTTTCAAATCTTCACCAACTCTTTATTGAAATAAAGCCAAGGCCGATAAAATCGTTATTCGGCTCGTCAACTTACAGGAACCAAAACGTTGTCTAGAACTTCCGAAAAAGGAGGCCCCAGTGAGAGGAAACAGGAAAGACGAGTATTATACGAATCATTGGGGAGACACCTTAGTAAATCTCAGCTGAAAATTTCAACAATTCATTTTGAAATCCAAATCGAAATGAAGGGTTGAAATTTTAAAATACCCTAGTAGGTAGGTAGCTAATGAGGTATTTTTGGGTCGGAAATTCAGGTTTTTGACCTCAAATTTGGATTCAGCACCTTTGAAAACCTATATACTCCAACTTTTAGCCCAATGATTCAATAACATGTGGTAGAAAAATTAATTAAAGAGATCACACGTTTGAAAAAAACGCTGCAAATCATTGCTCAAAGGTTTATTATTTTCTGTATAGATCACCCTTCTGTATAGATCACTGGTTCTCCATCAATAGCACCTACCACCATCTGTATTCTCTCTTGACCTTCCCTCTCAAATTTCAGCTTCCTGCGTTCAATAGGATTGAAAATGGCTTCGGAGCTCACTCAGCTGATCAGTGATCTGAAGAATGAAGAAGCCTTTGAGCAATGATTTGCAGCGTTTTTTACCCACCAACATTTTTTTTACCTACCAACTTTTGTTTACCTACCAGCTAGGTACTACCTACCACACCATACTGGCTTCACACCTTCACCATCAAGTTTATTAGAAAGAACTAAACGCTTCACACTCGATTGGAAAAATATGGAAAATTTGATTACTGGATACTTACATATGGAAATTTGATTACTGGTTACGCAGAAGGCAAAACTGTATACAAATCGAAGAAATGAACAGCGATCGCATTTTAGTCCGATAAAATTTGAATGGAGATTAGACCTCTTTTGCGATTCACACTCATGATTCTGTTTTATCGAAGGAAAACCTTCAAGTACTCGTAGGGACCGAACAATTTGTCCTACAGAGCTCCGGGTGGTCTCAAAAATTTTTAAAAATTCTACACTATTTAGAATTGGTGGAAAAACAATACCTTTATTTCGAGAGTTTTCGAGCTAGGGCACTCTTGAAAATTTCAACCCTTAATTTTCACCCCTTAGAAGTGACCTACATCAACCAAAAGCTTCGCGGCACAACTAGACCCCAAATGGAGCCCATATACCAAATTTGAACCAAATCGGTTCAGTGTTGCTAAGAAAAGTGCCGCGGACGGCGGGGGGACGGCGGACGGACATTGCAAATTTGGATTCTACGCACCTTGAAACGTAAAGTGACAAAGTTTGAGGGGGGGTTGTAAAAATTTTTTGCAATACGATTACATAGGCTTATTATTAGAAATAATAAACCAAAAGGCGGGCCGCCATAAATGCACACACTACGCCACGCGCGAGTGTGAGTAGTATTTTGTAGTATCCAAGACGTCCTCCAAGGGTTTCATCTCTTCTCTGTGCATGGATACTTTTTCAAAGAGTTTTGGCTAGCTACGTCACACCATTCAAATCTTCAACTTTCCTTAGCTTCTCTGATTTTTTAAAAACATTTTCTCGATGAATAGACCCGATTACTGTTATTCCTGAGCCATACTATTTTGAAAAAATAAATACAAAAAATTGACTGAAATACCCCATTGTTTGAACTTTCTAGATTTGGTTTGTTCTTTTTCAAAATTATTCGTTATTCATCGCTCTATTTATTTTCCAACTTAATTATGCTCCAATAACAATGAACTGTACTAAACTTAATTATTAATTTCGTCTGACACGTAAAATAATATTCTTTCACAGCTGGTCGGTTTTTCTCATTCGATGAGGCCCTCGGGAAATCATCGCTCCCCAACGAAAAACAAATCCCCCCTCGACATAAGAACCTCTCGACCTTCCCAAAAAAAAATTTCGATTAAACGTTTATAAGACTTTTCCTTTACATAGACTTTTCCCCTCCTAAAAATCCTCGAAGTATTTGAAAATCCTCTGTTACGCTGTTAGAATCAAGTTTGCATCGATGGTTTTTAAGAGGCAAAAAGAAAATGTGGGAGGGAGCCTCGTTTATAATTTATTCTTCATCCACAAATATTGCAGGGGATTCTTATGAACTTTGGACACAGATACTTTCCGTGAATAATATTTATCTATCGCACTAACTATCGAATCCGGGAAATTATCCAAACTTTCAAAGCTTGTAATTTTATTGAATTGTAGATCTAAATTCAATTTTACTCCACAATCCCGGAGCACACATGAAAATCAGTCTGCCACGTAGGTGTGGTACATAGCTTCCTCGTATCCATAACCCGATTGTATGATCATGTGATGCATAGTAGTTAATCTCAAAACATCAATCTCAGTACCTTGCACTATCCTCATAGGGGACCATCCTCACGTCAACCAATCTCCGAAAGTTTCTTCGAATTCGGATGAAAAATACTGAAGATATTCCTATAAATCTTGCTGCCACCCGTGTATACTGGGTGTCAGAGAAAGATCCGGCCAAACTTCAGGGGTCGATTCTACATGTAATTTGCAACAAAAAGTGCCTCATAGAAATTTTTTTTAGATGCTTCGTTTTTGAGTTATTTCACATTTTAAGATTTTTTCGTATGTTCGACTTTGTCTCACTATAATGGCTAAAGCCCCCTTATTTTTCATTCAAATTCAATTTCGATTTCACCGTTGAAAAGAGCATTAAATTTCCCGTCAGATGAGCTACAATACACATTTCTAACCTCGCATCTAGTTGGGTTGTTTCTAGTCCAAACTTAGAACTTGGCAATTTTCGAGTTTTTTGAAGAGATTTTCACCCATTTTCAAAATCATTGCGGTTTTCACCGAAAACAAAAATTGTAAAACATTTTTTGATTTTACCGTTGGATAGCTGAGATTTTGAGGATGTTCTTGCCGAAAACCGCAGTGATTTTCCTCGTTAGAAAATCTCTTGAGAATCTCGTCAAAAAACTCGAAAATTGCAAAGTTTTAAATTTGGGCTAGTAACAATCTAACTAGATGCGAGGTTAGAAATGTGTATTGTAGCTCATCTGACGGAAACTTTAATGCTCTTTTCAACGGTGAAATTGGAATTGAATTTGCATGAAAATTAAGGAAGCTTTAGTCATTTGAGCGAGAAAAGATCTTAAAAAGTGAAATAACTCGAAAACAAAGCTTTTTTTCTACAAGGCATTTTTTGTTGCAAATTACTCGTAGAATCGACCCCCGAAGTCTCTCGGACAGTATACTTGCTCATCTTTTTTGAAATTTGGAAATTTTGGGGAACATTTTTTTTTAACCTTGAAAAGTGAAAACATTGAAATGGGTAATATTTATTGATTTTCACGAAATAAAATCCTAGCGGTTTTGTGCAATCGATGATATTATCTAGTGCTCTAGGTAGATTAGCCCAATCGTTTGTCCATTCAACCTCGTGGATGAATTGGGACTTTCAAACTCCTCTCATTACTTTCCAATCACTGTTGTCGCTCCGACCCTTCTAACCGTGTTTTAACAATCGATGGTCAATATGTCATGCGCGTTGAGGCCTTACATAAATATTCATACTTCAATTTTGATACTAAGACCCCGAGGCTAAATCTAGGGGCGAAGGAGAGGGCAGAGGCGAATCGATAACGACGTAGTGGTCAATAGTGCTGGAGGGCACGATACAGTTCTCTGAGAAACAACAACCACCGATGGTGTTTCACGATCGAGTTGCACGTTTCTCTCAATAGGCAACGACTGTCCGAGGAGACTGAATGAAATTTCCTGAGGAATCGTTTGGAATTGAAGTAAACTGTGGAGTGTAGAGGAGGAGAGCAGTGGATACCAGGAAATCTCACTGGTAGGTGTAGTTTGTGGATCTCAGTTGGAAAATTTCACTCGCCTTCTACATTTTAAATCTACGACATGAACGTTCTCCCCTACAGAGAACACCTATGCGTCGGAATTTATTTATTTGTGATTCGAATTCAACACCCTTGGGATTCCCAACATGTCAGTTTTCTTCTCAAACTTTTGTGTAAATAATGCATGAGAATATTTCGCATGACGTCATAACTCTGAGGTGAGGAGGGTGCTCATCAGACGTGCTAAGTGACGTCATAACTTTGTATTCACTCCATTCAACTTCGGATATCCCTCGTACAAGATCATATCGGAAAACAGTCGCTAATCGTACGAATTCGACGACATTTTTCAGGAATCGTGAGACCTCCTTTAAAGTAGATGTTTGTTACGGATAGGCTGGTAGTTTGGGTTAGATACTCCAGGTATCTATACTATCTCCTTTGGTAACTCGAAGGATTACCTCCAGAAGGGAGGAGAGATAATATGATGTGGTAGGGCAGTGATGATTTGATTTGATTTGATAATGATTTATTTACAAAACCTGGCAGAGTTTGGCCGTACTCGGCCACTCTTCCACTCAACCAGGAAAAATACAAAATAACTATACACCTCGTGCATTCATTTGTGCATTATTTAAATTTACATATTTTATATTAATTATTGATTCAAACAATGAAACAATATCGCTTCTGTGTTGTTGCTAAATCAAATTATTAGCTAAATTTAACTATAAGAGTAGTGGAATAAGTTTAGATACAAACATCAGTATTTTGAAATAAAATGGTTTTTAAGTGCTTTTTTAAATGAGACTTGGCTGTGGACTTCTTCAATTTCTTGGGGAATTTTATTGTAAAGAATAATGCTCTTACATAAAAAGGACTCATGATACGATTTTGTTTTGCATTGCGGTAAGCGATATGAAAATGAACAATTTCTTGTGTTTTTATTATGAATTTGGGAAAACGACAGGCATTTTTCAAATATATAGGCTGGTTGTTTTTTGGTAATTATTACGTTCATGTAAGAAAGGATGTTAAACTTTATAGTTTCATCTATTTTCATTATTTCAAGTTGTTTAAGTTTGTCATAAACACGATCATCGAAATTTAAATTTAGAATAAGCCTAACAGCACAATTAAGGGTTTTTTGTAATTTACTTCTGTTAGCATAATTCATGTCGCACATAATAGGTAAACTGTAATTGAAGTGGGGTGAAATAAGAGATTTAGTAAGAGTTTTCTTCAAGTTCAAGGATTTATAAGGTGGGTAGTGATTATGATGAAAGATAGATGATACTATGATAGATAAGTGATGAGATTGATAGATTATGACGATACCTTAAAGCGCAAAGGCGCTATGTCCAAAAACGGAGTTTTGAGGAAGACGCAAAAGAAGTTTTTACCAGTGCACGAATTCCTAAAATAATGGCTTTCACTAAACTCTTTAATTTCTTGTAAAGTATAATCTTCGAAAAGGTCTCCCAATAATAGTTTTGTTGAATTTGAATTTTTTTAAATTAAAAAATACAAAATGTGGGAGATGGATGGACATAGCTCTTTTTGACCAAGTAGGGTAGAAACATGCATCCTCTGGCCAAGTACAATAGGGTGTGCGCCTTGGTAGGAAAAACTGTTTATTGTTATTTTTAGTCTAAGGTAGACCTCATTCTGAGAATTTTGGTACCAACCGCGACCTTCTAGCGTGTGTAAATCTTTTCCTATGCATTTTTAAAGTTTCGACCGTTTATAACGTCACAGTGGGCTGGGGGGTCCCGCCCAGGCGAGAGGGGCGCGTGACGTGATGAACGGTCGAAACCACTCCAGGTGTTGAACAGGATGGTGATCCCAGGTGTGAAGGAATTTCCAAGTGGATTCAGCTTGTCCAACCTTCCCGAGTACCAGGGCGAAAAAGTAGATAGGTTGGACTACTAGTTATCACTTCAGAAGATGCAGGAGAGCTCACTCAACAAAATCCTCCAAAAACTCGAACTGGATGGCTAATGACTTACTAGACATTTCTCAGTTAAGTTGAATCATCAAAAATTAACTCCTCCCGACCGGGGACCGATCTCCTATCGTTCCGATTCTGAATCGGAGCTCCTACCACTGAGCTAAGGAAGCGAATGGACAGAAATGCGAAGTGGTCGCTGATCACAACAGTTAGAATAGAAGTTAAAAGAGGCTGGCTTTTTTAAAAAATCGCCATGTGTCATCCTTTTTGGTCCCTCAGTGTAAAACCCGTCTCCAATGAGGCGGTTGTGAAAATTCAAAGTCGATATTTATTATATTTTCGCGTTATGACGTACTTTTTAGCTTTCTTTGTGTGAAATCCAACTCGAATAACCTTGTTGTGAAGACTCAAGGTCCTCATATTTGGTATTATTTTCGCTAATTGATCGTCTTTTTTTATTCCTTTGTGTCAAACGATGTTCGTATACGAATGGTGTGAAAGTTGAATCATTTTAAAAAATGTTGTCGTCATGTGACACTCAAGATCGATGTTTATCTGATATTATTTTCGCGTTATGGCGTCCTTTCTGGCTTTCTTTGTGTGAAATCCAACTCAAATTACCTTGTCGTGAAGGCTCAAGGTCCTAATATTTCATATTATTTTCGCGATTTGATTGTTTTTTTGGATTCCTTTCTATCAAATTAAGTATGTTCAAATACGAAAGGTGTGAACGTTCAAAGTTGAATCATTCAAGGCGGCTGGCTCATGGGCGCTCAGGAGGGGTAGTTTGAAAGATGGCTTCCGAGAAAAGAGTTGCTGGAATTCCAGTAAATTCAACTGGCAGCAGGTGATTGCAAAAGCCCCTAATCACCACCAAAGTTGCTTAGAAAAAAAAATTATAATAATTTAATAAAATAGAAATAGAATAATTTGTAGGTGAATTCCCCAGAAATAACAATAAGTAGATATGAATAGTTTGAATGATACATCTGAAGGTATCACGAACTTCCTCCATAAAACAAGTATGTATCCTTTCATGGATTCATGACGGAGCAACAATAATTCCACTAGGAATGGCAAGGTCATTGTGCGGTTGCGATTTCGAGGTTATAAACAGAACTTTACAGATCATTAATGCGCCAGTTTTATAGGTTTTCCGGTTAATAGTGATTGTTTCGTAAATATGTAGGTTGTGATGTGTCGACAATAAGGTAAGCGTAAACAGTTGGTTTGTCGAAAACGATTGTCACAATAATCTCGGAGGGGGATTTGTGTTGAATTCGTTCGTGATTATTAGTGGGATATTGTAAATGGATTATCAAGTCATGGGGGTTTCATCTGTAAAACCTGTTTTTGACATTTTATGTCTTTACTATGGCACATAAATGAAAAATCGTCACGTTACGCGGGGATCGTTACGCGGGGAGCGTTACGCGGAAATTTCTGATGATTTTCATGTACAACCAATCGTTCTTAGGGAAAACTAACTTCCTCATTTTCCACCCCACAAAAATCGTTCACCACTCATTGGAAAGCTCTCAATTTATTAAACATAAGACATAAAATGCCTCTCGTGGTTGCGTACTTGTACGAAAGCTGTATCCTCCGTTTGAGTTTTTCATATTCCCTCAACAATTGATAGTGAATCTCCTGGTTTTTTTCGTTTTGTAAAGAAGGAAATTTCATTTAATGTTATTTTTAGTAACTTGGTCGTGTGGAGCATCGTTTTCGAAGTACGATAGAATCGATTGAAATGGATCCCAGATCGTTCAGAGTGCACTAGACCTGGAAAGTTTGTAGGGGGGGGGGGGGGTAATCATTTGCACCTCACTAATCTGTGGCGAAACTCAAGTCTCTGATAAGTAATAGGAATGTATCATAAGAACAATGATATTCGCAACATATCCGATATTTTCTTTATTTTCTTCGTAATATTAGTCTTTAACCAAAACTCATGGCTACAACTTTTTCTTCTGCAATCGGACATTTAAGTTTCTTTAAAGTGCCCTTTGCAACGCATAAAGAGTTGAAGTTGGGATGAAGTTAGTATGTTTACGTCATTCATAGTAGCTAGCGGCATCAACATTCTTGTTGATGTTGATTTTCAATTCAAAATATATCAACGCGATTTTTTTAAACTGCCTTTGCTTTCTTTCGGTCTTGAAATGTAACGTGAAATTTTCCATTAAACTTTAGGAATAAGAAAAGAAGTCTAGCGAAAGGCCCAAATTACCAGTACAAACCTACAAAATGATGCTTCTCAGGCGGTACGTGCGAGTATTGAAAACGGAAACATCAACCAGGCAGGGTGAGGTAGTGCCGTAGGAAGGGCAGGGCTTGTTGTCATGGAAACCGACCTCCCCATGAGCGGATCTCGAACCCTTTTCCCACCCCCAGCAGCTCCCAATTTGTAGGGCGAAGGTTTCAAGGACGAAGGGCTCCAAGGCGGAAGGGACTTCCTTGAAATGAGGATTCCTCGCCGGCCCTTCCAGCCTCCAACACTGCCAATTGGGTAGTTGCATGATATTTTTTGTATTTTGGTTTATTATTTTCGAAAATAATCCTTTGGAATCTAGCTAGAAAAAAATTTAACCCCCCCCCCTCAAAATTTGATGTTTTACGTTTCAAGGTACGTAGAATCCGAAAATTGAATAAAAAATTTTCCGTCCGTCCGCCGTACGCGGCACTTTTCTTAGCAACACTGGACCGATTCGGTTCAAATTTGGTATATGGGCTCCATTTGGGGTCTAGTTGTGCCGCGAAGCTTTTGGTTGATGTCAGTCACTTCTAAGGGATGAAAATTGAGGATTGAAATGTTCAAGAGTGCCCTAGCTCGTAAACTCTCGAAATAAAGGCTTCGTTTTTTCACCAATTTTAAATAGAATTGAATTTTTAAAAATTTTTGAGACCACCCGGAGCTCTGTAGGACAAACCGTTCGGTCCCTACGAGTACTTGAAGGTTTACCTTCGATAAATCAGAATCATGAGTGTGAATCGCAAAAGAGGTCTAATCTTCGTTCAAATTTCATCTGACTAAAATGCGATCGCTGTTCATTTCTTCGATTTGTATTCAGTTTTGCCTTCTGCGTAACCAGTAATCAAATTTCCATATGAAGCTTTCTAGTTTTAGAATCCAGTGTGAAACGTTTAGTTCTTTCTAATAAACTTGATTGTGAAGGTGTGAAGGCAGTATGGTGTGGCAGGTAGTACCTATTAATAGTTGGTAGGTAAAAAACGCTGCAAATCATTGCCCAAAGGTTTATTATTTTCTGTATAGATCACCCTTCTGTATAGATCACTGGTTCTCCATCAATAGCACCTACCACCATCTGTATTCTCCCTTGACCTTCCCTCTCAAATTTCAGCTTCCTGCGTTCAATAGGATTGAAAATGGCTTCGGAGCTCACTCAGCTGATCAGTGCTCTTCCAGGCGTCTCCAGCATTCGAGGAGATCTTCTTCACTCTTCACATCACTGATCAGCTGAGTGAGCTCGAAAGCCATTTTCAATCCTATTGAATGGAAGTGCTCTTCCAGGCGTCTCCAGCATTCGAGAAGATCTTCTTCACTCTTCAGATCTCTGATCAGCTGAGTGAGCTCCGAAGCCATTTTCAATCCTATTGAACGGAGGAAGCTGGAATTTGAGAGGGAAGGTCAAGGGAGAATACAGATGGTGGTAGGCGCTATTGATGGAGAACCAGTGATCTTTAAAGAAGGGTGATCTATACAGCAAATAATAAACCTTCGGGCAAAGATTTGCAGTGTTTTTCAATGTAGTGGATCTCTATTGAAGTAGGTATCTGCAAATAAAACTCCCAAAAACGCTTCCAAAAAATGTATAGAGTTTTTCAAAGAACGGGATTTTCAGAGTCAGGCGGGAAAACCTACACACAGCTCTGACGCTGCGGGGTGGGGGGCTACGTCACAAGTGTTAAGGGGGCCTCGAGACCGCTACACCACTGTTACCCTGACGCAAGGTTATCGAGCTTTGCTAGCAGCACAATCGAAACATGTTGTATCCAAGATTTTGTTTCCTTCTGGCATTCCCTCCACTGTAACTGAAACCTTACATGGTTGTGAGGAAACACGGCGTTCTGGTGTTACTCGAGTCACGACCTCGCAAATTTGCTAGATTCTTCCAAGTTGGACATAACCAACATCCTTTTATTTAACAATTTACAAACACTCATTGCTACTACGTTGTACAGGACAATGACACTACGATGAAACTTCTAATAAATGAGCTACTGCAACCATTTTGATGAAGAAGTACTACACTCAAGAAAACAACTGATCTTTTACTTTCTATAAAAGTGTCAACTTACCTCTCATTCTTGGCTACTCTTATTTCGTGTTTGTAGAAAAATCGTTCACCATTTATTGGAAACCCTAAGTTTATGCTTAAATTATATAGGTACTGCCAAAACCGATGTAATTATGGAAGAACCTGAGGTATACCCCTGAGTTAAAAGAACTGTGAACAACATTCGCGGTAAGAGCTTTGTTATTGAGAAAGCAGATTAGGTAGGTAGCGGGAAAAAGTGAAGACATAAAATCTCCCAATGAGTTGCAGACTTGTATGCAAGCATTTATAATAAGCTTCTTGAAACTTTACAGTGAACATTATCTTTTCCAAACCAATCAACTGATAAATTATGGTAAATATAGGTATTAACTTTGGTATATTAACAACTCGGACCACACTAGAAAATGTACACTGATAACGTGATAACTCTATGACTGTGAAGCTGGATTCACTTGGGACGGAAGAGGGTGGAAAGAAATATCACAATCTGATCGGCTGATTTTCCCCCGTTGAGAATGGTGGCCGCCATCTTGACAGAACCCGTCGGCGGAAGGAATTTCGTACCATCGTCCATCTTCCGTGCATTCCGCGCGCCTGCGCAGTGGTCAGGAATGATAACCACGAGTGGAGGTTGCACTAGGGGTGGCCAACTGTTGATACCTAGTAGCCAACAATCGATGGTTTTGGTACAATCGACTCGATCGATGCGTTGAGGAGTTGTGATAATGTATTCCCAGAATTATTGCAGAATCCCAACTGTGAATTTTCTAGAAACATTATTCAGCTAGCATTTATAAAAATAAATGAGCATGTTGGCAAATTGAAAATTCCAAGAGCAATATTACTCCTTTGCTGAAAAAAATCATCGAAACTATTGTTGCAATTGACAATTGGGCACCCCGAGTTTCCACGCTCGCGCTTCATTTGTTGTTGCGCTGTCCTTTTCTTGCTTTCAAAACAGAGTCAACAGAGGTTACAGATCAGAGAGAGGTTATCATTCCAGAGGCTTCCAGGAGGAAGGTTATCATTCCGTCCTTTCCGACCATCATCCATGTGAACCTTCTCCCAACTCTGGCTACCCCCTCCACTGGTTTTCTCCTCTTTCTGTCTTTTCCATTTCCGCCCTCTTCCTTCCCATGTGAAAGCGAGGTTTTAGTGTCAACGGGACAACAAGAAAACATCCATAATATGCTTCAAACTTTCAATTTAAACGATTAATTCAAACACATAAAGCCTGAAAAATATATTTTTAATCATCACCATTATTTTGCAACTATATTTCAATGTTTCTGACTTTAATTGCCCTCAATTGGAGTGATCGGTATTTATTTATTGAAATACGGCTAAACTAAATGGAATTTTGAACTGAAAACCGGTACAGAATCGTTTCAAGTGCGCTAAATTCGAATCTGACGTCAAAAACACGAAATTCCGACCCATGCAACTACCCCATTCTCAACTATAAAAACTCCTTCACTCAACCGAATGCAATGCAACAAACAAAACAACTGCAATTTACGAACGTCTGAACCTCACTGGGAGCATTAGTTCATGTCCACTCCGCTAGGGATAAAGTCTTATGGTTTATTATTTTAAGCTTTGGAATCGACCAAGAAAATTTTTTTTAACCCCCTCCCCCCTTAAAATTTATTGGTTTACGTTTCATGGTGTATGTGGACTCCAAAAATCGAATAAAAATTTTCCCTTCCGTTCGCTGTATGCGGACTTTCCTTAGTTACCATGGACCGACTTACTTGGAATTAGGTATATGGGCTCCATTTGGGGTCTAATTGTGTGTAACATCTAAGGGGTGTAAATTAAGGGTTGAAATTTATAAGAGTGCCCTAGCTCGAAAACTCTCGAAATAAATTTATAGTTGTTTCACCAATTTGGAATAGTAATGCATTTTTAGAACTTGTAGAGACCACCCGGAGCTCTGTAGGACAAAGAGTTCACTCCCTATGAGAACTTAAGGATCGATGAATCAGAATCGCGAGTGTGAATCACAAAAGAGGTTGAAAGTTCCAATTTTAGCTGAAAATGCTATCGATATTCGTTTCTTCGAATTGTATTCAGCTTTACGTCCTTATCAACGATTAATTAAATTTCTTAATGAAGGCACCCACAGTCAGTATGTAGTAGGTACCTATGGTTGGTATGTAAAAAAAGTGACAATGGCGAGGCTGTAATTTCTGCAGACGAGTGACCTATACTCAAAATAATAAACCTTAGTGAAATAATTTACAGCGTTTTTCCTTGAACCAGGGAAGAAAAGCTCACGCACTTATTTTGGTCAAGCTCGAGAAAATGCGAAGCAGCTGACTCAAGGGAAACACACTTTACTATCCCTAGCGGGGGAAACATGAACTAATTGTGCCAGTGTGGTTTAGATGTTTGTCTGCAATGTTGCCTTCAATAAATTTAAAAAAAAAAACGATACAACGGACTTTCACCAAAAACGAAGATCAGATTCCTAAATCCACGAGAGCCAATCTACTGTATACGAACTGAGCTCAGTAAGATTGATACTGTAATTATGTTCATTCTGGAGCAAAAAGACACCGCTGAGCTTCAGATCGAACCCCTGGGGGATTGAACTTGGCTCAAACAGGAAGCGAGTGGAAGGGCGTTAGCGCGGAGCAGCAATATTGCTGCGCCCCCCGGGGGTGACCGACCATTATATCATCGTCCCAAGATAAATGGCCGCTTGATTGTCGCTAAATCCCACGGTTATCAGACCCACCACCCGTCCTGGGAGCTTTTATCAATTATTTTTCCCCTTCTCGGACGTACAGGCAGCCCGCTGGGAAGGTTTGGAGCTGCAGTCCACCCCTCAGGTCGACGATTACGGATGAACCGTTGATATTAAGCTTGACTTGACTGATGGTTTAGAGATTTTTCTCCTGCTGGAACCCCTTCGTCATTATGTGGAGTAATTTCTATTGATAGTTCTCCAGCTCAGAATTGACGTTACGTCTGCCAGTCAGGAAACAACTATCAGATTGGTTACCCTTCCGGTAACCGGGAAATCCGAGAAAAATCAGGGAAAATGATAATTTTTCAATAAAATTATCTGTTTATTATTACAACTGAATACAATTTAGTAATTTCTCTTTGATATGTTCTAATCGCAGTTCTGAGGTTCATAGGTGACTGCCTGCTTTTTAAAAATTTTTATTGGCATTAGATTGTTTTATACAGCCACACTAATGAATATTATTACATATTTTAGAGTATTACGAAATATAAGATTGGTATTGTAATATGAAATAACATAAGACTCTTTTTCAAATAATAATGTTTGCTGTTTTTACAAAATCATATAGTCTTTGTAATGCACTCATCCCTGCCGAAATGATTTGTTCATAATTAAAAGGATTGTCAAGCACCTGAACCAAGTCCTTGAAACGTGCTTCTCTTTCGGTCGCGTATGCCGAACATTCCATAATGCAATGTTGTGTGCTCCCGTTTTCATCGCCACATTTGGTGCAAGAGGGGTCCTCTTTTTTCCCGATGAAGTGAAGATAGCTTTCGCTTGCAGTACCTATGTCCTGAGCGAATCCGACATATCGTCCCTATACCTGGTAAACCATGTAAGTCGAGTTTATCAAATTTTACAGGGGACACTAAAAACTAAATAATTCAGTTTTCATTCCACATGCAATAAGTTTTTTCGTTCCATTCCTTAAAACAGGTGGTAACAGTTGTATTTCAAAGAGCCTGAGTCTAATTTCATCAAAATTTACTTGAGCGAACGAAAAAATGGACTTACATGCTTTTACCCAGCCTTTGACACCCCACTTACATGGTTTTCAATTTGATTTTCATGAAAATATACCCAGCTTGGGTTATTTAATCATTGGGAATATTATTCAATTTTTTCTCTCTAGGTTTCAAGGTTACACAAAATACCCAAATCGATGCAAAATGAAAATATTTTAATGAAAATTCATAGGCGTTGACTAATACGCGGTCCAACTTTAAGGCTCCTTCAGTCAAAATGACCGTCTTCAGTCTTAATATTACTAGAGTTGAGCAATATATTATTCAATGTACTACCAATTCCTCAATTACCATTTATTAAATTAAAACCATTACTTATAAGAACACTTTACCTATCACAACCGTAACTAGGTAGGTATGCATTGAATTTAAGTGTTAGGCAACTAGGTACTATTGTTTCATTAAAACAAGGGATGGGTTAGGGACGGGTTAGGGGTTAGGGATATGTTGGGGATGAGCTAGGGACGGGTTAGGGGTTGGAGATAGCTCAGGGCTGGGTTGGGTTAGAGATGGACTAGGGATAAGTTGAGGATGGGTTAGGTATGAGTTAGGTTAGGGATAGGATAGGGGTTAAGGATAGGTTGGAGATGGGCTAGGGACGGATTAGGGGTTGGGATAGGTCAGGGCTGGGTTGGGGATGGGACAGGGATGAGTTAGTGACGGGTTGGGTTAGGAGTTATAGATAGGTCAGGGCTGGGTAGGGTAAGAACTGAGGATGGATTAGGGATGGACTAGGGAAAAGTCAGGTATGGGTTATGGATGGGTTGGGTGTGGGTTAGGGATAGGATAGGGCTGGGTTGGAGATGAGCTGTGGATGGGTTAGGGATGGGTAAGGGGTTAGGGATTGGTCAGAGATGGATTTCCTCAATTATTATCTCTTGTATCATTAATTTTACAGTTTCCTGTAAAACATAAGCAGACCAATAGCACTTTACTAATCTCTTTTTGTTCTTTCTAACATCAACATTACAGCTACGTCAAACAGCCAAAAATCAATCAATTCATCTAAAATTCTCCTCCTAAATAATGTAGAAATAATTTAGAAACAATGAGGAATAACACTAAGTAGGTCGTGATCTTAAGGTTGGCCACAGTATGGAAAATTACGTGTCTGCAGAACACAAGGAGTGGAATTTATTGCTGAAATTGAGACTAATAAAAAGGTTTCTATTTATGATCACTTTCTCTGAACTCCATTTATGATTTTGTAAACTTTTACATGGACAATTTTTTTAAAAAACTGACTATCTTTGATGGAAACTTGCCACCAGCGTGAGCTGCTCACTTTTATGAAGGCATACACAGGACTTACATGGTTTTCCGGCGAAAAAAGAAGTAACCGACTTACACGTATTTTCAATGCCTTCTGGGTAAAAAACTGTTCATCAGATTGGAAAACGGCTTCACTAAATGAATCAAGCGACCCTAATTTACCTGAAAAGCTCAAAACCTCATTTTCGAAAAAATACCGACTTACATGGTTTACCAGGTATAGGGACGATATGTTTGTGCGAAATTCCTTGTGGATATTATTACCCCTGAACAAAGGTCTCAAGCCGACGTAGGGGTGAAATAGCTTGTAAGAGTTCCCTGTCGTTGCTTCGCTGTAATTTGTTTGCCATTTCTTAATCAACTTGGTATTTAGTATGCTAGTGTATTCTCGTCTGGTTACTTGGCAGTTCCATACTATGCCTTAAGAGGTCGCTCTTTTTGCAAGAAGGTCCACTCTTTCGTTCCAGCGGAGACCTTGATGTGCCTTCACCCACACAAAATGAATTCTGTTCCCGTTCTCGGTCTGCTCATTCAAAAGTTTCAGCAACTGTGCGATTAAGTGGTGTTTGATTGGACTGGGTTTAGGGGAAGCTAGCGTTTGTAATGAGCTCATTGAGTCCGTACAAATAACCAAAGTCTGAGGTTCACATACCCTTCTATAGCTTTTATTATGCCAGCTAATTCTGCTGAATTGCTATTGCACTCTCTGGGAAGCTGAAACATACCTTGTTTTCTGTTAGTCACGTTGAGAAAAGCACAACCTACGCCGTTAACTTTATCTTTGGACCCGTCGGTGACTACAATTGTTGCATTTGGCCACCGGTTGTGTATAAATTCCCAAAATTGCTTATTAATGTCCTCGTCATATCTTTTGGTGTACGTTACACTGACCTGCTGCATTATTGTTCTATATTCGAGTGCGAATAGATTGGGAACCTGACTGGTGAATAAGTTATCGGATGTTTGGAGGGCTTCGATGAAACTTGTTACGAATAGTGGCGGGGACTTAGTAGTCCATCGAGCTTCAGTCAAAACTTCTACACTCTAGTTAACTAGCACTCTAGTGCTAATATGATTAAGTATTGGCGAATCGTATGTCTTCAGTCTCTGCGCATGGTTATCAGATAGTAACTGTCAACTGCCTGCTTCCACATGACATTACACACTTTTCTTCTATTGGTTGGTCAGAAGGTCCTAGGGCTTGGTCTTCTTCAATCCTCGTATGTCCCTGCTGTTGTCCAGCAGATTCAAGACTTCGACGTTTGGAGTTTCGTGGTCCACAGCTCTTCTTTTATGACTTCATTCACCACCTCAACTTAGAGGTCGCGGTGCAGGTCATTTGTTGGACTTTACCAGGGGGTATTAACTAGGCTCCCTGGTATTTTGTTCCGCAACGTTTGTATAATTTTCACGTTGCTCTTATTGGTGCATCCCCACATGGAACAGCCGTAGACCCACACTGCCTGTATCACTTGCTCTTAGAGTTGCACTTTATTGTGCACAGGGAGCTGAGAGTTTCTCCCCAACAGCCAGCACATTTTCCTAAACTGCTGGTAGATTTATCATGTCTTTTTCCTCACACTAATGTAAATGGATCCGGAAGGTCAGAAAATGTTCTGCGATTTTGAACAAAAAGTCATGTATTGTTATTTTTGGTTTACAAAGATGACCAGGTGACGACTAGGCTCATCCATAGCTTTGCTACCGAGCTGGACTGCTCTCAGTTCCACAGCCAGTGCAAGTCAGCTCTCCATCACGCCATCTTCGGAAAGTCAGCACAACTTCTCGTCGACGGTCTTTCCAACTTCCTCACTTCATCGGGTAGTGAGGAAGCTAAACTACTTCGTATTTCTTGTGCTGAAGGGTTGAGAAGCTCAAGCGATCCCTTACAGCCATATGGGCCGTCCTCCTTGGAACCCCCACTTGCTATCAACTTAAAACCTACGGCGTAACTGATACAAACATGGAATATGTTTTAGCCGCATTTAGTGCAGAACCTCTAGTCGTAGAAACCTTAAGTAAAGAAAAACTTGAGCCTATCAATAAAATTCATTTAAAAAATACTTCGCTAGCTATGTATAATAATTTATGTTTTCTCAATAATGAGGAATTTCACCGAATTTTGTTTGCATTTTTCCTGAATAGTTAACGGTGTGGGATGGATGAAAATCGGGTTGATTTCGGAAAATAAGTCTGTTATTTTTGGGAGACAATCAAAATTTATGATTTCAAGAAATAACCGGGAAAACGGACCCCTTCAACGTGAAGCGGGAACGCTTGCTGATTGGCTGTTCGGATCGCCTTCTCCTCCCAGCGTTGCCCGTTGGTATGACGAAATCGTGTTACCTAAGAGGATAGTTATCAAACAAAAACAGGGGAAACCTAATTTTCTCCATCTTGCTTTTTCTATTTTTTCTTCAGTTTTTCGATTTTGAACTTTACTGGTTTTGTGAAATGTTGCATCTGGGGACTATAGATTTCTCGATCTCAGCGCTTCAAGCGGCAGTAAATGAACTACTCCAGGATGACGTCATCCTCCCGGTTTTTTTAAACGTTCATATTTTCTACACTGTTTTGTTTATTCGTAAATTAGGAAGTTCGGGCTGAAAGTTCGACGTAGAGGGTTTTTCGAGGTGCTGAATCTGATTTTGGGGTCAAAAATAGGAAATTCCGACATGGTGAAATTCTTCATTGTTTGTTGACTTGTAACGGAGCGCAATTTCTAGCCCTTATTAATAGGGTAAGGGGCTAAAAATTATGAACGTGAGTTAGAATTAAATGTTGGATTAATAGTAGCTTTTCAATGAGTGGTTGACGGTTTCATTGGGTTGGATAATACAAAAGTTATATTATCCCTAGCAACGTATCTAAAATGCATTAGATATTTTCATCACTCAATTTTGGGATCTTTTTGGCCAGTCAGCTCATGGCTACAACATATTCCATGTTAATTTTGCCTTCCGTACGCGGCACTTTCCGTAATAAGTTCAATTGAAATTTATTTTTTTTCCAGATTAGTAGAATCTGGGTGGTAGCTGAGTCTGCCTCAAGTCAACTTTAATCCAAATTCTTGATTTTAGCCTTAACACAGTACTGACAAAGAAAAAGCCGTGTCTTCGCATAATTTATACAAAAAAAAAAAAAAATGAAATAAATAAATAAACCAATTTGAAATAATTCAAAACGTTTTTACCTCGTTGTGGAACACGAAGAAGCTACCCGCCCAACTAGGCTCGCTTTTTTATTATTTATTGATTTTTTTTCTTTTCATCTAGGTTGAGAGTTTTATATATAAAAACCTTCGCATGCTTCTGACATTTCAACATCGGGGAAAATTAGGAGAAGCTGGGGCGGTGTTTCACGTCCAGCCAGGGATTTCTCCCATCGGGGTCGAATGTGACCTGCTACCCTTCAGGGAAAACCTTTCATCGCCGAATACTCCCCTCCTCGGCCCTTCAACCTGACCCAAACGAGTTCGCCGACTGTTGGAATCGATACAGCGTTATTGCATAAACTTTGCAGCCCTTTTCTCCAACTCCGGTTGAGTGGGAATCGGTGGTAATCATCGGGTTCTACCTCGGAAATCGTTCGATCGACCGATCTGTTGCTCCGTATAAAAACCCTCGCGAAGTATTAGCTAACGGTTCAGTATTCGCCTCGAGTATACGAACCATATGTGGACAGACCGTGCCTCGTACGTTTAACTGTATAATTCAGAGATTTTACTTTTGGTAGTGCTTACTTCTTGAACATTTCATGCTTCAAGCTTGGGCGTTTTTGGGAAATTTCAGCCCTTTTTTTTCAACCCTTAGAAGTGACTAGCATCAACCAAAAGCTTCGAGGCACAACTAGACCCTAAATGGAGCCCATATGCCAAATTTCACGAAACTCAGTCGATGGTAACTAAGGAAAATGTACTGCGGACGGACGGCAAAACGATCCCCTCGTACCTCGAAACGTAGAACAACAAATTTTGATTTTGCTTCCGAGTCTACCAAGGTAGCGGTAGCTTTTTTTCACTTTTCAAGGACGAAAAAAAAGTTCTCCAAAATCGAAATTTTCACTCGCGTTTTGCGTTTTAGACCTTTTTGAACAATTTTCGTTCCGTGTCTGTGTGTCTGTCATGAATTCCTTGTAAAGCGCATAACTATACGAAGTTATTGTCCGATTTCAATGACATTTTCAGGGATGTTACAGATTAGTATTTAGATGGTCCGCTATGAAAATCACCACTCCCGGACTGATAGTAGCGACTGCGCATGCGCAAACGTGAATTTCGTTGTAACGGCCATAACTTCTTAATTTTCCGTCCGATTTCAATGGAATTTCCAGGGATGTTACTGAGTAGTGTTTAGATGGTCCCCTATGAAAATCATGGAGAATGGTTTCTCATAGAGGGATGGTCCCTGTGAGAATCTCAAATCCTATTCATTGCATCACTAGGTAGGCCTCAATAGTTCAGAGGTAGCGCATAAAATGGGGTATTTCAGTCAATTTTTTTTATTATTATTATTATTTTTTTTCAAAAGGGTATGGCTCAGGAATAACGGTAATCGGGTCTGTTCGTCGAGAAAATGTTTTTAAAAAATCAGAGAAGCTAAGGAAAGTTGAAGATTTGAATGATGTGATGTAGCTAGCCAACTGTCTTTGAAAAAAGTATCCATGCACAGAAACCCTTGGTATTACCTCTTGGATACTACAAAATACTACTCACACACGCGCGCGGCGTAGTGTGTGTGTGCATTTATAGCGGCCCGCCTTTTTCAAACGTGTGATCTCTTTAATTAATTTTTCTACCACATGTTATAGTATCATTGGGCTTAAAGTTGGAGTATTTAGGTTTTCAAGGGTGCTGAATCCAAATTTGAGGTCAAAAACCTGAATTTCCGACCCACCGAAATACCCCATTATCCCCCAGGGGTCCTTCCCAGGGCATATAGGGGTCACGGGTTCGAATCCCAGCCGAGGCCAATCTTTTTTTTTTTTATCCAATCACCTACATCTACTCATTTACATTTTTCATCCGAATTGGATGAAATTTTCTAGGATTGTCCAGATTAGCGTGTAGATGGTCCCCTATGAGGGTAGTGGAAGGTACTTAGAGATTGGTGTTTTGAGATTAACAACTATGCATCGGATCATCTATATAATCGGGTTATGGATACGAGGAAGCTATGTGCCACACCCACTTGGCAGACGTTTTTTGGTAGGTTCCAAAGGTTCATCATTGAAAAAAAATATACCAGAAACTCAAATTACAATTTCTAGTTGGAAACTTAGGGCACAACAAGTATGTAGAATTAAGTTGATTTTGAACGCACGAGTAGAAGTGTACAATGCTGTGAATGTTAACCGTATTTACATGATTCCTTCTTTTGTTCACAGGTAACGACATCTTCTCAATACCAACGAGGAATAGGTAACGGAATTTCCATAACTAGATCAAGCTTTTCGCTCCCTCTCGTCGTGCTGCGGTTTGCCTTAAAAGTTGTTTGATGATTTTTTTTTCATGCGTCTGTCATGAAGCCCTCGTAACAGCCATAACTTCTAAATTTCCGATGATTTTCATAGGGGACCATCCACACGATACTCCACATAATCCATGAACATTTTATCGATTGAAAAGGGTCTAAGGTGGAGGGAGGACAAAATGCTGCTGATCCTCGATATTCATGGTGAAAGCTAGCTTGACATAAATATACCATGAAAATTGAGGATCAGCCGCATCGTGTCATCCCCTCACCGTAGATCCTTTTCAAACGAAGAGAGGCAAAACACCGTGAATGTTTTATCGATATCCGATAAAAAAACGTCTGCCAAGTTGGGTGGGCAGTATAGCTTCCTCACTCATTGTAACATTGACGTATAGAATCAGTTGGCGAAAAAATTATGATTCAAAGAGTTATTGAATACCAACATAAACAGCGGTCCACCGTCTAGGACCTAACCCACACAATCCCTGAAAATTTCATCGAAATTGGTTGAATAGTTGCGGAGTTTTGGTTTTAACAATAAATTTAAAGTTCGCGCATGCGCAGCGGCTATTGCTTGACCAATTTGATTGAAACTTATAGGGTGTCTCTTAGAAGTTAGTCCCTAACTAACCTATAAATTTGAGCAAAATCGGTTCATTAGAAACCGAGGTTCCAGGAAATTCACGTTTACGCATGCGCACTCGCTCCTATTGATCCGAAGGTGCTGAAATTGATAGGGGACCGTCTAGTACCTAACCCGCACAATCCCTGAAAATTTCATCAAAATCGGACCACAGGTTAGTATAGTTTTGCCCGGGACAAGGATTGACCACAGACAGACCGACAGACAGACACGGAACCAAAATTGTTCGGGAAGCTCTAAAACGCAAAAAGCAAGTGGAAATTTTGATTTTGGAGGACATTTTTTTTTCACTTCTTTCACGAATACAAAGCTTCCCTACCTTCGGTAGTGAGGAAGCAAAAATATAGAAGTTATGGTTGTTGCAAGGAAATCACGTTTGCGCTCATGAACACAGCAAATTTTCGAGAAGAAAATAAAGCAATTGCAACGGCTTTATAAATTATAATAAAAAAAATGTAAAAAAAGGTTATATTTTTATAGATATCTGTTTGAAATATTCTGGTTGAGAAAATTTTTTCAATTTCTATAATTGAAAAATACTACTAAAACTATATTTTAACTTTTCTCTCTCAGACTGCTGGAACGTCCCACAAAAATGTTCGTCTTTTTCCAAGGTATCTCGAGAGAAAATTGAAATTTTCTGAGTATTCCAGGTTTTCCCGGTTTTTCATGTCACTGATCACCCTGTAAAATGAAGTAGCTTATGAATATCAATATTGCATATCTTTCCTATCAATGAGGAATTTCACCATGTCGGAATTTCCTATTTTTGACCCCAAAATCGGATTCAGCACCTCGAAAAACCTCCTACGGCAAACTTTCAGCCCGAACTTCCTAATTTACGAATAAACAAAACAGTGTAGAAAATACGAATGTTTAAAAAAACTGGGAAAATGACGTCATCCTGGAATAGTTCATTTATGGCCGCTTGAAGCGCTGAGATCGAGAAATTTATAGTCCCCAGAAGCAAAATTTTACGAAACAGTAAAGTTCGAAATCGAAAAACTGAAGAAAACATATTGTAAGCAAGATGGGGAAAATTAGGTTTTCCTGTTTTTGTTTGATAACTTTTCTCTTAGAAAACACGATTTCGTCGTCCCAATGGGCAACACTGGGAGGAGACGGCGATCCAAACAGCCCAATCAGCGAGCGTTCCCGCTTCACGTCCGTTTTCCCGGTTATTTTTGAAATCATAAATTTTGATTGTCTCCCAAAAATAACAGGAGACTTATTTTCCGAAATCAGCCCGATTTTCATCTATCCCACACCATTAACTATTCAGGAAAAATGCAAACAGAATTCGGTGAAATTCCTCATTGATAGTCAACTATCTTCTAGTTGACTATTACGATGAAGGAACTTATGGAACGAATGTAATGTACATAGTGGTGCTTGTGGTGCTTTTTGAACGAGTGGTCTGCCCTAAAAAAGTGATCTGAAGTTTCCTGCCCTGATTGGCGAACCAAATTAACAGGAAGTTCCGACTAATCAAAGCCCTTCAGCCGCTGGAAAGAACCATTATTCTCCAAACAAAGGAGAAGCTCAGGGTGGTGCGTATGCGGCAGAGCGATACGAGACTGACGAGGTGAACTCATAACCCGAGGCTCAGAGCCTTTGAAAAGCTCTTTGAATCGATTCGCGGAGCTGACAGAACCTAAAGCAATATTAACCTCGAGAAGGGCTGAAACGCACATGCGGCCTGCGAGAGATATTCCGTGTCTCCACGCCTCACCAACAACCGACAACGTTCCGACGACGACGTTATTAATTTAATTGCCTCACTATTAAGGGGAAGCGTAAAATAATTTCCCTCGGTAAACGTCTAATTGGATGAGAGAGGGGTGGGCGTGAGCCATCATAACACAGCCATATATTTATAGTCGTCCTCTGGAAGGCAGGAGCACCATATCGCCAGCTTCATTTTCCAAATTTTGCAGTAATGACGAAGACAAAGTCTGCACTCGCATTGGAAATTCAGGGAACTTGGAACATGCTTTAGCCGCGCTTTTCGGCAGAGTAGGGATGGGGTGGACGGGTGATGGATGACCCCCGTGTGACACACACAACCCCGCATCACCCCTCCAGTGGGTAATTAGTCCAAGGCTAAAGCATGTTCCACGCTACATATACGATAATGGGGTATTACGGTGGGTCGGAAATTCAGGTTTTTGACCTCAAATTTGGATTCAGTACCCTTGAAAACCTAAATACTCCAACTTTAAGCTCAATGATACTATAACATGTGGTAGAAAAATTAATTAAAGAGATCACACGTTTGAAAAAAAAGCGGGCCTCCCTTAACGCACACACACTTATGCCGCACGCGTGTGTGAGTAGTATTCTGTAGTATCTAGGAGGTCCTCCAAGGGTTTCTGTGCATGGATACTTTTTTCAAAGATAGTTGGCTAGCTACGTCACACCATTCAAATCTTCAACTTTCCTTAGCTTCTCTGATTTTTCAAAAACATTTTCTCGACGAACAGACCCGATTACCGTTATTCCTGAGCCATACTCTTAAAAAAAATAAAATAAAAAAATTGACTGAAATACCCCATTGTTGGACAACGGCTTATTAGCGTGGAACACGCTTGACCCTTGGACTGACCACCCGAAAGACGTCTTCAGCCCTACTCCGCCGAAAAGCGCGGCTAAAGCATGTTCCAAGTTCCTTGGATTTTAGCCAAAGGCTCTGAGCAGTAAGGCGAGGCCCTAAGAGCCGAGTTATCTTTTACATCCGCCATTCTCAAGGTGCCCAGCAGGAAAACCCGGAGTACTCACGGAATTTCACTCTACTGGAAAACTCAAAGAATTTCATTTTTCTCCCGAAAACCTCTGAAAAAAGCCGAACATTTTTGTGGGACTCGGAGGGAGAAAAGTTTTAGTACGGTTTTAGAAGTATTTATCAGTTATAGATTTCTCTTATTTCAAATGTAGATTTCCATAAAAAATAAAACTCTCTTTTACATTTTTCTTATTAAAATTAATAATGCTGCTGCAATTGCTTAATTTTTTGCTCGAAAATTTGTTTAAAGTGTTCATGAGGACACTCGCAGGTGCTACCTCCTCAACTTACTAGTCTGATTCTGGTTGCCGTTAGGGATTGTGGGGTTGAAATTTTGGTTGGTTCCCTATAAATTTGAATGATTCATCTATAATCGGGTTATGGATATGAAGTAGAAATGAGGAGTTTGATTCCAAAAGGTAGGTACTATATCTATTTTGGTTAAACGTGAGAAAAACGCAAAAATCCAAAACGACATGAAAAACGTGCTGTAAACCAGTGATGTTATTCTTTATATACTTCTAAATTATACTAAATATTTTTGGAAAAAAGGTAAATTAGTTCAAAGTTTAAAATAATTTTGAACGAGATTTGAAATATCAGGTTTATGAATATAGTACTTTTAGATACAAAACGTGGGGTTTAGTACTTTTTGGAATCAAACGAAGTGGATATAGTACTTTTTGAAAATGAACGAAGTGAATAAAGCACTTTTTGAAACAAAACGGATAAGAGACCGCCTTGTGTTGGATACAGTACCTTTTGAAATTAAACGGAATATTCACCCTTGTTTTCCGAGGGAATAGATAATCTTATGCTTCAAAACGATCGCATTTTTGTGAAGAACTACCCCCGTAAAACCCTGGACAAGTATTAACTCAATATCGATAGAAATGGTCGTTCGTACCTTCTAGAATCAAACTCCTCATATTTATGTGCAACATCCACTTTGTAGACTTTTCAGGTGTGAAATAATAGGTAGGTATATACATTTCTTAATGTATAAACATGTCTCTCTTTTCAGAGGGTTGCATTTATGAGAAGAGAAAATGTTGGTTTGGTACTGGTCTTCTTGTGAGTTTAAGTTCGCCATACACGCCAAGCTCAATACTGTAACTCACAGTAAAATGTAAAAACATTGCGGATTTGCATACCCTAGCCGCGAAGGCACCGGGGAGGGGGCGAGAATATTCACGAAATATCCGATTTTTCAATATCGGATATATTTTTCGGTTCCTTTATAGCTTACTAATTGTAGTGGAAATTTTGATTTTGGAGGACATTTTTTTTTTTTTCACTTCTTTCACGAATACAAAGCTTCCCTACCTTCGGTAGTGAGGAAGCAAAATCATTAATGATCCCAATTCTCTCTCCCTACACCTGTCACAGAGGGTAGGTTGGGAACTTTGAAATTTTTTGGAGAACTCTATATTCATATTTTAATTTAAGTAAAAAACTTTATTGGTCCAGGATACTCTCCTCTTCAGGAATAAATTAGAAACGAACGAAAATTCCATGAATTGGAAGGGTTTTTGCTATGTTTTGATGCTGTCACAAGGTTTTATTCTCTCTCCCTACAATTTTTTTGAAATGCCCGCCCACTCCTGGAAAACGATTATTTTGTGTCATGAAAAACAAAAGTGAACACTGCTGCAAGATGGCTTCCGAAGCTACTGAAGTTTGTTGAATTTCCAAGCTCCCAGTTGTGTGGGTTATGTTGTGAAGTGTTGAAGCTTTGAGAGTAGGTAAATACTTTCTCCATCCCTACAACCACCTCACTCATCAGGGTAAGTGTTCAACTAAGTTTAATTAAACTCAAATTACAATTATGAATGCCATAGTGTTATGTATTTTTTCTAACGTTCAGAATCAATAATGGTGAGGCCAGTAGAGAGTGATAACCTCACAAATCTCTCTCCCTACAACCTCTCTCCCTACAACCTCTCTACCTACAACTTCTGGGAAGAGGCTGGTTTGTAGGAAGAGAGATGGAATTGCAGGGAGAGAAGTTTTTTTTTTCAAAGCCGTTTACATTTTTAAGAGTTACCTGAACTATTTACACCGCTGGGTCATATAATTCTGACTTTTCATTAACCCACATTTTACGAAAGATTAGACTGATTGAAAGACTTGAAGAATCTGATAATTCTGATGTACCTAGATTATAGCTTCGGACTGTGATTGCGATAAATAAAAGAGACTCTCCTAAACTAAGATTCTCGTATTTTGAAGGAATAAAAAGGTTTCATGAGTTCAACTCACACTTGGTTTTCTCTCTCCCTAAAAAGTCGAAATTATGGAAAAAAATTCAAAATTCTATAAATTTGAAACTACTTGATAAAGTGTGCGCCCACTTCAGGATCTGCCTCAGTGGCCAAAACAAAGGACGTTTACGGGAGAAAAAGCATAAAAACTTCAACAATAATTTATGGAAAAGTTCGAGGACAAAATAACCCCAAATTTTGAAATGACCCAAGTAATGCATGCATTCCAGGGGCCGTCCCATTGGATGAGCATTAGGTTAATTTAAACCAGTTGGCAAGCGATAAAACTGTTTTACTCAATGTAATTTATTTAATATTTCAGGCAAGAAATAGTGGTCTCCCCCCCCCTCACAATTATTCATTATAACATTTCTAGCGGCGTGGGAGCCTCGAATTTGAAGAGCATTTTAAAATCCATGATCTACGATACCCAACATGAGAATTCGAGTTCAACCCCCCCCCCCCCCCCCCTTCCGCAGGCCAATGGTTCTTCCTCAGAACTTTCATCCATTAGATTTGTTGGGCAGTCCCTCGAAACAAAAATGCGGTTTATGGTGCCCCGGCACCATGGTGGCACCACTATTAGTACCATGGTGTTACAGAGAATAATTAATGAAAATTCGGAGGTATAATGAGAATTTTTCCGCAATTTCTAAGATTGGGTTCATTTTTGTTTTTTGTTTTTTTTTTCTTTTTCTCCCGTAAACGTCCTTTGTTTTGGCCACTGAGACAGATCCTGAAGTGGGCGCACACTTTATCAAGTAGTTTCAAATTTATAGAATTTTGAATTTTTTTCCATAATTTCGACTTTTTAGGGAGAGAGAAAACCAAGTGTGAGTTGAACTCATGAAACCTTTTTATTCCTTCAAAATACGAGAATCTTAGTTTAGGAGAGTCTCTTTTATTTATCGCAATCACAGTCCGAAGCTATAATCTAGGTACATCAGAATTATCAGATTCTTCAAGTCTTTCAATCAGTCTAATCTTTCGTAAAATGTGGGTTAATGAAAAGTCAGAATTATATGACCCAGCGGTGTAAATAGTTCAGGTAACTCTTAAAAATGTAAACGGCTTTGAAAAAAAAAACTTCTCTCCCTGCAATTCCATCTCTCTTCCTACAAACCAGCCTCTTCCCAGAAGTTGTAGGTAGAGAGGTTGTAGGGAGAGAGATTTGTGAGGTTATCACTCTCTACTGGCCTCACCATTATTGATTCTGAACGTTAGAAAAAATACATAACACTATGGCATTCATAATTGTAATTTGAGTTTAATTAAACTTAGTTGAACACTTACCCTGATGAGTGAGGTGGTTGTAGGGAGAGAGAAAGTATTTACCTACTCTCAAAGCTTCAACACTTCACAACATAACCCACACAACTGGGAGCTTGGAAATTCAACAAACTTCAGTAGCTTCGGAAGCCATCTTGCAGCAGTGTTCACTTTTGTTTTTCATGACACAAAATAATCGTTTTCCAGGAGTGGGCGGGCATTTCAAAAAAATTGTAGGGAGAGAGAATAAAACCTTGTGACAGCATCAAAACATAGCAAAAACCCTTCCAATTCATGGAATTTTCGTTCGTTTCTAATTTATTCCTGAAGAGGAGAGTATCCTGGACCAATAAAGTTTTTTACTTAAATTAAAATATGAATATAGAGTTCTCCAAAAAATTTCAAAGTTCCCAACCTACCCTCTGTGACAGGTGTAGGGAGAGAGAATTGGGATCATTAATGATTTTGCTTCCTCACTACCGAAGGTAGGGAAGCTTTGTATTCGTGAAAGAAGTGAAAAAAAAATGTCCTCCAAAATCAAAATTTCCACTTGCTTTTTGCGTTTTACAGCTTCCCGAACAATTTTGGTTCCGTGTCTGTCTGTCTGTCTGTCTGTCGGTCTGTCTGTGGTCAATCCTTGTCCCGGGCAAAACTATACTAACCTGTGGTCCGATTTTGATGAAATTTTCAGGGATTTTGCGGGTTAGGTCCTAGACGGTCCCCTATAAATTTCAGCACCTTCGGACCAATAGGAGCGAGTGCGCATGCGCAAACGTGAATTTCCTGGAACCTCGGTTTCTCGGTTTCTAATGAACCGATTCTGCTCAAATTTGGAGTTTAGTTAGGGACTAACTTCTAAGAGACACCCTATAAGTTTCAATCAAATTGGTCAAGCAATAGCCGCTGCGCATGCAATGGAGAATGCTGAAGGCGCCTGAGTGATCACTGATCAGCTGAGTGAGCTCCAAGGCCATTGTCTCTCCTGTTGAACGCAGGAAGCTGGAATTTGAGAGGCAGGGTCAATGGAGAATGCTGAAGGTGCCTGAGTGGTCACTGATCAGCTGAGTGAGCTCCAAGGCCATTTCCTCTCCTGTTGAACGCAGGAACCTGAAATTTGAGAGGGCGGGTCAATGGAGAATGCTGAAGGTGCCTGAGTGGTCACTGATCAGCTGAGTGAGCTTAAATATTACAGTGGAAGAAAGATAAAGAGGGAGAGGGAGCAAAAACCTTTTCAAGGTATGTCACATTTTAGCCATTAGGCTCTAAGCGGAAATCATCCGGGGGTGCAGGGGGCGAAGCCCCCGCCGAGGCGCGCAGCGCCGAGTTTTCGCCAACTGATTCTATACGTCCATGTTACAATGAGTGAGGAAGCTATACTGCCCACCCAACTTGGCAGACGTTTTTAATTATCTGAGTTAATTGATTAGTGAAATTCATTCTATGTGATCTTTGTAGACACCAACCTGCTGTATCTCCCTGAAAAAATTCTGAATTTCCAAGACAAATAGAGTGTTCACAAAAGCTGCGTGACAAGAAATAACCCCAAATTTCGAAATGACCCACTTAACAGTATGTTTTATGTGACAAATAGCAACGCTTGCGTGTGTGTAAGAAGTCGCTGGATCCTGTTTGTTCATCTCGTTTCTACCTTCAACAACCCTGAAAATGTCATCAAAATCCGTTCATGATTTTGAGTAGTTATGCGTCTGACACGTTAGCAAAGATGTTCTTATAGCTTGATCGCTCACAATATCGATATTATAATATAATACATATAATAAATAATATAATATTATAATATAATAATATAATAAAGGATACATATTATGTATCCTTTTAACTTCTCATGAGCGGCCCTTTCACAAAATTTCGGCTCTCTCGGATGAAATATTTTCGATACTCTCAAATTATAACTGCAATGAGTGATGTGCAGCTCAGAAATCCAACCTTCTCGTCCACCACCTTACAGGATATTTCATTTTTACCTCTTCTTCCTCGTTATCAATATCAGCGCCCCTCAACTTCCGCTCTGACAGCCCCTCGTGACTTTCATGGCAGCCCACCGCCTTATTTGATTGTCATTTCGAAGTTTTCAGCCCTCTCTGACTTCTAATACGATCGTTTGACTCGAAGCCAGGAGAACCCCCGAGATTTCTTACCGTTGTCTTCTCCATCTTCATCCCCGTTCTGATGGAAATTTAATTAACGTCGGAAACTCTCACCTAGATAACGCTTTCCCTTTAATACGTTTTCCGAAAATTCTTGATTCACCCTTTATCTCCGATCTAACGGCTTTTTATTGTTTTCTGCCTCCCTGTCTCTCATTTTCCTTTATTATAATATCAAGTTTTGATGGAGGGGGCTTTTTTTTCTCTCTTCTCGAAGTCATTATTAAAATTATTTTGCTGCTAGGCTCCACTCTATAGATAATCCCAAAATTCTTCCCCGTAGAATTATAAACGGCGTTAAAGATTTCTCACAAAGAAGTACGAAAATCTATTCGAAAATCATTGAGTTGTCCAAAATTCCCTAGTAAATTCTGAACCAGAAGTTTCACGATCAAGTTATTGGTTTTCGTAAATTTAGAAAACAACACAATTGAGAAGTCTTTCCGTTTTATTGCCCGACTTCTAAACAGCCGTAGGCGCAAAGGAGGAGGTTCTCTTTTCACTGTGCTTAGGACGTACCACAGTAAGACTTGGGCACACTCAACAGAAAAAATAAATAAATAAATAACCACACAGTAATCCGTTTTAGACCATTCTGAATCCAAATCCGCAAAAAAAATCCATAGGTGAATGTCTGTGTGTGTGTGTGTATGTGTGTGTGTGTGTGTGTATGTGTGACAAAATCTTGTGTCGTCTGCACAGGCCTTAGTTCTCAACCGATTTTCGTGGTTCTGTTTTTGTTCGACGCGGAAAACTATCTAGTTGTGCACTACGTCGCCGGAATTTCGATTTCGCTTTTCAAGGGGGGGGGGGGGGGGGTTAATGCTCAAAAAACGTGCGTTTGCGGGCATAATCCTGTAAAATTTGCCCAGGCCTCAATTTCCAACCGTTTTGAGTGTTTCTTTTGTTCGACTCATAAATCTTCCAAATTGCACACTATTTCACCAGAGTATCAAAATTCGCAAGAGGAGTGGGGGATAATATTAAAAAAATATCCGATTTTTCAATATTTCGGTTCCTTTATAGCTTACTAATGGGGAATTTGCCTCACATTTTTTTTTTCGAATGAGGGTTCATTTTTATCGAATTAAACCATAGTGAGCTGCTCGAAAACGCATCCAAAAAATTTAGATAATTTAAGGAAGATGGAAATTTTAAATGTGGTGGCAATGTGTAAGAGGCAGCCATGTTTGAAACGTAACGGATATTCTACCAATCTGACTTCAAAGGAGGTTCTGTGGCGCTTACCACAGAAGCGGAACATACACAAACTTTTAGCTTACAAGGATTTTCACAAGAGTGCGCCGCGAACTGGCAGGAAGAACCCAGACACAAAAGTGACCAAAAGAAACAATATTACTCACTTTTTTACAATACGATTCTACCTAGGTACTAGTTTATCAAGCATTATTAGTCTTCATCTTCTCTTATTTAGTTTCAAGATTTGAATCACATTATTCGAGTAGCCATTTCACTGGATCGTTTTGTGTGGCGGTGCTAGAACTCTGTCTGTTGTCGGAGTTGTTTTCGCGTCGTTTTTTTTTCGTATGGCGTCAACAATATTCCTCGATTTTTGCGGTGTTTTGTAACAGAGGCTTGACTTGTTTAGTCATTTTCTCCTATGGTAATTTTTTCCCCTTGGTTATTCCTAGTGTTAAACGTTATTCTAGGGCCCTATTTTAGGATTTGACTTGAAATTCCAGAATCTAAAATTGAGGCAAATTCCCCATTGCCCCACTCCACCCTACAGAGAAATTCAAGGACTTGGGTTGACTTCAGCGTACTGGGTTGCAATCAGTCCTAAGTCTGTATGAGGGAAGAGGTTTTTTTAATTTTAATAAGGACGTTAGGAGTGTAACGTAATGCCGGGAAAATAATTCGGGGCGTGTATCGTAGGGTTTCTGGACGCCGGGGCGTGTAAGACCTGACGAATCTTATCATCAGAATCTCTCCAGGCTTGCCAGGCTATCATCAGACTTCCATCAGGCCTGCTAGGTTATCATTATACTTTTATCAGGCCTACCAAAGTATAATAACATTTTCACCAGGCTTGCTAGGGTATTATCAAACTTCCATCAGGTCTTCTGGGTTCTCATCAGAATTTCTCCAGGCTTTCCAGGCTATCATCAGACTTCCATCAGGCCTGCTAGTTTATCATTATACTTTTATCAGGCCTACCAAAGTATAATAACATTTTCACCAGGCTTGCTAGGGTATTATCAAATTTCCATCAGGTCTTCTGGGTTATCATCAGAATCTCTCCAGGCTTGCCAGGCTATCATCAGACTTCCATCAGGCCTGCTAGGTTATCATTATACTTTTATCAGGCCTTTTTTTTTCCATTGGCGCTACAGTCCTATGTGGACCCTGGCCTCCCGTACGACTTTCCTCCATGAAGCTCTATCCTTCGCGGCTTCGTCTGGATTTTTGATCCGGAGCTTTCTTAGGTCCTCGTGCACCCCGTCTCTCCATCTCACCCGGGGACGTCCTCTTCTTCTGGTTCCATCCATTCTATGATTGTAAACTTTTTTTGGGATCCTGCTGGTATCCATTCTTTGTACGTGTCCAAACCATTGGATCCTCTGGGCTTTGATAAAATGGACAATGTTCCCATGGTCAATCAGCTCGTCCAGCTCATTGTTGGTGCGGATTTTCCACTCTCCCTCAGCAAACCTTGCACCGAATATTCTCCTGAGGATTTTTCTTTCAAAGACTAGGAGAGAGGTTTCATCCTTGGCTGTAAGTGACCATGTCTCGGCTCCGTACGTTACCACTGGTCTTACAAGTGAGTAATACAGTCTTAGTTTGGACTGTCTGGAGAGAAGGCGCGATTTGAATAGCTTGATGCAGCTGAAGTAGGCTCTATTGCCAGCGTTGAGGCGTTGCTGGATTTCACTGGATATATCATTTTTACCTGTGATGGTTGTGCCAAGGTACTTGAACTCTTGCACGCCCTCAAAAGTTGTACCATTCAGTGATACGTCCATGGATCTTCTAGCGGGATCAGTGGACATTGCCATATAATATATGGCAGTGTCCATATATTATATGCAGTGTCCATATATGCAGTGTCCATATATTATATGGCAGTGTCCATATATCTAAACCAAATATTATTTGGTCTTAGATGGGCTCACAATGAGGAATTTCACCGAATTCTGTTTGCATTTTTCCTGAATAGTTAATGGTGTGGGATAGATGAAAATCGGGCTGATTTCGGAAAATAAGTCTCCTGTTATTTTTGGGAGACAATCAAAATTTTCGATTTCTAAACTAACCGGGAAAACGGACGTGAAAAGGAACGCTCGCTGATTGGGCTGTTCGGATCGCCGTCTCCTCCCAGTGTTGCCCATTGGGACGACGAAATCGTGTTTTCTAAGAGAAAAGCTATCAAACAAAAACAGGGGAAACCTAATTTTCCCCATCTTGCCCCATCTTGCCCCCCATCTTGCCCATTTCTACACTGTTTTGTTTATTCGTAAATTAGGAAGTTCGGGCTGAACGTTTGCCTTAGGAGGTTTTTCGAGGTGCTGAATCCGATTTTGGGGTCAAAATTAGGAAATTCCGACATGGTGAAATTCCTCATTAGCCCCATCTGCGCAGCCAGGTTTTCCAATCTGGAATAAATATCTTCCTAGGCTCGCAGGTTTCTAGAAATTATGGCAATATCATCCGCGTAACCGCATAATTGTACTGATTTATAAAATATAGATCCACCTGGCTCTACCTGGCTGATTGCATTGTGTCGGGCAAAATTGAATAGCACTGCTGACAGCCCATCACCCTGTCGGACTCCACCACAAACCTCAAAAGCTCGGCTAACTTTATTTCCAATCATCACTCTTGCTTTGGTGTCTTGTAGGGTCATACCAATAAGATTGACCAACTTTTGGGGGATACCAAAATGGATCAAAGCTTGGATAAGTTTTTCTCTTGACAACCGATCGAAATCCTGAACAAAATCTATGAACAGGAGATGGAGGTCGATGCTATACTCAAAGCACTTTTATTTTATCAGGCCTACCAAAGTATAATAACATTTTCACCAGGCTTGCTAGGGTATCATCAAACTTCCATCAGGTCTTCTGGCGTGCAAGACGAACTCCCAAGATTTCTGTGATTAATTACAGAGTTCCTGTAATTTAAAATCTTAATCATATTCATAAGTATGCCCAACTCTGCGAAAATGCACTCAAATTCCAATAAACAATAAATTACGAGGATTTTGCCGAAATCTATCCCCCCTCAACATAATCCACTTCGAATGTTTACTTGATTGATCCTCACAATTCTGCTGTAAAAGAGAGGAAATGATCGTAGACATATCGAGAAAAATACTTCTCGTCGAGGGGACACTCCATTGTGGGAGATGTAATCCTGGAGCGAATGATGTTCTCCCCAAAGAGAGAACTCTTATTTCTGAAAGTCCGGTCGTACGAATATAATTCGGGAAAAAGAAGCCGAAATATTGGGGAGCTAAAAGGACCAGTCGATTCTTCCTTCCACGAAATAAAGCTGGCAAAGTACCCCTCGAATGGATCTGGAACGAATCGTTTTATTTCTTTTTTTTACTTTTTTTTACTTTATTCCAACGTGGTTTTTTTTACGTTGATTCCTTGCAACAATTCCGTTGGCTTCCATTCTATAGGAAATGGCTCGGATTTAATGGACTGTAGAGGGCGTATCAATAACCAATTACTTTTTTTCTATTTACACTGGCTGTGGGTAGGGAAGGATTATGTGGACGACTTGGGGAAGGCGAGAAGTCTCTACTGTTGAGGAGTTTTCTCATTCGCCATCTTCTCGATTTTCCCAGTCTCCGTATTAGAAACGGACTGTTGGTTGTTGTCGTACTTGTTCCAAGCAACCTTGGCATCCTTGTTTTGTCGTATGTCTACTGCGCAGGATCTGATCCGAAAACTCTTGTAACTCTTCTCCAAATTGTATTTTCCTAGCATTAGTTCTATCTTGGACTTCCCTGACAATAACTGGAATCCTGTTCCAAGCACCTGGTCCAGACGGTGTCCTGACCTTTTCAAGTGGCTGAACCCTCAGGGAAACCCCTTTGCAACAACCTCCCTTCATTTTGCCCTTTCTATATTTATATTTATTGCTTCCGAGTCAACCGCGGTAGCGGAAACATTATTTCCACTTTTTATAGTTGAAAGATATGATCTCCCAAATCAAAATTTCCATTACATCTTAATCATTCTTAACAATTTTAGTTCCGTGTCTCTCTGTCATGAAGTTCCTTGTAACGCTCAAAGTCTTTGCAAATTTATGGTCAAATTTCGATGAATTCTACTAGGATAGCACTGGTGGGATGGTTCCCAATGAAAAGCATCGCCTCCAGATAGTTTCTAGCCACTGTGATTGCGCTTCTGTTTAATCCTTCTAACTCCTACATAACTCCTACATTGTCTGTCCGAATTCGATGATATTTCCAGGGACTGTGAGGGTCGCGTGGAGATGGTCCCCTATGAGGGTAGTGAAAGGTACTGACATTGATGTTTTGACATTAACTACTATGCATGGGATCATCTATATAATCGGGTTATGGATATGAGGAAGCTACGCGCCACACCCAATTCTAAGTTTTTTTTTCATTTTTTGTTATCACCATGATAACGCCGATTGCTGGTCAGTTATGTCTTTTGCACTAGACCCCTACTTGAGATTGACCTGAACATTTTCTTTGAACAACATCTTCAATTACATTGCGTCTGTGAGGTCGGTGATGTCGTGAATAACACGTGTGGGAACCATCTTTTGACCTTCTTTGATATGATTCAACTCTACCCGATTTGGTCTTCTTCAAAGAGACGTTTGTCCTGGTTATCATACATAGTAATAATCTTTATTGCCGTAGCACACATTATAATAATAACGAGCAAATGTTGTCGAGAAAATGTTTAGAAGAAATTAGGGAAGCTAATGAAAGTTGAAGATTTGAATGATGTGACTTATTAAGTTGCTGACCTTGGATCGAGACGTTCAACTAATCCCATGTGGTCTTGAACGTCTTGTGGCCTTGGATACTATAAGCGGCGTTACTATAAGGCGTGGCCTTGGATACTATAAAATACTACTCACACACGCCTGCGGCATAGTGTGTGTGCGTTCATGGAGGCCCGCCTTCTTCCAAACGTGTGATCTCTATTTAATTTTTCTACCACATGTTATAGTATCAATGGGCGAAAAGTTGAAGTATAGAGGTTTTCAATGGTGCTGAACCCAAATTTGAGGTCAAAGTATTATTTTAAAACTATAATTTTAAAACCATCAATGCTAGTGAAACTTGATGGTTTACTCGAGAGAAACGACCACTTCAAAGTCTTGTTTTCACCTTCGATTGTTCGAAAATTTTAAATGCTTGCATACGAGTCTGCAACACATTGGGACATTTTCATGTCAACCACTACACAACAAGGTAGTGAAGTAAGGTTGTTAGTTCATGTACCCAAGCATCAAAACAGTTGATTGTTCTCTACGCAACACAGTGAGTCTATTTTATTTATTGGTCGCGTGAGCAAGACTTGCTTTGTTTTCGTGACGATTTTTCAGTTTATGTGCCAATGCAAAGACATGAAAATGTCAAAACCTGAATTTCAGTGTGAGTGGGCCACAAAGGAAGTATTCAGAGGGTATGCGTAAAAAAAATTGAAGTCGAAAAATCGGACACCATTTTTATTCATATTTTCTATGTACAAATAAATTGGTAGTATCTAATGTTTTTGTAAATTAATTATGTTCAGTAATCAAGATAATATCTTGATTACTGAACATAATTAATTTACACTATAAGATAATATCTTGATTACTGAACATAATTAATTTACAAAAACATAAGATACTACCAATTTATTATACAGGGTGTCACCCTAACTCGAGGACCAAACTTCAAGGATCGATTCTACAACTAATTTGCAAACTTTTTTGTCTCCTGACATTTTTTTTAAACGCTTTAAAATTATACTTTTTTCACTTTTAAGATTTTGTTCGTGTTTTCGACCTTGAGCCATTAAAACGGCCATAACTCCCTCAATTTACTGGATAAACTCAAATATGAGTATACCGTTGGAAAGAACGTTAAAATTCCTATCAGTTCATCAGGACACAAAAGCTTTTTAAGCCTTTCGTATAAGTGAATAAATTGGTCAAAGTCAGAAATTTAAAACTTTCTTGAAAATCACCATTTTTCAGGCTGACTCATCTTATGTAATAAACAGCCGTGTCGGCGGGCACTCAACGGAAAAAACTTGCCCAGAATCTCAGCTTTCCAACGGTCTATCAATTTTTCTTTTTAACATTCAAATTAGAAGAGTAAATGAAGTTTGAATGCCCGAAAACGTGTGTTTTACAAGCAAATCCAGTGTTTTAAGCGGTTTCTGGTCCCCCTCGACCTCAAGATGGCTTGACGATTTTGGTATCATTTCCTATGTAATTTTCTACGCTGAATCGAATAGTGATACTTCCGAATGGTTCCGACTGCTAGAAAGTGGATTTTTCGAAGAAAACCTTCGTTTTTCGTACATAAAATACACATTATTCTTAAATGTGGTAGTGAGCATGAAGTAACACCTTTTAACTCAATGAAAACACCGAATTTCTAGTTGATTGAAGTTTTTGTTGAGTTCAAAGGTGTTACTTCATGCTCACTACCACATTTAAGAATAATGCGTATTTTATGTACGAAAAACGAAGGTTTCCTTCGAAAAATCCACTTTCTAGCAGTCGGAACCATTCGGAAGTATCACTATTTGATTCAGCGTAGAAAATTACATAGGAAATGATACCAAAAGTCGTCAAGCCATCTTGAGGTCGAGGGGGACCAGAAACCGCTTAAAACACTGGATTTGCTTGTAAAACACTCGTTTTCGGGCATTCAAACTTCATTTACTCTTCTAATTTGAATGTTAAAAAGAAAATTTGATAGACCGTTGGAAAGCTGAGATTTTGGGCAAGTTTTTTCCGTTGAGTGCCCGCCAATACGGCTGTTTATTACATAAGATGAGTCAGCCTGAAAAATGGTGATTTTCGAGAAAGTTTTAAATTTCTGACTTTGACCAATTTATTCACTTATACGAAAAGCTTAAAAAGCTTTTGTGTCCTGATGAACTGATAGGAAATTTAACGTTCTTTCCAACGGTATACTCATATTTGAGTTTATCCAGTAAATTGAGGGAGTTATGGCCGTTTTAATGGCTCAAGGTCGAAAACACAAACAAAATCTTAAAAGTGAAAAAAGTATAATTTTAAAGCGTTTAAAAGAAAAATGTCAAGAGACAAAAAAGTTTGCAAATTAGTTGTAGAATCGATCCTTGAAGTTTGGTCCTCGAGTTAGGGTGACACCCTGTAGAGTATAGAGTACTATAGAGTATATTAGTACTCTATATTATAGAGTACAAAAAATGCGCCTTTCAACCATAGAAAAATGCATCACAGACAAATAGCTTTGTTTCCAGATTTTCACAGCAATGTTTTTCCAACTTTTTAAAATTGAAACTACAACCAGTTTTTATTCAGAGAATAATAAGTCTAAGTAACAAATTTAAACTTTATTTTAAATGTTTCGATGGAAGTTGTAAGAAATTGAAATTGAGTTTTCAAAAATCCACCAGTGGTATCAGTGGCCTTACTCAGTGTCAGCGAACATTTGAATTAGAATCTAAATTTCAACTTCTGGCCATATTATTTCTAAATCCATTTTCGATATGTTTTTTGAAATACGACTTGTGAGTTGTAATTATTGAAAAGATTGTATTACTCGTTTTCGAAGTATCCTAGAGTAAAGTGTTCTATTTTCTCGTAGAGATAATTTTGATATTTTCTGGTCTTTGCTTTGGCACATAAACTGAAAAATCGTCTCGAAAAAAACTTACTCACGCGACCAATAAACACTGTGTTGCGTACAGAACAATCAACTGTTTTCTTATTTTGATGCTTGGGTACATGAACTAACAACCTTACTTCACTACCTTATTGTGTAGTGTGTATGTTCGTTAAGTGATGTTTTTTCTGACATGCGCTACAAATTTTACCCTTTGCCGGGCATTTCCCCGGGTCCTCGTGTTTTTCGAACCCACATTTTAGGCATTGCTTATTTGGGTCCAACCTCTTTCTCGGACCCATAGACCCTTCCCTCGAATCTGCTCTTGACCCCTCAAGCTAATTGACATTACGTGAAATTGCCCTGTCCTGCCTCGAATTCAGCATCTTCGTTTGTTCTCCTGCTCTCTCCAAATTCCGAGCCGATGCTTCAACATCTTTGAACGTGGCTTCATTTGAGGGATGTAACCGTATAAGTTCTTCTTGCCACCTCTCCTTCAGCTATGCCCATTACTAGCTGATCTCTAAGTTGTTCCTCCAACGAACTGCCAAATTCACGCGTTCCTGCCAGCGTGCGCAGCGAGTTCACAAATCGAGCTATAGGTCCATTCTCCTGTCTAACGCAATTCATGAAAGCTCGTCGTTCCGCAAAAATCCAGGTAGATTTCACGAAGAACTTTGACAACACGTCCCTCAAGTCCTTATATGGGATCTCTTCAACGTTTCGTGGTAGGAAGTGATCCACCAAGATTTTAAAAGGACCAGGCCCTACTACCGAAAGCAAAAGCATAGCTTTAGCCTCATCAGGCAATACAACTCCAAAACTCCGCCGTCCTAACTCTATCTCGAACCGTTTTAGGTAGTAGTCCCATCTTTCTACATCTTCATCATACGTGCTGAAACGAAAATTCTTAACAACTTGAGCTACTTGATTGCTTACTGATATCTCCTCATCCGAGCTTGCCTCTCCTTCGAAAGATTGACGCTTCCTCATCTTTCTTGGTTTCCTGGTCTGCTTCGTCCGCAGTGCCAATGTAAAGAGTCGTAAAAACTGGTTACGAACTAGTATATTATTGTGTATTTTCCCATATTTCGATTTTTACAAGAATGAAATATTTCAGATACAAATCACTAACAAAAATTGTGTCATGGTAACGAGAACACAGATGATCGTGAAACTACTGAAGTGACACTACATAGTGGTTGACATGAAAGTGTCCCAATGTGTTGCAGACTCGTATGCAAGCGTTTCTTAATTATTCTTTCCAATGTTTTCTATGATTTTTCTGTATAGATCCCTCCCTTCCAACCATAAGTACCTACTAGGGCATTTTTGAAATTTTCAACCCCAACCACCTACCAAATGGAAATTAAGGGTTGAAACGTACTTTGAACGTAAAACATCAAATTTTGAGAGGGGTTTATGAGAAGGACTGCGTTTTCAATTCTCATGTCATTTTGGTTTTTTATTTCTAATAATAAGCCTATGTGATCGTATCGCAAAAAATTTTTATAACCCCCCCTCAAACTTTGTCACTTTACGTTTCAAGGTGCGAGGAATCCAAATTTGCAATGTCCGTCCGCCGTCCCCCGTCCGCCGTCCGCCGTCCCCCGTCCGCCGTCCGCGGCACTTTTCTTAGCAACACTGGACCGATTTGGTTCATTTTTTGGTATATGGGCTCCATTTGGGGTCTAGTTGTGCCGCGAAGTTTTTGGTTGATGTAGGTCACTTCTAAGGGGTGAAAATTAAGGGTTGAAATTTTCAAGAGTGCCCTAGCTCGAAAACTCTCGAAATAAAGGTATCGTTTTTTCACCAATTTTAAATAGTATTGAATTTTTAAAAATTTTTGAGACCACCCGGAGCTCTGTAGGACAAACCGTTCGGTCCCTACGAGTACTTGAAGGTTTTCCTTCGATGAAACAGAATCATGAGTGTGAATCGTAGAAGAGGTCTAATCTCCGTTCAAATTTTATCGGACTAAAATGCGATCGCTGTTCATTTCTTCGATTTGTATACAGTTTTGCCTTCTGCGTAACCAGTAATCAAATTTCAATATGAAGCTTTCTATTTTTCGAATCGAGTGTGAAGCGTTTAGTTTTTTCTAATAAACTTGATTGTGAAGGTGTGAAGCCAGTATGGTGTGGTAGGTAGTACCTAGCTGGTAGGTAAAAAAAAGTTGGTAGGTAAAAAAAATGTTGGTGGGTAAAAAACGCTGCAAATCATTGCTCAAAAGCTTCTTCATTCTTCAGATCACTGATCAGCTGATAAAGCTCCGAGGCCATTTTCAATCCTATTCAAATCAGAAGGGTGATCTATACAGAAAATAATAAACCTTTGAGCAATGATTTGCAGCGTTTTTTATTTATTTAAGCGCGAAAGTAGTGTTGATAAAACTGTAAAGTGTTGTCTTGGTCAGTTCGTGTAGAGCTCACCTAGTACGGACTTCATATCTGCGACCCCGGTGAATAAGTGGTCAAGTCAAATTTGCCCATTTTACAGGGGAGCATTATTAAAATTTGAACCTTCACCTAAAATCCAGATTTTGTCGTAGAAGCTTGAAATTTGGAATGAATGATGTAGTCGTTCATCCCAAATTTCAACCTTCTACGACGAAATTCGGGTTTTAGGTGAAGGTTCAAATTTTAATAATGCTCCCCTGTAAAATGGGCAAATTTGACTTGACCACTTATTCACCGGGGTCGCAGATATAAGACTTCACGAAAAATTGTCGAAATTTAGTTTCACTAGTGATGCCATGGTCCAATTAGAGTTCATAACCGCAGAAGTGGGGATTCTGGGTCTCCATTACCACATAGTTCCCGCAGTCTGCTGCATTGAAAACTCGTTGAAGACGTCTCTTTCAAAATGTAGGTCGCCGTCAGGACGTCCAAGGTTAAATGAAGTACTTACCGATAATATAATTTCTGTTGCCCTCCACTTCATAGAGCGCCCTCTGCCTTTTAGTAACCATTAGTTCGGAAGAGAAGATAAACGAGTTGTGGCGACTTTCCTCATTAAAACCCCCGACGTGCAATAATATTGAATGAAGTCCCCGTTTCATCCTTGTTGAGTTTGCATTTATAATGAGCGAACACAATTTTTATATTCTGTAATAGAAAGTTTGTTTCTTTAAAATCGAATCGTCGACAGTGGCGTCTCCTCCAGGCAAACATAGCAAATACTGTTTGCCCTAATAAAAATACGCAAATTGAACAAATTTATTTTTTTTAAGATTCTCCTATAGTTCCACTTTTTGGAAGTAATATTTAGCCGACTTTGGAAATTTTTTATAAAATTTAGGGACTATTTCATGATAACCAAGGAAGTTAGATGAAATAGGAGAATGGAATAAGTACGTATTTTGTCTAGAATATTAGCCCGAAACACACCAGAGAGTTGTAGAGATCGGTAACTACGATCGATTGTGGATATCGTTCATATACCTGGAAAACCATGTAAGTCGAGTTTATCAAATTTTACAGGAACTAAATAATTCAGTTTTCATTCCATATGCAATAAGTTTTTTCGTTCCATTCCTTAAAACTGGTGGTAACAGTAGTATTTCAAAGAGCCTGAGACTAATTTCATCAAAATTTACTTCGGTGAACGAAAAAATGGACTTACATGCTTTTACCCAGCCTTTGACACCCGACTTACATGGTTTTCAATTTGATTTTTATGAAAATATACCCAGCTTGGGTTATTTAATTATTAGAAATATTATTCAATTTTGTTCTTCAGGTTTCAAGGTTACACAAAATACTCAAATCGATGCAAAAGGAAAATATTTAAATGAAAATTCATAGGCGTTGACTAATACGCGGTCCAACTTTGAGGCTCCTTGAGTCAAACGCTGCAAATTATTACACAATGGTTTATTATTTTTCTGTAGATCACTCGTCTGCAAAGCCACCAACCATCCAACATGAAGAAAAACATCGATCGCATTTCGGTCAGCTTTAATTTGAACGGAGATTAGGCCTCTTTCGCGATTCACACTCGTGTTTCTGATTTATCGTACGTCCAAACTTTAAATTCTCGTAGTGAGCGAACGGTTTGTCCTACAGAGCTCCGCGTGGTCTCAAAAAATTCTATAATTCTATAGAATATTAAATTGAAGGAAAAACAATATCTTTATATCAAAATTTTTTGAGTTAGGGCGTTTTCAAAATTGATTTTGGAACCCGTAGAAGTGACCTACATCAACCAAAATCTTCGCTTCGGGGCACAACTAGACCCCAAATGGAGCCTACATACCAAATTTCATCAAAATCGGTCATTGCTAAGTGGCAAAAGTGCCGCGGACGGCGGACGGACGGCCAAATTTTTATTTTTTATATTATATTATATTATATTATATTTATATTATTTTTATTCGATTTTTGGATTCTACGTACCTTTAAACGTAAACCATCAAATTTTGAGGGGGTGTTGAAAATTTTTTTTTCTTGGTCGATTCCAAAGGTTCATTATTGAAAATAATAAACCAAAATGACAGTTTTCAGTCTTAATATTACTAGAGTTGAGCAATAAATTATTCAATATACTACCAATTCCTCAATTACCATTTCTTAAATTACAACCATTACTTATAGGAACACTTTACCTATCACAACCGTAACTAGGTAGTTATGCATTGAATTTTAGTGTTAGGCAACTAGGTACTTTTGCTTCATTAAAACAAGGGATGAGTTAGGTACGGGTTAGGGGTTATAGTTAGGTTAGGGCTGAGTTGAGAATGAGGGGTTAAAGATGAACTGGATATGGGTTGAGGATGGGTTAGGGGTAAGGGATAGGTTGGAGATGAGCTAGTGACGGGTTAGGGATGGGCTGGGTATAAGTTAGGGGTTGGTATAGTTAGGGGTTGCATAGTAGGTATAGTTGGTATAGTTAGGGGTTGGAGACAGCTCAGGGCTGGGTTGTTTTAGAGATGGACTAGGGATGGGTTGAGGATGGGTTAGGTATGAGTTAGGTTAGCAATGGGATAGGGGTTAGGGATAGGTTGGAGATGGTCTAGGGACGGGTTAGGGATGGGATAGGGGTTGAGGATGGGTTAGGGATGGGTAATGGATGGGATAGGGATGAGTTAGGGACTGCTTGGGTTAGGGGTTATAGATAGGCCAGGGCTGGGTAGGGTATGAGCTGAGGATTGAATAGGGATAAGTTAGGTATGGGTTATGGATTGGTTGGGTGTGGGTAAGGGGTTAGGGATAGGTCAGGGCTGGATTTCAGCAACATCAGCATTACAGCTAGGTCAAACAGCCAACAAATCCCGTGTCTGCAGAGCACAAGGGGTGGAATTTATTGCTGAAATTGAGACTTATAAAGAGGTTTCTATTTATAATCACTTTCTCCGAACTCCATTTATGAATTTTGTAAACTTTCACATGGAAGAAAAGAAAAAAAAACTGACTATCTTGCTGGAAACTTGCCACCAGCGTGAGCTGCTCACTTTTAAGAAGGCATACACAGGACTTACATGATTTTCCGGCGAAAAAATAGGTAACCGACTTTCTCGTTTTTTTTTATGCCTTCTGGATAAAAAAACATTTTTCATATTGGAAAACGGCTTCACCAAATGGATCAAGCGACCTTAATTTACCTAGCGAGCTCAAAACCTTATTTTCGCAAAAATACCGACTAACATGGTTTTCCAGGTTTATGAACGATTTAACGAATTTAGAGAATTTCTGGATGAAAGTGAGCAGAACCAAAATTGATTTTGTTGAGGTGTGAGAAGTTTGGGGACGTGTTCTGTCGATGTTGTAGTTCGTTAGGACGGTTCGCCGCCTTCCCATCATATTATCTTCGGCGGTCTCGAAATCCCTCGAATTTCCCTCCCACAGAAAAGAGACTGGAAATGAAAACGCCGGATCATAAAAACCACGTCGGCAAAGGGAGTCTGGCAGAGTGCAAAGAGGAAGGGTTATGTTTTTTAAAAGCGCCTAATAACCCCTAGCCCGGAGGGAGAATTTCACAACGGAATCATAATGGGTGACCTGAAATTCTAATAGAAAGGCAGCAATGCTAATCTCCGGGAACCCCCGTTATGAGCTTCCCATTTTCTCCAGTTTTCCCCGCCACCACATTCCGCGTTTCTATTTCTCTTCATTTTCCTCATTTCTCCTCTCCCGTGAATTCTCATTTTTTCCCTGATTTTAATTCATTTTCTCGTTGCACGCTCAGTCGTACGGTGAAATGGTGGGCTTGTTGAGGGAAGTGGGTGTGAAAAATTGCGTTGTTGACGTCGATTTCATCGCAATTACTCACCCGAATTATCTTTGAAACTCTTAACGATCTTGGTTCTTGAACTGTTAGTGAAACAGAAGTCAGTCAACAGAAGAAGGCTGTCAGAACTATTTGCGGGCTATCCTGGAGTCAGAGTTGCCGTGGAAGCTTTCGCACCCTGGGAATCCTCACTGTTCCAGCCCTTCATGTCCTGAGCTGTCTTCAATTCATAAGAAATAATCTGGGTCAAATGGAACGGCGGCGTGACCTGCACACCTATGATACCAGGAAGAGAGAAGACTTATTTCTTCCAGTTTCACGTCTTAGTGTGACGAGGGATACGAGTCCTTTGCAGTCGGGTGCCAAATTTTTTAACCACCTTCCCAACAAGCTGCGTTTTCTTCCTGAAAAGAAGTTCATGGCTACTGTCAGGGAGAAGCTGCTGAATGCAGAACTTTACACTGTGACGGACTTCTTTCAGGAGGGCTTTGGTCCTTGATATTTTGTTTTTGACGGGCGTGTTTTTTTGCCTCTTTTTTATATTTTTCCGAACTTTAGTTTTAGGTTGTTTAAATTTTAATTAAATGTTATTTACATGTTGACAATTGTATTGCCGATCCGGCCTTTACAAATAAATAAATAAAACAGCTTGTACTTGAGCCTGCTACATCTCCTCACCTATCTGGGGAGCGAATCGTCGTTGAAGGTGCAACACGAGCTGACATTTTGGGCAAAATGAGATTAGTAGGCAGTCAGAAGCGAAATCTGGTTCTTGATCGACCTATGAACTTAGCTTCAACTGTACATAATTAAAAAAAGCCCAAATCGCAGAGTGATATCTGGAAACGAAAGATGCAACCAGTGCTGATCATCAAATCAATAACTCGTGCTAATCATGCTGTAGGTAACCACAGTTTTTCATTTAAACGCCATAAATGAACTTGGTAGCCATGGAAGACTTGAAGTTGAATGTAAACATGTAGCCTACATGTTTACATTTACCTGCAAGTCTTCCATGGCTTCCAAGGCTGTTTGCAGTATTTATCCTACATGATGTAGGATAAATACTGCAAACAGCCTTGAACTCAGTCGTTCGTTTTGAGGAGCATCTAGGGAGAGGGAGTGGTGGAACGGCCTGAGCGCTGCCTGGCGACGATTAGATGAACCTTCCGGAGCTAAAAACCTACGTTCTTATCAGTCTGCTGATGTGATGACAAGTTGTCATTGACAACTCGGTTGACACATTTTACCGAGAATTCCAGTAGTTTTGTATATACACCTGTTAATGAGGGAGCTGCCCACCTGTCTAGTCGAATCCTAGTTTAGCCCTAGCTTTTGAGTCTTCCAAGAGATAACGTATGTCTTGAGCTCCGGTAGGTTCATCTAATCGTCGCTATGCAGCGCTCAGGCCGTTCCACCAATTTTTCTACCTAGATACTCCTTTTGTGTTCAGACTACGTCTGGATAAGCAAGTCACTCCATATTACGTGAAAGTCTCCCAAGCAGGTGTGGTACATAGTTTCCTTGTATCCACAACCCGATTATACAGGGTGTCTCAAGAGTTGCCCCCCCCCCCCGCTCACCCCTCTAAAATCGTTATTTTTGGAGACAGATTTTTTTTTTCAATCTTCATGGTTTTTTTGCCACATGTCCACTTTGCGCACCGCGGAAAATCGCAACCATGCTCAATCGACATCAACTTTGTTATTTCAAGTGCTAACCTTTTTTTTTATTGCAGATTTGGATTCTACGCAAAATTTCGCGAAGAAACCAAATCTGCTACAAAAAATAGTGGTTCCCATTTGAAATAACAATGATGGTGTCGATTGCGGATTGCGCATGGTTGCGATTTTCCGCGGTGCGCAACGTGTTCATGTTTGAGATCCTTGCAAAAAAAAAAACAATAAAAAACATGAAGATTGAAGAACAAAAATTAGCACTCCGTGGGGGGGGGACTCGTGAGACACCCTGCATAGATGATCTGATGCACTGTAGCTAATCTTAAAACATCAATCTCCAAGTACTTTCCACTACCCTCATAGGGGACCATCTAGTCGTCATTCCTCACAATCTCTTTATATTTCTTCGTCGAAATTCTGATCTTCCCTTTGGAAGACAGCTGATGACGTCCGGGACGCCAGGAATGGCAGTCGGACGAAAATCCAACCTGAAATGGTGGTTTACTTTACTTGACTCACTTTACTAATCGTTATACATAAAACGCCAACCGTATGTACGTACGTATTCACGGAGGGGTCGTGGGAGTGGGGAGAGTCGAGGAGTCGGAGGCGGGAGGATTCGGGTGGTTGGGGGGGGGACCACTACTCCTTGTCTAAAATACCTAATAAATTACATCGAGTGAGACAGTTTTATCGCTTACCAACTGGTATTAATTGTCCTGATGCTTATCCAATGGGACGTCCCCTGGAATGCATGCATGACTTCACAATATGTTTTTTTCTCGGTCGATTCCAAAGGTATATTATTGAAAATAATAAGCCAATGTATCAAATCTAATTCGGGTTTACTACTGGATGGGGATTGATCCGGACAAATTATCAATATCTACAGAATCGCCAAAATGTAGTTTTAATGGAAAACGCTGAAACGACTCGAACATTAGTCCGGAGGGAGCGGCCCTTCGGGAACCCACCGGATTAATCGCAGCCCATTTCCGTTATTTGTATAGCAGGTAATGATTTAGGGGTTCTGGCAGCGGTAGGTGGCACATTAATTACCGGGGAGCCAAAGGGAAAGGGAGGAAGGACCTCTTGAGATATTGGGGGAAAGGCACTCTGAGATATTGAGAAAAGGGGGAAGGAGGGGAATAGAAGGACTAAATAACTCTAGCGAGTCTATTGCTTCTCATTCACTCCGGACCTCGCTGTGAGCGATCCGTCTCTAGAATGAACTGAGGCTGGTAAATTCTACCTTCATTCGAAAAGGCAGGAAGCAGTGAAGGCAGGCGATCTGAAGGGCGACTCTCTCCCTGTTGATAAACACGTGTTTGTGAAACACATTTACATGGAACTTGGTGGATGTTCTTGCAGTTTGAGAAAAGGAGTTAACACTGTATTAGAGAGGAAAAAACGTCTGCCAAGTGGGTGTGGCACACAGCTTCCTCATATCCATAACCCGATTATATAGATGATCCGATGCATAGTAGTTAATCTCAAAACACCAATCTCTAAGTACCTTCCACTACCCTCATAGGGGACCATCTACACCCTAATCTGGACAATCCTAGAAAATTTCATCAAATTCGGATGAAAAATTAAGTGAGTTAGATGTATGTGAGAGGATCAAAAAAATTAGCCTCGGCTGGGATTCGAACCCGCGACCCCTGGGGGATAATTCCGATAGCACAAAGGGGCCATATCCAAAAACGGACATTTGAGAAAAACGCTGAAGAAGCTATCACCAGTGCACAATTCCTGAAATAATGGCTTATTAGACCAAACTCTTTAATTTCTTCAAGAAATTTTCGAGCTATTATCGTCAAGAAAGTCAATAATAGTTTTGTTAAATTTGAGTTTCTCTGAAGTTGAAAAAAAACTCTGTTCAATTTCTCCCTTGCGAGGGAAAAACATTAAATCATGTTTAATGTTTTTCCCTCGCAAGGGAGAAATTAGATTGCCGATCACTCAGCTGATCAGTGACCTCTCAGGCGCCTTCAGCATTCTCCATTGACCCTGCTTCTCAAATTTCAGCTTCCTGCGTTCAACAGGAGAGAAAATGGCCTTGGAGCTCACTCAGCTGATCAATGACCATCTTGGTACAACTAGACCTCAAACGGAGCCGATATAACATGGTAACTAAGAAATCGGTCCGTGGTAACTAAGAAAAAAAAACGTTGCAGATTTGCGTGTCGGAATTCACAGAACGACCCCCAGCCCTAAAACATTAAACATGTTAAAAAATTAAAATGTGGAAGATGGATGGACATAGTCCCTTTGTGCTTTAAGGTATCGATTCTATGTGCTACCTCTGAGCTACTGAGGCCTAGTAATGTAATGAATGGTTGTGATTTTCATAATAATACTAATCTGTAACATCCCTGAAATTTTCATTGAAATCGGATTGAAAATGTAGAAGTTATGGCTGTTACAAGGAATTCACGTTTGCGCATGCGCAGTGGCTACTATCAGTCCGGGGATGATGATTTTCATAGGAATAAATTTCATGAAAATTTCATAGAAATCGGACTATAACTTCGTATAGTTATGCCCGTTACAAGGAATTAATGACAGACAGACAGACACGGAACCAAAACGCGAGTGAAAATTTTGATTTTGGAGAATTGTTTTTTCGTCCTTGAAAAGTGAAAACGAAGCTTCCGCTACCTTGGTAGACTCGGAAGCAATAAGCGTTGACGGGGGGGGGGGGGGGGTCCTGCGACGTGGAAAACTCGTGGTTCTTCATTATTCTTTCGAAAAAACCTGGAAGAAGCCTGAGCGCAGAACATTTTTTGAGAACACATATAGTGGTAGCCATTACTTTGTAGTTACAGCTGGGTGAGGGGAGGATTAAGAAGGCTGGTCCTCGTTTTATAGTTTACTCGAGTACTTTCGCCGGGTAGGCATCATCAGGAGCTACAATCGAATTAAAAACCAACTTGTACATCTTAGTAGGTAGTTTAAGTTGCATATTATTGCTATTATAAGTATTCAAGTATAAAAAGTATTTTTCAAGTACATTTGGTTTTATTAACCTTTATCGTTAGAATATTAAAATTTTTTTTTAATACACATCTATTTAAGATTAATGTTTAGATAGTCTATATGATAATAGATAATCATGTGGTCAATGTGGTCGGTGCATACCTTAACTGTCTAGTGGATGGGGGTTCACTTTTCCCTTGGTTATACATGGTAATAATCGGCTGAATTTCCATTTGTCATAGGGGCTTGCGAATCTATAATTTGGAAATATGGTATGTATTAGTTTGAGGGGTTATTGAGTGGATAACTCTTATTGGGGTAATTGATGAATTGCTACTCACTTGCTGCTTAGAGGTGGGAAATTTGAGATTCTTCTCTTGGTTTGCCTTATTCTTCATTCCAAAATTTTTTGGTATTTTCCTTGTGCACTGGAAGGGGTTATAGGGTAATTATTGGTATATTATGCATAGTTTAAGGTTATTACTTGAGGTTAAGTTTTTGTTTTGAAGCTTACTTTTTTGCATGTTGTAGATGTGGTCATCCTTATATGGTGCAATTGGGTCACCAGAGCTCCCTGCTTGGGAATTATTCTTTGGCACTATGATTGAAAACGAAGGAAGGGGTATTATTTAAAATAGCCAGTGGAAAACTTAACCTTTTCAAACTGGGGAACTTTATGGTTTGCCATTTGGTCTTATCCTCCAAGGCAATTGTTGTTAGTTGCTATGGGTGGCAAGGGTAGTCATAGGTTGTAGGTGTCAGCGTTATTGCTTTGAGAAGTTCCGGTAGTCTGAGGGAGAAAAGTTTGAGTTCGGTTTTAGTAGTATTTTTAAATTATAGATGTCCCAAATGTAGAAAATTTGCTCAACTATAACATATCAAATATAGATTTCTATAAAATCAATTTCTCCCTTGCGAGGGAAAAACATTAAATCATGTTTAATGTTTTTCCCTCGCAAGGGAGAAATTAGATTGCCGATCACTCAGCTGATCAGTGACCACTCAGGCGCCTTCAGCATTCTCCATTGACCCTGCTTCTCAAATTTCAGCTTCCTGCGTTCAACAGGAGGGAAAATGGCCTTGGAGCTCACTCAGCTGATCAGTGACCATCTTGGTACAACTAGACCCCAAATGGAGCCGATATAACGTGGTAACTAAGAAATCGGTCCGTGGTAACTAAGAAAAAAAAGCGTTGCAGATTTGCGTGTCGGAATTCACAGAATGACCCCCAGCCCTAAAACATTAAACATGTTAAAATAAAAATTTTTTGTCACATTTGTTAGAACATTTATACTTTCGTTGCCATTGCTCCGTTGTTTTCCCTCGAAAATTTGCTAAGAGTTCATAGTAGCACATCGTACCTTGGTTTCTCCTCAACTTACTAGTCTGATTCTGGTTACTTTTTTTTCTTGTTAATTATTCATTTTATTAATTTCCACCTGCGTTTTGCGTTTCCCTGAACAATTTTGGTTCCTTGTCTGTCTGTCACGACATCCTTTCAACAGACAGAATTATACTGAGTTATTGTATTCGATTTTGATGAAATTTCCAGGGATTGTGTGTGCAGGTTGGCGTGTAGATGGTCCCATATGAAAATCATCTCTCCCGTACTGATAGCCCTCTGCGCTAGTGAAACGTGTATTTCTTTGTAACCGCCATAACTTCTACATCTCCCGTCTCATGTCGAAGAAATTTTCATTAGGAAAGTTGCCTCAGAATTTTTCAATTTTTTTTTTCGAAATAGGGTTCACGGATATGGAAGAAAACCTTAGTGTGCTGCTCGAAATCGCATCCAAAATAATCAGAGAATTCGAGGAAAATTTTTAAATGTACCAGGAGTCTGTTACGTGACGAGTTTCCCCTTACGACAGCAGCGCTACCTTCTAGCGCACATGAAACAACAACACGAACACAGAGTGTGCTGCAACTGGCAGAAAGAACCCAGACACAAAAGTGACGAAAAGAAGCAATTTTACTCACTCTTTTTTACAATACCATTCTACCTATTAGTTTATCAAGCATTATTAGTCTTCACCTCCTCTTATTTAGTTTCTTTATTAGTTAGTTTTGATATTTGAGTCACATTATTTGAGTGGATCGTTTCATGTGGTCAAGAGGGCGCCTTCGACTCTACCTGTTGACATTCTCTGACACTATTTGCCGAAACTCCTTATACGTTTGCCAGAGCACAGTTTTGCGTGAGAAACCCTGGGGAGTGACGTAATCAGTTTTCCTCAATCTCCGCGGAGTCTTTTGACACCTCTTCACTTGTTTGGGCATTATCCTCTACGGTTATTTTCTCTCTAGGGTACTCCTGGTGTGAAACGTTATTCTAGGGCCCTATATTGACCAAAGTGAAGTGCTGAATTCAACATGATTGTGTAAATTAGATATAAAATAGGACCTCAAATGCTTTCTGGAATTTCTCCGTAATTTATTTCTTTTACGAGACTGTACTGATTTCAAGAGAAAAGTTGGAAGATTTGAGTTCTAGTGAGTAGGAGAGCGGCCTTTGCTCCTCCTTGCCTTATCACTGGTCCTTCCTAGTCTAAATTTCCTCTGATCTTACCAGATATCAATGGAGACCGTTGAATGGAAGCGCTGTACCTACTACCATTTGGGTGAGTGGAAGAGCTGATGTGAGGAAGCATCGAGGGAAAGAGTTGTTAAAGATGGAAGCTATTTGGAGTTCTAGTGAGTGGAAGAGCGGTACTGCCTTAACGTCCTTCCAAGTCGCAGGGAGCCTCTGATCCCCAATTAAAGTTTATATTTTGCCTCTCAATATTTGTGGCAAAAAACAGGACTTTGACTCGAAAAAAGACTTATGAAGACTAAGAAAACTTGATCAAGTCATATTTCCCATGAAACAATAAAAACCGCTACAAAATAACCCTCCACTGTCCTCCCTGGTGCTTCGTATTTTTGGCACATGTATCAGAACCTTATTTGTCAAGGGAACTATCTCCGAAAAAATATTAACGCCCGGTCCCACTTATACGAGGAGTGCGCTGGAAAAAATGACCTACGGAACACAAAAACCCACTTAAATGACCTGGTTAAGCTCCAGGAAATGGTCCTTTCTCCGTAGATCACATTCAAGGAGGATGTTAAAACAGCGAAGCGAGCGCCCCCGACGGCTGCTTGGGTAGTCTAGCCGGAAAGCTTTTTTTATTGCCTGAAAAAAAAGCTAAATCACCCGCAACTAGGGCAGTTCTATCTGACGCCACCAGATGAAGATCTACAATACAATTTAGAAGTTTCCGCTCGCCGTTCACGAAGTTTGAATGAGAATTTACTGGATCAGTGAAGCGTCTTGTCGAGCTGTTCTCTGATGACGAGAGCGTTTTGAATCAGCAATTCGGAATCGCCAGGTCTCAAGTTGATTTTATAACCCACCCGTTCCCTTCCATGTCACTAAAAAACTTATTGTAATGAAGGTGTGTTGTGATGACGTATTGTTGTGACGTCACGCACCTGACGGGCGTGAGTCTGTTCGAATAAAGATTCAGTCTATGGATGGGTATCAATGTTATAAAAGTATCGATATTTTGTATCGATACTGTATTGTATCCGAGTATCGATATCCCAAGTATTGTTGGGCATGAGTATCGATATTTTAAAATATCGAGTATCGGTACTTTAGTGTCGCAAATTATCAATATTACCTATCCAATATTGTCAAGAAAAATAATTTTTTCAACAATGCTTATTCATTTTTCACTATCAAGAGTCCAAGCAGAGTGATTTTATCCATGATATAAACGTTATTTGTGCAACCAAAGATTAATGACCCAAAAGCCGCGAGAACTGTATCGATATTCGATATTTAGAAATATCGGATCCAAAGTATCGATATACTACGTCGAAGCTACATCGATATACTACATCGAAGCTTTCTAAAATCGGAGCATCTATATTGCAAACCCTGAGCACTCTCAAATCTCTAGGGGTTCGAGTTGTGATTTGTTGGGTCCGTGGTCACTGTGGTATATCGGGAAACGAAGCTGCGGACCTTGAAGCTAACCGTGCCATTTTACTCCCCTACCCACAACCCTCGTGACTGTTTCCCAACACCGACTTGAAGCGCAGCATAAAATTGGACCAACTGAAACATTGGAAGAAAGCTTTCCACAAATACCATTCAGGGAACCGATATAAAATGTTATTCCCAATTACTAACATGAAACCATGGTTCACCAATGTGAACACGGTGAAACCAAAAGCATTTTTTAAAACTCTAATAAGGCTACGAAGCGGGCATAGCTGTTGCAACCAACACCTTCACAGAATCGGGGTCGTTGAATCTCCCCAATTCAGGCTTTGTGACAATCCAGTAGAAACCAACGAGCACATCATCTTAGAATGTCCGGCCAATTCATCCACCAGGAGGATCTTCCTAAACGGGATCACTGAGAAGATGAAGAACCCTTTTAATCTGGACACCATACTGGCGACATCAAAAATAGAAGTGTATGTTAAACTGTTTGAGTTCATTAAAGAAATTAACATTAATTTTTAAACATAAATTTTACGTCACAAAATATTGTAATATTTTTCATCTAATATGTAAGAATGTTTTTGTCTTCTAAGTAATTAATTATTTTCTCAGTGTCCATATTTAAGTATACCTACACGTGACGGCTGTAATTATCAGGAAGCCAATAAATTTATTTAAAAAAAAAAAAGTATCGATATCCAAAAATATCGGATAGTGCAGTATTGATACTAAAATATCGAGTATCGTTACGAAAGTATCGATATTTTGAAATATCGAGTATCGATACCCATCTCTAAATCAGTCTTGTATTGCATACCCTGTCATTAACTGTTCCATAATTTCCACCTTATCAAACATGGTCTCAGAAGTGTAAGTGACTCGTAAAAAATCACTATTTCCCAGTTTCATTCCCCTGGTTAAAGACCCTAGTTGTTGTTTCACATTATATTAGTGGTAGAAATCAAGATTGTCGCGACGACGTACGACTCAAGCTTGTTTGGACCGCGACGCCATTGCCCACGTGAATAGTAAACCCGATCTAGATGAACGAGGCAAGAGAGTCCCCAGCTATTCAATTTAGAAGCTGATGATTTCAAGAAAGAATGGACCGATTGGATTCAGGGATTCGGAATCTTCCTTTTGGCGTCAAAGAAGAACAGTTAATGACACGGAATGCAATACAAGGCTGATTCTTTATTCGAACAGACTCACGCCCGTCAGGTGCGTGACGTCACAACAAGATGTCATCACAACATCCTTTCTCATCAAGTTGACAACTGAGTTCACCTGAATGGGAATGAACAGTAGATAACTAATATGGGCTCAAAAGCTCATCTAACAGGCATTGGTTCATCCGATCTTAATGGCGGCTAGAGGTGTGTCGGTACAGCTGTACCGGGACTGTGGAACCGAGTATCAGGTTGGAACGGTTCCACGCAGTGACAACAACTCGACCCTTACCAGTCCAGTTCCACGGACTGATAAGATATCTTGAAATGGCTCTGGACCGGGAAGAGAATCTTTTCCATCGGTCCAGTTCCATCCTCACCAATCAGAATGATCTGATCAATCATCTCATCAATCTGATCATTCTGATAGGTGAGGATGGAACTGGACCGGTAAGGTTGGAACTGGACCGATAAGATAACATAGAGAATGGTTCAATGGCTCTGGACCGGTAAGCATGGATCTTGTTCTCAGTTCTTTTCCATGTTGTACCTGGAAGCGCCCTTACTACTTCCATGGACTGAGAATGGTTCATGGAATGGCTCTTGAGCGGGAAGTTATCTTCTGGACAGGTTAGCATGGAAGTTGTCTCCAGTTTTATTAATTTATTATTGTCATGTTAAGTTCTTAAACTGCAACGTCATTATTATTTCCTTGAATTGTTTGGTAACTATTAATTATAATAAATTGCCTCTTTTGTAACACTTGTTCAAATTCCTTCCTTTTAGCGAATTGTCAAGGAAAATGATGCTATTGTATTGCAAGTTGAGATCATAAGCATGGAAGAAGGACGATAGGGATTTGACTGCCTGCTTCATCCATGTCATGTGAGTGGGATTTGATCGCCTGTACCGGTAATTTGGAACGGTTACATCTTTGTCACCGTAACCGTTGGAACCGTTCCAGAGAAATACCTGGACCGACACACCCCTAATGGCGGCCGTCCGCTGATCCATTGTTGACGATTAGAGCTTGTATAACGATTTAAAAGTGATGACATTTTTAATAATAACCATTTTAACAGTGTATAAAGTATACAGTTAATAATAATTAGGTATATGCCATAAACAAACATCATGACCGGTAACGTGCCGTGCTATTAATTGCTACGTACACGATTCGCTGATAAGAACAGTGATAAATTCGGGCACAAATGAATAAGTGATAATAAGTGAAATTGAATATATAATACAGTTTGTTGGCGGGTAAAAAAGAAGGTGGTATCCAAGATGTGTCAATCAGTATCTCCTTCGTAACTTGAGTTATACCCTTCTGGGCTTATCAAAATATCCTGCTTGATTCCTTATTATATCTCTAAATTGTAGTATCATTAATAAATCATTTCTTTTGTTGCAGGTAATGGTTCTTATTCCGGCTGTTAGAACTGGGTCGTAAGTAGTGTTTTGGTAATTTCCCATCATACTTAAATACGTACAGACCCAATCCCGAATTCTCTCTATTCAGAGATGGGTGAATTCTTATTCATAAATACGATTATGAATACAGATCATATGCGACTTTATGATTATGATTACGAATACAGGTATGAATATGAATACGAATACAATTGTATTCACACTTTGAATACGATTTTCCCCCGTATTGATATTTTGAATACGATTTTATGATTTTTTCTATGATTTCCCAAAAAATCGATTTTTTAATAATTTTCCCGGAAAAGCATATTTTTTTAAAATGATTTTCTCCCGAAATCTGGACATATTTCTAACCTAACATTGTCAAAATAATCAATCGAAATTCGAAACGCTCACAAATTCTTATAGGATTTTCCACGCAGAATCGAATGAGACCAATACCATGTCAATACGACCAACCATATAAAAACTACGACATTTCCGCTGAAAATCGTATTTTTTTTACAATTTGCATTGAAAGTCATTAAAAAATTATGATTTTTACCGCAATTTTGGTCGTATTCATTCCCTAAAATTGTCAAAATAATTAATATAAATTCGAAACGCTCGCCAATTCTTATAGGATTTTTCACGCAGAATCGAATGAGACCAACCCCAGGTCGCTAGGATTAACCGAATAGAAAGTACGACGATATTTCCACTGAAATTTTTATTTTTTAAGGATTTGCACTGAAAATCATTACAAAATTATGATTTACCGGACATTTCGTCGTACTTTCTATTCAGTTGGTCGTAGCGACCTGGTATTGGTCTCATTCGATTCTGCGTGAAAAGAATTGGTGAGCGTTTCGAATTTCGATTGATTATTTTGACAATGTTGGGCCATAAATAAGTCCAGAGTTCGGGAGAAAATCATTTTAAAAATGTATGATTTTCAGGAAAAATCGTAAAAAAATCGATTTTTGGGGAAATTATAGAAAAAATCATAAAATCGTATTCAAAATAAGAATACGGGGGAAAATCGTATTCAAAGTGTGAATACGATTGTATTTGTATTCATAATCATAAAATCGCAGCTATGATTTGTATTTATAATCGTATTTATGAATAAGAATTCGCCCGTCTCTGGCTGTCAGCAGCTCAAGTTCTGAAATTCCATTCTTGAAAGTTTCTCTGCGAAAAATGTTTTTGGAAATGGAACAGCTGATATTTGAACGTCCAATTTTCGTCAGTGGGCAGTTGTTGGGGATTCACATTCATATTTCTTATTTAGCGTAAGTTCAACTCTCAAGGGAACTAACGGTTTGTCCTACAGAGATCTAATGGTCTCATTCCTTTCTAAAAATTCAGTTCTATCTTACATGGATGAAGTGAGTTTTCGAGCTAGAGCGTTTTGGAAATTACAAACCCTATTTTTCACCCTTAAGAAGTTACTGACATCAACTAAAAGCTTCGTAACCTTCATCGAAGGTCTTTTCCGAACACGGGCGGGAGCGCGCGCTGTATCTGGGAGATAAAACATGAGAATAAGGGCTTTAAAAATGTAAAAATAGGTTTCGTTGAAAAAATTTAATATATTTTTCAAAATAGAATAGTTTTAGTTTTTGTAAGCGGAATCAAATTGCTCAATAAGCACAGATTGTTGTGGTTTTCATTAGTTTTCGAAAAGTGGTGTAGAATTCACGGCCATTCTCCTTCAATTAGTCAATAATTGACTTAATAGTGTTCACCATAATGAGAATTTCCTCTTAATCGAGTTGTGACGGGAACTATTGGCCACAAACCGACCAACACATACGGAGTCACAGTTATTAATGCCTGGAAAATGTCCGAAATGTCACGTTCAATGACAGTTCTTGTCGTTCATTCCTCATTCTGGGTCCGGTGTGGCCGTGGGCGTTGGGGCGCGCGTTCTTTGGTGGCAGGAGTCGGACCGACCTCTGCAGCAGCCCCTTTGTTTCAACCCAGGGCGGTGAGGCAATGGGGTATTACAGTAAATTTTTTTTCAAAAGAGTATGGCTCAGGAATAATGGTAATTGGGTCTGTTCATCGTGAAAATGTTTTTAAAAAATCAGAGAACGTAAGGAAAGTTGAAGATTTGAATGGTGTGACGTAGCTAGCCAACTGTCGTTGAAAAAAGTATCCATGCACAGAAACCCTTGGGGGACCTCTTGGATACTACAAAATACTACTCACACACACGCGCGGTGTAGTGTGTGCATTTATGGCGGCCCTCCTTTTTTTCAAACGTGTGATCTCTTTAATTAATTTTTCTACCACATGCTATAGTATCATTGGGCTGAAAGTTGTAGTATATAGGTTTTCAAGGGTGCTGAATCCAAATTTGAGGTCAAAAACCTGAATTTCCGACCCACCGAAATACCCCATTCCGCGCTGCAGTTTGACCTAAAGCCACAAGTAAATGTTATGAATTCCTGACATTAAATGAAATTTTCATTTCAAGTCAACTGTGATACCATTCTTTCGAAACAGACAGGTAGACAACTTCTCCACTTCTTCAAAGCCCCTAAAAGGTGAACGAAATCGTAGTTTCCCGCATACCTGCAGTGATGTTCGTTATTACAAGTGTTGGCGCCAAAGGGTTACACCCCTCCAGAGGGACCTAGCGCACTCAAGCGTCAGGTTTTCTCAGCTTGCACGCCCCTTTTTAACAACTCCTTCTTCTCTCTCTGGACACTGAACGTGACGCACGTCGGTCCCATTAATTTTTGCGCCTCGCACTTTTCTGAAACTAATTGTCATTACCGGCCACCGGAATTATTCTTCTATTTCATAGCGTGAACCACGCTCAGTTCATTTAAAGTCAAAGTAAACGGATTGTGGTAAATTTCCCCCTTTTTTCACGAAGAACTGCAAACATCCCTTCAAGATCGACGAAGCTGCGCCCCCAGGCCTGGGTAAGCTTCCAGTCACAGCACTCCGGTGAGTCGTCGGAACCCCTTTTCTTCTTAATTATTAATACCATAATCCGTTCAACATTCATTAATCTTAAAATACAGTCCACTCTAATATATCGAATTTTTCCCTAATTAAAATCAAACCAGCGCAATAAACTGAAGTTTTTTTTCCAGTTTAGTAATTCTGTTACAAACAGAAAGTGGTCCTAGCGACCGGATCTTAATTTTTGTGCATTTCATTTATAGATTCATTTTATTATTTCTAATTTTACGGAATACCGATTTTGTTGGAATAACCTCTGCGAGTCACTCCAAGAGAGAAGTAGGTGTTGGTGAGAGTTTCAGGTCACTTCAGGGCTGTGTTTATGTCTGCAACTCAATTGTGTTCTGCCTTCTTTGTCCCCTCACAACACGACCCTCTTTACAATTTTTACGAGCGTTTATTCAAGCAGGCAAAACCTATTCGTACAAAATATTCAGTTGAATAGTGAATAGTGGAATAGTGAATAGTTTTCACTAAAACAGTAGTACTTAATAATTCAGTATTAAGGATTTATTAGTTAGAGAAAGGGGTTATTTTCTCAGTAGGTAGGTATTTTTCTATTCCCTAATTCCTAACCAACTTTTATTAAATTTCGACTGCGATGGCAAGTGACGACCCTACGATCACTTCTACTCCAGTAGCTGTTCTCCGAAAACTACGTCTCTTAAAACGTAAGAGGGAAGGAATTTTCGCCGAAATTCAGGCAACTTATGATTTAATTGGTCAGGTAGAACCTGGTAATGCCGAACAATTTCTCGCTAGATGTTCTGTTGCAGAAAGTTTACGAAATGAATTTCGCGAAATTCAATTTGATATTATGGAAGCAAATGAAGACTCTACTGACTTAGATAAATTGCCGGTGGATGACGTCACGGGGCAATTTAATGAAATGTTTTTTCGTATTAAAGGTCTTCAATCCACTCTCTCTAGAATCATTACTACGGATAAACCTAATGAATCTGTTACTTCAAATCGAGTTACTCCCGCTTCGGAAGCTATTGTAAATAGTGTTAAGCTCCCAAGAATTAACATTCCCACTTGGGATGGGAGTCAAGAAACTTTTCAAAATTTCTTTTCACTGTTCAACAGTATTGTACATGAAGGTAACTACACATCTTCAGTAAAATTGACTTTTTTACGTTCCGTTTTGAAGGGAAGACCCTTGAAAATGATCGAACATTATGATATTTCCGATCTCAATTACTTGGAAGCTTATAATAGAATAAAGAATACTTATGGCTCAATTCGTACCAGAGCTACTCATCATATGAAGAAAATGTTTGATTTTTCTCCTCTCACAAACGACTCGATTGAGAGTCTCAATTCCTTTTTGGACGTTTTCCAAGGGAATTTCCAAGCATTGATGAATTTAAAACTTAATGACCCATACAATTTTATCATGTTTACTTGGGCCATGAGTCGCTTACCGCCACATTTGAGAACATTGTTCGACCGCCAGCATAATAATGGCAACGAGAGTCACATTGATGTTGGTTCTGAGATCATGCCTTGTTTTGAGGAATTAATTGATTTTGTAATGAATCAATGTAGAATTAAAACCCAAACTGACCAATTGGGCTTATCTACCAAACCTAAACTTATTACCGCTCCAAGACCAACCACTAAGGCAATTCAGTCACTTGTTGTGACACCATCGGGTTCGCAAAAAGATAACGCGAGAAACACTCAATATGTCCAACCGCAAGGGGTAGTTTGTCCTCTATGTAAGTTATCTCATGAGCTACGTTATTGCTCGACTTACTACGGTCTCACTTTAGACAAAAGAAAGGCGTTAATTACCAATCTCAATAAATGTTATAAATGTTTGGGAGATCATTTTTCGTCATCCTGTACCTCTAAAGGACGTTGTACTTACTGTCGCGTTTCTTCTCATCATAAATCATTACACGATTTCGATAATCCGAAATTGAAGCAAGCCACTTCGGAACCTCCAACAACTCCAGCCGATTTGCCTACAGCTCACTCAACCCCATCTAGCCACAATGTAACAGTGAACCATGCACTTTTAAAACAATCGGGGACCTCCCAAAATTATACAGTATTACTGGGCACTGCACAGGCTTTCATCAAGGATTCGTTTGGTGTCTGGAGTCCGATTCGTCTGGTTTTGGATGTTGGCTCTCAAGTTAATTTGATTACATCTGAATGTGTACATCGTCTGGGTTTGAAATTGGAGCCGCGTATGGTACCCATTTTTGGCGCTTTACACCAGGAAGTAGGTAAAACGGAAGGCATGGTTTCTTGTCTCATTTCTTCCCAACGTCATAATATGGCCCCTTTGCTAGCTCAGGCGTTAGTGGTTAAGAAGGTATGTTCTCCACTTCCCACATGCTCCTTGTCGGAGGAGGTCTACAGTCAATTCGCTCATCTAGATTTAGCAGATTCAGCGTTCCACATGAAGGGCAATATAGACGTTTTACTTGGAGCTGCATTGTACGCCGATTTGTTCCAATCAGGTCATTCGATTATTCACGGAAATCCCTCTGCAATCGAAACAGTTTTTGGTTGGATTATAATTGGAAAGGCTCCCACCACCCTTCCGGAACCAACTGTTGGGTTGACTGGCATTATATGTGGACTCACCTTAGATGAGTCGGTTCAACGATTTTGGCAGCTAGAAGAGGTTGCTCCTGTCATCTGTACTAACCCTGATGACAAGTCTGTAGAGGATCATTTCGTACAGACTCATTTCCGTTATAAATTTGGTAGATATGAAGTTAGATTGCCATTCATTGATAAGGATAATACTTCTTTTGGAAAGTCCAGAGAAATTGCGATGAAAAGGTGGATTAATTTGGAATCAAAACTAGAAACCAATGAAACACTTCGTTTGGCTTACCACGAGTTTCTTGCAGAATATTTACGTTTAGGGCACATGGTTCCGACTACCAAACCAGGATTTTATTACATCCCTCATTTTGCGATCACCAGGGACTCGGCCACCAGTCCAGTGAGGGTAGTTTTTGACGCTTCCTGTAAAGATAGTTCAGGTGTGTCTTTGAACGACAGACTACATGCTGGACCACCTCTTCAAAGAGACATTTCCGTGGTACTCCAGCATTTTCGGCTTCATGCCTTTGCGGTCACCGCTGACATCAAAATGATGTATCGCCAAATTTGGCTCCATCCTGAGGATTGTCGATTTCAACATATTTTTTGGAGGCCTTCCAAAGAGGAACCTCTGACTGAGTATCAACTCCGTACGGTTACCTACGGCCTCAAGCCAGCGCCATTTTTGGCACAAAGGGTTCTTCTTCAGTTATGTGATGATGAAGGTAGTGCTTTCCCTCTAGCATCCCGTGCTATTCGAGATTCCTGTTATATGGATGACGTATGTTTTTCTGTATCGTCATTCGCGGATGCCCTGAGATTTCGCCAGGAGCTTTCCGAACTTCTAGCTCGTGGCTGTTTCGAGCTTAGAAAATGGGCGTCGAACTCCAACGAACTTCTCAAAGACCTCCCTTCTAGTTATCGGGCATCTTATTTGTCATTACGTGCAGAATCTACGCCGTGTTTACACATTTTAGGACTTCAATGGAGGACTGATACCGATGACTTTTCATATCATATTGAGCTGGATACCGAAGCAAATACTAAGAGGAGTATCCTGTCGAAAGTTGCATCAATATTTGACCCTTTAGGCTGGTTGGCTCCAGTGATTTTTTGGGCCAAAAGTTTTCTGCGGGAATTGTGGACAACCAAATTGGATTGGGACACTGAATTGCCCCCCGAGTTATTAATACGGTGGGCGGCATTCGCGGAAGAGCTTCCAATTTTGAGCAATATTTCCATCCCTCGTCTTTGCACCATTCCCGAATCAACGGAGGCACAAATGATTGGTTTTTGTGATGCATCGGAGTCCGGTTTTGCGGCTGCATTGTACCTCCGATCTCAGTTAGATGACCAGGTCATAGTTCGTCTATTGAAAGCTAAAACTAAAGTGGCTCCTCTACACGTTCAGACAGTGCAGCGTTTAGAACTTAACGGTGCTGTACTCTTAGCTCAACTTGTGGAGTCCATGGATTTCCTTCAAAATACGCTGAACATAAGTAGGTATACCCTGTTCACGGATTCGGCTACTGTCCTAGCCTGGTTAAAAACTCCTCCTCATCTCCTGAAGACCTATGTTGCAAATCGTGTGGTGACAATATTGGATAAAACTGCTGTCACGTCTTGGCGTCACGTCCCTTCGGCTTTCAACGCGGCAGATTGCGCTTCTCGAGGTCTACCTCCTAGTGCTCTTGTTGATTGGAGTCTCTGGTGGAATGGACCAGATTTTTTAAGGGATTCTCCAGAAAATTGGCCTTCTCCCACTGGATTCTTACCGTCCTTACAAGCACTTGGTGAGATGAAAGCGTCTAAACCAGTTACATTGAATGTTACTTCCACCGCTGACCAACGGAACGAAAATAATCACCTTCAAAATTTAATTTCGAGTTTTTCGTCCCTATCTAGACTCCGCCGGGTTATGGCATGGATATTACGTTTTGTATCCAACTCTCGATCTGATCTGGTTACCAGAATTGATAAATCATTGCGCACATGTGAACTTAAAGCTGCTATGCTACTATGTCTGAAACTCACACAAGTTCACTATTATTCGAATGAATTTAAATCAATATCTAAAGGCCGATTTTGTTCCAAATCGTTACGTCCTCTTCTTCCTTTCATTGGACAAGATGGACTCCTTCGGGTGGGCGGCAGATTAGAGCAGTCATCACTCCCTGCTCAAACAAAACACCCCATAATTTTGCCTAAAGAAGCTCCCCTTAGCGCCTTGATTTGCGATTATTTCCACAAATATTTATTACATGCTGGACCACAAGCAGTTCTTGCAATTATCCAGAGAGAATATTGGATCGTTTCTGCTCGCTCTCTCGTCCGTAAACGAATTTGGAAATGCTTGGTGTGCCATAAATTTAGGGCCAAAATGAGTCACCCAATTATGTCTGATTTGCCTGCTTCTAGAGTCAATCCTAGCCGACCTTTTTCACTAACTTCGGTTGATATGGCTGGGCCTCTGCTAGTTAAGGAAACATCACGACGAAATGCCCGGTTGATGAAGTGCTATCTAGCTGTCTTTGTGTGTCTCAGCACCAAAGCAGCACATCTAGAATTGGTCACCGCTCTCACAACTGAGTCATTCAAGGCAGCATTGGACCGATTTATAGCGAGAAGAGGACTTTGCAACACTATTTATTGTGACAATGGGTTAAATTTTGTTGGAACCTCAAATGAGTTGACCGCAATCAGACAGTTCATTAATCAAGCTGAACCGGAACTTGAAAATTATCTAGCTGATCGGGAGATAAATTTCAAATTTAATCCTCCTGATGCCCCTTGGATGGGCGGATTATGGGAGGCTGCCGTAAAATCAGCTAAACGGCACCTTTCTCGTCTCTCACAAAACAAGCCAATGACATATGAAGAACTATCCACCTTGTTATGTCGTGTGGAGGCTGTGATGAATAGTAGACCTCTATGTCGTACTCTCCCTCAACCTCCAGACAATCTAAATTTCCTTACTCCGGGACATTTTTTAATTGGATCACCATTAGTCAGTCCCCCGGAATTTGACCTACAGTCGGAGCCAATTAACCACCTCTCGCGCTGGCAACATATTCAACGAGCGACCCAAGAATTTTGGAAGAGATGGTCTTCTGAGTATCTCCATACCCTCACCGTTCGACCCAAATGGACCGTTCCCAGGACGCCGCTCAGCGTTGGAGATCCAGTCTTCATTCTACGAGAGAACACTCGACCATTGGATTGGCCTCTGGCCATTGTAGAAGAGATGTATCCAGGAACTGATGGGATAGCTAGAAAGGCTCGTGTGAAGACCTCCAGAGGCTGCTACATTCGTCCAGTAGCTAGGTTGGTTTCCTTGCCTCCTCCTGAACCTCCTGACTCATCCTAACTCCTAAATTCCTAAAAATATTGGGTGGGAAAACAAGGGGGGTGGGTTTTTATGTTAGGGTAAATGCTGAATTTTCAGTAAATGTAATATACTATTCTATTGTTTGTTTGTTTAGTTTGTTCTGTAAACTTAGTTTTTTTTGCTAATTAGGTATTCAAAATTACCAATTTTGGGTGGGCGGTGTTGGCGCCAAAGGGTTACACCCCTCCAGAGGGACCTAGCGCACTCAAGCGTCAGGTTTTCTCAGCTTGCACGCCCCTTTTTAACAACTCCTTCTTCTCTCTCTGGACACTGAACGTGACGCACGTCGGTCCCATTAATTTTTGCGCCTCGCACTTTTCTGAAACTAATTGTCATTACCGGCCACCGGAATTATTCTTCTATTTCATAGCGTGAACCACGCTCAGTTCATTTAAAGTCAAAGTAAACGGATTGTGGTAAATTTCCCCCTTTTTTCACGAAGAACTGCAAACATCCCTTCAAGATCGACGAAGCTGCGCCCCCAGGCCTGGGTAAGCTTCCAGTCACAGCACTCCGGTGAGTCGTCGGAACCCCTTTTCTTCTTAATTATTAATACCATAATCCGTTCAACATTCATTAATCTTAAAATACAGTCCACTCTAATATATCGAATTTTTCCCTAATTAAAATCAAACCAGCGCAATAAACTGAAGTTTTTTTTCCAGTTTAGTAATTCTGTTACAAACAGAAAGGATGTTTACAGAAGGGTCGACTTGGTCCCCCCCATCAATCCTTTGTACTCAATCTTGAATTTTTGTACTCAATCTTCTGGTCAGAGCGGATTGGCCTCAGTGAGATTCTAGATTGTTATGGTGAGTATTCCCCAATACTCCATGGTTTCCGTTACCAACCATTCGTGGTAGAAATTCGCTTCACTTCGCGATTATACCCGCACCAACCTCATAATTATTTTGTTATTTATAACTCTATTTTTCATTTGTATTAATGTGGTCATTTTTTAATTTAAAAAAACTAATACTTACCTATATACTTCTTTCAAAATATTTTTTACGTGTTGAAATTTATTTCAATTGATTCACCATTTATAAAGTCACAGTACACTTCTGTGATGTGACGTAGCTAGCCAACTGTCTTTGAAAAAAGTATCCATGCACAGAGAAGAGATGAAATACTTGGAGGACCTCTTGGATACTACAAAATACTACTCACACATGCGCGCTGCGTAGTCCTTGCCTTTATTTAAAGAGCTCTGGACCGGGGGTTCCAAAACCCCTTCCCTGCCAAGAGGTGGCAACCTTGCAAGGTGCTCACCTTGGGGTCTCAACTCACAACCCTTCGCGGTCAAAACCCATCATCCCTCTTCCTTCTTCCTCTTCTATCAACATACAATTTAATTATTTATCGTTCAGTGAACATTTTTTGTAATTTAAAATCGTAACGTACTAATTAATATGATGAAAATGAGTCCAAATTTCCTGTAATTCGGCGAAGAGGGCGTAATTCGTTTGGGTGGATTGGCCGGGAGAGGGCTGCTGAGTTTTAATCGCACCTGCTTCGAGTTTATACTCGATATGTTCAATTTTTCTCGCTGATCACGATTTTGGTGATGGGATGATCGAAATAATTTGTGAATCAAGTGTGCATTTGCAGAAGAGGGTAAACTGTTGGGGGGGGGGGGGGGGGGGGGTTCACGGGCAGAGGGGTCGAGCAGGTATACCTCGACCTTCCGCTGGGGCTCGGATTCTTGCAGCGATGCCGAACCTTCAGGGCCTTCAAAAATCCCAGAGCTCTTTAAATAAAGGCAAGAGTATAGTGTGTGTGCATTTATGGCCCCCCGCCTTTTTTTCAAACGTGTGATCTCTTTTATTAATTTTTCTACCACATGTTATAGTATCATTGGGCAAAAAGTTGGAGTATATAGGTTTTCAAGGGTGCTGAATCCAAATTTGAGGTCAAAAACCTGAATTTCTGACCCACCGAAATACCCCATTGGAAGCCATGAGCGAAATCTGCAGAACAAAATTATTTCTGCATTTAATTAATTTAAATTAATTTAATTTAATTAATTCTGCATCATAATTTAATTATGATCTTCCCTTTGCTAGACCGCTGATGACGTCCGCGACGCCAAAAATGACAAAAAAACTTGAAGAAGTAAGTAGGTAGGTGAATTGAAACGTTGCTAACATCATTTTGGAAGAAATATTATCGATATGCTCGACATATCGGAAGATAAAACCTGGTGAAAAAGTAATTTGGTGTGACGTCATAAACATTCGAAACTTTGGAAAATCATAGAAAATTATCAGGTTGAGGTCTACTTCCGATTAAAAACGCTTGCATACGAGTCTGCAACGCATTGGGACATTTTCATGTCTTTACCTATTGCTTTTTACCTCACTATAGGATTTTATAACCCTATTATTAATTATTAATATTAAGAGGTAGGTACCTAATTTCATTAAAATAGACGATTCCGGATTAATTATCTTCTACACTCACGATCATTAGTTTGTAAATGAGAACAGTTATGCCCATAGCTCCGCTATTCGTATAGTCAATATGTTATGGAGAACATGAAAATGTTCGTTAAATCGAGAGCTTTCCAACGAGTGGTGAACGATTTTTGTGGGTTAAAAAGTGTAGAAAAGGAACAAACCTAACAACGGGGTCGTTGTAAGCGGAAATCATTATAAAGGCACTGTAACACAATTTCGTTACGCAATTTCGTGACAGTTTTTTGTGCTATGTGCCAGGGCAAAGACATGAAAATGTCAAAAATCCAACCTGAAATGGTTGTTTACTTTATTCATTCCTCACTTCAACCGTCATAACTTCTCAAGAATAAAACATTCGATGAACTAACCCCTTTTATGCTCTGGAAAATTAGGGATTTTCCCGATTCTGGTCACATTCGCGCTCTCTCCTCAACTTATTCCGCCAGAATAAGTTGCGGCCGACGTTCGGATCTTGAAGAGGCGAAAAATGCGATCTCTGCTAGTTTGTTAAAACACCGTTTTTTTCCTTCCGACGCCGTTGATTTCGTCAGTTCGTTTGGTGAAGTTAGCAGGGAGTCCAGCTGAGGTAAACCGTTTCTCTCGTTTCTATTTAGTTGAGGACGAGCACTCTTTTCCGGCTGACGCCGTGCGAACTCATCAGTTTCAAATGCTTTTTTTTATCTTGACTCGATGAGTGTGCGCTGGTTCGTTTATAATGCCGTTTTAATGTCAGAAACTTGTTTGGTTGATTTTTGCTCTCTCTTTCACAATTCCGTCATTCAACTCTTTCCCTTATTTGCTACCTTTTCAATAAGATTTATCGTTTCATCCATCGACAGTTGGAACCAAACTGAATCTCTTGGTCGTCTACACAGAGTGATCAGCAAAGTCCGAGTAAAAGTTGAGATTTTAACCCATTTGGAACCCGCGGTGCCATACGGCACCGCTGGAGGAAACCTCCTTTGAACATCATTTAGAAGTAAACTTTTGACGTAATTGTTTACTTCTGCTTATTTTCTTGATCTAGAATATTCACCTCAAACCCTACCAGCGTTAGTTGATTTCAGAACGTGATTCAGTACAATTGTTTCTCATTTGAAAATGGACCAATCTGTTGGTGTTGAATCGCTGCTGAATAACTAGGTGTAAATAATCAAAATATATATTTTCTTCAGTATTTTTTCATTTTCTTTTTACTTGAATGTTTATTTATGGGATAAAATTGTTTTGTTGGAATTTGTTCAAGTTATAACTTCACAAGAAGTGGTTTTACAACAGCGATGCCATATGGCACCGCTGGTCTCTCAGGGGCTCTTAGTTGCTGTCTCATAGCCTCTACATTTCTTATCCGATTTCGAAGAAATATTCAGAGATTGTGTGGGTAGTTGATGTTTCGAGATCAACTACTATGCATCGGATCATCTATTCAATCGGGTTATGGATACGAGGAACCTATGTGCCTCACCCACTTGGCAGACTTTTTTTCATTGCAGGCCTGAATTTTCTGTTCAAGAAGCCCTTGATGTAGGTACCAATTGATGATATCCCTGATGGAATTAACCAATACACCCGATGGAATGTTGAACCACCTGAGCCAAATGTACTGACTGATGAAGAGTCAGGCGATTAAACAAGGTGTAGTTGCTGGCCACAGCAAAATTATTCAGAATTCTGACAATCGCTGCTACTGGGATCTGAAATCTGACAAGAATTGTGAAATTTTTAGCAATGCTAGGTGACGAAAGTTTTTGTTTTTCAATTATACAACGTCAAGGAGACATTCAGAATCGTTTGTGAGGTACCTACAAATACCGTCTTCTTGAGTGTTGGACGACATCCTGTTTGATCGCAGGGACCATTATGTCGTGAGCACCTATCATAGGTGTCTTTTCATAATGAAAAGAAGAAAAGAAGTGGGCTGGCTTCAACTGGAAGTCCCAGACTAGAACAATGTGCCACAAGTCCTATGTGGGCTTATAAGTGGTTTGTTCTATGTTATTTTATCGAAAATTTGAATGTTCCATAACAATATTTCTCTCATAGGATTTTCAAATGCATCGTTTTGTGGTAAAAAATACAGAATTGACTAAATTATGTTGTTATGTTCATGTGAATATTGTTATTCCTTCTATTTACTACCAGGTAACAGTTTATTTTTGTTGAAAAAACTGATATCCTTGGTCTTCACATGCACTCCATCGGACGTGTCATATCTTACCAGCGGTGCCGTATGGCACCCACCAATTTCAGTAAATTGGCTATTGGCAGAATTTTTTCAATAATATTGAAAAAATATTATTTTTCCCGTGTTCCTGAGGTCAAAATTAGTGAACCTACAAAGTTTTGTGTAAAAATTCGATCAAAAAAAGATACGTTTCAAATGGGTTAAGGATTCACTAGGTATTTTCCTTCCGAGTCTACAAAGGTAGCGGAAGCTTCGTTTTCACTTTTCAAGGACGAAAAAAAAAGTTCCCCAAAATCAAACTGCGCATGCGCAAACGTGAATTTCCTTGTAACGGCCATAACTTCCGCATTGTCTACCCAATTTCGATGAAATTTTCAGGGATTATGCGGATTGTAGTGTAGATGGTCCCCTATAAAAATCATCTCCCCTTGAATTGAGAGTAGCCTTTGCGCATGCGCAAACGTATAAACACATTAACACACTTTTAACAGTCATAACTTCAACACTTGCCACCTGATTTCGAAGAAGTTTTCAAGAATTGTGCGGGTTGATCTGGTTTCGATGACATTTTTAGGGATTACGCGGATTAGGTTGTAGATGGTCCCCAATGAAAATCAAGGCCTTAAAATTTACAGAAGCCTCTGCGCATGCAAGGACCTCAAAGGGGGCCTACATACCAAAGTTCATCAAAATCGGTCAATGCTAAGTGGGGAAAGTTCCGCGTACGGCGGACGGACGTCCAAATTTTTATTCGATTTTTGGTTTCTACGTACCTTGAAACGTAAACCATCAAATTTTGAGGGGGTGTAAACCATCAAATTTTTTCTTGGTCGATTCCAAAGGTTCATCATTGAAAATAATAAACCAAAATGGCAATAACTTCCTCTATTTACATGCAAATTAAACAAAAAATCATCCCTCGACTCACCGAAAAGAGTACCTCCTCCGCGGTTTTGAATTCGGTCAAAAATCTGATTACTTCAACGGAAACGGCGTAAAATTTCTCATCTTTCTATAGCCTACAAACAAATATTATGGAGTCTGTTGGGAGAAAAATCATCACAAAATTACAAATTTTGTTTGTAAATTCGACTTTTTTAAAACTCATTCGTACGACTCCCGGAGTTGTAGGTATCTTTGATTTTTGACTCTTGCGGATGGTGCAGGGGCGATGCATATCATGGAAACAAAATTTTGAGACTACTCGGCTAATTAAAATTCTCTTTAATGGTTTATTGGTGACGGTTTTGGGCCAGAACCTCATCACCATTTCTAAAACAATTGATTGAAGATTTTGTACTTGTTTTAGGACTGATTTAGGGTTTTTTTCTCGCGAAACCGGTTCTCAATAAAGATAATAATAATAAGCGCAACAACATTAATTAACATGAATTGTATCCATGAGTGTTTCTTTATCCGTGCTAAAACGTCATTTTATATGATGGAGATGGGATACCTCTTATTCCATTCTCCGGTATTTCCTCTTCTTCCAGTTGGTTGTCTGGATCATAAATCACTCGCGTATAAAGAAACAACTGTATTCTACAATAACTTGGTTCAAAACGGAATATAAAGCGATTACATAGATCTAGACCGTCAAACTCCCCTTGCGGTCAGTTCACTGGCTCGACCTGAACCCGACTGACGATTCGATACTTTCGATATTTATTGATATCGATAATTTGTTCCGATATTTGTATCGATATTTTTCTTGCGATATTATCGAATATCGAAAGGAAAATATTGATATCGAAAGAAATGAAATATCGGTTGGGATGGTTATAGTTTTTCCCACTGTAATTTATCAATTTCCCCTGAAATATGAAAAATAATAAAAACCCAAAAGTAAATAGGCGAACGCAACACATAAACAACAATGTTGAAATAACATGACAATCCACTATGTCCGACATACAGTCCTCATGCTCCATAATCGATATGGGAAGAGGGACACGATTCGATTTTGCGTTCGCCATTTCTGTTTTGTGTTAATTTATTATAATATATTATGTATTATTACAACTTTTTACGAGTAAAATTCGAACTGGCATTATGGTTAGGTATCGATTTTAAAAAAATTATGCAAAAACATATTCGATATTTATATTTTTCTTTCGATATCACTGATATTTATCAAAAAGTATGCTAAAACTTATTCGATATCAGTGAAATCAGTATTCTTTTCGATTTTTCCTTCGATATTCTATCAATACCACTGATATTGATAAAATAAAAAAAATAAAAAAATGCTAAAACCTATTCGATATAGAAATCAGTATTTTTCTTTCGATATTCTATCGATATCACTGAAATTGATTGAAAAAATATGCAAAAACATATTCGATATCGGTGAAATGAGTATTTTTCTTTCGATATCGATATCACTGTTATTGATTTAAAAAATATGCAAAAACATATTGGATATCAGTCAAATCAGAATTTTTATTTCGATATTCTATCAATATCACTGATATTGATTGAAAAAATTTGCAAAAACATATTCGATATCAGTAAAATCGGAATTTTTCTTCCGATATTTTCTATCAATATCAGCGATATCGATATTTTTCTTCCGATATTTTATCCATATCGATACTGCCTTCCGATATTATTTCGATGTTAAATATCGCATTGAAAGGTACATCGAATCGTCACTACCTGAACCCGACTGACGATTGAAGAAGTATCTAGGGAGAACCCAGGGTCCTCACCACTCTTCTTCCAGGGTGCTTGGCATGGAGATCCCTACTTGGGATAGTTCTAGACTATCTGGGGTCTGCCTTTCGTCTTCCACACTCGTAATAGTGAAATGAATGTTGACTACACACAAAATGACCTTCTCTGTAATTTTAATTTTCTGAAGGGTTCCTTATCCATGCTTTGCTTGTTGTTCCTTATCCATGTGCATAGCTTCGCTATCTTGCTAATCCAGCTTCAAGAAATTTGTGGTATGCAAACAAGTTTTCAAGAACGTCCTACTTAAAAGCAAATTAATGAATCGATTTTTGTTTTTTAATTCTTTACTCTCTAAAATTCCTTGATTTGGTTGGCATTCTTGTTGTTCCCCCGAGTTATCGACGGTTTTCACAGGAATGGTGGGAACAGTTGGAACACGTGTAAGCTTTCCTCCTGAAGAGGTGCGTTCCGCTCCGGCGGCCGAGCGTGATCGATAGTGCGGCTGATGATTTTATCTCACAATAGATTAAATTCAATGGGAGAGCAGAGCAGGATGGAGCTCCATTGTCTCCCATGCGGTCCCTCCTCGCTTTCGACTTTTATTGATCCGCGGAAATCGCTGGTGTTCGAAGAGGGAAATTTATTGATGGGTATCAAGCGATGATAACTGACGCAGGGCGGATCGTGATTGGGACCAGCGCGGTTGTAATTGAAATTTATCAGAGCATCAAATTCAACCAGAGTCGTCAGTTCGTCGGCTAGCGATGCTATTGTTCAGAGGCGGACTCGGTGTTGTTCGCACATGTTCAACGGTACTCATTTGTGGATCCGAGTGCGTTCATTTGTATTATTATATTAGCATTAGTAGTGATTGAGAAGTAACACCTTTTTATTCAATAAAAACATCATCTTGTCAGTGTCATGTTGAAATTCAATCTTATGAGACTCAAACAACATTGAGGTTCAGTAGACAGAGCATTGCAGAGTTCAAACCTTTATTTGGTTCTTTTTATTGTTCGTCTTCTCTTATTTCTTCGAAAACCCCATTTTCAAACTGTCAGAATTATTCGGAAGTCAGAAACACCATTAGATTCAGACTAAAACACTGCAAATTATTACACAAAGGTTTATAATTTTTCTTTATAGATCACTCGTCTGCAAAGAACACGGCTTTGCCATTGTCACCACCTACCAACCATAGGTAGTACCTGCCTACTTCGCAATAAAGTTTATTTGGAAGAAATAAACGCTTCACATTCAATTCGAAGAAATAAAGAGTTGTGGGTGCCTTCATGAGGAACTTTGATTACTGGTTGCTAAGGACGCATAACTGAGTACAACTCGAAGAAACGAACAGGATCGCATTTGGTCAGCTAAAATTTGAACGGAGATTAGACCTCTTTTGCGATTCACACTCATGTTTCTGATTTATCGTAAGTCCAACCCTTGAGTCCTCACAGGGAGCGAACGGTTGGTCCTACAGAGCTCCGGGTGGTCTCAGTCGATTCTAAAAATTCAATACTATGTTAAATTAGTGGGAAAACAATACCTTCATATCAAATTTTGTTGAGGTAGGGAGTTTTAAAAATTTCTACCCTTATTTTTCAACTCTTAGAAGTGACTGACATCAACCTAAAGCTTCGGGGCACAACTAGACTCCAAATGGACCCCACATACCAAAATTCATCAAAATCGGTCCTTGGGAACTGAGGAAAGTGCCGCGTACGACGGACGAACGGAAAATTTATTATTCGATTTTTGGATTCTACGTACCTTGAAAGTAGACCAACAAATTTTGAAGGGGGGAGGGGGGTTAAAAATTTTGCTTTCTCTGTTGATTTCAACAAAAAATTACATAGGAAATGATACCTGACTCGTCAAGTCATCCTGAGATCGAGGGTGACCATACACCGCGTAAATACTAGATTTTCCAGTAAAACTCACGTTTTTTCTAATTCAAACTTGATTTACTCTTCCTGCTTGAATTTTAATGAAAAGGACAATCTATGTACCGTTGGAAAGCCGACAATTTTAGCATTTTTCTGAAGAGCGCCCATCGAAATAGGCAGAGATTCAGAGTAAAATCTTGGTAGAAAAAAAGTCATATTTCGAAAAAATGTAAAGTTAGCTCCTTATTTTGATTTAAAAAAAGTTTTATTGTTAGAAGAGTTTGGTTTTGCACTAGGCAGCTTTGAAATTTAACGCTCTTTCCAAAGATATCCTCAATGTTGAATTTACTATATATTTATAACAGAGTTTTAATGACGTATTGTCGAAAAGACACAACAAATGTTTAATTTGAAGAAACTTGAAAACACAAGGTTTTAAAACATAATTGCTGGGAGACATTTTTTGTTGGAATTACCTTATGGTACAATTAAATTTTGAAGTTATGAACAACTTAAGTGCAGACACAAAAATCAAATCATATCAAAGAGTTTTTATTTGTAAAGAGCCTTCGCAGGCAATACAAACGTCACGTATATGGTATTAAATTTAACGTTGTTAAATTTTATTAGCAATAAAACTAAATAAAACATTTAAGTAATACAAAGATAGAAAAATAGAGAGATAATCTAAGTCAACAAAAAACAGACTAAGTTTGAATTTTTGGTATAATAAGATCAATTATCATTGATAGTTGATGTCGAAAAAATGTTCCACTCTATACAGTTCTCTGTCAACCAAAGAACGTTTCACGACCGTCTTGAATTGAGCTAAGGGCAGCTCTCTCGTCGCTGGATTCAGGTGGTTGAAGAGTCCTCATCCAATTTGGTATGGGCTCGTATTAAGCGATGAAGTCAACCTGGCTTGAGAAGGACAGAGATTGGTTCGGTTCCTTGTATAATATTGATGCTTATCCAAACCTCTGCGCAGGATATTTAAGTTAGTTTTCGCAAAATGAGGCACTGGAAAACATACAGGCTAGGGAGCGTCAGGATTCCGAGCTCGAGAAAATGCCCCTTACAGCTCTCGCTCCAACCCAGCTTTCGCATAGTACGTACAGTTTTTTTTGGATTTTGAATATGCTGTTAGCGTGACAAGAGTTTCCCCATAAGACCACACAGTACATTAAGCGACTGGCAAAACAAGCAAGGTATACCATGAGCAAAACCTCAGATGAAACAGAATGAACAAGTCGTCGAAGCAGGAAGTTGCAGCTGGTCAGCTTAGAAGACAGCATCTCTTTGTGGCTTTGCCAGGATAGTCGGTTATCGACAAATAATCCCAGAACGCTTACCGAATTTTCGAGACGACCATTTACGAGGTAATTTGAACTTTAGGTATTGGGTTTTTTCAGCATTCATGAGGAGAGCATTAGCCGAGCACCACTCCATGACAATTAATTCAGAGCGTACTAAACTATTCTGGAGTGTCTCATTAGTCGAACCAGCAGAAACCAACGAAAGTTGATCGGCAAACAAAACCATGCGACCACGATCTAGTGGCTGGTAAGAGAGATAGTTCTTGAACAAAATGAACAGACAGGGTCCCAGAACTGAACCTTGCTTTGTTCCACATGGGATTGCCACTTTCTGCGAACTTATACCATTAAAAGATACCACCTGGACCCAGCCTCTTAAATAGCTCTCAAAGAATCCGATTGTCGCCTCACCAAAACCATAGAATTTCAGCTTCTGTAAGAGGAGATTGTGGGAAACCAGATCGAAAGCCTATATATTGACGACATTCGATAGTATTATCCGTTCCAAGGTATTGTCACCAGTAATCATTCAAGTACCGTAAGATGGCACAACTATGGGCCCTTCTCGGGGTGTGCCCAGTTCTGGAACAGTAGTAGTGGTTGTGGCAGAAGTGACCAGTACTGCGATGGGCTCAGCCCAGTTGAGACCAGCCTGCTTAGTCGAGGCCTCAAGCTTTGATTGTTATTCACCAGGGCAGACTTAACCGGGGACGGACGCAGCTCTGGAGACTCGGAAGTGCAGCTAACGGCTTTACTTTTCGAAATAAAAGAGAATAAAAAACCCACGTTCAGATTTATATCCCCGAGTCCTGAGGTTGGTGGGGTGGGGGGGGGGGGGTAGTTTCGCCGCAATGTGCCGTTTTTCTCTCTAAACCGCCCTCTTTTACCTCGTTTTTTCTCTTCTGGACTCCGCCTTTCCTCCTAACCCCTCACCTCCTCCCTACCACAGGGTTAACCCTCAGGCTCTCTCCAGGACCACTCCGTCCAAAAACCCTCAGGCTCTCGACCAATAGCGTCTTATAAATGGTAATCTGATACACCACACCCCTGAGAGAAGTCCTCCCTTCTTCCTCTTCCCTTCTTCCTTCCCACAGTCACCTCCTTTTCTCTCTTCGTCCTTTTACTCACCCAGAACCCTTCAATTTAATTCCTTCTCATTCGCAGGAGCCGATCCATTCTCATTCCCGGAGTGGATTCCCCTCTAATCACATTCAAACCCCACCGACCCCGGTTTTATCTCGAGAGCTCCTGTTGTGAAAGAATACAAATGTGTTGGCGAAGGAGAAGAAGGAAGGAGGAGGTTAGAAATCACTCTGGCCTATTGTGGTAAAAGAAATGGAATTGCTAAAAGAAAGCGTTTTTCTCCCTGTTGTTTCCTTCATTCCTCTTTTGTCTCCGTCTTCTTTATCTCACTTTTCGATTTCGATTCCTGAATTCTCTTTGGCGAGCTTTCTAGAGAGGAGGACTCTTTAACCCTTTGTGTTTCTTACCTTACAGAACTATTTCTTATATTCACTCACCCACCATGACGTTTCAACGTTGGTAAAAACCTGTTAAAACATCTGCCAAGTAGGGTGGGCGGTGTAGCATCCCCTCAAAGAATAACAGACATTAATAGGTAATATTGCTGTTCCAATTTGTTGAAAACTTGATGAAAATTGTACATTTTCCAGTTTGACCAAAGAAATAAAACGCTCATTGTTGATCACTATTGTTTGGGGTTGAGGGTGAGGAATTTCACCATGTCAGAATTTCCTATTTTAGACCCCAAAATCGGATTGAGCACCTCGAAAAACCCCCAAACTTTCAGCCCGTACTTCCTAATTTACGAATAAACAAAACAGTGTAGAAAATATGAACGTTTAAAAAAACCGGGAGGATGACGTCATCCTGGAATAGTTCATTTACGGCCGCTTGAAGCGCTGAGATCGAGAAATCTATAGTCCCCAGATGCAACATTTCACTAAACCAGTAAAGTTCGAAATCGAAAACTGAAGAAAAAAATAGAAAATCTTTCTTCAAATTGTGTGATAAATGGGGAAAGAAATGAAACTATACAGAAGGGTGATCTATACAGAACTCCCGATCGGTGGCTACAGTTTCGTACAAGTACGCAACCACGAGAGACATTTTATGTAAGCGAAAATCATCAGAAATTTCCGCGTAACGCTCCCCTCGTGACGATTTTTCATTTATGTGCCATAGTAAAGACATAAAATGTCAAAAGCAAGATGGGGAAAATTAGGTTTCCCCTGTTTTTGTTTGATAACTTTCCTCTTAGATAACACGAAATTCTATACAATCTTAGATAGATGGAAAAACAATACCTTTATATCGAAATTTTTCAAGTTAGGGCGTTTCCAAAATGTCAAACCTTTTTTTTCAACGCTTTGAAGTGACCTACATCAACCAAAATCTTCGGGGCACAACTAGACCCCAAATGGAGCCTACATACCAAATTTCATCAAAATCGGTCAATGCTAAGTGGCAAAAGTGCTGCGTACGGCGGACGGACGGCCAAATTTTTATTCGATTTTTGGATTATTCGTAAACCTAGAATCGTAAACCATCAAATTTTGAGGGGGTGTTAAACAATTGAAGACCCAAGGGGAAGAACGCACTAAGTCCAATTTGAAAATTTTTCCAGAATTAGAAAAGCAAAGTTTTTTGCAATAAATTTTCTTTCCTTTTCTGTTTTCCTTCAATTGTATGATATAATTCGATTCATATAACGTTTATAATTTATGTTTCTAGTTAAAACAAAAGTCCACATCTAACAGATGGCATCTAAATCTCAGTTTCGAAAAAAATTGGACTTAGTGCATTCTTCCCCTTGGGTCATTTTTTTTTCTTGATCGGTTCCCAAAGGTTCATTATTGAAAATAATAATCCAAAAACGTGCGTTTCCGGGCATAATCTTGTGTACTCTGCCCAGGCCTCAATTTCCAACCGATTTGCGAGTTTCTTTTTTGTTCAGTTCAGATAACTTCCTAGTTGCACATCGTTGCAGTATCGAAAGTAGGAGGGAGGGATAATATTGACAAAATATTCGATTTTTCAATTATTCGGTTCCTTTACAGCTTTCAAATTGTACCCAAGCTTCCAAATCGAAGGGGTATTATTGATATATCTCTGGAATTCCATAAATTATTCTTTTTGCCTCCATGGAACAAATCAGTGGTGCCACCATGGTGCCAGAACACCATAAACCGCATATAAAATCATAAACTCGATTTTGCACGTTGGGTGTCGTAGATCATGGATTTTAAATGCTCTTCAAATTCGAGGCTCGCATGCACCTAGAAATGTTATAGTGGATAAGGTTGGGGGGTCCACAATATCTTACCCGAAATACTAACTAAATAATTACTTTGAGTGAAACAGTTTAGTGCTGGAGGAAGGTAAATAAAAAATGCAAGTTTTATCGCTTACCTACTGGTTTAAATTGATCTAATGTTTATCCTTGACTGTGAAACCCGTGGAAGGCGGACATTCCTCAAATTGACGAGCTAGAGGCTTGGTTGGAGAAAAAACACGCTGAGGTGAATTATTACCTGACTCAATTCCTCTCAGGGCATGGATACTTCCGCTCCTTCTTAGTAAAGATCGGGAAAGCCACTGACCCAGAGTGCAGATGCTGTGGGATAGGAGAGGATGATGTCTGCCACATCTTCTTCACATGTTGCTTATGAATGGGGAGATGTGAGGAGGAGAGCAGTAGAGGTCATTGGAACGTAGCCTCCACTGACAATCATACCTGAGATGATTAAGAACAAGTCGAGCTGGGACTTAATGGCAGTATTTGTCACAGCAGTCCTCAAAGCAATAAAGCTAGATGGAAGATGGGAGGAAGAAGATGAGGAATAGAGTTGATGATGAGAGCAGAAGTAGGAGCAGCCTTTTGGCACACAAAAAAGGGCTCACCCTGAAGTAATACGTCCCCTGAAATGCACGGATTTTAAGTTTTGTTGAAAACAATTACACTAAAGCCGAACTGGCGTCGATTAGATTAGAATCTTGTCTAAGTAATAGAAAAGTCAGAGTAGGTAAGTGAAAGACGAAACTATAATTTGAATCAGTCACCGCACAATACAAGATCGAAGTTGATAAAGTCAAATTGAACATCAGAAAAATGAACAGGAGCATCTAGGATGTGAGGATGGATAAAACGGCATCAGCGCTGCCTGGCGACGATTAGATAAACCTTCCGGAACTCAAAACCTACGTTATCACACTTATCAATCGGCCGATGTGATTTGTGAAGTAGGTATCGTGTGCCGTGTTCCTAAAGCCGGGTTCCGTAGTGCTTAATAGGATTCGCGGATGTTAACTTTCGAAGGAGGGTGTTGCGTATTGGAAAATCAGTTATTTTACGAATTACGGACATACCTAGCTACTTTGATAAACTTCGTAACGAACTCCTGTCGTTTGCTTACAACTCGTTCGACTCGATCTCACTCGAACGTTATTTCGTTTTGCTTTCTGGTTGTTTCCGAACCATGATCAAAAACATATTGTTTAGTAATTCATTAATTCCAGCGGACATTCCATAGGATAAGCATTAAGGCAACTAGTTGGTAGGCGATAAAACTCGTAATTTATTTACCTTCTTCCTGCACTAACTGTAGTAATTTAGTTAGTACCTACCTATTTTGAGTAAGAAATAGTGGAATCTTTAACGGCATGCGAGCCTCGAATTTGAACAGCATTAAAATCCATGTTCTAATATATCCAACATTCGAATTAAACCCCACATCAAATGATGCTAGTAAGACTTTTTTGCTTCCGAGTCTACCAAGGTAGCGGAAGCTTTGTTTTCACTTTTCAAGGACGAAAAAAAAAAGTTCTTCAAAATCAAAATTTCCACTCGCGTTTTGCGTTTTAGACCTTTCTGAACAATTTTGGTTCCGTGTCTGTCTGTCTGTCTGTCTGTCTGTCTGTGTGTCTGTCATGATTTCCTTGTAACGCGCATAACTATAGGAAGTTATTGTCCGATTTCTATGAAATTTTCAGGGATTGTGCGGGTTGGTGTGTAGACGGTCCCCTATGAAAATCATCATTCCCGGACTGATAGAAGCGACTGCGCATGCGCAAACGTGAATTCATTGTAACGGCCATAACTTCTACATTTTCCATCCGATTTCAATGAAATTTTCAGGGAATTTACAAATCAGTATTTAGATGATCCCCTATGAAAATCACCACCTTCGGACTGATAGTAGCCACTGCGCATGCGCAAACGTGAATTCCTTGTAACGGCCATAACTTCCACATTTTCTACCCGATTCTAATGAAATTTCCAGGGATTATGCGGATTAGGTTGTAGATGGTCCCATATGAGAATCATCACCTTCGGACTGATAGTAGCCACTGCGCATGCGCAAACGTGAATTTCCTTGTAACGTCCATAACTTCTACATTTTCCATCCGATTTCAATGAAATTTTCTAGGATGTTACAGATTATTTTGTTTTGATGTTGTGATGTTTTGAGATTAACTACTATGCATCGGATCATCTATACAATCGGGTTATGGATACGAGGAAGCTATGTGCCACACCCACTTGGCAGACGTTTTACTTGAGTAAGACTTTTGATGTTTATCATAAGCTTTGTGATATATTGAGACAAAAGTCTGAATTATAGATGTTCAAGTTCATCTTATTGACTTTTGGATTGTAGTTCATTCAAAGGTGATATAAAAGTTACTGTTCAGTAGGTATGTAATTCACTACACTATATGTTCCTTCTGTGCCTGTTTTTCTTGACATAACTACGATACCATTGTAGTGATGCCTTATTTTTTCGTAATTAGAGGGAAATTGTGAATTTTAGACATTGTAACCAAGTAAGTTCCCCTGAAATGTCATATTGATACTGTGAAACGTCTAGGCTGACTCGTTTGTTCCTATATGCATGTACCGTAAGACAGACATCGTTTTGTAGTAATGACAATTTTTTTAGACTGTCCAGGAATTTTTTTCCACCCGGAAAATGAGTATTGTTTTAAAATGATTTAGGTACCTACTAAAAGTACTAATGTTCCTAATGACCTCAATGGTGATTATTTTTGGGATTTTTTTCATTGAATAAATCCAATAACCATTACCGATGTGGAATTCAATCATTTCATTCCCCAATTTCCCGAAAACGACCTTTGTTTTGATCCATTTAACACGATTTTTTACTGGTATTCGTCACATCGACGAATGAGTTGCAATAAGCACAAAAAATGGGGTTGCATTCTAGGGTTAAATAATAATTTTATCATTATTACATTACAATTTTATTATTAAATTATAATTTAATTATTATTATGAGTTTAAATTTTTATAAGAACAATGAGGAATTTCACGGAATTCTGTTTGCATTTTTCCTGAATAGTTAATGGTGTGGGATAGCTGAAAATCGGGGTGATAGTTACCTTTTCAAGTTCATTGCTGATGGCCATGATTAAAAACAAGCCAGTGTTTTGAATTATTACTTTCAATAATGAACCTTTGGAATTAAAACTAGGCATAAAACTAAAATCTGAACACATTTGAGCCGAAAAGGTTTGCTAGTTAGATTATTATCAACCCACAACTTTATCTCAACCCTAATATTTCTGGATTAATCATGATATTAAACTAACAGGAAAACATTTAAAATTAAAAGAAATGTATAACAAAAATATTTATTGATATATACATGCAGTTGGGAACTTCCGGTCATTGATAACAAATTACCTTGTTCTCAACTGAGAATCATGAATTAATAAACACTTGATACATTACTACACAATAAAATTACCTGACAATCACAACTTGGGGTGCAGTACAAAATGAATCAATAAAATGACTACGCCAAGCAGGCATCATTTCTACAGAGCTTACCAATTTTGGATTTGATGACATGAAGTAAGTTCAGAGTAGCCACACAACTTGGAAAAGTCAGGAGATTTCTTCTGGTAAAGGCAGTTTTTTTTTCATTAGATAAAGACATCAGTGAGATTATAATAAAATAAATAAATAATATATTTGATTTATTATTGGCTTGCTTTATTATTTTATATTTATTTATTATAAAATAATAAATAATACAATAAATCATATAAATAAATATATTTATATCAATAGATATAAATATATCTATCAATTTTCACCCAAAATATAAAACCTACAATTTACCTATTCCTTAGCCCAGAATCAGGTAGCCCCCCTCCGGGGGGATATAATATAGTATTACACATATTGTACTTTTATATTTTATTTAATATTAACTATAGTCATGAGATTAATCATAACGGATTATATTGACTTTTATAAAAAATTAAATAAAATTTTATAATATATTTGAATTAAGTATATCCATTAAAGGCGTACAAAATGAATTTTATTCATTTTGGACTCGTTTGACTTTCAGTATGAATTTTAAGCCAACCTGAGACTCTACAAAATCCATCTTGCACCACACAGTCCCAAATAGAAAAGACCAAATAGATTTTGGCAATGTTTGAGTACTAATTGAACTGGTCGTTGAAGAAGCCAAACAAACCTGAACATCCTAACGAATTATTTCTCCTGGTACAAAAATCTGTTCAGGAGATATTAGAATACGGTTTTCTTCATTGCAGTCATCTCCAGCAGTCACAATCTCGTCCGCAGGTACCATCATGACCAAGAAAAAATGAATAAAAACGAAATAAGGAAAAAAAGTACTCAAAACCATCCAAATTTGTTAGTTACAAATTACTAACTGAGTAATTAAATCAATTATAACGTATTCAATTATGTCACTATGCTAGTTTGTGCATAAACGGTTTTCTAAATTACTCGTACCTAAGCTTTAATGTATACTTACCACTTGGTCGATTGCTAGAGGTTGAGTCCAGTAAGTCCCAAGTGTGTCGTCAGTATGAAATCCCTTCTAACATGGAATGGAGCCTGCAAAGAGAAAAGAAAGAGTACCTATTCATTTAGTTTTTGGTACCAGACAAGCATTTAGGTAGAGATTTGCAAAGTCCTATGCTGATGTATCACCAGAACATTATTTATTATTTTAGATAAAATTAAATAGGTAAACATAGACGGGTAAATACATTTACTTACGTTTGCCGGTATGACGATGGGGAAATTCCTTTTATAGTCAAGCTTTTCTGGGGTTTCATCCTAGTGTTCGGAGCAGACGGTGGTATCTTTGTTTATGCATCTATATTCCGTGCCTTCTGTAATCTAACATTAGCTCCTCTGATTATCGCCAATATTACGAATACTCTACAGAGAGTGCATCTTGCAAGATTTCTGAGTGCTTCTCGCAAGGTTCTAGGTATGTGAATCTCCTCATCATTACATCGCTTCAGTATAACACAATTTCCCGTGGGTAACAGCAAACAGGGCAAAGGAAATCGATAGGATTTGGTGGGCGGATTATATCCTGGTCGTCCAACTTTGCACGGTCGCTATTGCACTCAATGTATGCACAGTAATGGCATTGTGGAAGTGGAACTGTTCTAGTTCTCGGGGGAATAGCACTATGTACTATTAACTATTTTGCTGTACGACTCTGTTGAGGGCAAGCACTTCGTCACAGCGAGGTAATATACGGAGAACTCTTCGTCCAGATTCTCGCACTGGGAGATTCGCAAAATCAGGCAAAACACACGCGGAAAATCAGCAAGGCGAAACTACGGTAAAATGTGTCAACGATGTACCGAGCTGTCATCACATCGGCCGATTGATAAGTGTGATAACGTAGGTTTTGAGTTCCGGAAGGTTTATCTAATCGTCGCCAGGCAGCGCTGATGCCGTTTTATCCATCCTCACATCCTAGATGCTCCTAAAATGAACAGCCTTCCCAAAAGACTACGTGGCTATCAATTATTTGATACCTACAATCAAAAACGTAATGGAGGCGCATCATGGCTAAACTACCTACTTCACGATGTGAAGTAGGTTTTCACAACACCCCCCCCCCCCCCCTATTTGGTGAGACTGTTTATTGTTAACTTCATTTATCTACCTTGAAGAATAGTAATAAGTACACCACGAGCTCTTGATTTCTTGACGAACTGCGTCTTCTTTCTTCACTTGAATATTATAGAATTTTTGTCAATCCACAAGAACCGGAAAAAATCACGTTCATCTTCAGATATGCTCATTTGCAGAAACGCTCTTCGAATTTCGGATACAACTCCTATTCTACGCAACCTGAATCTCTGCAAAAGTGGTTGTAGCAACTCGAGTAGGTTTACACCTTTATCCATACATTTGTTCAAGGAGGGGCTGTCATTTTCTTTCGCGGAAGCTTCGAATACTGGACGAGTCCTAGTCGTGCTTTCTTCTTTAAAGACTGGTCTCTAAGGCAAATAATAATGATCCTTATCCCAATTGTCACGCAAAACCTTCTTAATAATATCCTTTTGTTGCCAATCTTCAAAAACTGCATTGTTTGTTCGTAGCTTGTCACCTCCTAACAATGCGTGGGCAACAGACACAATGCTTGTAGGTTCAAATCAATGACGGACTGCTAAGTGTTCACGAATGTAGGAATGTTGTGATCCCGTATCTATCAAAGCCCGTACGATGGTATTTTTGGTGACTATGGGTGACAAATCTAGGCCAGCTCGATAGCTGTGACAACTATGAACACTTTGAGCATCATTGTCAACTAGGTTCATATTTCAACAAAATCGTTTTATACCTATCTTGGTAGCTTTGCGCTATCTCCATTTCTTCAAAAACTTCATCTTCGTTGGCCTCCATAGATCGGTTGAAACTAGGCTCTCAAAGACAGCCATATCTAGGTCGGCTAGTACCTGGCACTTCTCCTTCAAACTGTCCATCTTGACTCTGAACTCCGTAACGTCACCCTCCAGCCCGGGTTCGGTAATTTTACTAGCGAGTTTAGTAAAGAAAGCACGCACGAACTTGCGACGGCTAACAATTTTATCCATTTTTTGAACAAAAAAGAAACAGATTCTAAAACGTCAAACTAAAAATGTCACGGTCGCCACTAATTTAAAAAAAATTATACCAAAGCCGAACTGGCGTCGATTAGATTAGAATCTTGTCTAAGTAATAGAAAAGTCAGAGTAGGTAAGTGAAAGACGAAACTATAATTTGAATCAGTCACCGCACAATACAAGATCGAAGTTAATCAAGTCAAATTGAACATCAGAAAAACGGACAGCCTTCCCAAAAGACTACGTGGCTATCCATTATCTGATACAATCAAAAACGTAATGGAGGCGCGTCCAGGCTAAACTACCTACTTCACATCGTGAAAATCATCAAAATTGCTTATGGTCTCGCCTGATTCTTCTTGTAGCTTCTGGACTATATGAGCATTTGATTGACCGATCTCAGAGAAATAAAAACTCGTCTTGAATAGTGTGCTTCGGCAAACATTGTGAAGTCGTGCAATAGAAAGTCTCCGTGGCATTCAAGTCCAGGGTGGGGAGAAGTGAGTGGAGGGGGGATTCCTTTGGGAATTTCGGGTCCACTAACGGAAAAAGTTTGCGCTCAACCGTGAAATCGACGCTTGAAACGTCACGAAGGAACCTTTGAGAGAAAAGAAAATCCCGAGTATCGGATAACACTGGTCCACGACTATCGGAGGCTGATGGTTGCCAAGTGGAAGCGGGTTTTTGAGGAAAATCTTTTTTTTTTCTGGTGGGGGAGAACGATCAAAGAAAATCGTTTTTCACTTTCCCGGACGTTTCATCATGAGGGTTAATCTCCCATAAAGGTGTATGAAGTGGATGAGGGCAATACGCCGTAGGTTCGGAAAAGTAGTGCCTACGTAATAAATTGAAAGCTTGATCAAAAGTTTGAGATGTTCACCAGTGTGTGTGTGTTGGCAATTGTCGACCTGTGAGATTTCAATCTCGGGAGTTTTCGAAATGAATAACATACTCTTAACAGGTGCAATAATTTCAATTTGTTGAATGTTTTATTGCAAAAACCAACTAGGTACAGGACAGAGTAAAAAATACATAATATAAACAATCATTCCCACTTGCCCCCATATTTTCTAGTGCGTTTTCATTTCAAAATAGCCTTAAAAACCTGAATTATGAATCAATTTATATAAATTTTAGTTTATTTATAACCCTAGAAAAAGACGAATATTAACCCCGGAAGCAAACTATCATATTTCTATGATTGATAAATCAAATAATGATATGAGAAACGTCTACAGGGTGTAACGGTTAAGGTCGTACAACCGGCCGTGGTTCCATTCCACAACTAATTTGTGACTTTTTTTGTCTCGTGACTTTTTTTTCTTAACCCCCTTAAAATTGGACTTTTTTCACTTCTAAGATTCTTTTCGTATTTTCGACCTTACGCCATTAAAACAGCCATAACTCCCTTGTTTTTCAGTTAAAATTCAAATGTAATTATACCGTTAGAAAGAGCGTTAAATTCTCTATCTCCCTAGTGTTAAATAAAACTTTTTAAAAGAGACCAAGATGTTGAAAAATGAGCCCGAATAGTAAAATCTCGAAAATCTCGGAAATTTTTCGTGTTTTCAAACGTTTGTAACACTAACTGAAATTGCCGGTGAAATTTTCACTGTAATCCCAAAAGTTGACCAAAAATCTCAGCTTTCGAACAATTGTTTACAGTGGACTAATGGTGTAAAATCCTCGTTCCCGTGCCAAAAACCGTGGATCTCCCAGTAAAAATCGACGTTTTTTGCGAAAGACATTTTTGCCCTAAAATGAGTTAGGCAGCCATCTTTTCGTACTTTGTCTCACTCAGTCAAATGATTACACAAGACTTACTTATCGAAAAAGCAGTCACTGATATGTTGTCCAATTCACTTTTCGAAAATTGTCTTAATTTCTGTTAATTTGTATGCCAATTTTTTATTACTAGATCGGCCAAGTTACTAACGTTACTATGGTCGACAATAAGGTCAAAGGTATGTTTTTAATGTCTATCCTCCTCCCCACATCTCAAGTAATCAAACCACCCTGTTCATAATAACCTGTCTAAAACAAAATAGCAGTTCATAAAACTCATACACTCATAAAACGGCATACAAATAAACAGAAATTAAGACAATTTTCGAAAAGTGAATTGGACAAGATATCAGTGACTGCTTTTTCGATAAGTCTTGTGTAATCATTTGACTGAGTGAGACAAAGTACGAAAAGATGGCTGCCTAACTCATTGTAGGGCAAAAATGTCTTTCGCGAAACGTCGATTTTTACTGGGAGATCCACGGTTTTTGGCACGGGAACGAGGGTTTTACACCATAAGTCTACTGTAAACAATTTTATGACCATACCGTTGGAAAGCTGAGATTTTGGGTCAACTTTTGGGGTTACAGTGAGAACTTAACCGGCAATTTCAGTTAGTGTTCCAAACGTTTGAAAAAACGAATAATTTCCGAGATTTTCGAGATTTTACTATTCGGGCTCATTTTTCAACATCTTGGTCTCCTTTAAAATTATTATAGTTTTATTTAACTCTAGGGAGATAGAGAATTTAACGCTCTTTCTAACGGTATAATTACATTTGAATTTTAACTGAAAAACAAGGGAGTTATGGCTGTTTTAATGGCGTAAAGTCGAAAATACGAAAAAAATCTTAGAAGTGAAAAAAGTCCGATTTTAAGGGAGTTGAGAAAAAAAAGTCACGAGACAAAAAAAGTCACAAATTAGTTTTAGAATCGAACCCTGGCCGGTTGTACGACCTTAACCGTTACACCCTGTATATTGTATATTGAACCATCACAAAAGAATGAGAATCATTAGAATACAATTTATTCTTGTATTTAATACAAGTCAGGTTTCCAATGTCAACCTAGATGGTGAATATTGTTTGGGGTCACCTTGGCTACTGGAGTGTTGTAGGTACACTACACTTCCTCCCCTCTTGGCTGAGTAAGTCGTTTCTCCGAAGTCTGAGATCCGATTTTCCGTAGCTGGTTTATGTGCCGACGATGAGTTTCGGATCCTACTCTAACAAGGTAGTGCATAGTTCCGAATTTCTTGAGGATTTCCCCAAATTTCCATTTTTCACTTGGGCCGTAAAATTGGACAGCTACTCGGTCTCCTTGTTTGAGAATTCTTATATGCTTTGGTTCTTGTTGAGTTCTTTCTTCCGGCGTCTCCTCCCCCTTGGGTTCTTCATTTCCGATCAGGTCCAGTTTAGTACGAATAGATCTTCCGATGAAAAGCTCCGCAGGTGAGATGCCTGTCGTTGAGTGAGGTGTTCTTCTATAGGCCATCAGAAAACGAGAAAGCCCACGAACTATATTATCTCTTGCATGAATGGCAATTTTCAAACTATTTTTCAGAGTCTGGACATTCCTCTTCGCTTGGCCGTTGGTCGCAGTGTAGCAGTTTTTCTCGATTGGTATTACTTGCTACTGCCGACTAGCTAGGTCCGAGCGTCCGTGAGTTATGAGGGCTTATTTTGTCTATGAATGAGATTATGTTTTGAGCGCCACCAAATCTTTATGGGAGATTTGGAAACCACACTTAGCCTGTTACTCAAGAGATATCGGGATGTCACTGATTCTCGACGACGGAATCCATGCGTACTCGTTTATTTGCACTAGTTAATTTTAATGCAGTACAAATCTTACCTTCTAGTAGATAACTAACCTTATCCTTATATTACCTAAACTTAATTATCGACTACTAGCTCTCATCATTTCGCGTAGCTGAAAGGAGTAGGACAGGAATCTTACGCATGCTTTTTCGACTGGTCAGGCACACTGGACAGCCGCGCTCGAGCGAGGTGTAGTGACTTCAAAGTGTGTGTTTCTCAGACCTGGAATTATAGTTTCTCATTAAATTTTGATATTGGCATTAAGCCACATTATTTTTATACTAAGCATGCAGATTGCGTTTACTTATTGTCTTTCAGACTTGACTTTATCACGTTGATTCTAGGATGATTTTATACCAAAACGTATCCTAGCTATATTTTATCTTTTTATCACAGCTCTTTTACCTAAATTGCTTTTAGATATAGAGGAATTTTAACAGATTTCTAGAGCTTAGACATATTATTTTATGAGACACATTAATGATTATTCGTGTCAAATGAAAGCAGCGTGTACCAAATACTCCTCAGAAACATAAAGGCTGATGAGGTATTTTATCACTACCCTCAACTCAGGAAACGTAGATGCATACAATTATACAGCAAACTTTATTGGTGGTCGAAACGACTCTGGTTCCTTTTTGTGAATAAAAAAGGATAAAAAGGTGAATAAAATAGTGTAGATCAACACTGCCCCCATGCCAATGGATAATATCAGTTTCATTTGTTCCTACTATGGGAGAAAAGGGTTTTTTCCGCAGTTTTTTCCTTTAAATGTTATAATCGTCCTACATTCTTTCTTTATCAACTCTAAATGGACTGATTCACTTACAATTATACCAACAAACAAGGTAGGTACCTAGGTATCTGACATGTTCAGGCACTGTTTTTTTCCTTTGAAGGAGTACAGTTTATATATTTTTTCCCACTTGTTTGAAATGTCTCCCTTATTGCACTATAATTAGCCTCGGTTTTTTCCAGTTTGGATCCAATAAAACGAGCGTTTTTGGAAAATATTGAACATGCAAGAATGTACTTTCTCCATTAACTTATAAGGTAAATTTCGAGAATTATGTGTAAGGTTTGTCTAGTGTACCATAGTTATATAGTGACCATAGTTTTTAGACACTAAGAGATCTGCTGTTCTCAATTGTTTTAGCCTGAGGATGCTGGCAAGTTGTCCCAGCGAAACTGTCGCTAAATGAATATACAACAGAAAACCAACGTTTCCCCTTTTTTATTCACAAAAAGGAACCAGAGTCGTTTCGACCACCAATCAAGTCTATATCAACCGACTCAACCCCCTTCAACAATTATTCAGCAACATACTAGACTAGATCATGATCAACGAGATCTTTTGGAGATAAGTACTCCTTAAACAGTTCAAATTGGCTATTTGCTACTATACTATCTAAAGACACTGGTGTCCAAAGTCAGAGTTTTCATCCAGAGACAATCAGCATAGAAGACAGAAGTTGCCTGGGAACAGAAAACACCCCTCATTCAGGGGTTCATGATCCCACTTGCTATCTCTATCTTTTCTTTTGAAGTAGGTACCTACCGTTTCTCTTAAATTTTGTAGAGAACAGATCAGGTTTTCAACTCCTGTGTGGTGGTTTATTGCTCCTCTCCTCAGCTCCTCAGATCACTATCTTCTCTTTTGGTCCTTTTCAGATTCTTGACAGATACCTATATAAATCATTGATTATTAGCAGTCCAGGGCTAAGTAGTACTGCCAGGTCAACCAAGTCTTGCACAACAGTGTGCAGGATATTTCATGAAAAAAACCACATATGGCACCCTTGTGGCATTTCAGAGTTTCTTTTCATATTTCCCTTATTATTTCGTATAGCTTTCCTTTACCAGGGTTTCAGGTGATGTGCAGAAGGGGTAGGTAATACTTCAGAGGCGCTCAGTACTTATTTATAAAAGTTTCAGTGGTAGATATGTGGGTACTTACATGCTTGCATCTGATGAAGGTTTTCATGTGCAGCTCCCTAATATAATTAGTTCCCCGTCTAAATTTTTCACTGTAGTCCTCTATCTTTACCACTAAATCAAAATCTCCTTCGGAACACTTCATAAAATCTATAAAACTTCATAAATTTCATCAAAGCAATCATACACCATTCATCCCTTTTCACCATTTCATCTTCTCTCAGTTTCTTCTTCTTCCACATTCGATGTCCAGCTCCTGGTTCCCGTGTTGGCATCGTTCAGTGTAGAAACTTCAGAGGACCCGTTGTTATTCAATATTCTTGCTTGCCTGTTTCTACCTACGTTATTTTGCCGCTACAGCAGGACAATAAGGTGCTGTGAATTTCTGCTTGATTCCCTGACCCGCGCAGAAGTTCTGAAATTCCGTACTTTTGAATTGGGCTCCGTTGTCCGAAACCAAAATCAGAGGAATTCCGAAGGTAGAGAAAAATCGTGACAAACAATCAATGGTCGTTGAAAATGGTGGTCCAACAGTGCTCCGGGTCGTCTAATTCAATTTTAAAAATTCAATACTAGGTATTTCAAATTAATGGAAAAACAATTCCTTTATATCAAATTTTGTTGAGGTAAGGAGTTTTCAAAATTTCGACCCTTATTTTTCAACCCTTGGAAGTGATAGACATCAACCAAAAGCTTCGGGGAACAACTAGACCCCAAATGGAGCCCATTTACCAAATTTCATCAAAATCGCTCCATGGAAAGGAAAGTTCCGCGTTCGGCGGACGGACGTCAAAATTTTTATTCGATTTTTGGATTCAACGTAAACCAACAAGTTTTGAGGGGGGTTGAAATTAATAATGAACCTTTAGGGCATGGAATTGATTCCTGAACACCTCTCCATGTTGTAGCGATTTTTATATTGTAGTAAGAGGAACTTCAAAGTTCAAAAGTGTTTCATGTCACCCCGTTTTACTACTAGAAAAATCATTGGGCAGAGCTGACTCGTGGGGAAATGATCCTGTTCTCCTGCCTCCCTTTTTATTTTCAGTGAAAAGGGCAAGTTGGCATTTTGAGGACCTCCGAAACGGCAGTTATAAACTTCTCCCATTTATATCAACGACCTTGAGAACGAGGGTTTCCTCCAGCCTCAACAATCCTGAGGGAGCCATCTTGGGCGCTCACCCCGTTCACGAGATACAACGAAAGTTTAATACCGCCTGGAAGGAAGAAAACCTCTCTGCCGCCAAGTGGAACTTGCGCCTACATTTCACCTCCTTCAGACGGAGTATTCTTTATTGCTTCCCACAACTGACCGCTTTTCCCCCGAGGCGGTTGTGCCAGGAACAGTAAAACTAATTGGGAGCGACCGTATATTTTCCGGTAAGATAGTTGGTTGGGAGGAACAACGTGAATAACTGAGAGGGAAATACTGGAAGCGGGATATTTCATTCACTGAAAGAGAAGACTAGGGGTTTGTTAGGGAGATTATTACTTGGCTGAGCGGAAAAACAGGAAAAGTAATGATTCCAAAGAGAGCGTAGAATGAGACTTGCGGCAGAAGAAGTGTGGAAGCCTGTGTGAGTGTCGATGCTAAATTCCACCCAGAACCAGTAGGTTTTTGTTGTAGGAACTTGTTTTGAAAATTTTCATCCTCTCAATTCCAAAAGTAGGAACGCTTTTCATTTAAAAAATAACATTTTTATAAATGTTTACAATTTTTAATACCTGAAATTTCACTTATATCAGAAATTGTGTGCTGAATCCGAATATGCTCACCATAATATTACTAGGATTATTGTTGAGCTGGCTCTGACTGGATCGTTGTTGCTAGAGTTGCTGCTGTCGGTTCCGAGACTTCATTTTCGTTGTAGCTTTTCCTTGTAGTCTTCTTTTGAGCAGTGGTCTGGAATCCTGTTCTCGCAAGACTAATTCGTTCCTCGCTCTCTACTTCGCTCCTGAGAAATGCAAAAAGCAGTTTTAGGTAATCCGCCGATTCTTTAGTCTCGCTGATATCCCTCTTACTAATCCTACTCCTTTCCCAAGCCCTAAGAACTTCTTCTGGCAAAGCAGATTCTACGATAGGATAAAGCATACAGGCATATTTGTCACTAGTTACTCCTAATAATTGGAGAGCACCTAGTTGCGTTTCTAACTGATCTACAAGATCTGCAAGGTTGGAACCTGACTTTTGAAGAACTATTCTTAAGAGTTCGCGGACATATACTTCAATGAGGATTTCATCTTTGCCGAATCTTGAGTTAAGATGAGCTATAGCTTTTTCATAGCCTGACGATGGGTATTTTTTGACTACGTATTAGCAATACCTGTTGTAGCTAGCAATAAATATCTATACTTGTCATCGTCATCCAACTCTTGATCTTCGTGTATTTTTCTGAACTGTCCCCAAAAATTGATCCAATTACGAACATTCCCGTCAAATTTCTCAAATTCTATCTTTGGTAACCTGTACTTTCGTTTACACCCTTCTGCCATTTGAAAACTTTCTGAAGAAGCGTACTTTTTTATCTTTTTGTCTGATTTCATTTGAGGATTCTTTAGGTGTATTGGCTCTATCATAACGGTTTTTTTACTTTTAGCCATTTGTCGTAGTACGATTCGATAGAATCAAACTCTCTATTTGTCTCATCCTCTGTTAGTTCAATTAACCCATCTAAAATAATGTCTTTTATCTGTTCGTCTAAATTAAATAGACGTTCAGCTTTGTTGTAAAGTGTTGCAAAGCTATCACTTACGTCATCCACATCATTATTTAGGAAAGCTGTCTCACATTCCGTTATAGAGACGGTGAACATCCTCCTTACTTGTGTTCTTTCCTTCTTGAGCCTCTCAAATGCAATTTGAGGTTCTACGTCCTGTCACGGTCGCCATTTTGTTGAGCTGGCTCTGACTGGATCGTTGTTGATTTCTCCTATTTCTCTTTCGTACTGTTTTTATTTTTTTATTTTGTAAATGAATTACTACTCTTGTTCGATGAACGATAGACACAAATTTTTATTAATAATTTTTTCATGAAACATTTGGGGGAAATCATATGTGGTGAACTGTAGGTAATAATAATTAAACGACGCGGTCGCAACAATTATGATTTACCTTCGTAATATCTACATAAAAACTAAAAACACTTATTTTGGACGTTTTTGGCCTCGTGACACTTGTGTTTCTGATTTATCATAAGTTCAACCCTTAAGTTCTCTAGCGGAGCGAACGTTTGGTCCTACGGAGCACTGGGTGGTCTCATTCGATGCCTTAAATTCAATAATATTTTAAATTGATGGAAAAACAATTCCTTAATATCGAAAGTTTTCAGCTAGGGCGTTCAGCGCCTAATTGTCAACCCTTAGAAGTGACCTTCATCAACCAAAAGCTTCGCGGCACAACTAGACCCCAAATGGAGCCCACACACCAAATTTCATCAAAATCGATCCATGGTAGGTAACTAAGGAAAGTGCCGCGTACGACGGACGGATGCCATAATTTGTATTCAATTTTTGGATTCTACATACCATGAATCGTAAACCAACACATTTAGAGGGAGGGTTAAACTTCTGTTATTTCTTGATATTTCATAATTGAAAGTATTAAACCGAAGAAGCTGTTTAGAACATGAATCCACGCCCCAGAAATGGGAGGTTGCAGGGGTAGAGAAGATCCCTTCTGATTTCCTCCAATCCAGCGATTTCCGTCTTGCTGCCTCCGACCTTTTTCGCGATTAACAAAGCGGTTCAAACGAATAAGATATTAATTTTTAAATTTATTTGTATAATAATTTACGTTTTAAGAACAATAAAGTAAAAAATATCGGTTCTTTACGAACTCACTAAGCTTTGGTATCTTTGAAGAGGAAAAGGGTGGAGAGCTAAAAGACAAAGTGTGCCGATGATGAGTCATTTTTCCGAGATCGCCCTCGGCCAGGCTTTGAAAGATCTACGTTTTTTTTTTTAAACGTACCCTTGAGGGAAATATTAACCAGAGATGGGACCAAAACCAGCAAAGCCCGTTTTTAATGACACTCGGTTCACCACAGAGGTTCGTTTGTCGCTCACTGACTGTTATAGCAGAGCCAATGAAGGGAATACTTGATGAAAGTGGGGAAGGTAGAAACTGTCTTTGGAAGAATTGGAAAAACTTGTGATGCCTTCGCCACTCCATCTCTCTGTCGAAAGTACTATTAACTTGAAAGACAACCATTTCCACAAAAAGGTTTTTCAAACCTCCAGACAGTAAAATTTGCACTTGGGTTATGGCAGTGGAAAGACGTTTTGTCGAGTCTTGTTACGCTTTCCCGATTGTGATATTTCAAAGCGATTGATTTACACCAAATGGAAGGAGACGATGTCCAGAGGGACAGATGTTTCAGCTTCATCTCTCACTCGGTAGATCTGTCTATCTTCTGGTCGCATTATGGAAATTCGGCTACTTCGATTGATCACCTGTGAACTACATTTCACCACACTAAGGCCCTCCGCACACGGGTCGAGAGCCGCTCGAGAACGTTGTTAGCGGAATTTCGTCCCTCGAACTCGAAGCGTCATTTCGTCACCCTCGAAGCGATATATTAAATATATTCGCTCATTAACTCATATATTCGCTCATTAACTCATGCTGCATAAATGGACTTTTAAAATTTTGATAAGTCCATTCATGCAGCATGAGTTAATGAGCGAGTTTTCAAAGAATTCTTCTCTGGTTAAGAAAATTTAAATGTTAGCTATTAAAACGATTCTTGAGGTTTTTTCAAAATCATAATTATGTATATATGACGTAAGGATGGGTATCGTTGCAAAAGTATCGATATTTTGTATCGATACTGTATCGTATCCGAGTATCGATATCCCAAGTCTCGTTGGGCATAAGTATTGATATTTTGGAATATCGAGTATCGATACTTTAGTGTCACAAACTATTAATATAATTCAATATTCCCAAGAGAAATAATTTTTTCAACAATGTTTATTCATTTTTTACCATCAAGAGTCCAAGCAGAGTGATTTTCTCCATGATATTAGCGGTATTTGTGCAACCAAAGAGTAATGACCTGAAAGTCTCTCTACCTTCTTCATTTTTTAGCCATTCTGTTGAATTTTCCGCAAGAAATGTATCGATATTCGATATTTAGAAATATCGGATCCAAAGTATCGATATCCAAAAATATCGGATAGTGCAGTATCGATACTAAAATATCGAGTATCGGTGCAAAAGTATCGATATTTTAAAATATCGAGTATCGATACCCATCCCTAATATGACGGCGGATAAGGTTGATTGTCCTGAATTTCCCCTTCTTCAGGACCCGAATAATCACCCATGATGAGGAAGTCTCAGAATAATCGGAAATTCTTTAATCAAACTATGGGCTATATTTCAATACTGTTGTCAAAAATGAATTATTAAGAGGTTTTGTAATTGAATATTAGTGTTGATTAGATAAATTCAGCTCATCAGACCCGGAACACTCCCCCCTCGATAAACATAGTACGAATGCAGTAGATATACGACCAACGAAATAGCTAGAACCTTCTCTAAAACTGTGCCACCAAGGGCCTCGACGAAGGGTTTAGGGGCTGCACCCCACCCCGTGAATCCAAAATAATACTACCAGGGAGGTAGGTATTCTCTGAGGGGTTTTCTTGAGCGTCCATAGACGACACCTAATGTGTTTGCCTTCAGAGCTGAACTTAATCAAATCTTACAAATCAGTGATTAAATTATCAATCATATTGATATCATATTTGATGAAATATAACGAATGAAGCAACGTAGGAATTGATATTGAGTGTTGTGGGAATTCTCCGCCGACATATATATTATGATAATATGTTATAATATACTTCTCAGTATATTATGTTACCTATATTATACTTCTCGTTATATTATACTTCTCGTTTCGGGATTCGTCAAAACCAGTGAGTATTTTTGTAAAACTATTTTGGGATCTAACTTTTGAGTAAGGGCCGTGCCATAAAATTCTCCGCCGGAATTCTCCGCCGACATATATATTATGATAATATGTTATAATATACTTCTCAGTATATTATGTTACCTATATTATACTTCTCGTTTCGGGATTCGTCAAAACGAGTGAGTATTTTTGTAAAACTATTTTGGGATCTAACTTTTGAGTAAGGGCCGTGCCATAAAAATATTATATTATAATATATTTATAATATTATTGTTACGACCCACATTTTAGCTAGCAATTAGGTTTTAAATATAGAAGCAACAAGAGGATCCCTGAGTGAGTCATCACCTACCAGGGGAGACGAGGTACGGGGAAACATGTCAACTTGACGTCACCCTTCCACCTCTCCCTCCCCCGAGGAAACTACACGAGTATGTAAGCCCACTCAGGGATGCTCCCTTATGCCAATCTAGTTCAGTCTTCAGTCTTGTTCATATCGCTCTCTACCTTCTCCTTCATCAAGGCATCTCCTCGAAGTATTAGGCTCAATAGGTAAATCTCCTGCATCCTGTCAGTAGGTTTCTATCAAACGCCGGGGCTGTCGGGCTAGCCTATGTTCCATGCACTCCGCATTCCAGTAGGGCTAATAATCCGCCGATGCGACAGTGCAAGCCACTAGCTTTGGGACCATTCTCTCTTCGTTGAAGAGGGGTTAAAGAAAACACAAACACCGCATCGAGAAGGTCATCATCTCCTTCACTCGACGACACGCAAACATAACAATTATTATATACATATTATTTTCCAAAATGTTGTTAATAATGAATGAATGAAATAATGTTTTTAATTCTTAAAATGTTCTTAATTATGTTCTTAAACTCTTAAAGGATCGACTTTTTTTTAAAGAGAGAATTCCATGAAATTAAACTTGATTGAGAAGCGGAAATATAGTTGCTTGGTAATGGCAATGGCAAATCTGTGTTCTTTGCTAGCGAGTGTAACATTATATTATATAGCCATAGATCCTATTAATTTTATTATCCATCCTAATAAGTTTCAATGTATCCATCTACTTCATGATTTGCCGCCGCCATCTAAATAAACAGTTTCAGTTCGCAACCTAACGTTGTACGATTTATTACTCCCTTAATTAAGAAGATCATCGTTAAACATCTTACAGCGAGTGATAGATATTTATTTATTTGGCGCCATTTTGTACACTTTTACTGTAAGATAAATGCATGAAGGGGTGCGATTTGCTCAGATTTCCTACCCGACGTTAGGCTTTTATTTTTTATTTTTGAATTGGACCGATTTTTTTTCCCCAATTTTCATTGAAAAGGGCAACTTCTTTCCTCCTTTCCCATCACATTAGGTCAACCTCCTCACTTTCGCTCTACCGGATCGATTAGAATCGATTGCACAGAGGAGATGGTCTCAATGAGAGACCACTTCCGCTGATTATCTGCTATTCATAGGTCTGATTGGTTTCTTTAACCCTCACCTCCAGGAAAGGAAGCTCTGAATGAGCATCTTTTAAATTCGCTCGGTTCAGCTCGAAATCTCCTCTCGATTCTCTTTGTAATTCGAGCGTCCCCTTTTCCATCTTCAACTTCAATTTCCTGGTGTGAGCTTTCCTTTACCTCCGTAAATATTCATTTTTGAAATGTCTTGGATTACGATCGGACTTATAGTCGTACTAGTTCAGTACATGCGACTCAAATCAAGCTTATTTTTATTAATTTTTTTGGAATTTTGAATCTTGAGAATCGTGCCAAACTTTTCTTTGACCTTACATTTTTTAACCCATGTTTCTTTGTCCTAACACTACAATTTATATTTGGAAAAAAAATCTCCATTACAATCGATAGTATTGTACATAAATATTTACATCGCGATATTGTATCAGCGTTGTACCTCTTCCGGCTATGCCAACAGCCGACGATTCTTCTACCCATGGGTTCGAGTTCAGCTCCAAGTCCCACGGGGCCCACTTGCTCGAGCATCCGCTCTAGGATGAACAGTGGGTTACCAGACCGAATCAGGTCCTTGGCTGACTCGCTATGTCATATCCCTCTCCAAGTAATATTTGCCCCAATCATCTGTATTGGTTTATTATTTTCAATAATGAACCTTTGGAATCGACCAAGGGAAAAAATGTTTAACCCCCCTTCAAAATTTGTTGGTTTACTTTTCAAGGTACGTAGAATCCAAAAATTGAATAAAAATGCTGCAAATTATTGTCCAAAGGTTTATTATTTTCTGTATAGATCACCCTTCTGTATAGATCCCTCCCTACCAACCACAGGTGTCTACTACCTACTATGGCATTTTTGAAAATTTCAAACGCAACCACCAACCAAATGGAAATGAAGGGTTGAAGGGAGGGATCTATACAGAAAATAATAAACCTTTGGGCAATGATTTGCAGCATTTTTTGACCTACCAACAATTTTTTACCTACTTACCAACTTTTTTTATACCTACCAGCTATTGGTAGGTACTACCTACCTACCTCACCATAATGCCTTCACACCTTTACAATCAAGTTTATTAGAAAGAACTAAACGCTTCACACTCGATTCGAAAAATAGAAAGCTTCATATGGAAATTTGATTACTGGTTGCTCAGCAAGCAAAACTGAATACAAATCGAAGAAATGAACAGCGATCGCGTTTTACTCAGATAAAATTTGAACGGAGATTAGACCTCTTTTGCGATTCACACTCATGATTCTGTTTTATCGAAGGAATGGGTATCGTTATAAAAGTATCGATGTTTTGGATCGATACTGTTTCGTATCCGAGTATCGATATCCCAAGTATCGTTGGGCATGAGTATCGATACTTTAAAATATCGAGTATCGATACTTTAGTGTCAAAAACTGTCAATATCATCCAATTTTCTCAAGAAATATAATTTTTTCAACAACTTTTATTCATTTTTCACTATTAAGAGTCCAAGCAGAGTGATTTTTTCCATGATATAAACGTTATTTGTGCAACCAAAGAGTAATAACCCAAAAGCCTCTCTATTTTCTTCATTTTTTAGCCATTATGTTGAATTTTCCGCGAGAACAGTATCGATATTCGATATTTAGAAGTATCGGATCCAAAGTATCGATATCCAAAAATATCGGATAGTGCAGTATCGATACTAAAATATCGAGTATCTGTACGAACGTATCGATATTTTGAAATATCGAGTATCGATACCCATCCCTAAAGTACTCGTAGGGACCGAACGGCTTGCCCTGCAGAGCTCTGGGTGGTCTCATTGTTTATGTTTTCTGTGATTATTGATGGTAAGGTTTAAGGAAAAGGAGAAACATTTTCTTAAGTATTACAGCTGTACTGTTAATAATATCGAAAATGATTATTAATAAAGTAATACAAAGGAATAAAAAAGTTTTTTGAGCGCGGCTGGCGGCCTCATTTCGTCACAAACCTTGGTCATTCTTTGAGAATGACCTATATCTATTCCCAGCTTTATGAGGGCATCCTATTCTCTGACCCAGAAGACATTAGCCTTCTATTTCGCCTTCACTAGGTACTTTGGCAATCACTCATCAGGTATTTATTCGTTCCAAATCTATGTCAACCCCTCCTGCATTCAAAAAACAGGTTTTTGTAGTTTTGAGGTTCTTTTGGTTGACGTTAAAAGCTGGCAAGTGATGGTAACTGTTAAAACATAATAAGCCAAACGTGGATTATTCGAGGGTGGTTATTACAAGTCAGCGTCTCGAAAGTTCAGCTTTTTAATTTTTATTTTTTTAAGGTGGCAAAGTAAGGTTTTGTTAATTTTGAGGACTTCTGTGATGTAGAGTTTTAGTTAGGTATTTCAGGAAGATGGCAGAGTACTTTCTGGTACTGCCTCGTTGGATTGCTCATCAACTTTGATGAGGTCGAAATCCGAAGGTCAAAGAAAAAATTCATAGAAAACTGATCATTATTTATGTTTCTGACTAAAGCATTGGAAACACAAACGGTGGATACAGCTTTCGTACAAGTATGCAACCACGAGGGACATTTTATGTCTTATGTTTAATAAATTGAGAGCTTTCCAATTAGTGGTGAACGATATTTGTGGGGTGGAAAATAAGGAAGTTAGTTTTCCCTAGGAACGATTGGTTGTACGTGAAAATCATCAGAAATTTCCGCGTGACGCTCCCCGCGTGACGATTTTTCATTTATGTGCCATAGTAAAGACATAAAATGTCAAAAACGAAATGTACTTTTGGGTGTTCGCGGGAGGGGAAAAATGAAGTAAAGGAAACTCCTGAGAACAATTTCGATATAATCACAACCTGTACAGCCCCAAAGTTTTTATGCATAGCGAAGGATTGCCCTCATGATCGCATCGAACACCTTCATGTTCGAAGAGAAAGGGATCTGTTCCTTTGAGAAAAATTTCATCCGTACACTGTGCACAGCAAGTTCTTTCTCCAAGGTAGACTCCCAACAAAAGTCTAACTCTATTCTTTTATGACCCAAGTTTCTTTGTCCTGCTGCAGCATTCCTTTTACATGGAGCTCCTTATCTGCTGGACTCGTGACAATTATTAGAATTGAAACTACTTCAGGGCACAGCCTCCAGGTGTAGTTGTGTTTAGCTGTGTGCAGCTGAAAGTCGTCCCACCAAACTCGAGTTTACCACCCCTGCTGTAGACAACTCACTTCCATGGCAAACAAACCAGCAAATAACTTGTTACTCCCAGGAAGGACGAATATCAAATCAAAATCAAATGATTCTGCAGGAGTGGTATCATTTCAAAGCAAAGTTGATGGTTGGTATGGGGAGATCGTGCAGAGGAAGATACGTGTAATGAGGTAGTAAGATTCAATCTGAAAAGAAACGAGGGAGTGAGTGGTGGTGGCCATGTTTGGAAGTGGAGGCACCGTGTCGGCTTATCACGAGGGGTTAGGTAATGGAGGGTGGTAGTCTCGGCTCTGAGGGTGGAATAACAGAGCAGGCGTCATCAAGGAACATGGCTTCCCCGGCCGAGTCTCCCCTCGATGTTTGGGCTTCTTATGCCATCATCCTGAGAGGGGGGATTTCTTTCTCGAATTTTGTATAGCAACAATCATCTAAGACATCCTTGAGATGAGCTCATCGTTCTAGAAGAGCATAATTCTGATTAGGCGCCTGATTTCACCGGTAACCTCAGTCGGCCGCCGTTCGTTCTTCGTTCAGGGTTAGTATTTCCCTAAATTGAAGGAGAAAAAACTAAAAAAATTGTAGCTAAATTTGAAATTTTAAGGATTTCAGAAATGCATTAGTGCATGGGTCTAGGGAATAGAAAAACTGAAAGATTGCCCCTGGAATCATCAAAATCAAACAATAATTGCGAGAGAAAAATGCTGCAAATTATTACACAATGGTTTATTTTTTCTATATAGATCACTCGTCTGCAAAGCCACCAACCATCCAACATGAAGAAAAACATCGATCGCATTTCGGTCAGCTAAAATTTGAACGGAGATTCTCGTAGGGAGCAAACGGTTTGTCCTAAAGAGCTCCGCGTGGTCTCAAAAAATTCTAAAAATTCTATAAAATCTTAAATTGAAGGAAAAACAATACTTTTATATCAAAATTCTCTTTATTGAGTGTGAAGCGTTTATTCCTTCCAAATAAAATTTATTGCGAAGTAGGCAGGTACTACCTACGGTTGGTAGGTGGTGACAATGGCAAAGCAAAACTGTGATCTACTGTACATATAGAAAAATAATAAACCTTTGGGTAGTAATTTGAATCGTTTATATGATGAATTTCTGGCTTACATGTAATTCATTTGTATGGGTGGAATATTTTCCTCCCCAAGCCATTATGCCATACTGCAATACAGATTGCAACATGACATAATATACTTATAACTATTATTGTTTGCTTCGGGAGTGTGTCTCACGTTGTAGAATACATTTACGAATTTCCTAAACTTATCGTGTGTACAGGGGCGTCGGGTGATAATATCCGTCAGGCAAACAGCTTGGCCAGTCATAGAGGAATGAACAATAATGAAAAACGCTGCAAATTATTACACAAAGGTTCATTATTTTTCTGTATTGATCATGCGCCAGCAGAGAACTCAGTTTTGTCGTTGTCACCACCTAGCAACCATGTTTTCGCTTCATAATTGAGTTTATTTAGATGAAATAAATACTTCAAACTCCATTCGAAGAAATTAAGAATTCCTTTTCATTCCTAATTCCTTTTCATCAAACTCGGTCCATGATAATGAAGGAAAGTTACGCGGACGGACGGATTTTTTTATATTCAATTTTCAAAATCTACTCGTACCTCCCTCAAACGTAAACCATGAAATTTTGAGGGTGTTCTAACATTTTTTCTTGAAAATAATAAACCAAAAAAGGAGACTAAATTTAGACCTAATAAGATGTGAAACCTTCATTCTACAATGTTATGAAATTATTTCCAAGTGTCTATCAACTGGAAAAACGATTAGGTACAGTGAAATACAATAAAATCCGGAACGAGACACCAGTCAACGTCAAACAGCTGCTATTTGCGGCGGCGAAAAAACTAACTGCTTTCCTTCCTTGAGATAATGTGGGTGGATGGATATGTTATGTCTTGCCATGCGCGGGTTAATTAGCATCCATGGCTCATCTTCCGAGTTTCTCTGCTTTCAAGGTCACGAAACAGTTCCCTGACTGTTTGCCGTGGCTGAGGGAGTGGTAGTGGGGATGTAGCAATACTTGACACTGTGATGACCCCCTGCTACCCCGCCGATCATCGCCTCTTACTCCAAACACTTCCGAAAAATTCATTTTGACATTTTCATGTCTTTGCTTTGGCACATAAACTGAAAAATCGTCACGAAAACTTGCTCATTCGACCAATAAATAAAATAGACTCACTGTGTTGCGTAGGGAACAATCAACTGTTTTGATGCTTGGGTTCTTGAACTAACAACCTTACTTCACTACCTTGTTGTGTAGTGGTTGACATGAAAATGTCCCAATGTGTTGCAGACTCGTATGCAAGCATTTTCAGTTAAAAACCCGAAAATCGTGGTTTAAACCCACCATTGAAGCTTCTAGATTTTACTTGGATCTAGACTCTAATTTTTCTTTTTTTAACTGCTTGCCTTGCGCATCGCCGGTCCCCGCGCTAGTTCGCGTATCATCCGCAATCCGTCGTAGTTACCGACCTTTTCAAGTCTCTGGTGTGTTGCGGGCTAGTATCCAAGACAAAATACGTACTTATTCCATTCTCCTTTTTAATCTAACTTCCTTGATAATAATGAAATAGTAACTAAATATTATACAATTTTTCCAAAATCGGCTAAATATTACTAGCCAAAGAAGAAGAATAGATTAATCTCAACAAAAATTTATTCATATATTTTGCATATTTGTAGTAAGGCAAACAGTGTTTGCTATGTTTGCCTGGAGGAGACGCCACTGCGTGTGTAGTCCATATGGGGCTTCCACTCGAGCTTTTTTTCTTTATGAAGAGACTTACTTTCAAACCTTCTCCTGCGTGTTAAGTAGTAATGTTTCGTTACGTTATTCCAATGGATGAAAAACCCCACAAGACCTGTCATTCACAAACTGCACGTCTCAAGACTCACTAAGCGGAGGATTCTGTCAAACTTGAACGGGCAAACGACCCCTCGCTCTCACATACGCGGTACAATTAACGGTCGTATTTCCATAAATGCTTTCACAGTCCCTTCAAGCTCACAGCTGCAGTCTCCCATCTCCATAAACGCTCCCCGAGGTAACGATCCTTCTCTAGTCAGCACGTCGAAATTATTTCGCTTCCGTCCTCTTGAAAACCTTCCCTCAAAAGCTCACCCCCACTGGTTTGTTAATTCTGATCATTCACCGATCCTCGACTGTTTTTCATCTTTTCTCTTTTTTTCTTTCTACGAAAATGAAACTGACGGAAAGGGTCGCTAAGGGTCTGGAAAGTCATCTTGAAACCAGGCGGATGAATAGCGGAGAAATGAGGACAAATTCTAGCGGAGATTCAAAGAGCATCCGCAACACAAAGGATTTATTCATCACCATTCTTGGGGAAAGAAAGACCAGTTAACGAATAGGCGGCGAACAAAACAATTTTTTTCTTTTCCCAACCAGAGGTTAAACGTCGCTCTGTCACTTATTAGCAGAGCCCATCAAATGACATGAAAATACATTGGTTCTCTTTCTTACCGATGGTAGAGAAATTTTTTATTTTTCTACATGTCAAAAACAAACAATATATGAATGTTTTATTTCTCAAAGATTTGTACTAACCACCGATGAAATTTATATAACTCTCTATTCAACGATATCATAAAATGTGAATGTACTTGGTAAATAACGGGAGTTATGGCAGTTTCAATTACATAAGGTCGAAAACACTCTAAAAACGTCTGCCTAGTGAGTATGGCACATAGCTTCCTCGCATCCATATCTCGATTTTATGTGTAGTTTATCTCAAAACATCAGTCTCTGAGTACCTTGCATTAGGGAATCCTCCCTAATTAGGAAGTAGGGGGGTTGGGGATGGTTCCCTCGTATTCGGGAATCATCTACACGTAACCCGGACAAACTCAGAATAGTTTTTTGAAATCAAATGGGAAATGTAGAAATTATGGATGTTACTTGGAAATTCAAGTTTGCGCATGCGTACTGGCTACTATCAGTTCGGGGTTGATGATGGTTTTCATAGGGGACCATCAACTTTACAATCTGTACAATCTCTGAAAACTTAATCGAAATTGGATGAGAAATGTGGAAGTTATGGCTGTTACAAGTATTTTACGTTTGCGCGTGTGCAGAGACTTCAACAATTTGGGAGCCATAATTTTCAAAGGGGACCATCTACTTGCCAATCTGAACAATGCCTGAAAAATTCATCAAATTTGAATGAAAACGGTACAAATTATTACACAACGGTTTATTATTTTTCTGTATAGATCACTCGTGTTCAAAGAACTCAGCTGCCATTGTCAGATTTTTTTTGCCTACCATCCCTAGGTACTACCTACACAATCAAGTTTAGTTGGAAAAAATAAATGCTTCACACTCGGTTCGAAGAAACAGAGACTTCGTATGGAATTTTTATTACTGGCTGCTGAGGAAGCAAAACTGAGTACAACTCTGAAACGAACAGCGATCGCATTTGGAGCAGCTAAAATTTCAACGGATATTGGACCTCATTTACGTTTCGCACTCGTGTTTCTGATTTATCGTAAGTCCAACCCTCAAGTTCTCGTAGGGAGCGAACGGTTTGTCCTACAGAGCTGGTGGTCTCTAATTTTTCAATACTATTGCAAATTGGTGAAAAAACGATACCTTTATTCCGAAAGTTTTCGATCTTTTTTCCTGAAAATTTCACCCCTTAGAAGTGACCTACATCAACCAAAAGCTTTGGGGCACAACTAGACCCCAAATGGAGCCTATATTCCAAATTTCATCACAATCTATTCATGGTAACTGAGGAAAAAGCCGCGTACGGCGGACGGATGGAAACGATTTTTATTCGATTTTCAGTTTCTACGTACCTTGAAACGTAAACCATCAAATTTTGAGAGGGAGTTAAAAAATTTTTTTCTTGCTCGATTCCAAAGGTTATATATTGAAAATAATAAACCAAAATTGATATTGACTTCATGGAAGCAGTTGGGGTAAATGAAGTGCAGGATGGAAACTGGAAAAACACCCTGAACAGCACTTCCTTGAACGCAGTAAGCACTTACGCATTTATTTCCAGTTTACCGGATTCAAACTTACTCAGCGTTGTATCACGATGGACATGAATGTGAGATTTATGCTGTACGAACGCATAACTAATCTCTTAACGCATAAGTCATTCCCCTTGAAATAATAAGAAAACACGTCATTCCGTTCTAATTTGAATCATAGAATGAACTTTATTAGTTGAGTTTCCATAATAACTCAAAAGTGTATTTTTTTTGCGTTTCTGATTTATCGTAATTCCAACCCTCATGTTCTCGTATGGAGCGAACAGTTTGTCCTACAGAGCTGGTGGTCTCTAATACTTCAATACTATTGCAAATTGGTGAAAAAACGATGCCTTCATTCCGAAAGTTTTCGATCTTTTTTTCTTGAAAATTTCACCCCTGAGAAGTGACCGTTATCAACCAAAAGCTTCGCGGCACAACTAGACCCCAAATGGAGCCTATATTCCAAATTTCATCAAAATCGGTCAATGCTTAGTGAGGAAAGTGCCGCGTACGGATGACGGACGGAAACGATTTTTATTCGATTTTTGGATTCTATGTACCTTGAAACGTAAACCATCAAATTTTGAGAGGAAGTTAGAAAATTTTTTTCTTGCTCGATTCCAAAGGTTCTTTATTGAAAATAATAAACCAAAATTGATATTGACTTCATGAAAGCAGTTGGGGTAAATGAAGTGCAGGATGGAAACTGGAAAAACCTCCTGAAAAGCTTTTCCTTGAACGCAGTAAGCACTTACGCATTTATTGAGATTTATGCTGTACGAACGCATAACTAATCCTTTAACGCTTAAGTCATCCCCTTGAAATAATAAGAAAACACGTCATTCCGTTCTAATTTAAATCATAGAATGAACTTTATTAGTTCAGTTTCCATAAAAAGTCGAATGTGTATAATAATACTGAAGTCTGATCCTACACTACTCCCCCCATCCTTTCTTCTCCTTCTTCCAGCCTTCTCGACCCTTCCATGTTATCGACTGCTCCTTCTCGTATTCGTAGTTGGTCTGCATGTTTTCTCTTTAGAATCCCTCCCGTTCTTACCTCATACGAATAAGGTCCGTTTCGTTTCTCCACTCTTCCTGCTCTCCAACCCCGGTTAGTCTCGTTCTTCACCCACACCTCATCCCCTTCATCAAAAAATCTTCCTTTCTTCGTCCTATCGTACTGCACCTGCTGCTTCCACATCTTCGTTTCCCTCTGGCCAACGTTGCCTAATTTCCATCTCAAATGCATGAAATTTGCAGCCTCCTGCAAACCTATCCCATCCTCGTCGCCAATGAAATAATAAGAAAACACGTCATTCCGTTCCAATTTAAATCATAGAATGAACTTTATTAGTTCAGTTTCCATAATAACTCAAATGTATATAATAGTACTGAAGTCTCTGATCCTACACCACTCACGGAGGATATATTTACCGTATTCTAAGAGGAAACCAGCATCTGAGGACGACATCAATTCATAATTTCTTAACTTCCTTCGTTAACTTCCCATTCGCTCTCATTCGTCCGACATTATTTATTAAAGTCAATTATTGATTATTGATTTTTTTCGACGAGTTTCGTCAGAACTGCCTAACTAACTTTAGTTCCCGGCTAAAGCATATTCATGCTAAAAACAGCTCTATCGTTATGTAGCGCTGAGAAGCAATTCGATCAAGCGTTCAATTGTTTTTTAGCTTAATTCAAAGTGTGTCACCCTCATTCAATAGAATATGTTGATCTACGTTCTAGCGTTTCCGATTTCAAATCATTAAGAGCTGACAAAAATAACGGAAAATCAAAGAGAATAAAAAATGAAAACATGCTCGATTTCAAGTTTTGTGGGCATCAATTTGGTGTCAAATGGATACGTCGTGAACTTCTTTTTCCCGTTTTCCCTCGAAATTATTTCATTTAAATACACGTTCGAATACTCCCATGAAATATTCATGTACTTATTTCGATTCCAAATCATCCCTCGCCTGTCTGCAGTCCTGTCAGTACTCTCGCTATCTCAAATGAAGGGTTAATAGAATTAAGACAATTGAAATTAGGAATGGTAATGAAGTTGGTCAAACGGTAGCGAGTACACTTCACAATATAACTCAACTATGAATAACATTAGAAAAATATTAGTAAATGTATGTTATTCAACTCCTTTAGATCAACAATAGAACGAACTTGCAACCTACCAAACAGATACCACCACCACCTCACCACTTTATTATGCGTCAAATTAATGTCTACTTGATGAGTTTGAATGTTGAATTTCGAGATTTTAACTAACAAGTATTTTGTTGTTGTTTCAGGTATGTTGATGTTCAAATACTTGGAAGCCAGCAACCATTCGGTAAGGTTCAAAAATCTAGGCTACCATAAAATGATATGTTATGGATTTACCATTTCCTTGGTTGATAAGTGTTACACTTAAAGATGGAATTGGGTTAAAGATGGTACATTTCGGAGCTCTTCAAATCAGTATAAATCGTCCGCCAAGTGTCACATAGCTACAGACACATTGGATACCTACTCGAAATATCACACTAAGTACCCTTCACTACCCTCATAGGGGACCATCTACACGCAAATCCGCACAATCTCTGAAAATTTCTTCAAAATCGGAAGGAAAATGTAGAAGTTATGGTTGAAGAAATTTACGTTTGCGCATGCGCAAATGCTACTGTCAATTCGGGGGCCATGATTTTCATTTTTTTTTGACGTGATAACGTCTTATAAATTGGTTTACCGGGAGACACTTCAAGAAACTGCGTTACGCTCCGCTCACGGAGGGGGTGCAGCTCGGCGCTCCCTAAAGGCGGGCGGCCCCTCCCCTTCCCCGGCGCTCACAAAAGCGGGAGCGCCCCGCCCCTCTTCCCTGGCACTCACTCCCCCCCACCCATGGGAAATACCTACTACCTACGGGAAATACCTACTCTGTGCAACTTGACAAAGAATTTTATTTTATCCTTCTTCCTACTATACGAATGAATATTAACATTAAAATTATTTTACCACTCAAAGTCGTTGTCACGTAAAACTTTCGCCCGTATACCGACTTTACAGGCAACAACACAGGGGTTTTTTTTTTTCTTAATTACGCCGTATATGAGGCTCCAAGGCCATTCGTGCTCGAGCAGCCCAATAAAGTTCAGATTTCTTCCACCATACGGTGTCGTCATGCTTAAAACTGTTTCTTATGACCTGCATAGCCGGACATGTGTCGAGGTGGGATGCTGTCATATCCTCAGTCTGGCATAAAGTGCAGAGCGGGCTATCGAAAACTCCTATTCTGCACAAGTGCTTCGCGAGGAAATCGTGCCCAGTTTGTATCCTGAAGCAGGCGACACTTTGCTTTCTTGGCAGGGATCTGGGTATTGGGTCGCTGATCAGCGGCTCCCAGCTTTTCCCTACAGCAGCTCTTTCATGCTCCTGGCGGACAGCAAGCCTTTTCTTGGTGTCGATGAGACGTTTGACCGAGCTGTAGGTAAGAGCTACGCTTGGCTGGGGCATATTGGCACCTCTTTTGGCTAGGGCATCTGCCTTCTCATTACCCTCAATCCCGCAGTGCGAGGGGACCCACTGCAGCACCAGATGCAGTCCCCTCTCCAGCAACTTTTCAATCATTCGGCGGCATTCTATTACCATAGAGACATCTGAGGAACCATTACGAGTAAGTGCGAGAATGGCAGCTTGTGAATCCACAAAGATCACCACTCGACGGTCATCCCTTTGTCCGAGGATTGCTGCCGCCCGCTGGATTGCAAATACTTCTCCCTCGAAGTTTGTTGAAAGTCGACCTGCTGGTTCGGACAGTTCAAACTGGGAACAGTATACTCCTGCTCCGGCATTTCTGTTCGCGTCAGTTGCTGAGCCGTCGGTGAACACGTGGAGCCATTCATCTGGAGGGTACCAGAGGTTCTGAGTCTCCAGGAAAATCCCCTTTAGGACAGTAGGCGGGGTGTTTTGCTTGTCAACAGCTTCGGTCAGCACTAGTGATCCGCGAGCCAGTGTACAGGGGGCTAGCTCCAGTACGGTGGGGAGGCTCTGTCTTTCTCTATCTCCCAGATCTTCGTAAAAAGGGAGTTCTTGGACTCTCGAGGTAAATGTATGCTGGGTGGACAACCTTTCATTTGCTGGTTGGTATTCTTGCCAGTAGGTTGATGCTCCTCGTTTTAGACGCTCATGGAGTTTAACAGCACCGGCTTCTCTTCTTTGTGGTAGGGGTTCAATGCCGCTCTGTACCTCCATTGCTGCGATCGGGGTGGACTTCGGTGGATGATTTGATGGACTTCGTGGATGATTTTCATAAGTGACCATCTACGCACCAACCCGCTCAATCCCTGAAAATCTAGCTTTTATGCTGGATGGAAGATGGGAGGAAAAAGATGAGGAATATAATTGAAGGAGAGACCTTTTGGCAAAAAAACGCTGCAAATTATTACACAATGGTTTAAAAAAATTATTTTCCAATATTATTCACTCGTCTGCAAAGCCACCAACCATCCAACATGAAGAAAAACATCGATCGTATTTCGGACACAATTTGAACGGAGATTAGGCCTGTTTTGCGATTCACACTCGTGTTTATGATTTATCGTAGGTCCAAACCTTAAATTATCGTAGGGAGCGAACGGTTTGTCCTACAGAGCTCCGCGTGGTCTCAAAAAATTCTATAGAATCTTAAATTGAAAGAAAAACAATACCTTTATATCGAAACTTTTCGAGTTAGGGTTACATTTCCAAGCTACCTAGTGGAAAACCAAAATCCTAGCAATAAACATTTAAAAAAATCAAGTCAAATGGCAATTTTTAAATGTTTTTGACATTTTATGTCTTTATTATGGCACATAAATGAAAAATCGTCACGCGGGGAGCGTTTTGAGGGGAGCGTTACGCGGAAATTTCTGATGATTTTCACGTACAACCAATCGTTCCTAGGGAAAACTAACTTCCTCATTTTCCACCCCACAAAAATCGTTCACCACTCATTGGAAAGCTCTCAATTTATTAAACATAAGACATAAAATGTCTCTCGTGGTTGCGTACTTGTACGAAAGCTGTATCCACCGTTTGTGTTTAGTTTTAACCTCAATAGTCCTGCAGAAATCTTACAGAAAACCTTGTAAGTCCGCCGTAGGGTATGAGGAAAAACCCGTAGGTTTTAAAATCGGCCTCATATAAGTTTGATCTAAGTTTTTGCTTTAATCTCTGCCAATTTGAGCGTGTTTTATTGAAAATGTTTTACCGCCCATCGGGAGAGTGAAAACTCCTACAAAAATAGTAAAATTTGGAATGTTTGTTTTTTGACTTGACTTTTTAAGAACTGTTTTATTGCTAAGATTTTGGTTTTTGCACGAGATAGCTTGGAAATGTGATGCTCTTTCCAACGTTATCCGCAAATTTGAATTTTCTCTGTAAATAACAGGAGTTATGACAGTTTTAATGACGTAAGGTCAAACACAAAAAATCATTTAATCGAAAAAAAAACTTGAAAAAACAAGGGGTTAAAACAAAATTTCTCGGAGACAGTTTTTGTTGGAAATACCTTGTTGAATGGAACCTTGGAGGCCCAACTTGAGTGTAGACGCCTGTAAGAGCTGACTTTCGCTGTTCATTGCTGAGGCTACCATGTACTTAATCGCCTTCACATTAGCGGTTACTTCCGTTTGAAATTAGACGTCGTATGAGGTAGCTTGTTGTTAGTAAAGTTCAATTCAATTCTATTTAATTTATTGACAGAAGAAAAGAAATAGTACAGAAATTAACATAATATTTACAGCATTTTCTCCCATCCACCAACATAATAAGTTCGTACGAACTTGTGGAGCTACTCTCAGCCAAAAACAAAACTAGAAATTACAAGCCTTAAAACTAAAACTTAACAACCCAAAACATCTGCTGCTCAATTTTTGCAGAAACTGAATTTTTCAAGAATTAAATTCTCTTATTTTAGACAACATAACATGTTTGAAATGATTTACGCTCTCACACACGTCAGGATTAATGCTACAAGCGTAAAAGAAATTCAAAACCCTGTAATAAGCACTCCTTCTGGCTCTCGCAGTGCCACATCTAGGTAAATTAATATTTGAAGATAGTGCGTGTGTGCGTGGTACAACTTCTATGCTCTGGCCGAATGCCAGTTTTAAACACAAGAATACTTGAATGTAACAAAAACAATTCTTTACCGTTAAGCACATTGAACTCCCGATAAAGCAAGACTCTTGGGTATCGAGAACTCCTCTTGAGGGCGTTTCTAATAATAATATTCTGGACGACCTGCAAGGATGGCAACAACGACTTACCAGCACTTCCCCAAACTACAATGTCATATTTCAACAAAGAGAAAACTAAACCAAAATAAATAGTTCTTAGCTGAACAAATGATAAAAAATTTCTAGCCTCCCTAAATACATAAAACAGCTTTCGCAATTTACAAATTAAGGACTCAATATGGAAATTGAACTTCAAGTTGTGATCGAATATAACACCAAGGTACTTACATTTAAGAGTCAACGGCAAATTCACACAATTACAAGGTCTCAAACTGCATAAGCACGAATAACGATGAAAAGCAACCCCCGACCAATCAGCACACCCTCGATTACAAAAGGAAAATCTCATTAACGAGGTCTTATCAACATTCAAGCCCAAACAATTAGTATCCATCCAGTGCTTGATGAGGAACAAGTGATAATTTATTGTATCTATTAACCGCTGGTGATTCTTTGCGTAAAATACAATGGCTGTATCATCAGCAAAGCCCAATATTTCACCTTCTATTTCAAGATTCAACAATTCATTGATGTATAAATATAAATAAATAATAAATAAATAAATATAAATATAAATGTATTGATGTAAAAACAAAATAGGGCCTAACACTGTTCCTTGTGGTACTCCACAGGTTAATAATAATTCATCACTGAACACCCCCCTTATTCTTGTTACCTGCGGGCGACAGGACAGATAAGATCCAATCAACTCCAAAGGCAGTCCCCTTATCCCATATTTATACAATTTGTTCAGTAATCTCGAATGGTTAACAGAGTCAAAAGCCTTTCTGATGTCCAAAAAAACACCATAGACAAGGAAACCCTCATCTAATTTATTGGTAATAAAATTATTTAATTTGAATAAGGCACGATGAAAGTAGTTCCTTCTAACATCGAAGAACGCACAACCCGGAGAGTTCGTGTATTTCGACCCATCGGTGAAGGTCATCGCTGATTGCGTCCGTCTGGTGTTGATGAAGTTGTTGAATTTTCCGTTTATAAACTCTTCTCGAATTAGGTGAAACGAACAATTTTAACAGGTACCGTAAGTACCTAACGAACGAAGTTCAAATACTCACTTGTCCTATTGCCCCTATTGGCCCTATTTTCCGATTCATCTCTCCGTGGAATTTAACTCAGGTATATAAAGTTCACTGGCAAATTAATTTCTAAAACGTCCCCTGGAGCCGATTCATAATACATAAATAACCATTTTTTCGAAGCCTCCTCCCTCCGATAATTGGTTTTTGAAACAAAGCCTGTAAGAATATTCCCACAGCGCTCGGAAAAGTATTATACTTGAGTTCAGGTAATTAACGTAAACAACCGAAAACTCCAATAAATTCAATTTGGGGTCAATCGATGGATTCTGTTGGGAGGGATTTTCCGCGCTCTGCCTGGCTTGTTCGTCGGAAACACGGCCTTAAGAAGCTGCTACGCTTCAAGAAACATCAAGGAAAACTGGACGGGAAAATGTACAATGTTGAGGAAATTCGGATGTCAGATTTGCTCACTCGAGAAATGCTGTTTCTGGCGTCTGGTTTGGTCTAACAAGAAGTTGCTTTGTTGAAGGTAGAGGATATTCTAGGCTAGGGTCAAATACCACACTAGAGTCGTGATGAAGCTGGACGGCTAGTTATAGTTTTTACATTTTACAGAGAAAACGTTGGGAAAAATTACTACTCATAATAGATCAAAACGAACACAGTTTAGCAGAAATGCCCTTTTTTTTCTTTTTGCAATGTCCTTTTCTTTGTATCTGCAGCCAAAGCCTCTTGTGAAACAGGACTCGAATTCTCCTGCTTCATAAATTTGCGTTCAAATGTACAAAGCTGTATTGTTAGGTCTTCAAACGTCTTCACCTTTTAACAACATCCAACTTGATTTGAACGAAATGAATGTACTTGGCAAAATGTTAAGAGTCTTGCAAACCAATAATAGTTCTGGCAATGCATTCTCATCTTTTCACTTCAGACCATTATTCAGTTCATTCCAAAGTGATTTCAGCTTAGCTATATGCATTGAAACATCCTCACCTTCAATCCAGTGAAATGAAAAGAAATCTGAACAAATCTTGAATAACTGGTCTTTTCATGATGCCTCAAAAAGTTGTCTCAATGTATTCCAAGCATCACAAGCTGTTTCTTGATCCATGATCTTTTGGTACACGCAGTTACAGAACTTGCAATCATAGACTTAGCGTAACTATTAGCTTTTCTAAATAGGTCAACTTTGCTTTTGAACTCTTTCATTTCGGCTTCTGAAGCTTCTTCTTCAAGATTATCTTCAAGATTATCAGGTTTAACCAACCTACCGTGAATGACGTCAATAGCACCTTCATGGTAGTCTAAAAGATCTCGAATTTTACGCTTCCACACTGGCCAATCTGACTCACCTGTCAACGGTTTGATGTGTTTGAAAAACTCCATTCTGATTTTGCACTAACACGACTCCTAACCTTGAACACTGACGAGTTCCCGATTTTCGTTTTTCACAACTCTTGACTAGTCACTACTTTTGACTCACTTGGTATCTCTGCCCTCTAAACGTGATCTGGTCCCACAACCTTTCACAATTTACAGAGAAAACGTTGGGAAAAATTGTGTTCGTTTTGATCTATTACGAGTAGTAGTTTTTCCCAACGTTTTTTCTGTAAATTGTGAAAATAGTCAATGCGCTTCCTTGATCGGTTGTTGAATTTGTTTAAATATTCTTTAGTGCACCAAGTATTATTGACAATATTATGTTGAAAATGAGGACAAAACTATATTACATATTGAAAGATATTCAAAACTAAGATCTCTTACTCTCTCTCACTGAGTTTTGTTAATTATGGTGGACGTTTCACTGCACTGCTTCACAAGTAAGCTAGGTCAAGTGGTTTGGTACGCTTCGCTTTCATCAAGGAGTTGGACAGCTTCCTCATCAAGGTGCCTCACAGCTCGTCACAGCTTTGGAATCTTCGGATGATGTCTCGATTTTACTGAGCCGTACAGCCCCAAAGCTGAGCTCCTCAAGTCCAGACTGGTTTTACAATGGTTGTACAATGTAAGCTTGTTCTGGATTGACAACTTCGATCTTCTCCCCATTAGCCCAAGCACTTTATGAATTTTAGAAGAAGTTCTTCCTTCTTTTTTTTATTTTTTGACATGGGTTTTCCATCTAAGTTTGGCGTCCAGAGTCATGCCTGGGTATTTGGCTTTATTAGGTAGTACCTACCATTCGGAATAACTTTTCCCTTGAAATGTACCGGAATATAATCGATTCCTTTGATAGTGGAATCGACATGTCCCGACTTGGTTTCATTTACTCGTTTGACATTTCATGTCTTTACTTTGGCACATATTGACATTTGAAGGGTCACGGGGAAGAAGGATCAAACTCCTCTTTTCCTAATTCTGAGAAAATAAAAAAAAACAAAGTTTGAAGTCGTCCCAGTCAGACGCTATGCACAAAAAACGCTGCAAATTATTACACAATGGTTTATTATTTTTCTATATATATCACTCGTCTGCAAAGCCACCAACCATCCAACATGAAGAAAAACATCGATCGCATTTCGGTCAGCTAAAATTTGAACGGAGATTAGGCCTCTTTCGCGATTCACACTCGTGTTTCTGATTTATCGTACGTAAAACCCTTAAATTCTCGTAGCGAGCGAACGGTTTGTCCTACAGAGCTCCTCGTGGTCTCAAAAATTCTAAAAATTCTATAGAATCTTAAATTGAAGGAAAAACAATACCTTTATATCAAAATTTTTTGAGATAGGGCGTTTTCAAAATTCATTTTTGAACCCTTAGAAGTGACCTACATCAACCAAAAGCTTCGGGGCACCACTAGACCCCAAATGGAGCCTACATACCAAATTTCATCAAAATCGGTCAATGCTAAGTGACAAAAGTGCCGCGTACGGCGGACGGACGGCCAAATTTTTATTCGATTTTTGGATTCTACGTACCTTGAAACGTAAACCATCAAATTTTGAGGGGGTGTTAAAAAAAAAATTTCTTGGTCGATTCCAAAGGTTCATTATTAAAAATAATTAACCAAAAGTGAACTGTATGGGCTAACTGACCGGGAACTTAATTATGTTTAAGTGACAAGAAAGAAAATTAAGTAGATTGATGATAATTTCCAGAAATAATTGACCTTTTTTCCCCACTTTTTATTCGCTTTCTCAGTCACCATAATACCTCATATTATTTCACCAAGTTACCTATTGTTTATTCAAATCTCTCATTTCACTTTAGTAAATTTACTAGTATAGGGTTTGTAGGTACCTCCAGAAAAATGAATGTGGCTTTATTTTCCAAATCAAGTATAGTTTTGTACAAAACATTGTTGGAACAGCGAAAACACGAAACATACTTGATAAGATAATCATTCATCTAAAGCGTCGTTGCAATATAAAATGGCGTCATCTCCTTCATACCCCAACCCGCTGGACAGTGAATCAGAAAAGTTTAGCATCAGGGTTGACGAGAAACTGACACAGGTGTTTTAAATCCTTTGATTTTGCTGGTTTGATGGATATGGAGCCGTTGTAAAGGTTCCCCAATGTTACTCCTGCTGTTGGTTCTGAAGTCTTCTTCTTCTAGGTGGAAGGGTTAATACAGCAGTTAATAATACAGTTAATACAGCTACTACATACATTAATACAGCTGTCTGATATTCTCCGAAGTAGGAGCTTTTGTGCTTGATGAATCTTTGGTGTGATTATCTAGAACTCATGCAAAAGAGAGTCTTTAAATCGGATACTGATCCTTCTTCCCCGGAGCCCCGTATTTGTTTTAGTTATAAAACGAATAAATGCGATCTCTCTTCCCCAAAGTGAAACAATCCTTCGGTTCTACTTCTCCCAAGCTACACGATGGCGTGCTTATCTCAATTCGGCCAAAAAATGGAGTTTGATCCTTTTCCCCCGTGACCCTTCATTTTATGTCTTTATTGACATTTTGAAAATTTTCAGTTCGATAAAGTGATTACCTGGAGACAATTCTGTTTTTGAATTGTTCCGCTATACTCGAGGATAACAAAACTGGTCAAGTCGGGATAATGTTGAGAAAATGTAGTCAACATGTCTGAGTTGGTCTTGGTTACTCCGCTGCTCAACAAACGCTTACGTTTCTGGCGTTTGGTTTGGTGCAACAACAAGGAGTTACTACTTGGCGATAAACCTAGGAATGATGTTGGTGATTATTCTAAAGTCATTAGGAAGTAAGTATTTGATTACCTCCTGTGTTTATCGCGAGTTCATGGAGCCAAGACAATTTTAAAAATATGGTTAGGTAGGTAGTGACAATGGCAAAGCTGTGTTCTTTGCTGATGAGTAATCAGTACTGAAAAATAATACACTTTTCTGTGATAATTTGCAGCGTTTTTAATAACGTTTACAATGCGAGATTTTAGAGAGTTACAGCAACATTTGGAAACGTTTAGACGTGAGAAGCTGGTAGGGAGAGCATCGAGTGGATGCTAACTTTCTGACGTGAGTCTCACGTCCATCCTGTGATTGACGTTGCTTTAGATTTTTCAACACTTCATAGGTAACGTCAACTCAATCCGCGGTTTTAGTTTTCGTTGAACCGATAAAGGAAAACAGGAAAGAAAATATAAGGAAACCAATGAAGTACGCTCGTTTATTAATCAAAATAATCGTAAAAGTATTAATAAATAAATGCAGAATTAATGTGAGCACCTAATCGTGCATTTCAGTCCATCCCCTTGTCTGAGGAGTAGATGACAGACAACCGAATTCAACGAGATTGGTAGTTTATGATCGACCTCGGACTAATCAATCTTCTCGTATTATATTCCAATATTACCTTTTCGAAGTAAAATAAATACGTAGTCGCTCAAAAAGATAGAGGAAATTTGCCTTCAATGGGGAAGAAATTGAGATCGATCGTCCAACTGATGTCATCGAGATCGAACATCCGTCATCCACACTTCCATGAAAAATTCACGCTTGAAAATTTCAACCCTCAATTTTCAGACGCCTCAACAGACCGAAATGTATAAGGGAGCAATATTCACTTCAAGCGAAATGTATAAGGGATCAATTCTTCAATCTTCAATTCACTTTACCGCGACCCCGAAGATAAAGAACTCGCAAAAGATTCACCGAAACTCCTCAAAACGAAAGAAACAGAATGAATGAAAGATAACATGTAACGTATTTTGGCCCGCTGTAACTCTCTATTGTTAATGAAAGACGACATGTAATTCCTACGTTCCAACATAATTTTAGAAGTTTGGAAAAAAGTGTGATTCATTTACCCCCAAAAAATCCGCATATTGATTATTGCGTTGATTCCCTGTTACTCAAGATCTTCTGTTAAGTTAGTCAGTTTTTTAGAAATTAGTCAGAGAAAAATTGAACAGAGATTAGACCTTTTTTGTGATTCACACTCGTGATCCTATTTTATCGAAGGAAAACCCTTAAGTAGTACTCGTAGGGACCGAACGGCTTGTCCTACAGAGCTCCGGGTGGTCTCAAAATTTTTTAAAAATTCAACACTATTCAAACTTGGTGAAAAAACGATACGGCACTCTTGAAAATTTCAACCCTCAATTTTCACCCCTTGTAATACATGCTAGATGCTAATTCAGTACTTATTCATATATTTATCATTCATAATAATATTATGATCGTACAGCTGTGAACTTCACAACTATCTTCATTCTTCCTGAACTATGACTTTGGTTGTTTAGGGAGTGCAAATTGGCTGAGCAGAGGATCGGTTACGTAAATATGAGTTTCGTCAGAATGTCGGAAACCCTACATAAACGTGTTTTGTTAGCGTTGCGAGGGTTTCACTCGAACTGTTACCTTAACGGTGTAACTTTTTCACATCTCCGTTATTGAATAACTCTTTACAATAGCGAATCATTAGCTGAGCCTGCCTACTTAACAGAAGATCTTGAGTGACAGGGAATCAACGCAATAATCAATATGCGGATTTTTGGGGGTTAAGGAATCACACTTTTTTCCAAACTTCTAAAATTATGTTGGAACGTAGGAATTACTCGTCTATCATTAACAAAATCTCGCATTATAAACGTTATTAAAAACGCTGCAAATTATCACAGAAAAGTGTATTATTTTTTTTTACGATTGTGAATCGCAAAGGAGGTTTAATCTCCGTTCAATTTTTCTCTGACTAATTATTCGTAGATATGGTAATGAGCATAAAGTAACACCTTGCTACTCAATAAAAACTTCAATCAGCTAGAAATTCGGTGTTTTTAATGAGTAGAAAGGTGTTACTTTATGCTCATTACCATATCTACGAATAATGCGTATTTTATGTACGAAAAACGAAGGTTTTCTTCGAAAAATCCACTCTCTAGCCGTCGGAATCATTCGGAAGTATCACCATTGGATTCAGCGTAAAAACGCTGCAAATTATTACACATTGGTTTATTATTTTTCTATATAGATCACTCGTCTACAAAATCACCAACCATCCAATATAAAGAGAAGAAAAAAAATAATAATAAAATAATAATAAAAAAATTTAAAAAATCAAAATCACCAACCATCGATTGCATTTTGGTCAGCTCTAATTTGAACGGAGATTGGGCCTCTTTTGCGATTCACACTCGTGTTTTGATTTATATATATATATATTTCAATATAAACCCTTAAATTGTCGTAGGGAGCGAACGGTTTGTCCTACAGAGCTCCACGTGGTCTCAAAAAATTCTAAAAATTCTATAGAATCTTAAATTGAAGGAAAACAATACCTGTATATCAAAATTTTTTGAGTTAGGGCGTTTTCAAAATTTCAAAATTGATTTTGGAACCTTGAGAAGTGACCTACATGAACCAAAAGCTTCGGGGCACAACTAGACCCCAAATGGAGCCTACATACCAAATTTCATCAAAATCGGTCAATGCTAAGTGGCAAAAGTGCCGCGTACGGCGGACGGACGGCCAAATTTTTATTCGATTTTTGGATTCTACGTACCTTGAAACGTAAACCATCAAATTTTGAGGGGGTGTTACAATTTTTTTTTTCTTGGTCGATTCCAAAGGTTCATTATTGAAAGTAACAAACCAAAATTACATAGAAATTGATACCAAACTCACCTAGCCGTCTTGAGATCGAGGGGGACCATAAACCGCTTGAAACACTGGATTTTCATGAAAATACACGTTTTTTGACATTCAAACTTCATTTACTCTTCCAATTTGAATGGTAAAAAGAAAAATTGATAGACCGTTGAAAAGCTGACAATTTGAACATGTTTTCTCCGAAGAGCGCCCGTCGAAATGGACAGGGATTTAGAGTGAAAACTTTGGTCGAAGAAAGTCGTTTCAAAAAAATTTTAAAGTTTGCTTTTTGTCAGAAGGGTGATCTATACAGAAAATAATAAACGTTTTGGGCAATGATTTTCAGCTTTTATGTTACTATTGCTCTACCATTGTAACAGTGTATGCTACGGCAATACAAATTATTATTATTAATTCTTGTTTTTCCGAGAACTTGTTGGTTCATGTCTGATCCTAGTTGTTGAATAAGAACTGAATTGGTACCCTCGTCTGTTTCCTACTTGGTGCCCTAGCTTGAACAATTCACCTACATAAACATATTCCTGCTAAAATTCCTTACTTGATAGTAATTCTGCGGGCCCTACAACAAGCAATTTATCGGTTCTGGTGAATAATTATGTATGTGATATTTTCTACGGATAATGTCGGATGTAATTGAAACGATTTTCTACCCCTTTTCATCGTCCCAGCTCCGGAATGCGGGTGAAATCCTCAGCGTTCGCTCGTTTAATTGGGTCACAGCTTCGTTTTAGGGTTTGCACGAGGGGAGGTTGAACTACGATGGGTTGAATGAGGAAGGGAGAGAGAGAGTTGTCGAGGGTGCGAGTGGGAGTGAGAGAGGAACACTAAAGGTCGCAATCGGTCGATAGCTCGCTGTTCTCTCAGTATATCTTCTCTCTCGCCTCCTGCAAAGTGGCTCAATCGCCTGTTCTTTGAATTTGGCAAC